>OY288252.1:15141937-15853481 GCA_958450325.1 Agrostemma githago
CTCAGTCAGAGTGGGGGCTCTGTAGACACCCACATTTGGCCGCTAGGTGTCTATAGCAGTCTCCGACAAAACACCCGATGATGATCGGACGCAAACATGCTTTAACGCGCTCGAATATGGGCTCGGAATCAGTAATGTCTGGCATGGGCTTTTAGCGGAGTACAAATCTCACAAAATTGACCTCAAATTCAGGCCCAATGGGTTATTTCCGATAAAATAAGACTAATTTAGGTCAAAACCGACATAGGAAATAAAACCGTCTTTTAGCGACCTGGTCAAAACCCGGTCAAAGAGGAAACCCGAAGCCAAAAATCATCTATAAGAGCTTCTAGAAGCCCACTCAACCAAATGGTCAAGTCAACAACTAAAAGCTCAACACCTCCTACAATCTCTTCCTCGGTTTGACCCACTCGGTCGAGTAAAGCCATGAACCGGCCAAACCGGATTTGAACCGGGCACTCGATCGAGTGCACCCGCGCCACTCGATCGAGTGACCCTAAACCGGGGTATGTTTTCTATAAATACCCCCTCACCCCAAGCCATTTGCCAACTTTTTCAGCCATCATTTACTTCAAAAACCCTCATACTCTCATGCACACTATCAATCTATAAGCAACGCCAACCCTACACATTCCTAATCCCGAGAGCAAAAACTCGTAAAATCCGTCTCCACAAAAACACATACACACCATAACTCCCCTTACGTATCTCGACACTCCCGTGACTTTGCCATCATTTGAAGAGTCGTATTCCGACAAGCAAGAACATGTAGGTTGAGGGTGTAACCTTCAAACCCGACATCTCTTTCTCTCTTCTTCCTCTTTCGTTTTTTTATATATGTATACATATTATAGTTAATCGATAATAACGATATTATTTAATTACTAACACTAACATTTTATATTTTTTGCATTTCAATATTTTATCTATCGTATTTAACCACTAACATTATTTATTTATTTATTTACATTCCGTCATAATACTAATACCGTGTATAACTATATAAATTTATAAACCATATTCGGATTGAACGCATTTAACTACGACTACCGCTCCAAGTCCGTTTAATCTCTTTACGAGTCGCAACAGTGGTGGCGCCCTTTCGAGGAGCACCGCCCTAATCACTCAAGGGCGTAACGTGATCGTGGTAGTGTGTAGTTGAACGTGTCCGATACCATTTTCAAAGATTGGTACGAAACCCGTTGACGCTAAACCGAGCATCACATAATCCGTAAGGATTATTATAGATGTCGTAACGCGGAGGGAATTAATTTCGTCCAAATCCGATTCAAAGCGATTTTAAAGCACTTTTTTTAAAAATCCCGATGACGGTCCCGTAATCATAAAAATGTTAAGGGTACCAAAAACCGACCCGAATATAAAATTATGCCATATTTATATTCGACTCGGTTGGCAATCGGTTTTCAACAAATTATAAATCTCGAAATTGCCACCATTTCGAAACTGAGCAGCAGTTCAAACAGGAGGCACTCGATCGAGTAGTACTCCAAAAACGAGGCAGACGGTCTGTGACAGGGTCACTCGATCGAGTCCTGACCATGACTCGATCGAGTGGTCCCCTTTTGGACTACGACGTGAAGTTTCTAAATGTCATTTTTGCCTCATAAAATATTTTACGACTTCAGTCGACGCGTGTAAATACTATCACGTGCCTACATCTTTTCTAAAATCATGCATTGGATTTTATAAATTATCCGTACGCTACTCATATTATTATTACCGTTATTATATCGTTATTTCGACTTTGATCATTTTTTTGTTTTGTCCAGGTTGTATTTCCGTCCATGTAGCTTGTAACCGATTTATTTTATTTTGCTTTTATTTGCGTTTTACCGTTAATAAATGAACATCGCATGCTAAATCACTTTTACGTGAACCGAAATGCATTAAAATGACGTAGCAACCCATTCGATATTTATATCTTGTAAAACGTTGTTTGCATAACATTTTTCCTGATTACTAGCGCGCGTATTATAAACTCGAGCGATGTCTTAGTAGAGGCCGCTAAGTGCGGGCTGAGTTGGGTGTCCTTAGTGGGCTTCCCAACACGTACCCTTACCCCTTACTCAGAACCTCGGTTTCCGGATGCCCGAAGCCATTGGCGCACGAGAGTCATTCAATACATGATAACCGATAATGTCGGTATCGGTATCGCAATGCAAAGGGACGAACCCCATAAACTCTGAAATCGAAATGGGTCGTACTCTGTGCACGGTCCACAACGATATAGAGTGGGTTCGAATGGGCACGAACTCCCACAAAGTTCGGTGGCGACTCCTAATTCGACTTAAATTTCGACCCGAGAACTATCTCACATGGGAAACATTTCGCCGCCCAAACCCGCGCGTGGCCGCGTCGGGGTGGACCTATGTCATGTCCACAACTGCTTAACATTCTTATGTACATTTACATCTATTTAGATATGCTCTTTCAGTTTTCTGTTTATGATATCTTTGTACAATCCCACATTAACATGATAACAACTGTACCTGCATATCTGTTTTAAGGAAATTCAACAACAACAGCACCAACACATTACCTAATATCATATAGTTAGGTTGATTTAGAGTATTTAACCTCGATTGATGCAATTATCGTTGTCATCGTATTATATTATCGGTGGAGAGTATGGGATAGTATCATAGATAACGGTCTATAATCACCCGATTATATTACATAGAAATATGGATGATTATTTTACACACACACTACCCATACATAAGTTAGGATATAAGCTACTGCCTATTCGACCACACTATCTGAAGGTCGAAATCATCACTAGACTACTAATAATGTAGTACCCCGACTGCAAGAAAACAGTGGTACTCTCACATTCAAGGACCAAGTACATATATAATAAGATGACTTCACAACACCGTCATTTAAACCCGCCGAACATAGAACAACAAACTATTAGAAGATGTACTTACTGCGCCCAATACCCAATCATCTGCACACACTAATACTTCAACTTAAAACATTCCGATAATAAGATTACCACTGATATTACAAAGACCAAGTACCAATTCACTTCTTGCTGTAGAATCCTGGGCAATGGTTCATCAGCAGAGCCATGATGCACGCATACACTGACGTATTATCGCCATCAGCGTCACTGTAGCCTAGCGTCTTCTCTTCATCCGGCACAATCCTCAGGCCTGTACCCTTCATCATCAAGTCCTGATCTTCTTCCTTGGCCACCCATAGATGCGGACCAGCTGTGGTGTGTAGCTGTTGTTCATAATCAGCCTTCCCCTTGCCCACTCTCTCGAACGTCTTCTGCAGTTTGAATGCCTGCCTGTAACAATCGTCACCGTTCTCGAACTCGAGGAATATAGCCCTCAAGAAGTTCGGATTGTTCCAGACGTGCCCAACCTGCCTTACACGATACCCCAGCCTTCGCAGCTCATCCCTCACACAGGTAAAGCTTTTTCCGATTACTCTATTAGGTTTTTGTATAGAATATGGCATATTATGCATAACACAAGTTTGGGGATACACATATTGATTTTTTATATGCTTATCTTTAGTTATGCTTTGAAGTATGATTTCAACACTCCTGCTCACCATCCCTTTTATAGGCAGAAAGGAGAGCAACCTAACATGCAAATTGCACAGCTTCATTCGACAAATCTCAAGGAGAATGCTCAATAGGCCTACTGTTTTCCTCAGCTGATGATGCATTTCTTTGAAAACTCCTATTGCAGCTCCAAAGCTTAGTCAAGGAGGTAGCATGTGATGCTTACACATTCAAGCAACAATCAAATCTGGAATCTTTTGGTTTTCCAATGCTACTCTATCATGACTTGCCAACTCCTACTGTTGAATTCACGTCACTATTGTAAGCATCTTATGGTTAAGTTTCTTCTGAAAAGGAGTTTAAACAATCCACGAAATAGAGTTATTTACTTACCTCAACAACGGCGTGTTCGATATATAAACCTTATTTCGTCGTAGTGTTTCCAGGCAATATCGAACACCATATTCGTCGAACATTAAGCATATATGTGTGTAGTCAGTTCATTATTCGGATTATATTTTGATTGGTTGGTATAATTTCTCAACGGTAGTGAATGTATTTTAAAACGATAACATTTAGGGGCCGTTTGGTTTATCAAAGGGAAAGGGAATGAAATCAACAAAGGGAAACAGAAGGAAAGGAATGAGATTACCCCAGATTTAGGTTGTCGTTTGGTTTCAATGAAAGGGAATGCATGACAACCGACCTTCAACCAAACCTTAACATTAACGGTGTGTCATCGTAATATTTATACAATATATTTGAAATAAAAAAAATTAATTTTAAATATGAAAATAATAAAAAATAAATTTTGGGTAACTTTTATATCTTTTAATAATAAAATACTTGAGAAAAAATATATTTTTTTTACAATTTTTTGATTATAAATATGATAATTATAATAATTTTTACAATACGATAAATTTTTAAAAAATAATTTTTTTCTTTTTAATTGATAAATCAAGGGATAAAAAATTATTTTATCCGAATCCGACTCATATTTAACCTGACCCGAAAGTGTGAAGTTGGTCGCAATGGTGGTTAGTGGACCTTGGTGGTGGTGGTGGTGGTGGTAGTGGTGGTTGGTGGACATTGGTGGTGGTAGTGGTGGTGGCGATGGTGATGATGGTGACCCGGTTGATTAGTGGGGGAAAGGGAATCCATTACCTTGGGGGGTGAGGGGTAAGAAGATAGAGGGGTTTGGGGGAAAGGGAGGGGGAAAGGGAATGATTGAATCGACAAAACAAACATAAACAAAGGGAATCATTAACTTTCATTTCCTTACCCTTTCCTGAATACCTCAAACCAAACGGCCCCTTATTAAGTTTGTAAAATTTATTTTCGTCGACATCATTTTTAAAAATTGTGGTCTAACTTCATAGCTTTGATATATTTCATTCTCGATATTTGTCGGTCATAGCTACATCGTATTATGATGAACTACGTCATTTATCGCTTTATTCTACAATAACCACGTCAATCACCAACATTGGTTTATTTGACATTTCGAGCATCTAACTCATTAATTCAAGTATTCTTTTCTATTTTATTATTGTGCTTATCAAATTCGACAACTCGATTATTGACATTATTATTTGTATACCACATTAGGACGAGTTCCATTATTCATAACTTTTTTCGCTAATAACTGTGTCATTTCATATATGGCACATTCGCCATTAGTCATTGACAAATTAGATGTCCAATAATAACTACATCAAACACTAATATTGATTTCCTTGACATCTCCATTCTGTTTAATACTATAACAAACAAGAACTCTAATAGCTAATCTTACTCAACCCCGTGATTTTATCACGGGTATTAAACTAGTAATGATATAATTATCGAAGGATTTGGTATGGTTTTTGTTAGGCGAGTAGTGAATAAATAAATAAGACGAAAAATGGAATAATCTTATCTGAGAAGAAAGGTTGTGACGTGACTTGAGGTCACTGTCCTAAAGTCGATTATGCCCCGTCTACTACACACGGACTCTTTGACATTCGACCCCAGGATTGCATAACCGCTACGATCTTTGTGTAGGAAAGACCGTAGATGAGTTACTGCCAAAATCGTTGCGAAAATTTCACTCAAATATAAATTATCAGTAATAATTTTGAGAGTATTTTGTGATAGAAAAGAAGTAGGAGATGAATTTTTGGATGATTGAAAATGATGGGATTTGATGTCTATTTATAGATCAAAATACTTGGCCACCAAGCTCTTCTCTTTGGCCACCAAGCACTACACATCACCATGGATGTCATGGTGTGACATAAGAAGAAGATGTCATGGAGATGATGTCACTACTTGGCCTCCAAGCATCCAAGCTTCTTACATCACCATGACATATGTTCTATGTCATCACAAAAATTTAAACAACAAGTTGCTTCTTTTGAAGCGAATTCCAACAATCCCCCACATGGTTCAAAAGAAGACGCAAAAGAAAGAGAGAAGTTTGGCAACAGAGATTTAGCGTTAAGATGCTGGTGTCTTGTGGACATTAACGAGCACCCAGTGACATACAACGATCTTGAACCGCCATATATCTCAGGTGGAACTAATCCTTGAACCTTCGAATGGAGTTGGCTCTAAGACTGTTGCGCACTTACTTAATCTCAAATTAAGGTAGAAACTCACGAGATCCATGAACACATCCCATGGATTTTTCGGTATAAATATATTTTACTTGGACTGGCCAAGTGCCCACACAATACATCCTGGTATTTCATGAATGTCTCTAGAGATCCAAGCCTTACGATCTCTTGGGAGTAGAGCAAGAACCCCCCAAATTCATATAAGTGAGTTTATCAAATCTGCCTCTCACAGACCATCCACACAAGGGACTATAAACTCATTAAGAGTAATAAACTCATTCTTTTTCACATCGGTGAGCTCATCAAGTCTGCCTCTTACAGACCATCCATACAAGGACTATGAACTCATTAAGAGCAAAAGCTTATCCTTTACACAATTGGTGAATCCATCAAGTCTGCCTCATACAGACCACCCATGCGAGGGCTATGAACTCATTAAGAGCGAAAGCTCATCCTAAAAACAATGTCAGTAAAGACACAAAAAAATATTGCATCTCAAATACATTATTAGGAATGGTCGCAGTATTACACAACACGAGTTCCATGTGACTTTGTTTGACCTGTTGAACTTAAACTAGTTAAGACGGGTATCCATCACAAGTTACTCTATTACAGGCTTTAAACCCATTCCTAGTGCTGACTCCAGCACTATCTTTCTGCCAAAGCCTTTTGTGAGAGGATCCGCAATGTTTCTCTCAGATTTTACATTATCTCTGATCAGATTTCTCACAATTCCATGCCTTAAGCAAATATGTCTCTTCTTACCATTATACGCTTGATTGTTAGCTACCTCGATTGCAGCTTGAGAATCACAGTGCATGTAAATCGAAGGACTCGGCTTTCCCCACAAAGGAATATCTGTTAGAAGGCCCCGTAGCCATTCAGCTTCTTCTCCTGTCAAGGCTAAAGCAATGAACTCGAATTCCAATATCGATTTCGCAAGGCTGGTTTGTTTAGCTGACTTCCACAATACAGTAGCACTCGCCAGAGTAAACACATAGCCACTAGTAGAGTGTATCTCGTCATTCCTAGATACCCAGTTGGCATCACAATATCCTTCCAACACACACGGTGTTCTTTGATAATGTAATATCCAATCTATAGTGCCCTTTAAGTATCTCATTAATCTTATCAAGGCATCCTAATGATCTCTACCAGGATTATGTGTATATCTGCTAAGTCTACTAACAGTATAAGCTATGTCGGGTGGTCTAGTGCAGTTCATCAAAAACATGACACTCCCGATCACTTTCGCGTACTCCTCTTGAGACACGCTATCACCGGTATTCTTGGTTAGATGTATACTGGGATCATAGGGAGTGTACAATGGCTTGCTATCAAACTGGTTGAATTTCTTCAGAATTTTCTCAACGTAATGAGATTGACTCAAGCACAACCCGGATTCAGTCCTCGTGATCTTTAAACCAAGAATTACATCGGCTTCACCCATATCTTCAAAATCAAAACATGAACTCAAGAAATTCTTCGTCTCATTTATAACCCTCATGTTGGTACCGAAGATAAGCATGTCATCCACATAAAGACATATTATCACACAACCATTTTCATCACCTTTGACATACACACATGAATCAGAATCATTTACCACGAAGCCATTTGATGTAATGGTTTTATCGAACTTGTCATACCATTGCTTTGGGTCTTGCTTCAAGCCATATAATGATCTGGCCAATTCGCACACCTTATGTTCTTGACCGGGGATCACACATCCTTCCGGTTGTTTCATGTAAATTTCCTCGTGCAAATCGCCATTTAAAAAAGCAGTCTTAACATCCATCTGATGTATGACAAGGTTATGAACAGATGAAAGTGCCACCAAGGCTCTGATTGTGGTTACCATAGTCACGGGTGAATATGTATCGAAGAAATCCAATCCCTTTGTTTGAAGATTTCCACAAACCACTAATCTTGTCTTGTACTTATCAATTGACCCATCTGTTTTGAGTTTTCGTTTGAAAACCCACTTATTACTCAAAGCTTTGCAACCCCTGGGTAGCTCGGTCAATACCCAGGTGTGGTTATTCATTATTGAATCAATTTCATTGTTTATGGCCTCAAGCCAAAACGTAGAGTCCACGGACTGCATAGCCTCTTTGTATGTTCTCGGTTCGTCTTCAAGTATGAAGACACTCACCTCATGTTCACTCAAACACTTATTCTCAATCAACATGATAAAATCTGGACTCAAAATTCTTTTGAGTCGGAAATCGGTTGAACAAAGTCGGAAACACGGGTTTAAGGTGGAAGGTGTCGCGCGTTTGGGTTTTAAGACGAATGAAATCGTCCCCCCTTCCTTCGCTGACTTTAAGCAAACCTGACCCTCAAAAATCTAGGCGCCTCAAGGCAGGCGTCCCAATTTTGGACCGCTAGGGGCTAGACGACTGGGAATCAAGGCGCCTCAGGACCCGCACTTGATCATACAGCCCAAAGCAAAGACATAAACAACATGGACACGACACCCAATAGTCGCGAGATGCACCTCCCCATACAAAACAAAATAAGCAAGGACAGGACAATTTACTGCCCCCCAACAGATGAAACAAACCTCCAATCCTCCTTTAATCGAAAACAATCCCCCAGCAGAAAAAACATGAAAACCTCTGACTAATAAGACCACTCACACCAAAGCACACGACAATCCGAACACGACATATGAGCAAAACAAACTCAAATAAATCCCAAAGCATTCAGAAGACAAATTTTAAATCCATAAGCCTAACGAATCCCAAAGCATTCAGAAGGTAAATTTTAAAATCGTTAGCCTAACTAATCCCAAAGCATTTAGAAGGTAAATTTTGAACCCGTGAGCCTAACGAATCCCAAAGCATTCAAAAGGCAAACCAATTTAAACGAGTCTTGTCGCACTCGAAACAATTTAAATGAGTCTCGTCGTACTCAAATCGATTCAAATGAGTCTCGTCATACTCAAATCAATTCAAACGAGTCCCGTCGCACTCAAACCAATTTAAACGAGTCTTGTCGCACTCGAACCAATTTAAACAAGTCCCGTCGCACTCAAATCAACTCAAATGAGTCTCGTCGCACTCAAACCAATTTAAATGAGTCCCGTCGCACTCAAACCAATTTAAATGAGTCCCGTCGCACTCGAACCAATTTAAACGAGTCCCGTCGCACTCAAACCAATTTAAACAAGTCTCGTCGCACTCGAACCAATTTAAACGAGTCTCGTCGCACTGGAACCAATTTAAATGAGTCATGTCGCACTCCAACCAATTTAAACGAGTCTCATCGCACTCAAACCAATTTAAATGAGTCCCGTCACACTTAGTTCAATCTTAAATGAGTCCCATCGCATTCAAATCAATTTTAAATGAGTCCCGTCACACTCAAATCAATCTAAAACGAGTCCCAAAACACTCAAAACAGTCAAGTCAATCTGAAACAAGTCCCCAAGAACTCAATTCACACCCCTAGAGGAATACTTATTAAAGCAAAACGCAAACCCAAAATCAGCGCAACCATCCGCCAAGGATATTAAATCAAAACTAACACACCAATAAAGAACTTAAGCAAAAGGTTCATGTCAAAGACCGAAGTTATTAAAACAACGAACCCAAAACAAAATAAACCAGCTAGTAAGCCCGGACCCGAGCTCCGAAAAGCAACCGCAGGTGAGGAGGTCAGGTATGATTTCTAATCCTTGGCTGACGAGCCTCGAATACATAGTCTAATAGACTTAAAACGACCCGGTTGGACAACCACCATGTCGTAATCCTCGATTGACCTGGGCGGCTATATTTTGACTTTCGCCTTGTCCAAGCCTCATTCAAAGTGAGGGTTTATGTAGACACCCAGATTCTGACCTCGTGGCTGCAGGAGTGCCCGAGAAACACCTGATTACGATCGGACTGCAACGCGACGTGAGATTACGATGTTTTAGATGGCTTTTCTATAAAACAGATCAAATAACTACTCGGAAAAATTAATTCAATATCAAGACGGTCTTAGTCGTGTCATTACGGTCGCGTCGACACTAATTAGAGTCAATTTCGACACCGGGGCTCCAAATCGATCCCGAAATACACAAAAAGTCAAACCCGAGTCAACACGTCGGGCCGAGCAAACCTCGAGACACGCCTGAAGCCCATTCGGTGCTCGACGCGCTAGGGAAAACAAGGAGTCTTAATCCCTAAGTAAGACCAATATACGCATCTTCTTCATTTTGGAAAGTATCAAAATCGGATCTTCAAAAGTCGAATCGCCCCACACCAGGCGACCGAGTTCCCCACCGCAAGACATCGGGCGCCTCAGTCTTGATGCGCAAGACTCCAAGCGTCTGAAAGGTCGATTTGAACTGCGCGAACAACTATAAATACCCCCTTCGTTCCACTCATTCGACAACAACAACTCAACTTCAATTCTCTTCTCCCTCTTACTATTTACGAGTTTCCCTCTCTAGCTTAGCGTCGCACTCCGACTCTAAGCACGATCCACTTGATCGTTTGTTCTGATACGCGAATCAACACTAATCCTCGTAGTTCCTCGAGTTCCTTACTCGATAAGAATGAAAAGGGGCACCCGTGCTCGACTAGCCATCCTAAATACCGTAGCGAAGCTCTGCCGGATTCACCGCAGGAAGCTAAGAGGATCCGCCTCGAATTCGTATCGTCACTAGGTTTTCATCTAAACAAAAATTTAATTCTGTAATCTTTGTTTATGCACTTCGATAACGTCGAATCCGACTCATATGGACACTAGGTCCATGGCATGTCACAAACATACGTAACGTCCCTAACTTCAACCATAAGCACTAAAACACCCTAAATTAAACCCGAGTAGTTCCGAGATCCGTTCTCAGTCATCTACGCATCATGTCTCGTTTAGTGTACACTCTGAGGGTGCAACTCCTACTATGTGATTTACTTATATTTCACATTTTACCATTTTCGTATGATTTACCGCTTTTATGACCCTATAATCGCATGCTAAATCACCTAACACGGAATTCAAAACGTAAACAAGCTAAAATTGAACAAAGCGGTGGTCGGGTTCCATATTAATCACGATGCTCACCTCTCACACATGGCTCTACGCATCCTTATTAATACCAAACTGACGCACCTTAAGCAAAATACCAGGTAAGGTATACCACAAGAACGACTAATATTCGTATTATCACGTTGAAACTGATTTGCTAATACGTATAATATTTAGTACTCTCTACTCTTCTACGTGCATCTTTTCATGGCCTGCCTGTCACGTGAAGTCGCGTGCAAAGAATGTAAATACAACTATTTCGACAATAAACTTACTTGTCCTTAAAAAACCGACATTGTAACCCCCTAGAAATTCTAACGCAATACAGTGGCGGAAACACTGTAGAGTGGGATTAAAACACACTAACAAACTATATCTTATTAAAAGAAATGGTAAGTCAATACAAAGGCCTTTTTTACAAAAGGGCTAAAAGTAGAATCTCCAAACGGGTTTATACAAATCCATAAATAAACATGAATGAAGGAAGAGTAGGATCCACGCTACTCGCTAGCTCACACCCAAAACCCAGCAGAAAATACCTGTCATGTTATAAACATAACAGCCACGTCAGTGGAGAGTAACTCGGACGTTCTCCCAACCATATTATATCATATGGAAAATAATAATATTATTATATCAAAATACTTAAAATGGGAAAACATTAAAAATGATATAATAAAATAAGTTCTCGGAGGAAACTTAAAAAAAACATTTGTCAACCTGCAAATCAAACCAATCGATAATAATAATCATATTCAAAAATGGCGTTATGGAAATTCGATCAGTGTGAACAAGGCTAGACTTTCACTAGGATAATACTGGAAACTAGCATCGAGAACTGTAGACTTAACTCATAACAGAATCCAGTCTCTAACTAGGCAACTCAACTATAACAGGACTGCGTGCAGCGAGGTCCTGGTTTAAGTAGTATACACCCCTCCTGGATACCAAATGTATCCAGTTCAACTGACGGCGACTAACACGATGCGATATCTAGCTTAAAGGCACAATGCACACTCTTCTGAACACAAACCATGCTCAGTTCAACAACCAAATGTGCCCCAAATGGGCACACCGGCTTTATAGTTGATGGCAAAAATGTACATCCCAGACTATATTACTCTAACCCCACACTTGACTTTATTCCATAACTCCAAAACAGCCATTATCGATATTCAAAAAATAAATAATCATCGTAAATAATATGAAGATAAAAAGGAATAAACATTTCATATTAGAAGGAAAACTTTCTATAAATAGAAAATTACTAATTTTAGGAACTTACTGTAAATAGAAATATTGTTATAGAAAATACGTAAGTGATTAAAATAAGTGAAAAGAATAAAAATAGCATTTTTAACGAAATTAACATTTTATTATTATCGTCGTTATCGTAACTTTAATACTCCCTCCCCTTCTCTATGATCTTCCATATTAGATTTTGGGAAGTTCTTAAGGAGGAGGGAATATGTGGAAGAAAATGAATGGGAAGAAAAGAAAGTGGGGTCACAAACAATAAGAACCACAAAATATATACTAAAAAGGAAAGTAGAACATCTTAGTGAATTTTCCTAAAAAGAAATTGTGGAATATCTTGGTGAAGGGGAGGGAGTATATTTCTAAATTCATTACTCAAAGTATAAATAAAATGTAATAAGTCAATATATAGTATTTAATAAATGATTAAGAATTCGAGTTAAAACTATAAATATTAGAAAAGAGGTGTTTTAAGAAAAATGATATCAAAATTAATTGAGTCAACGAGTTTTATAAATGAAATGAGATTTTCAAAGGTTTCAAATTATTTTTAACAAATAGCTATTATTAATAAATACTACGGATTTTGCTAAAAATAGTCAATTGTATACCAATAAGAAATTATTAGTGAAAATAGTCTCGACTAAAAATATGTTTAAAAACAAAATCGACTATTTTCCCATTTATTAGTATAAATCGTAAATGAAATTAATTTATTAACAAGTATACAAATTTCGATTAAAATATAGAAATACGATTTTGAGTGAAAATTATAAATTAACGAAATATGACGAAAATATTAAATCGACATTATTTAGTTACTAGTGTCACGATAACCAACAAAATATTATAACGATCGTAAATAATTAAATTACTAACGATTTATAAAACGATATCGAAAATTTGTAAAATATTTATAAAGCACACGATTTATAAAATAATACTTTTAGCAAATAATAAATAGCTAAAATTAGAAAACCGAAGTTAAAATACTTACTACATACTACTACTCAAACATACGATATAAAATCGAGTAACGTTCTAAGGTTACCTGGAGCCGATAATCGAGCGATCACGTACTTGCCTTTCCTGATTAGACCAAGCTCGAACCTTAGACTAGAAAGCCGATTCAATAAAACTCCGAGGCCATCACGAAACGAAAAAGAACGAGATTTGGATAATGAGAATACGGAAAAGGGGAAAGAAGAGAACGAGGAAAAGAAGGGGACACGGCTCTGAGTAAAACGAGAACCGTGGGAAAAATAAAGACGGACAATAGTGATATGACCTTAGGAGGAGCAATAGTGATAAATACGGGCACACGGACAGCAACAGGCAAATATCGACACAGCAGCAAAGTTGGGACGAAGAGGAAGTAGAAGAAAGAAGAACGGAAAGCTAAACACGAACAGCAGCAAAAGGACCGTGAGCAGCATAATGGATCGAAAATGGCAACAACAACCAACGTGACAGCAGCAGTAAGGAATAACATCAAGGAGAAGAAGATTAAACATCAGCAGTAGTACAAAACGGAAGCAATAACATCGACTAACAACCGATACGGAGTCAAAAGAACAGCAGATTGTCGACATACATCAGCATCAGCGAACCGTACTAGTACCAACGATAAAACCAGCAACAACATCAATAACGCAGCAGAAGGAAGAAGAACGGTAGGAAACAGCGGAACGTAGCAGCAGCACCCGGACAGAAAAAGGAACGAAAACAGGGGCAAGAAAAAGAAGGAGAAAGGAACAACACGCAGCAACAAAACGAAGGAGAAAGAAGAAGAAAAGAAGACGGACAGAGAGACGGAGACCAAACCGAACAGCAACGTACAACAACCAACAAACAGCAGCAAATCGAGAACGAAAGAGAAGAAGAAATGAAGAAGAACACAAAGGAACTTAAGAGGAAAAGTAACGAAAATTACCTTCACGAATCGGCTAAAAACAGGCAGCAGCAATGCAAGGGAAACAGCGAGACAGGGGACGGAAAAGGCAGGAGAGCAACTGGCGAGAGGATAGCAGATTGGAGTGTGAAAAAAAATGAAGGCAGAATGATGAAGAAGACGAAGGAAAAAGGAGTAAGAAAACAAAGAAAAGGGGGGCGTGCGACTGATGGGTTGAACGAAGAGGTGCCAAGGGAAACGTATGCTGACAAGTGACAACAGTTAAAGCTAAGTGAGTTGAAGCGGTGGAGTGGAATGAAAAATAAAAGGAAGGGGGAAGAACTCAATTGGGTAGCACAAACATTAATAAAAGTGGGTTAAATTTAGGAAACCGATTAATCGAATAGGTATAAGAAGGAGACGATTTCCGAAACAATAAGTTGACTGACCCACGAGTCGAATTAAAACGAGTTAATAAAATTTAAATAAATAATCGGGCCGACAAATAAAATGAGTAAATAAATTACTCGAGCCGAAGACAAAGCTGATAGAAACAAATAATTAAACGATCAAAAAGTACTCCCCGAAAAATAATAAATCTTCGATAAAGTGAATTAAATTGATTTTTCGAGGAAATGTAATAAATGTTTTGACGAAACTTAGTATAAATGAACTTCGAGTCGAAAACGGAAATTCGAGCTTAAATATAAATAAATAAATAAATAAATAAAATTTAGAATTCAAATCGTCGAAATATATTTGCGGTAAGAATTAAATTAATTGTATAAAATAAATCGAAACAGAATAAAAATATGTTTTAAATATAAGAAGTGTTTCCGAGTCAAAAGAATTTTAGGAGTTTGAAACGATTGAACGATAAATCCGTTTTATAATTTTTTTTTTAAGAATTACGAGTTAAATCGTAAACAGAATAAAAATGCGAACATAACTTTAAATTAATATAATTTATAAAATCAGGGGTGTTACAGACATAACAAAGACATAGGGTTAAAACAACGGATGTTATCACACTTCCGCCACAATTAAGGAACAAAGTCATCAGCCCACCGATTGATTAGTAGATGCCGCTATGTGTGGGCGGGATTGGGTATTGATGTCTATCGGACATTGACTTCCCAATACGCGTACGTACCCTCACCCCTTAACTCAGAATTGACGGTTTCCGGATATCCGAAACCATTGGCAATGAGAGTCATTCCAGGCATGGAGTGCTTAAGGGTACAAGTCTTTATCTTTAGGTCCCCGTGCCATTCAACTTTGAGCCAGCTAAGGATCAAAGTTGACTTGAACGGTTTACGAGTTCCCATAATTAACTCGGTGGCGACTCCAAAAATCGGCAACGAATTCGGTTCACTAAAATATCGGCGGCAACGAATTCGGTTCACTAAAATATCGGCCTTTAAACATTTACAACCACGTCTCGATCGATTCTAACGGAAACAGGGATGTCCGCATCCGTCTAGTACAATCCGAATCATCAACCAAATCAAGTTCCGACACATCGCCCCGTACGCGAGATCGGACCGGTCCCATGGAACAGACGGGGCCGCGTGGGTGGCCGCCGCGAAAACCGGAGATCCCGTGCGGGCGCGCGCAGGGCTTTTGGCGGTGCGGACGGGCGTCCACAGCCTCAACCTGGGTTTGAGCGTGGTTGTTCTACGCTTCAATCTGGGTTGGGCATGGATGTTTTACGTATCAAATTGGGTTGGCGCATGGCAGTTCTACGGTTTGATCTAGAGCAAGGCGCCTCGATCGTATATTTTGGTCGCGATTTCTTACTACAATGATGTGATTCATAATCATGATAAAGTGTAGAAATTAAGAAAAAATTACCAAGAGCTCGGAATTAGAATGATAAGAATGAGTTAATTGAAGTCGGACTGCTTGAAATCGGTTTTCAATTTTCAAAAAATATGATTGAAGTTGAGCGAAACATGGAGGTTAAATGTAAGTGAATGAATAAGGGGAGGATGATAAGTAAAAGGGTTCATTCAATAAGGTGAGGGGCAAAACGGGTAAATCAGTCAAATACGGACGACATTAAGTAAAATTATGGACGACGAGAAGCGAAAGTGTTTCACTAAACTTTTAATTCAATGTAAATGGGTTGACCTCAAGTCGTCAATAGTAGTGTTTGAAAGGATGATAAGACTTATGTCGGTAAATTTTGATAAGGTTGGAAATAATAATGATCCATTCGTAATGTCGTAACAAGCTAAACAAGTTTTTTATGTGACTGGTCCTATGGATAATAAGTGGTCAATAGCACAGTCTGTAAGGAGTATAAGAGGTGCACCGAGTGAGGATGATGGAGAGAAAAATGTCATGTTTAAGGGATTTGATCGCCGTAATGTATCCAATTTTGATGGCGTTAACATTGATAACACACCGAGCATCTACCTGCATGAAGACCATGTTGAAGGAATTTGGGTCAACAAAGAAAGATTTTCTTCTAAAAAACGACCCTAAACGTAAGCTAATGTACAGTTTTGCCCCCGGAAGTAGTTTTGGTTTAGAATACCTTTATTTTATCATAAATCGCTCAAGGATTCTGATGTTGAGGTCGGTTTTGTAAGGTTTTGTACTTTCTGATGTGTCTGAGTTGGATAACATCGATTGCGAGCCTTATTTCGAGCAATTAGAAGCATGTTATTGTCCGATTATCATCGTATGTTTGACGGAAGTGTTTATAAACACGAGCATGCCAAATGCACTGCGAGTTTCTACTTCTTTGATCAACAACTAGGGTATATGTGGACATGACATAGGTCCACCCCGACGCGGCCACGCGCGGGTTTGTGGAGGCGAATGAATCTCATGCGAGATGGATCTCGAATTGAAATTTAAATCGAAATGGAGTTGCCACCGAACTTTGTGGGAGTTCGGGCCCGTTCGAACCCACTCTATATCTTAGTGGGTCGTGCACAAAGTATGGCCCATTCGGATCTCAGAATTTATGGGGTTCGTCCCTTTGCATTGCGATACCGATACCGACATTATCGGATATCGTGTATTGAATGACTCTTGTGCGCCAACGGTTTCGGACATCCTCAAACCGAGGTTCTGAGTAAGGGGTGAGGGTACGTGTTGGGAAGTTCACAAAGATCACCCAACCCCGCCCGCACTTAGCGGCCTCTACTAAGATATCGTTTGACTTTCGAATACGCGCGTTAGTAATCTGATTGAATGATATGCAAACAGTATTTTGACTAAACATGCGAAAATTTGAATAAGTTGTTATGTCGATTTAATGATCTAAGGTAACGTCAAAGTTGTATTTAGCATGCAAGGTTCGTTTAGTACAATAAAACAAACAACGAAAATAAAATACGAAGACATAAACAAACAAGTTAGTAACGGTAATAATGGTTTGTAAATAATATAGAATGACATAAACGACATGATGCATGGTTTTGAAAAGAGTAGAACACGTGATGGACTTGACACGTGTTGACCGAAGTCATAAAAATGTTTGATAAGGCTCGAAATATGTTGAAGGGCTCACGTTTGGTGCGTGAATGAGGCCACTCGGCCGAGTCATGGGGAGACTCGGTCGAGTGCCCTACTTAATGACCTTCTGCCGGTTTTTTGAGGTGCCACTCGATCGAGTGCCCTTTGTACGAACTATAGTTCGTTACGAATTTTAGCGTCGATTTCAAAATTGCTTTTAATTTTGGAAAATCGATAATTTTGCCAAGTCGTGTAAAAAATAATATGATTTATACTCGACTTAAAATTTCAATACTCGTCATATTCGATACTTGATTATGGAATCAATATCAAATATTAGGAGTGAGTTTAGAAAAGACGTTATAAGTCGTTTTAAATTGAACTAAGATGAAATAAATTCTCTCGGCGTTATAATGTCGTAATTAGTCCTTTTGAACCACGTGACAATTATTTTAGCATCAACGAGTGCGCGCTAGTTAAATTTATTGACTAATTCTTTTAGATACGATATTCGACTATGGAGTTGGTATCGCACCTAAAGAAAGACGCTTTGTTTGTTTGATTGGATCCGAAAATTGATTCCCTCCACATATCGACATCGTAATTAACCCTTGCGGATTATGTGATGTCAGATTTGCATCAACAGGTTTCGCTCTAACCTTAAAAAGAGGAATCGGACGCATTTAAAAAGGAGTATTCGCGATCCCATTATACCTTTGAGTGTTTAGGGCAGGGCTCCTCGAGAGGGCTCCACCACTGTTACTACTCATAAAAGGATTAGAAAGGTCTTATACGAATATCGTCTTTAAACGTGTTCGATTCGAAATAATTTTAGAAATTGATGAATGTGTGATTTCTATGATGATTATGTAAATACTAAGACGATACTAGCGACGCAATAAAAAAAGAACCACCTTGTTGACGTTGATTCGCTTCAACAATCAAATACTTGGGGTGTCGGGATAAGCGACCGGCAACATCGGGTGCAATACCCTCGTATTCGGATTTTCTTATCCCGTCATCCCTTGTATTCGACACGAATAGGCGAATATTTTAGTACTTTGATATTAGTAATATTAACGATATTAGAAACGAGAAAAGGATAAAAAAAAATGAAAAAAAAGAGAGAAGAGACGAGGAAGATGACGCGAGAGAAGAGAAGAGGAAAGGAAAAGATTGGGATTATTTGCACCCTCAACCTACATGCTTTGTATTCTCTGTATGGAACTCGTCTGGTTGTGGCTCAGGCACGGGAGTATCGGGATTATGTAGGAAAAGTTATGGTGGTTTAAGGTGTAAGGGTTTAAGGTTGAAGAAGATTGAATTGTTATGATGGGTAAAAGTTCTATGTAAAGTTGTATATGAGAAAAAGTTCTTAATTGTGTTGCAAAAGGGAGGTATATATAGGAATTCTCCCATCACCCGACCTAGGATTACTCGATCGAGTGCCCTGATGGACTCGATCGAGTGGCCCAGCTAAAAGAAGACAGCGGGCCTGTCGGAGGCTCACTCGATCAAGTGAGCTGACGCTCAATCGAGTGGGTCAGCTGAAACGAAATATCCGGAGTTTTTGACTTCGGGTTGGATTCTCGATATTTGCATGGTTGTTTTGTGTCTCGGAAATGACTTTGACCGGGGTTTGACCCGGTGCTAAAGACGGTTTTATTTCCGGTGTCGGTTTTGACCCAAATTAGTCTTATTTGATTGGAAACGACCCACTGGGCCTGAATTTGAGGTTGGTTTTGTGAGATTTCTACCCCGTAAAATGTCCAAGCCAGAAACTAACGATTTTGAGCCCATATCCGAGCGCGTAAAAGCACGTTCGCGTCCGATCATCATCGGCTGTTTTTTGGAAACTGCTATAGACACCTAGCAGCCAAATGTGAGTGTCTACAGTATAGATTGAACAACAGCATAAGCGTATATATAATTGACACTCTAACCTGTTAGAGTGTACAACCGATATTTTGATTGACGGGCTGCATAGGATACTCCCCATCGACGTGGATCATATAATTGACAGTTCACGTGTATCACTAACGACTACATTGACAATAACTCGAAAATAATACGTGTTTGTCACCTAAAATATAGTTGTTTTGTATAATTAAATTCAATCCAAACAAGTTAAAATAAACAGGTAGAGCAACTTGAATTACTCTCATTATACTTTTATGAGTGAATCATAACTACTTTCTATTTCTGCAACCACTAATAAACTTCGTAATTTTCAGTTAATGATATCGTATATCGATTGAGAATATCTTCTCTATCACAGAGTATCTATCTATAGGGAGTATTATATATACTATTATTAATGACTTAATCATTTTTTGAACAAATCATCAATAATTGGTTTAAAATGAAGTTGATAATTAAATCAATTAAGCTAACAACAATAAATGGCGAAAAAAAATCTAATGTCTAAAAAATCATCCTCGAAAATTAGTCCATAAAATTTCCACGTGTGTCATACTGTCACACTCCTTTTCATCTGGCAACAGCCCAATATTAAAAAGCCTTCCAGCTTTTTCTCTCCGCCCCCCTCTCTTCTCTCTCTTCCTTTTCTCTCTACATTTCTTCTTCTTCCACTCCAATTTCCACCACCGTCACTGACTTTTCTCCTCCTCTTCCTCCTATCTCTGCTGCCACCAAATAATACTAATACTGAAAAAAAATTAAAAATTAAAAAAAAAAAAAAAAAAACATCCCATCATAAAAAAAAAAAAAAAATCATGTCAGGAATATACAACTCAAATTTCTCACCGGCAAGAGTTGTTTCTCCTCAGATTCGAACCCCTGCTTCTACTTTTGATGATAGGTTGCTTTCCCCTTTTACTCTTAATTAAACTCCACTCTTTTCTTTTTCCCCTTTTTTGTTGTTTTGATTTTGTTGTGTTTTCGTTGATGGGGGTTTGTTGTTACTGTTTAACTTAAGTTTGTGCGGGGGTTAGGGTGTTCTTTGAACTCACTACTGACTACGGTTGACTGTGTTTTTTTATGGAAACAACTTTGTTACTCCTTCGTCTCGTTCATTTATTTGACTTTGATTAAAATATTCTTATAAAAAATAAACAAATGAAGGACGAGATGTGGAGAGTATGTTTTTATTATTGTTACTTACACGGGTAGGTGTGTTGTGTTGATGTGGTGGTGCTGTAGTGGCAGTCAGTACTTGACGGAGTTGTTGGCTGAGCATCAGAAATTGGGGCCTTTTCTGCAACTTCTCCCCATATGCAGCCGTCTCTTGAATCAAGGTCTCACCTTCTCTTTCTTTTCTCATTCATTTCATGTGATTTTCACTTCCGCTGCTGCTGTTGTAGTATTAGTGTTAGTGTTAGTAGTAGTAGTAGTAGAAGTCGTTGTAGTAGTATTTGTGCTGTCTTTGTACAGCTATGAATCTGAGTCACACCTTTCTCAAGTGTCCAAAAGTAGTGGAAATGCCATTTTCGGGATGTATGTTTGTACTAGTATTAAGTTGGTGTTTGAGTGAGCACACTATGATGTCCCTACAAGTGGAAAATGTTGCCCATCAACTTGAACGTGGTCTCACTTTGAGTTGTGTGCCATTGAGTGTCACTAACTTTCAATGTGGCTATCGATTGTACATGTTCCACGTTTACAGCTGCTGGAGTGTTTTGTCTGTTTCATATTTTTGGTGAAGTTGAGTATGCGTATCTTGGATTGGAAAACAGCATTTTGCTTTCACAAAAGATGACTGCTTTGACCGAATTTTGAACTACTTTATCTGCTACAGAAATTCTGAGGGTTTCTGGTATGTTGCCCAACCAAGGTCTTGGTGACTTTGATAGACGTCATTATAGAAGCCCCAGTCCAATGGCATCTGGAAATTTGGGCTCAAGTCCACATGGGGGAGGATATGGTGCATGGAATGGCATACATCAGGAGGTATCCTAATGCTGTTTGTTAACGTATACTGTTCTCATCTTTTGTCGTCAATCGTTATGTTTCAATTCTTGTCTGTTATATGAACCACTTCTTGATTTCCGAACATAATTAGGTTGCAATTTGGAAGCGTACGCGAACAGAATCGTAGTTGTGGTGGTTCCCATTCCTCCATATGGTTCTTAGTACATTATTGTTAACAACTTGGTGCTGCTCTTCTCCACCTATTCTAAAAGGAAATACTTTTTATTAAGCTGAAAAGGCTATGAACATACCCCTTTTTAAGTTTTTAAATTGTATATTTCCTTGCATGCAAATGCTTCTTGAGTATCTTTGGCCATATGTTATATACGATGTTTGGACACAGTGTCAGTATTTTTATGGAATTGGAGGAGTAATCTGGGTGTTTAGTATTGCAGTAGGTGATCTGACTTATGTGATGGATTATGGATATTATTTTACTTATGATGGTATGTTGCTAGGAACAACTACATTTTGTATTGTAGTCACTTGAGGATTGTCTCCTTCCTAAACTCTTTCCCTGACAGCAGTTTATGCAAGAATGTATATATCTACCATCTTTTAAAGAAGTAGCTAGATGTTGTGCTAATGTGTGTTCGTAAATGTTATAGCATGTACTGATTGGAACGTACATTAAGTCAAGTTGCAGAAGCAGGAAGCCTGTTGGTTGTGGACATTTAACTTGTATAAATGCGTGCCCTTTTTAGCATTCTTGGAGCTGTGTTGGGAGAAATCTCTCCTGCAAAGTCATCCCATTGAATTGGCTAAAAAACTAAGGCATCAAGGTTCACTTCACCTGACAATCTAAGATGAGTTATTTGTCTATCAAAGGAAAGGGGAGGAAGCTGGAGGTCAGAGACTCTGAGAGAGGGGATATGAAATGTATTAGTATAAGACTTAGATTTGGACTCTGATATGAATAGCACTAAGTAAGAGGTGAGGCTGCCTTTACGTGAAGGTGAAACTATGAATCTAGATCTTGGAAGAAAGCTACCAAAGGGTGAGGTTCGTACAACAGGAGAAAGTTTGCAAAGAGTCAATTAAACATCAGCTGGCCTAGAGTTTAGGGTTATGGGACATTTGGAAATGAATTCTGGAGCTGCAATCTCAACTTAATGTTGCTTGGGCTGCGATGTAGTGTTATTGTGAAAGCCAGAAAGAGAGCTCTCACTTTAGAACTTCTGTATGCTCACAGAGTACTTATGACCAGTATGGATGGTTCTGTGTTCAATCTCTGAGGAATGGGTTTGAGTTTTAATCGTTGGAGTGAGGTTCAAGTTTAAAAACCTCTTGCAAAGTTGTTAGTGAGCAAGCTAAGTTCTAGTATTAGACAATTTGCTTCGTCTTGGCCAATCGAATCCATTTGCACAACCGTGCTTGTCGATTGTGGAACTACAGAATGTTGCTGGCAGGGCTTCAGACTAATAATTGGTTTCTCAGCAAAATGTTGTCTTTGTAGTAGGAACAAACTGTGGAGCTGCCTTGTGTTTCTTGACTTGTTGATGAGCTTTTTAATCTTGGATCCTAATGAACATTAGCTATTTGTTGAATCGGCTACATTTGGACCTGCCGAAGCCGACTCCACCAAACCCGAAAAGAATAATCCGTCAAATTGGCTAATAAAAAGTTAACAACCCTTCCCCAAAAATAAAGTGTATACTGTTTCAAGAATGACCTGAAATGACTAATCTTGAACAATGACCTTGATAATCGGACTTGGAAATGACCCGACTCGTGAGCAATGATCTCTATATGCCATGAACATACTGACCCAATAGAAGCAATGACTTGATATCAGTGCCACTTGACTTGCACGAGCCTAGTCTGGTACAGTATTATCTTGATTACTGACACGCTCTTATGGTGTTTTTAATGTTTGTATCAGAGGTTGAGTAATCCACCTGGAATGTCTATGGATTGGCAAGGCGCACCCGCAAGTCCTAGTTCGTATACTGTGAAACGAATTATACGGTTGGAAATACCAGTAGATGCTTATCCCAATGTAAGTCTTCTGTGGACTTTAAAGCTATGACATTTTCTTGGTAACTTAATTCTAACTTTTCCTTCTTTTCGTTTGTTATGTCTACAACTCAACACATTTACCATGGGATCTAACTCGACAGCTAACTTTGCTTGTATGTATCTCAGTTTAACTTTGTTGGTCGTCTATTGGGCCCGAGAGGTAATTCGTTGAGACGTGTAGAATTATCGACTGGTTGTCGTGTGTTCATTAGGGGAAAAGGATCAATAAAAGATCCAGAGAAGGTAACATTTGATGCATTTGGTTATTGGTCATTAACTATCATTTGTTGTCTCAAACATTTGACACTAATTTGAACGTTTTTATCGTTTTGTTGAATCAAAGTTGCATTTGCTCGGTAAATGTGATTAATGATAGTTAAGAATTAGGATTTTATTTATTACATTCAGGAAGAAAAGTTGCGGGGAAGACCTGGTTATGAGCACCTTAATGAGCCACTCCACATTTTGGTTGAGGCCGATTTGGCACCCACTGTGGTTGATATAAAATTGAGGCAGGCTAAAGAAATTTTAGAAGAACTGCTGAAACCTGTGGTACGTCTCTTTTATCTTTCATTCGTTGTTTATATTAATTGTGATAGAAAAGATGTATAAAATCATCTGTAGAGGCTATTTCTTTCATCAGCAAATTGCTTTGTCTATGATGCATTAGTGGTAATTTCTGTGTTTGTGTTTTGTTTGAAATGACCAAAATCTGTTGTATAGTCATAGTGTTGAATGCCCTTTTTATTCTTAAAACATAAATCAATCTTTGGTATGTGATGTAGGTCGCTAGATCTTAAAAGAAGTTCAAAGATGACCCGACCAAAACTCTTAAAGAACATCTGAAGGAACACCTGAACCAAACTGACCATATTTGAACAGAACTTAGCCCAAAGTGGCCTGTTGTGGGATTTGATCTAGAGCCTACAAGCCTAAACAACTAGAAATAACTATTAAAACGAAATTATAACCACCAATACTAGAAACGACATGATAATGACCTGATGTGTCATTCTCATTTCTCAGGATGAATCACAAGACTTTTACAAAAGACAGCAGCTGAGGGAGCTAGCTTTGCTGAACTCCAGTATCAGAGAAGACAGTCCCGGGCCCAGTGGGAGTGTGTCCCCTTTCAATACTAGTGGAATGAAGCGTGCCAAAACCGGACGTTAAAGGTTTTCACTTGTGAAATCATTCATATCTCTGCTATGCGTATTGTTGAAAGGTTCAACTTCTGAGCCCATCTCACATAGGGCCAAGGTCGTTTGTGGTGAGCTAATTGGCTTGGTCATGGCCCTTCTTTTTACTCGTATCGCTTTTCTTTTTTATTTGTTTGCTTTCTGATTTTCTTCCCTCTTTGTGATAAATTTATACGGAGTATTTGGAAAGTGGTTTTGAAAAAGTTAGAAAAAAATGAACAAGATATTTTTTTTTAAAAAAAAAAAAAGATACTCGTCATTAATCTCATTAGAATGGTTTTTGGGTTAGTTCAGTTTATTGTGTCCGTCTTTGTAATTACTAATTAGTAAGGCAATTATATTCATTGGATTTATTCATACTTTAGAAAACTCGAATAGTGGTCATTTATTACAAATTTGGGTATCATCGTATGTATGATGTTTGGAGATGATTTGACGATTTCGGATAATGATTCATTTTAGTTGATCTCAAATCTTTTTGGGACTAGATGTTATGTTGTATTGCATGTATGATGATGTACATGAGTTTTGTCCAACATGCGAGGTTTAGCATTTGTTGTGTTGCCTTGGGATCTGATGATTTTGGTAGCATTTCCAACCGAGACCCTCGATTTTCCACATACTCTTGATGCATTTTACATTTCAACCGAAGTACTCCGTATCTGTCATTACCTCATGAATGAGGGGTCTCACATCTGGCTGAACTGCTGAGATCCGAGGATTGGTAGTACACTAGTACTGTAGTAGGGGGACAAGTTCCTCTCAATTGTCTTCTGTTACTTTTCAGTGGTCAAGATTTGTTTCGTAACGATTCAATGGTTATGAGTTTTGATGAGATGGAGAGTCGAAAATGATTTTATATTGTTGTATTAGAGAAAATTGAAAATAATGGAGAGTCCATTCTTGGCAGTGGGTGGTCATATCTTTCGAAGCATAAACACTTGGGGATTATCTTTTGTTTGGATGGTAATTCATTTTGCCGAGTTATTTGTTTATCTTTTGTTTTTGGTACGAAAATTGTGGGGATTGTTTGTTGGCTGTCTTATTGAATGACATGTGGATCAAAGTGTAGGTGATAAAAAAAACAAAAAAAAATACATTTCCAAAATAGAAGGGTATAAAGAGTATTTCTAAAATGGTTTTTTCTACTATGTACCTTCTTATTTTCTAAACTTTTACTTATACCCCTATAGTTGATTAATTTTATCAAAACGTGACATAATCACAATTATTCTACTTAAAAAACATGATTAATCTCCATCTCCGTCTTCTATGTTCTCTCCAATTCTATTTTTCGGGTATTTTTTGATTTTTCTTCATTTTATCATAATTCTTTCACTCTTCTTTATTTGTTTTTATAATTCGTGATCATGTAATATGAGTTATTTTGTTTGTTAATGTGATTAAATTAATTTTGTTAAAAATAGTAAATTATCATTATTTTAAGCAAAAGATTAAGATGATGAGAAAGTGGAGAGAAATCAATAAGGTAAAAAAAAAGAAATTGATGTATAAAAGGGAGAAAATTGGGGGAAATTAATGAAATGAAGGGAAAAGTTGGGGTAAAGGGAGGAAAAATAAGTCAAAGTTGTCAAAATTAGTCATGCCACAGTCTAAACATTGTTATGTGTTAGAATAATAGATGTCGGTTAGTTACGAGTTTGTTACAAGTTTGTTACATTATTCATCTTGTACATATATATATACATACCAAAGCATCTGTACAGTTACATCATTCATACTAATTGATAATATTACAAAAACAAGTTTATTTAGTTTTTCTTCTTCAACGTTTTCTCTGCAATTCCTCCATTAATCCTACCTTCAATTCCTCCATGGAATCTGCTCATTGATCAGATTAACATGGTATCAGATTAACATGGTATCAGAGCTTTGATCATTTTTTTTCCGTCACATTCTTCCGCTTCTATAGTTCTGCTATCTTGAATCACGTTATTTTCTGCAAATTTCTTCACCTTCTACAACAAAAATGGCGCCACAAAATCAATCTGCAATCGACATCAATGATCCTCTCTACGTCACTTCTTCTGATCTCACAGCACATAAACTCGTTTCTACTGTCTTCGATGGCACCGGTTTTAGCAATTGGAAACGAAGTATGGAGGTTGCACTCTCAGCGAGGAACAAACTAGGGTTCATCAATGGAAAAATCCTCAAACCTGCAGCAAATGACAGTACAGCAGAGACATGGCAGAGGTGTAACGATATGGTATTCTCTTGGATCTTAAATTCCTTATCCGAAAACATCTCTAGTTCAATTCTTTTCTCAATTTCTGCCAAAATTGCTGGGGATGACATTGAGAATAGATACGGTCAGTCAAATGGCGCACAATTATATGGTATTCACAGGAAATTGACGGATCTTAGTCAAGGAAATGACAATATCGCTGCTTACTTCACTAAAATGAAAGTAATTTGGGATGAAATCGATTCCATGGGTCTAAACCCTAATTGTTCATGTTCTTGCTCCTGCGGTGCGAGTGCTAAGCGTGAAAAATTTCAACAAGATCAGAGAGTGGTACAATTTTTGATGAGTTTGAATGCTTCCTACAATACAATCTGAGGTACTATTTTGATGCAGAATCCCTTGCCTTCCATTGCTACTGCCTACAATAATTTGCTGCAAGAGGAAAGACAAAGGGAAATCCAGAATGAAGTGCAGTTTCACAGCGATTCTGCCTCTTTCTATGCTAAGAATCAGGGGTATAATCAAGGGTATCAAGGACATCAAAGTACTCAGCAAAGTACTCCTACAACTGCTCAATCTTCTACTCAAGGAGAAGGGAACAAGAAACCCAATTTCTGCAACTATTGCAAGAAATTTGGGCATGTCATCAAGACCTGCAGAAAACTTGAGTACAACAACAAGAAACGCTATGCCAACAATGCAGTTCAGGAAGATTTTAACTCCAACAATGGTGGTTCTGTGTCTGGTACCGTACCTCAGTCCAACCAAGGCATGAATTCAACACCTGGAATGGATTTAGACCGAGACATCACTCCTGAAATGTACCAACAGTTAAGGCAAATCTTGAATTCTTCTTCATCTAATTCTCATATTCCAGCCACTGCCAACTCTGCTGGTAACACTCTTTACTCCCCTAATTCTACTTTGCCTGTATATCATAATACTTGGATTTTAGATAGTGGAGCTAGTGATCACATGTGTGTCAATAAAGCTATGTTTTCTGACATTGAAACTGTCATTAACCCCTTTTCCATCTCTTTACCCAATGGACGTATTGTCACCATCAATACTAAGGGAAGTGTGCCTATTACCCAAGATATAATACTCAAAGATGTCCTTTATGTTCCCTCTTTCAAAATTAATTTACTGTCCATATCTAGATTGTCCAAACAATTGAATACCACCATCCATTTCACACCTGATTTTTGTGCATTGCAGGGCTCTTCTTCGAAGATGCCTCTGGTCCTTGGTAGATCTCACAAAAATCTATATTTCATGCAGCATGCTACTCTTTCTCCTCCTGCTGCGTCTAGCCTTTTACCACCTACACATACTAGCTTTGTTAATTCTGTTCAGTCTGCTGATGTATGACACATTAGACTTGGTCATTTACCTTTGTACAAACTCCAAAATTTGGATATCTGTAAGGTTACTGAAAGGAATAAAAGCGTGATTCATTCTTGCTCTATTTGTGCACAAGCTAGACAACATAGACTGCCATTTTCCAACAGTAATATACAAACTACATCACCCTTTCACATGATTCATATTGACCTCTGGGGTCCTTACCATACACAAACTTATAATGAGTATAAATACTTTTTAACCATTGTGGATGACTTTACTAGAACCACATGGACTCATCTTTTATCTTGCAAGAGTAATGCCTTACCTTATTATATTCAAGAATTTGTTATTTTTGCTAAAGTCCAATTTCAAATAAATGTCCAAATTATTCGCTCAGATAATGCTTTTGAGCTAGGATCAAGTAACCCTGGCAAAGAATTTCTCTCTAGTCATGGCATACTACACCAAACCTCTTGTTTTCACACTCCCCAACAAAACGGTATTGTTGAGCGAAAACACAAACATCTCCTTGAAACCGCTCGTGCCTTAATGTTCCAAGCCCATTTACCTAAGAAATATTGGGGTGAATGTATTCTCACTGCCACTTACCTCATAAACAGATTGCCTACAAAATTGCTAAACCACAAATCTCCATATGAACTTCTATTTCACAAAAAACCAGATTTGTCTCATCTTAAATCCTTTGGTTGTCTATGTTATGCTACATCTCCCAAGCCTGGTAGAGACAAGTTCGAACCACGTGCTATTCCCTCGGTTTTTCTTGGTTATTCATTTGGTAAGAAGGCTTATAAGCTTCTTAACCTTGACACTAAATCCATTTTTTTCTCCAGAGATGTCATATTTCATGAGTCCATCTTCCCTTATGTTCACTCCTCCTATCCTTCATCCTCTCCTTCTCATTTCTTACCTACTCCAATACTGGACTCTTCCACCCCTCCTGAACCTCTCATTTCCAACCCCCTAGATCCACCTGTACCACCTTCTATGCCTTCTACCCTCCCTTTGAGACACTCCTCCAGAATATCTCGTCCTCCTTCCCATCTCAAACACTTTCAATACTACATTCCTACTGCTTCTTCCTCTTGTGTTCATACCTTGACCTCCCTTTGCACCCCTTCTTCCACTCATACCTTTAATATTTCTTGTTTTAATGTCAGTGCTCATTCTTCTTTGAACACATGTGATCGTCTTCCTATACAAGAGCCTATGTCTTATGACCAGGCAATAGAATTTCCGGAGTGGCAGGCAACCATCTCTGCTGAATTTGATGCTTTAGCCACCACTAATACTTGGTCCTTAGTCCCTCTTCCTAAAGGTAAAAAGGCCATTAGTTGCAAATGGGTTTTCAAAGTCAAGCATAAATCAGATGGATCCATTGAGAGGTACAAAGCTAGGCTAGTTGTGAAGGGTTACACACAAAAAGAGGGGATTGACTATACTGAAACTTTTTCTCCTGTTGTTAAAATGACCACTATCAGATGTTTAGTTGCAGTGGCTCTCAAGAAAGGTTGGTCTTTGACCCAACTTGACGTAAACAATGCTTTTCTCCATGGTGATTTGGATGAGGAAGTCTATATGAAGCCTCCCCAAGGCCTCTCCCTCCCTGATTCTGCCCTTGTTTGTAGACTACAAAAATTGCTTTACGGTCTCAAACAAGCGAGCAGACAATGGTACGCCAAGTTAAGTTCTGCTCTTAAGTCGAGAGGCTATGTGCAATCCTTAAATGACTACTCTCTTTTCTCCAAGTGCGTTGGCTGTTCCAAGACTTTTCTTGCCATTTATGTGGACGATATTCTCATTACCGGTGATGATGACGATGAAATCTCCTCTCTCAAGGCCTTTCTCAATGATATTTTCAAGATTAAAGACCTTGGTAATCTTCATTATTTTTTGGGTTTAGAGTTCACACATGTTTCTAATGGCATGGCAATCACTCAACATAAATACGTTCAAGATCTACTCCTCGAGTTTAAATGTGCTGATATGTCACCTACTCGCACTCCCCTTACCAGCTCTCCTAAACTAACCATTGATTCTGGTTCTCTGCTGTCCGATCCCACTCCTTACAGAAGGTTGATTGGCAAATTGAATTTTTTGTCTCATACAAGACCTGATATTTGTTTTGCCATTCAACATCTCAGTCAGTTTCTCTCTTGCCCAACTGACCTTCATTGGGAAGCAGCCATCCATGTATTACGGTATGTTTCAACTGCTCCTTCGCAAGGGATCCTTCTCAACTCCACTGATGATTTTGCATTGCAAGCCTTTTGTGATGCCGATTGGGCATCATGCTCCCACTCACGCAGATCTGTGAGTGGCTATTTGGTGTTTCTAGGTGGTAGTCTTATTTCTTGTGATTAAGTCACGTTTTGAGAGGTACATGATAGAAAACGGGAAAATATGAGGGTACAACGTGGAAAAATCCTTCTAAAATTGAAAGACGAATTAAATGATCCAAATACTCTAATACGGAGTATGAAATATTTTATTTATTAAACGAACAACCAATATAATGTACAGTGACATCATCAGCAAATAGTATAAATTTGGTATAGGTTGATGTTGGGATGAAATCACCTTGAAAAAACTACTCTTTTGATATTTTGGTTGAATAACTACCCCGTCAAATAGAATAATTATATTCTAAAACTTGTCATTATCTCGTAAATAAACGGTTTGAAACAAACTGATCTTTGATATTTTGCTTGAAAAACTACCCCCATCAAATAGGATACTTATCTTCTAAAATCTGTCATATCTAATAAAAAACGGTTTGAAACAAAATGCTCTACTTCCCCCTTTTCATTCAAAAACCTCATTTTTCCTTCCATCATCTCTCGATCGCTCCACTAGACAACCATGGGTATCTTTCACATTAATTTTTAAGCAATATAAAAATTGACTATGGTTAGTACTTTGGCCTTGAATGAAATCCCAGAAATTAAAACAATAAGTTGAGACGAAAATACTTCTCACTCTTAATCAAGTTCTTTTTTTGGGAATCGATTTTTTTTCTTCGGTTTGTTAATTCAGCATTATTATCCGTGATTTAGGGAGTGATCAGTTTCATTAATGCATGTAGTTTTTTGATGTCATGATTTAACTGAAAAATTACGTTTTTATTTGCATCTGCAAAAGTTAGACCTATCGAAGGGTCGGGTCGGGAAAGTCGGATTTCGAGTTCGGGTGAAAAATACGGGTCAGGTCCAGGTTTCAAAAATACGTGTTTTTTATGGGTTTCGGGTCGGATTTTCTTTCAAATACGAATTATTAACCCATTTTGAAGACTTTAATTGTCTTTTATTTTTTTTATCATAAATACATTTTTATTTTTAATTTTTTTATTAGTAAGAATAAACATGCTTTGTTTAATATATTTTTAATATACATTGACATTACATTTATGTACAAAATTACTGATATATTGTTATTTCAAAATTGTTACACGTTATGACAAACCTTGATTCGATTTATTGATTTTTTTTATCATTATAATAATATTTGATAAAAATAAGAATTAAAACATAGGAGTATAAGAATTTTATTTCTTGAAATTTTGAAAGTAAATAAATATTTTTTACGGAGTACTATTTTTGAGAATTTTTTGTCTACAATATTAATATTTTTTTAATTCACCTATTTTCGAATCGGGTCACAGGTCGGTTTGTCTTAGAATATTCGGGTCATTATCTGGTCGAGTCACTTTCGGGTTTGGGTAATTTGCATGCGGGTTTTTTGGGGTTTTTTCCAGCACTTTTCGAGCGGGTTTTCGGAGCGGGTCATTTTTTGACAGGTCTGGATGCATTTCATTTTTTAACATGAACACGTGCTCTTATGTTAGAGTTCTATCGTTCTATGTAAATGTTTAGGTAACATTGTGTAAAATGTGACGAATATATTAATAACTATGGATTAGTATGTAAGTAAATGATGATTTGTAGCATAGGTGTACTATGGATTAGTATTCCCTCCTCTTCATGACCTACACATTAACACCCAACTTCTTTACCACTAATCACTCCTATTTTTATTGTCAAAATTTTATAAACATAACATGTGAGGGTCTTTCATTGCTTGAGCCATTCATGTTTTTAATTATTTTCCTATTTTTTATTGCAGGAAATTAAAATTATTATTCATTTTTTTATCGCAAATTCTTATATGAGACGGTCCCACGATACTCCTATGTGAGAGGTCTCATAATAATCGTATTGTGAAACCGTCTCACAGGAGACTATTTTTTTATTAATTATTATCTCAATAATGTATAAATATTGAATGAATAAATGTCAAAACTCAGTTGTTAATGACATATTGTATATTAGTAACTTTGAATTTAACTTTCCTTGTTTTCCTTATTTCTAGAGTATTATTTTGTTTTCATTTTCCTTTTTTTGTATGAATCGTGTGAAACGCATAGTTTATAAGTACTCATTTCGACGTCATATGTCGTTATACTTACTATATCTTCTACATTTATCATACACTCTTCGAAATTGATCGAAATTTATATATTCACGTGGTTTCTTTGACTTAGATATTGAACCCACTGTAATAATCGTATGCGTCAATATTCATTTCTTTTATGTTATTTACAACCAATATCGTCTTTCCGTTCATCCTCATATTGATTTGCCCTTTTGATGCGAAAAATCGCTTCAACCCCGTGAACTTTCACGGGTATTACACTATTCCTCTAAATTCATTAATTTCAAAAATGTACCATGCAATAAAGTCTTTATGTTATACTGCTTGTTAATTATCTTCGATATTTTCTAATTGTAATGAAAACGCTTCAACCCCTTGAATTTTCACAGGTTAGTACACTAGTATTTTCTATCTTATTCTCATAGAAAGCAATATGAAACATCTTAGAGAAGGAAATTGAGTACTAGATTTGATACACTTTACTAAAACCATTTAGGGGCCGTTTGGTTCGCACAAAGGTATCGGTATGGGATGAGGAATCATACCAGGGTGGTATAGGTTTGGAACTCCATTACTGATACCTTTTGTTTGGTTCATTTCTGGTATGAGTAATCTTGGGAAAAAAATGTTTGTAATTTAAAGAAAAAAATACTTTTAATAAAAAAAATATATTATTATTATGATAGAATATTATTTTTTTATGCATTTTTACTTGATTGAACAATAATGCTTTTTTTAAAAATGTTTGTCACTTTAGGAAAAAAATGCTTTAACCAAAAATTAATACTCCGTTTTATTTTTGAATAAGAATTATTTTATGCACATTTTCATCATTGAGAAAATAAGTGTTCGGTTGAATAACAATATAAACGTATAAACAAATTCCAATAAATATGTTTTGGAAACAAAAAATACTTTTGATACCTGGGTATCAACTCTCATACCCAAGGGTGAGGGTGGGTATGAGAAACCCATACCTCATGGGTTTGAGGTATGGGTATGAAAACAAAAAAAGAGGCAAACAAACATAAGGTATGGGGTTTGGTCATTCCAAATCCATACTTCATACCCACACAAGTTGAACCAAACGACCTCTTAGAGCACCTTAGAAACTCATGTAAGATAGATTCTACTCAAGTTTTGCTTACACTTGCTCACCTTTTAGGTGTGTTTGGATTGAGAGATTTGGAAGGAAAGAAAGGGAGGGGAGAGGAAGGGACATAATATCAAGAATAAAGACTAGATACATTTGTCTCTATGTCCAGATACCTCACTCCTTGATTCTGATTGATTCTACAATTAATCTCCTACAATCAATCTCCTTAATTATGTAATCATATTTCTTAATGCTTGATTATGCAAATCATGTAATTAACGTAGTTATCTTTCCTAGGTTAACTTTAGTCTAGGTTCATTTTGCAAACTAGTATATATATATATATATATATATATATATATATATATATATATATATATATATATATATATATATATATATATATATATATATATATATATATATATATATATATATATATATATATATATATATATATATATATATATATATATATTTGTGTATCTCTTGTATGTTAAAATTATCGAAATACAAATTCTTTTATGGTATCAGAGCATCGGTCCTAAACAAAACAAAAAATACCGAGTCTATCCGCTATCACGCCCCATGGCCCCATCAAACAACAACATTCCTAACTCCGACGAACCATCCAAACCACTCACCGAAATTCAATTTCCTAATTGTATCAAACTCACTGATACACTCACTTACAAATAATGGTGTTTCCAAATCCGAGCAATCCTTAACGATCATCGTCTTTTTGGTTACCTTCATGGTACCATCAAGGCCCCCGCCGAAAACATTACCACGGCCCCCACGACTCCTGCCACTGAGCCCACCGTCACCCCCAATCCTGCCTATGCCACTTGGTATAGGCAAGACAAATTTATCCGTGGTGCCCTCACGGACACCCTTACCTCATCCGTAGCCACATTTATTACTAACGACACCACTTCACACGCCGCATGGACCACCCTAGCCCGAACCTTTGCCAACAAGTCACGTGGTCCTAAACTTCAACTCAAAGCCCGCCTCCAATCGCTCAAACTCAGTGATGGCACCATCACCGAGTACATGCAAGCTATCAAATCCATAACCGATGACATAACCCAACTTGACCGTCCTATGGACATCGAAGACATTATCTCGACCGTCTTTGATGGCCTTGACTACAAACTCTACGAACCGGTCATACAAGTTGTCAAAGCCCGTGACACACCCATTGCCTTCAAGGATTTGCATGAAAAACTTATCCAACACGAAACTCCGTCAACTTATCCAAATCCCCGGCCCCAATCCCGCCCTCCACCCCGGCCCAATTCACGCCCGCGGCCAATGCCGCCTCTGCCCGTCCCCGTTACCAACCTCGCCCTAATACACCCGCCCCCTATCAACCCAATCAACCTCGCCAAACACCCAACCCGAACCCGCCCAACTCTCGACCATACAAAGGTAGCTGTCACTTTTGTGACGTGGTAGGCCACGTTGCATCCGACTGCCGTATCCTTGCCCGCGAATATCCGATGGTTGTTTTTCCGACCCGCCCCAACCGCCCCCACGCCCACACCGCTACCTATCAACCACCACCCACCCAAAACCTATGGCTCCTTGACACGGGAGCCACTCATCACCTCACACACGATCTTGACACTCTTGCCCTCCATCAACCTTATGATGGCCCCGATGACATAGTCATTGGCGACGGTTCCGCACTTCCTATTACCCACATAGGTTCATTCACAATTCCTCACAACTCTACTCTTCTTAAATTTAATATCGTCTTTTATGTTCCATCCATATCCCGTAACTTATTATCCGTTCGTCAATTTTGTCGCGATAATAATGCTATTACCATTTTCTCACATAATTTTTTTGTCTTAAAGGATCAATCGACGGGAGCGGTCCTTCTTCAAGGCCGATCTAACTCCGGCTCTTATGAGTGGAACCCGACACCTCCCCAAGCCCACCCCGCCGTTACAACCACCACCTCAACGTGGCATCATCGTCTTGGCCACCCATCCGATGCTACACTCAAACGTCTTTCTACATTTTTAAATTTTCGTTTTACGCCTTTAAGTTATTGTAACGCTTGTTTGATCAATAAAAGTCGGAAGCTTACATTCAAAATATCTACATTAAAATCAACCGCGCCACTCAACTTAATTTACTCCGACGTTTGGACCTCACCCGTCTTATCTAATGATTCATTAAAATATTATGTGATCTTTATTGATCATTTTACACACTATATTTGGCTATTTCCGATTAAAAGAAAATATGATACATTTGTCAATTTTAAAAGATTCCAAACTCTAGTAGAAAAATTCTTCCAACGTCCAATCCGACAATTTTACTCCGATAATGGCGGAGAATTTCTTAAACTTACCCCCGACCTCCTAGACAATGAAATACATCATCTTACCTCACCACCTCACACTCCCGAACATAACGGGTTTGCGGAACGTCGTCACGGGCACATTGTGGACACGGGACTATCCCTTCTAACTCATGCCCAATTACCCGACACACTTTGGCCCTATGCCTTCACCACGGCCGCGTACCTAATTAATCGTCTTCCCACCTCAACTCTAAATAATGATAATCCATATAATAAGCTTTTTTCAAAACAACCTAATTACTTAAAACTTCATGCCTTCGGGTGTCTATGCTATCCGTGGCTAAGACCCTACACCGCTCACAAACTTGAACCGCACTCTCTTCCATAAAAAAGTGTCTTTCTCGGATACTCAAACACTCAAAGTGTTTACCTATGTTTCGATCCTACTACTAACCGTCTTTACACATCCCGTCATGTACGTTTTATAGACCAAGAATTCCCGTATCTAAAACTAACCAAACAAAACTCCTACTCTCCCCCATCATATGCAACGTGGTCCACCACTTCATTATTACCTACCCCACCCCCTCTACCTAATTCTCCTGCCTCTTCCCACACTCCCTCGACATTACCCACCACCCATCTTCACACCTCCCCACCTTTATACTCCTCACACACAAACTCCCAGACATCTTCTCCCACCGATTCCCCAGCAACTACACCACTCACCTCACCGTCCTCCTCTCCGTCAACCTCCGCCGTCACCACTCCCACCTCCTCCCCTGCCTCGACTCCCTCCTCCTCCCCCAACACATCGCCCCCCTCCACCCCGACAGACTCACCCCGACTCGATCACCACCACCAACTCGGCCCACTACCTGACTCTCAAACAATATCCTAAAACCTAACCCTAAATACACCTCCTCTCACACTGCTCACATGGCCGAGACTCATCCTGCCTTTACCACCCCGTCAACTGTAAAACAAGCCCTAATCGACCCACTATGGCGTGATGCTATGGTTGCCGAACACACAGCTCTCACCAAAAGCGAAACCTGGACACTAGTCCCACCCGACCCAAAACGAAACACCATTGGATGTAAGTGGGTTTTCAGGCTCAAATATAATCTAGATGGGTCCATCAAGCAACACAAAGCCCGTCTTGTCGCAAAAGGCTTTCACCAACGTCCTGGTCTGGATTACTCAGAAACATTCATCCCGGTCGTCAAACCTACCACTATCCGCCTAATTCTCAGTCTTGCTATCACTAAAGGTTGGTCTCTAAATTAACTCGACGTTAACAACGGCTTCTTACAGGGTACCCTTACTGACACAGTCTTTATGGCCCAACCTCCGGGTTTTGTTGACCCCACAAAATCCGACCACGTATGTCAACTCCGTAAAGCTATATACGGCCTCAAACAAGCTCCACGGGCTTGGTATACTGAGCTAAAAAATTACCTTGTCACAAACGGTTTTACAAGCTCCATCTCCGACGCATCTCTCTTTATTCGACACTCCCCCAACGCCTATCTCCTTGTTTTGGTTTACGTCGATGACATCATTGTCACCGGCCAGAACCCTACTGCTATCAAAACATTCATTACTCACATCTCAAACCGCTTCTCCCTCAAGGACCTAGGTCCCCTCTCATATTTCCTTGGGGTTGAAGTTACACCCACAACAAAAGGAATTCATCTCAACCAGTCCAAATACGTTCACGATGTCCTTACCAAATATAATATGCACGATTGCTCTCCGGTCACGACACCTCTCACTCCCGACACCCAACTTGTTCGCCATCTCCATCTCCCGATAGAAAATGAAACCGACTATAGGGCCATTATTGGAAGCCTCCAATATTTGTCCCTAACCCGTCCCGATGTCTCTTTCTCTGTTAATAAATTAGCCCAATTTATAAATCATCCCACCTCCGTCCACTGGCTTGCTCTCAAACGATTGCTCCGTTACCTAAAAGGCACGGAGAATCACAGACTTCACCTACTCCGCTCCTCACTGTCTGTTCTCCACGCCTATAGTGACTCCGATCATGCCCGAGATAAAGACGACTATATCTCCACCACAGGTTACTTGGTCTTTCTCGGTCATAATTCCATCTCCTCGTCATCTAAGAAACAACGTGCCCTCTCCCGATCGTCCACTGAAGTCGAGTTCCGTGCTGTAGCCAACACTATTGCGGAATTACTTTGGGTTCGGTCACTACTCCATGAGCTACGACTACCCGTCTCAATACTCCGGTTATATATTGTGATAACCTTGGTGCTGCAAACTACTCCGTCAACCCCGTATTCCACTCTCGTATGAAGCACCTTGCTCTCGATTTTCATTTTGTTCGTGAATACGTTCATCAAGGACGCCTCCTAGTTCAACACATCAACGGCGATGATCAACTCACAGATGTCCTTAAGAAACCGCTACCAAAGACCCGGTTCCAGATTCTTTCGTCCAAGATTATCGGACTTACTCTCCGACCGTCCGTCTTGCGGGAGCGTATCAAGAATAAAGACTAGATACATTTGTCTCTATGTCCAAATACGACTCACTCCTTGATTCTGATTGATTCTACAATCAATCTCCTTAATTATGTAATCATATCACTTAATGCTTGATTATGCAAATCATGTAATTAATGTAGTTATCTTTCCTAGCTTAACTTTAGTCTAGGTTCACTTTGTAAACGAGTACTCCCTCCAACCCACTATGATTTACCCACTTATTATTTTAATCCCTCACATTTGAATAAAAGTGGGTAAATCATTGTGGGGCGGAGGGAGTATATATTTGTGTATCTCTTGTATGTTAAAATTATCGAAAGACAAATTCTTTTACATAAAATCACTTATTTGGTTAGAAGTTGAGAATGATCCAAAAGATTTGGAGGGATCCATTTTTCTGAGTATTGTTTCAGGTCGTCGGCATTTCAGCCAGGTCGTCGACGTTTTTTAATGTGAAAATACAACAACGCCCTTCCCTAATTGCATTCACTAACTTTGTTAATGAAATTTAAAAGTTTAATCGTGTTAAAGAAACTCGATAATGTGTGGACATGACATAGGTCCACCCCGACGCGGCCACGCGCGGGTTTGGGGAGGCGAATGAATCTCCATATGAGATGGTCAAATTGAAATTTAAATCGAAGTAGGAGTCGCCACCGAATTTTGTGGTTATTCGGAACCGTTCGAGCCCACTCTATGTCGTAGTGGGCCGTATACAAAATACGGCCCATTTCCGATGTCAGAGTTTATTGGGCTCGTCCCTTTGCATATCGATACCGATGCCGACTGGGCGGTTAATCGTATATTGAATGACTCTCGTTGCCAATGGATTCGGACATCCGGAAACCACGGTTCTGAGTAAGGGGTGAGGGTACGTGTTGGGAAGTTCACTAAGAACACCCAACCCCGCCCGCACTTAGCGGCCTTTACTAAGATATCGTTCGTTTTTGGTGTACACGGGTTAGTTCGACGGTTGAATGATATGCAAACATTATTTTCCTAAGCATGTGAGAAAAATAAAATGGGTTGCTAAGTCGTTTAATGCATATTAAACTAATAACGTCAAAGTTATTTTAGCATGTGAGTTCGTTTTAGTCTAATAAAACGATAAAAATAAATAAAAAGCTACAAACACGAGAAAACGAGTTAGTAACGATGAATAAATTGAATAAAGATATAAATAATAAATATGCATGATTTTTAGAAAAGATTTGATGACACGTGATTGATTAACACGTGTTGACCGAGGTCGAAAAAAAAAGTATTTATTAAAATATGTCGCGAAAGTCGCATTTTAATGTAATGTTCGAAAGGAATTAAAAATAAAAAAGCGAAGAAACGAGAAAAAGGAGGCCGGGCGAACCAGGCCGCCGCGCGGGTCGCCTGACAGGCGCGCGACCCGCGTGGTGGTCTGCCGGGTTTTTTTTATTTTGTTCGAAAACCGTTAATTCCTATAAATCGCGTACAAATATGGATTAATTTATACTCGACTTATATTTTCGATATTCGTCGTATTCGATATTCGATTATGAAATCGATATCGAATACTCGGAATGACTTTAGAAAAAGTTTTGAAAAAAAGTTCGTTTTGAACGAAAAAAATAAAAAAAAGAATTTTGAACGAAAAAGATGTTAATTCTCTCCGCGTTAAAAATCGTCGAATTTTGTTTAAAAAGATGTAACGATTTTATTTGGCATCAACGAGAATAAATTAATTTAGTTCTTGTAGATACGATATTCGATTAGAGAATCGGTATCGTATTTTAAGAACGTTATAAAAAGGTTTTTATTAACGAAAATAAATAAAAATATGATGCGACGAACGACCCGTAATATGAGACGACCGATGATCCGAAATAATAAAAAAAAAAAAAAAAAAGGAAGATGGACGAAAAAAAACGTGAGAGAGGGAGAGAGAAAGGAAAAGAGTCGGGTTTGATTTACACCCTCAACCTACATGCTTTGTGTTCTTGGAATAAGGCTCGTCGGACGGTAGCTTAGGTTCGGGAGCGTCGAGATGATGTGGATGAGTTAAGGTGTCGGTTTTTGGAGTGTTTTGATGTGTGTGTGTAGGCGTGGGTTCGGCCGGTTTGGACGGGATTGGTTTCGTCGGATTTTTGGAACTATTTCGGGATTACGTCGGGATTTTGGACGTCGTTTTTGGCTGCTGAAAATTTGTGATTTTTCCGGTATTTTTCTGTCTTAAGAACCTTATGTTTTGTGTTGGACGGGATGTCCTATTTATAGGAATCGAGGTGGTCTTGCTTGTGTAACAAGAAACACCAGTTTGGATAGGAAATACGAGAGTTCGTAAGGGAATAAACTTCTCGTTTCTTAGTGGGAAAGCCAAAAACTCGGCTGGTGGGGAGGTATCTCGGCTGTTTCAGCCGAGTATCTGAGCTCGGGTGATACTTTGTTTCGGTTTCCGGATAGAATTCCTACTTGAGATCGAATTTTATCCTTAAACGGATTTGTTTAATATTATTTGAAGGCTGATTTTTGTAGTGTTTCAGTCCGAATTGGACGTGTAATGACACGGCCAGATCGTGTGACTCGGGAAAAAATATCTTTGACCGGGTTTGACTCGGTCGCTAAAAGACGGTTTTACCCCCGGTGTCGGAATCGACCCAAATTAGTCTCATTTGACTCGAAACGACCCACTGGGCCTGGATTTGAGGTCCGTTCTGTGAGATTTGTACTCCTTAATAAGCCTAAACCAAATGTCCATGATTTCGAGCCCATATCCGAGTCCATTAAAGCATGTTTGCGTCCTATCATCATCGGGTGTTTGGCGGGACCTACTATAGACACCTGGCGGTCAAAATGTGGGTGTCTACATAATGAAACAATTTTTTTTTTGAAAACCGTCATTTTATTATGTTACGGATTATGCCATAATATATATCCTCACCCACCACAACACTAATATTATTAATAATATTAAAAATTCATATATAACCGTCATTGTTAGGGAGACACAAGTGTACTAATAGGCGATTTTAGGGGGTTTTAGAATCAGATATAGATAATATATTTTAGTAAGGATTATTAACAATGTTTAATTGGTTTAGTGGTAAATAGTCTTATTTATTTTCTAGAGGTTGTGGGTTCAAGCCTTGTTAGTAACCTTTTTTTGTTCTCCCCATTGAATCAACGTCAAACCGTAACAACTAAAATTGAATACTTCATTGATTACTTAATCACAGGTTAGCTACGGGAAGACTAAACTATCAACCTAATCACAATTATAATGAAACTAATCGACCTAAATAAAATCATTTACAAAATATAAAGATTCTTGAACTCTATTGAGACACGTGTCTCAAAAACCGTCAAAAATTATCAAAACCGTAATCCTAAAGTAGTCGGGAAATAATAATTAGATTAATTAAGTAAAATAATTAATATCATTAATCATAATTAAAGAAAGGCAAAAGGATAAAATCACGTATAAAGCGCCGACGACCTAACTGAAATGTCGACGACCTGTAATATGGATTTTTCTTCCTTTAAGGCAAATGAAAATCTCTCCAACATTGAAAATATTTGGAGGAAAATTGTATCCCAACTTTCAAACGCTCACATCTCATTCCCCATCTCCTCCCCTCCCTTTCTCTTCCTTCCTCCCCTTCCCTTTGTGTGAATATGCTAAATATGTCGACGGTACGAAGAAAAATGTTGACGTTAAAAATTAGTTATGATATTTACATTCAACTTAATTCTTTACTATATATCCCGTCATTATGTGTGTATGTACCACGAATTTGTACCAAACCAAATTTAATTTCGAACAACTACTCCTTCCGTCCCGCTCAATTGTATCCGTTGATTTTGGCACAAAGACCAAGGTGAGAGGAGGGAGCCAATTAGAAGATGACAAGTGGATTAAATTACGTGTGGAAGATCAAATTGCTTATCAAATGCAATACTAAAATAGAAAGGACATCAATTGACTGAAACGCCCCAAAATAAAATAGGACAGCAAATGATCGGGACAAAAGGAGTAACATGAAATTATAATATTCTTATTAGTGACGTCAAATAACGGGTTTTACGGTACTGAGACAAAAATTAGAAACCCAGGAGAATACAAGCCATGTATGTAGTATAAAAAGTGGGCTAATTCGTCCATCCGTCCATGATTAACAATAAATAAAGGTGGATTAAGCAGATTAATTAAAAAATGCAAAAAACAAATCACTAAAAATTAAGTGATTCTATTAAAAGTCTTCTTTAGGGTTTTTCCTGTGAGAGTTGTCTAGGGTTCTCCTTGCGTCGTTCCACACTTTTCTTCGTAGTTTTGATCCCTATGCGTTAGGGACCAGGATTACATTACCTGAGTTGACTATAACACAGAACCAATGAATTCCGATCGAGATAAAGGGAAGGGAAAGATGGGAGACGACACAATCTTTGATTAGCGAGAGATCGATGAACGAGGAGTTCGCCATACTCGGGAAGTTATGGGCGAATAAGACCGTTAATATGAAAGCCGCTATTGATACCATGACAAAACTATGGCTAACCAAAGGTACGATTCATGCTAACATTATTGATGTCAAAGAACGTATTGTTATTTTTCGTTTTGCACCGGCAGAAGACAAGGCTAAAATTGTCGAGGGCCAACCATGGCACTTTGAAAAATTCATTTGGTGCCTGAACGAACCTATTGGGGAGGGTTAACTCACAGATACGCCCCTATTTCATGTCCCATTATGGGCGAGAATATATGAGTTGCCTTTGAAGGGTAGGACCAACAATGACAATATGCGTAACATTTGTCCACAATTGGGAGGTTATATTGAAGTGGACGAGATGACCAATGCACTCATAGATAGGGCGATCAGGGTCCGGTTTTTGCATGATGTCAGATTCCGATTAACCAAGTATATTGAAATCCGGATGCCAAAGGGGAATGTAGTCCAATTCCCGGTGAAATATGAGAGATTGCCATTGTTTTGCTACGGGTGTGGGGTGCTGGGACATGGTGAAAAGGATTGCGAGGAGGGTCCTTTTGAGGAAGGTGAATTGCTTTACGGGGAGGAGCTTCGCGCGTCCTCATGGAGACCATCAAAACCAACTGGGGAGGCAGAAGAAATGAAGGGGCGAAGCCTCAATCCCGAGTTTGAAGCAGAGCAAAAAAGAAGAGAGAAGGAGGCGATGATGCGTATTATTGAACAGCTGCAAACCATTGCTGTAGGGAATAAGGTGCGCAAGGTTACAAATAGTCGAGCTGAAGACAAAACACTGGTGAGGGGAAGATTGATTGAGGGGGTGGGGTGTTTGGCAGAGAAGAAAAAAAGAGACGAAGAGTCCTTTGTGGTGACTGAACAACAGGGTCGAGAGGGGGAGGTGCATACGGGGAGTTATGTACCTGATGACGGTTTGGAGGAGTTGTCTAACACAAACCAACGTGCAGGGGTAGGCGAGACAGGAGGGTGGAAGGTTGTCGTCTCAAGTGAAGGATGGGTGATCCGGGGCAGTGGTGGGAAGTGGAAACGCTATGCAAGGGAGGGAAATGACAACATGGGGGGAGTTCGTAGCAAACCAAGCAAGAGGGAGAGAGATACCGAGGTAGAAAAGAGTATAGGAGGGGTAAAGAAGTTGAAGTCTTCTATGGAGACTAGGCCACACGAGACGGTAACGAAGGAGGGGAAAGATATTATGGTGCTGGATGTCAACCAGAAAGTATCGGAGGCTGTGATTGAACAGTCCCGCGAAGGACAATGAAAATACTGAGCTGGAACTGTCAGGGGCTGGGCAACCCCCTGACGGTTAATACCCTCCAGGAGAGGTGCTTGAAGGAGGGCCCAAACATCGTTTTCGTCATGGAAACAATGGTGAAGGCGAGTAAGTTAGAGAAGGTTAGGGCTAAGTGCGGCTTTAATAAGGGTATCTGTGTAAATAGTTCAGGTAGATCATGGGGAATTGGGTTATGGTGGAGGAACATTGACGCGGAGTTACTTACATATGACAGTAGGCATGTGTGCATTAGGGTGAAGGATGCGGATAGGGGGGTAACTTGGCAAGCTATTTGGGTGTATGGGTGGCAGCGGGCAAATGAGAAGTTTAAGACTTGGAATCTCTTAAGGAACCTTTGTCGAGACACTCCTACTCCGAGAATTAATTTTGGTGATTTTAATGAAGTTCTGAGCTCCAATGAGAAAGACGGAGGTATTCCAAGGAGGGAGAGGGAAATGAACGCGTTTCGAAAGGCGTTAGCTGAGAATGATCTTATTGACCTGGCTTCGAAGGTGATATTTTTACCTTGCAGCGGGGAAGGATGGTTGGCAGGGTCGTGAGGGACAGACTAGACCGTGCCGTGGCGGACCTGAGGTGGTGGGAGCTCCATCCGAAGTCAAGAGTTAGACACTTGCCTATATATTCGTCGGACCATGCGCCGATAGTTATTGACTCTGATCGGGCGAGTGGAAACTTAAGGCGTCGAAAACAGTTTCGGTTCGAAGCGCTATGGTTGTCCAATACTGAATGTCGGGAGGTGGTTAGAAGAGCGTGGGGGGGGGGGAGCAAATTGGCGAACAGGTGGAGGGAAGAGTGGGGCGGTGCGCTGTAGAATTGGACACTTGGGCAAGACACACATTTGGTAATATTAAAAAGAAGATAAGGGAAAAAGAAGTTGCCTGGCAGAAGCGAGACCCGTGTGCAGCTATGTTGGAAGCGTGTAATAGCATCGTCCTAGAGCTCGATATGTTACAAAAGCAAGAGGAGACCTATTGGTATGCGAGAGCCCGAAAGAATGAATTGCGGGATGGTGATAAAAATACAAAGTACTTTCACCATAATGCGAGCCAAAGGAGGAGACGGAATGAAATCAAGGGGCTTGAGGATGACACGGGAATGTGGCATAATAATGAAGGGGAAATCGTGAACATTACGGTGAACTATTTCGGAGAGCTTTTCCAAGCATACGGGGTGAGAGGGGTTTTGGGCTCGTTAGATACGCGGGTTACAGAGGATATGAATGACATGCTATCAAGGACTATGGAGGATGAGGAGATTCGACATGCCCTGTTCGATATGAATCTAAATAAAGAGCCTGGACCTGACGGGTTCCATGCTCTCTTTTACCAGAAGCACTGGGACATTGTAGGACCGGAAATATGCTCGTTCATACGCAAGTGGTGGGATGAATGGGTCGATTTGGGAAATATTAATGCAACCTCAGTAGTTCTTATCCCGAAAATTGCACAGCCATGGAAGATTACGGAGTATCGGCCGATTAGCTTATGTAATGTGCTCTATAAAATTATTTCCAAAACACTAGCTAATAGGTTGAGGCCGATAATGAACGAGATTATTTCGGAGGAGCAGAGTGCCTTCACCTCCGGGAGATTATTTACGGATAACGCGTTGATTGCGTTTGAAGTATTTCATGCTATGAATAGGAGTGGGGAAGGGAGACAAGGAAATATTGCGTTCAAACTCGACATGAGTAAAGCGTATGATTGGGTGGAGTGAATTTTTAGAAACTGTGATGAAGATGATGAGTTTTACGGAACTCTGGGTGTGGAGAATCATGGGATGCATTAGCACGGCCCGTCACTCTTTTGTGATTAATGGAGAACTGAAAGGGGAAGTAGTTCCAAGTCGGGGGTTGAGGCAGGGGGACCCGATCTCACCGTACCTTTGTCTACTTTGTGTCGATGCTTTTTCGTGTCTTATCCGGAAGGCGGTCAGAGAGAAAGCGATACATGGCATTCGGGTTTGCAGAGGAGGACCTGTAATTTCCCACCTTTTTTTCCCACCTGTAATTTCCCACCTTTTTTGCTCGTGCGACCTTGGAAGAATGCTCGAGAATAGCTAATATTAATAGCCAATATGAAGGAGCTTCGGGACAGAAAATCAACTACACCAAGTCGGAGGTCGTTTTTAGCAAGAAAGTGTCCACGTCGGCGAGAGAGGGAATACGGAATGTTATGGGGGTTCGGGAGGTTGAACGGCATGAGAAGTACTTGGGACTTCCCACTATGATTGGGAGATCGAAGAAGGCTATTTTTGCAGGCCTGTAGGACAGGGTGTGGAAGAAGACGAAGGGCTGGACGGAGAAGTTGCTATCTAAACCCGGAAAGGAGGTCCTGATCAAGGCAATCGCTCAAGCAATCCCGACATATATGATGAGTATTTTTTGTATTCCCGACGGGATTATTGATGCTCTCCACAAGACTATGTCCCGTTTCTGGTAGGGGTCAACGGAAGGGAAACGTAAGCTTCATTGGATGTCATGGGAGCGACATTTTCGAGCTAAGGGACGTGGAAGACTCGGGTTTAGAGACTTAAGAATTTTTAATCAGACTCTTTTGGCAAAGCAAGTTTGGAGGCTTTATTCTCAACCCAACTCACTGGCTGCGCGTGTTCTTAAAGCGAAATATTATAAACACTCCTCGGTTCTGGATGCACGTCGGGGAAATGACCCGAGTTTTTGTTGGAGAAGCATATGGGGAGAGAAACCCATTATCCTCGACGGTTTGAAATGGCGAGTTGGGAATGGGAATGATATCGACGTGTGGTCGGATGCGTGGCTGCCAGGACCAAATGCTAGCCGAATTCCTGTCCCGAATATGGAAGTCGACGGAGACCTGCGTGTGGCTGAGTTTATTGACCCCTTTACACGTGAGTGGGATGTGGGAAAGCTTAAAGCGATTCTGGTGGAGGAGGATGTAAAAGCTGCACTTGAGTTATCCCTTAGTATTCAGGACAACACAGATATGCGTTACTGGTGGCCAGCCAAGGACGACATTTTCACTGTCCGATCAGCGTATAGATTGGGCTCTAATGGATTTGGTGGTTCTCCAGGTGACGGGGGGAGTGAGCAACTTGAACCGCTTTGGCGTACCATATGGAACCTTCGGATTCCTCCCAAGCTAGCTCACTTTGTGTGGCGGGCATGCTCAGGAAATCTGGGAGCTAGAACTCGATTACATTCCCGACATTGTGTGGAATCCCCTTTGTGCTCTTTGTGTACCGCTACGGATGAGAACACGAGCCACGCTCTGATGAGTTGTGACACGACTAAATGGGTCCGGAGGGGAACGGAGTTCGAGACCCAAATAGATGCAGTACAACACACTGACCCATTTGTTGTTTCGCTAAGGGGGATACTTCTCGGTCTGGACAGCGAGAAGAAGGCGTGTTTCCTGGCTTTATTGTGGGCTGTGTGGTCGGTGCGTAATTCGCTGATTTTCGAGGAAGAACCCAGGCCACCGAGGATTATCGTCCATGGGATATTAACTTATGTGCGCGAGTTCGAGGGCTATACCCAAGCTGTTGTAAACTAGGAAGGACGTAGCAGCAGGGCGGGAGGGAATTGCTGGCAAAAACCGGAACCGTGGTGGATAAAAATCAATGTCGACGCTGCGGCGGTCAATGATAGTGAGATTGGATTGGGTTATGTGATCTGTGACGAGGGAGGGCAAATTTTGGAAGTGGGGAGTAAGCGGGTGGGAGCTCGGTGGGAACCAGAAGTGGCTGAACCAAAAGCGGTGTGCCTTGGGCTTACGAAAGCTTATGCTAGGAGGTTTGACAATGTTATAATTGAAAGTGACTCCCTGAATGTCACCTAGAACGTGATCTCCCGGAAGATTGGGAGGAGTCCGATTGGCGCTTGCATCGATGATATTATTTTTCTATTAAGCCGTTTCCGGTCAGCTAGATGCTCACACACAAAACGTGGTGGTAATACAGTTGCTCACTGGATGGCTCGACTATGTTCGTCCATTGGTAACGAGGTTGTATTTAACTCGAACTTTCCAACAACTGTCCTTGAGTTGGTGGAGATTGATCTGAATTAATAATATGAGCCACGTTTTGCATCAAAAAAAATCCAAAGAGGTGGTGGACTGATGATATCTACAAATCTATGATGCTTTTTTCATCAAACAGAAACATCTGCACTCCCGACTTCTCTCTTGACCTAAACCTAAACCTCAACCTCTCTCCCCACTGCCTTAATATCTACAGTACTACATACTGAAAGTAGAGTAATATTCTCTTCCTTGATCCCCATTTCCGTCGCCTCCCAACTCCGCTTCACTCCTCTCTCCTTCCCATTCTCATCTCCCCGTCTTCACTCCAATTCCCCTCGCCGATCTAACCTCACTTTCCCTTCCACTCCCCACCCTTTCCCTCTCCTCCGCCTCTCTGCCCTCGGCGGCTCCGAAAATGTCATTATCGACGGTGGCGGTCAGGGAGGCGACAATAGCGGCGGCGGAGGAGGAGGAGGAGGAGGCAACAACGGTGGCGGCAATTCCGATTCCAATTCCAATTCGCCATGGTACGAAAATCTAGGATTGATCGGAATGTTCCTGAAGGGGTGGAGAGAGCGGTGGCGGCGGACCCGCAGTTCCCCTTCAAGGTCCTAATGGAAGAGGTGGTCGAGTGAGCTCCTGCGTGCTGGGCGACATGGCCCCCCGCCCCAACTTCGGCCTCAACGAACTGGACTTCGTCTTCTCCACCCTCGTTGTCGGCTCCATCCTCAACTTCACCCTCATGTACCTCCTGGCCCCCTCAATCTCCGCCACCTCGTCCGGTCTGCTGCCCGGGGTATTCGCGGCCTGCCCCCCAGCCACATGTTCCAGCCCGGCGACTTCGCCCTCCTCCCCTGCCTCGGTACCTTCGTCTACAAGGGCGCGGCGTTTGCCGCGGTGGGGTTCGCGACGGGGCTGGTGGGCACGGCCGTGTCCAACGGTCTGATTGCGGTCAGGAAGAAGATGGAGCCGGAGTTTGAAACCCCCAACAAGCCCCCGCCTACATTGCTGAATGCGGTGACGACCTGGGCGCTGCACATGGGGCTGAGTAGTAATTTCAGGTACCAGGCTTTGAACGGGGTGGAGTTTGTGCTGGCCAAGGCAGTCCTTGCACCCGTGTTCAAGTCCGCGGTCGTGGTGTTGAGGTGTGGGAACAATGTGCTTGGTGGAATGTCATTTGTTGTGCTAGCTAGGTTGACCGGCTCCCAGAGCGTCGATAAACACAAGGACCAAGTGCTGCTGGAGGGGTTGCCTTTGCCTAGTACTAGTAGTAGTAGCAGCAGCAATCAGTCGACTTGAAGAATGTCTTGGTTTTTGACATTGCTAGCTTCCTTGATTAATAATGATGATGAGGACGACGATGATGACTAGTTGGGTAGATTCGAATGATGATAGTGTACTAGTGTAGTTAAGTAGCTGTTCATGTAATTGAGGTTTTTGCATGTTACGTTGAAATTTATGAATCGTATTCTATGTGTTTATGTAGTAAAAATTGTTTTTGTTAGTTCGAGTGAATAGAACATAAGGCAAAGCATCTCAGCCCTCAGGTTCTCAATTTCAATTTCGCATAGGATCTCCAAAATGTTAGACCGGCCCTAGCCGTGCCAAGCCACGACGTTTTTCCCCAATCCGTGCGAAGCTTTCTTGGGTTTTGTTGTTCTTCAACCGACTGCGTTAGATGGAGTTGTTTTAACTTTTATTGTGACTGGTCCACCTAATTGGAGCTGCATGCACATTTGAACCATATTATTATCAACTCCTTAACGTATTCAATCAGATACTTTGTCAGGCCCACTTCTGCTCTGCTCGTAAGGTTCTTACAATTTCTCGTTTGATTATTATATTTCTTATTTGATTATTATATTCCTCATAAATGAATATAAATGGTAACATCATAGTAAGATCGAGGGAATAATATACCTGAAACACCCAGGATAGCAAATCAAAACAATGCATGCCTCGACAACTATTATCATTTAAACTATCCAACTTCATTCAGACCCAACATGGAGTCCGCAATTGTGAGGTAATAATAACAAGGTTGTTTGCAAACAACTCGAGATAAAAATTACATGCAAGAACTACATCAAATGATTGTCATCCCCTCCATCTTCTTGAATTAACCCACTCTTTTTTTGTGAGAGAAAAAATGGATCCATGAGACTAATTTAAAAAGATTGAGGCAGTATTTCACAATTTGAAAAAAGAACCGTTAATTTAGCAAAGCATTTTACAATATCCTCATCCAAAACCAACGAATTAAGAGTCTCTAGCTCTATTAGAATTGGAATTGGAGTTGGAAACGTAAACATCAATCGACTTGTATTAATTTCAATCACTCGCAACACTTAACTTTACTAATGACGGACTAGTTTTTTTCAAGCATTTGAATATCACAAAAATTCATATGAGACGATCTCACACTAATGATTATTGTGAGACCTCTCACATGAGGGTGGTTACTTTTTTAGTTTTTATTTATTTTAATTTTATTTTCTTGTTGGTTATTAGTATGGTGTAGTTAAGTCTCACAATAAGTTTGTGTGAGACGGTCTCACATGAGACTAATTGAATTTGGGTTCTCCGGGATAAGATACTGAACAGGTAAAATGAGCAATGAACAAACTCCTGACAATATCCGATGACTAGTGTCTCTCAACTCAAGTATGAATAAATTTGTGCCAAAGAGTTAGAAGACCAATTATACAAGAGAGTAAAAAGAGAGCCGAATGCAGAGTTTTTGATAGACATGCATGAAATCTTTTCCAGGCAGCTCTACCCGTGTCATTGTGCTGTACAATGAAGCAAATTTCGGAATCAGGAGAGCCATTCAAAACACAGACCTCAGGAAGTGAAAATTGTCTCGCGAATACTCCGTATAGTCAAATCACCAAAACCCCGGTTCATAATATAAGAAAGTGTACATATTTACCCCTGAGAATCGTGTCAAATATCATCTCACAGCTTCAGGGGCAGAGTTGCAGTAGGGTGTATTCAAGCACACCAACTTGGTAAACATAAGACACACGGTCGCAAACCCTAACCCAATCATCAATCCTAAACTCCCCTTTTGTCGATCCACTTTCATCGCCCTTGTAACTATGCTTCCGAAAATAGGGAGTAAACCCCCACAAGCAAACACCATCAAGTGGTCCAGTCCTCTGTAGTCTATTCTGGTTACAATTGCTCCGATAGCCGACAAGGGTCCCACTAACCCGATAAGGGAGGCCGCTGCAATAGACCCATGCCAACTGTCAGTGGCACCAAAAATGCAGCTGGCTGCAGCAGCCCCTCGAGTTAGCCCATGCAATGACACGGGGAGGACTATATATTGGCCGAGCCCATAAGCTTTAGGTGCAGCAACTCCCAGTGCTAACCCTTCTGCCAGTGCATGGAATGCGATTGCAGTGCATGATAGAAATGACTGGAGTGTGAGCGCACTCAGTGAGCTGCTCGCAACAGAAAACAAAGAGTTTGTCGAGGTTCTCTTTTGTTTTACAACATTCAAGAGGGTCGAGGTTAGTATATGTACAGAGATGGCTCCAAATGAGAGGAGCAATAACAGGGGAAACAACCCCATTTTTGAATATATAAGTAGCTGTATGGGTCTCCAGGCACCAAGGACAAAGGCGATCCCACAGGCTATGCCAGTTAAAAGTGCATGCCGGAGATGTAAAGCAAGAGCAAATGCAACCAGGACGAGACCACCAAGCAACGGGCCCAAACCAAAAAGTAAAGAAATCATGAAGCCGGAAAAGTCTTCTGGTCTGAAATGATGTAGAAATCATAATTAGAAACGACAGGGTTAGCATCTCACAAATGCAAAAGTGAACCGAAATTGCTTCAACTTTTCATCTTTAAGGACACTCATGGTATGTGTAGTGTATTGAACGCACTTTCAATATTCTAATTATATGTACGTATAACTACTCCCTCCATATCTATGATTTCTTCCATTTCTAAATTGACACATTACTTGAGAAATATTAATACGAGGTAAATAATAGTCCCTCTCAATTGGAGTGTTGCTTCCTTCTAGTTTGAGCAATACAATTATGAAAAATACTCCCTCCATCTTCTTGAATTAGCCCCATATCTTCTTTTTTTTGTGAGGGGGAAAGTGGGCCCATGGGGCTAATTCAAGGAGGGAGTAGTAAACAATACTCCCTCTGAATTAGAGTGTTGTTTCCTATTAGTTTGAGCCGCGTCCAGTCCAGCGTCAGTGTGGCTCCCAAAAGACCAAATCTCTCGTTAATTTACCTTTTCTACGCTTCCCATAAGTCCACTCATTCGACCCTTTACAAAATATAAATATACTCCGTACATTCCACTCACCCTAACACAACTAGCCCATCACCATCGAAGCACCTACCTAGCCCGCCATAGCCGGCGCCTAGCCTGACGCCACCTAATTCGTCCCCAACTCCTCAACCCTAGTCTACCACCTTTGACATCATATACCCTTGTGCCAATGTCGGTGGTGGCTGTAGTGAGGAACTATACTGCTCCGACTCTACTTCTGTTCAACACAAGACGCTCGGATAAGGGTATGACACTCTGACACCTCATTTTAAGCCAAAACATGCTTATTTTTCATAAAAATAGCCGAGTCGGACACTTGGACACGTGTTCATGTCGGAAACCTCTAAACGAGTCCAAGTAACATAGGTGAGGAGTGGAAGGTAAGGTGTCAGTGGTAGAGCTGAAATAGTGAAAATTGTGGACTTGCTTGAAAATATGAAAAATTACAAGCTAATAGTCCAACCATTGTTCCTCTCCTTTTGGATTAGCAATAGTTCATGCTACTAGCTTAATGAAGCTTGTAAGCTTAAATGGAACACAATTTTTTATTAGAAATATGGGTTAGAAAGTTTGTTGGCATGTGGGTCCAATTAATCTAATGTGGAAAATTGAGGTAGTAGCAAACTAGCTTACCATTGAACATGCACTTATGACTTAAATACTGAAAATTGAGGTTCAGTGGAGTTTGTGGCTGGTAAAAGAGGTGCTGATGGCCTGATGGGTGTTGATGGAGAAACTTAAATTTCAAATTGGACAGATTATGAATTCAGTTCAGTGTCAATGAGTGTAAATAATGAAAATAAACTAGGACACTAACAAAAGCCGACTCAAACCGATAAGGAAAAAAAGGAACAACACTCCAAATCAGAGGGAGTTCAAAAGTAGTGAACGGAAAAAGAGGGTGGATCAATTGCATGGGAGAGATTGATAATCAAAGAAAATTGCTACATAGAAGAATTGAAAGAAATAAATGAAAAGGAGTATATTTTTTGTATTAAAGACGTGTTGCGTCACTCGTATCCTTAATTTTCAGAAAAAAACCCCGTATCTAGAAGTTAAGTCATATGAGATCAATAATTGGATATGTACCCAAATCCAAGTAGAACAAGTTGGGAAATGAGAGTCGAGGCACATTAGGAGGAGACAGTCTCCGTTTAGTGCCTTTAGACGTTAGTGAGCACAAGAAGATTTTTAATGTGCAACAAGAACCACAGGCCATTTAGTCATAATTCACTATTAAACGACAGACGTGAACAAAACAGTACGCTTTGAAACAATGAAGCAAAGTAAGAAATGAAGGAAGCAATCACCTGTAACTGTTGCTATAATTCTGAAAGACAGTGCCCAGGGCTTCCATAAATGCCACAGAGAGTGTAGCTGCTGATGCCACGTGACTCGGAGAGGCTTCCTGCAACCACAAGAAGACACACATTAGACAACTTACTAAACATATCTTAAATATCAGGAGTGAAAGCAAAGCCATAAAAGAAAGATGACATGTATGGAGTACCTTAAATGCCTCTGGAAGAACCTCGACCATAACCATCCAAATCATACAGCCAGCAGCAAACCCCGTGCAGAAAGGCAAGAATTTGTTGAATGCATCAGCACACATGAATGCTGGTATTGCAACTATTGGCTGAAATACGACACATGTTATAACTGAACAACCAAATATGCTAAATCAATACGAGAGGTAAACATCTTATGATCGATCTACAGGCACACACTGGCCACAACCATATGGCAGACACAGTTTCCTGTTACTGGGGAAAGGGCAGCCTGGGGGCATTTGAATGAACTTTTGATTTATCTTCTATCAACTAGCAAAAAGCCAAAAATCTCTGCTACTAAGGATCGTTTACTCAATTAGCTCCAGAAGAATGGAACCTTAGGTAATCATATCGCTCTAGCTTTCAATCTGATTTTCTAACAAAGAATCTTAACATTTTTAACTTGGTTAAAAAACTACTATTCTTCAGCTTTTGAATATGACAGAATAAGCTAAAATGACTCAAGCTTTGTATGCCTCTTGTATATAGAGAACTGGAATATATTATGCACTATTAAACACGCTTTTCATCATGGGTAATCTCAATTTAACAACTCTTTACATTTGACCCTCCTTAATCAGCTGCACACAAGGGTCACTGAGACACTTAGGTAATATTGTTGAAATAGTTCTTTTCTTATATACAAATTACTCAGCCTCTGCATCCAAACTTCTCCAGTTATGTAAGCGTTTACTCTTGAAGTATTTAATCCATACAATACCCTCAGGTTCTAAAGCCTATATCAACAGTCCTTTTTAATCAAAAGTCGAACCACTTGTCTGCATTCTAGCTAATGCTCTCATGCTTCCTTTCGGATCTGTTTTAAATTGTTCATTTACAAACAAGTCAAGTTTTTATCGACAAGTCAACCTTTACATTTGCTTGAAATCTAAAATTGAGGAAGTTAAAACTTTTAGTCACATCAAGAATTCAAGAGTCAATTCCTAGACAGGAAATGATACTGAGGAAGTTAACAAAAAAAAGTACCCTTAGCTTTTCCCCTTGCATTTCTTTCTTTATCAATGAAAAGCTTATCATCTGATCATAACCTCTCGTTATTCTATCTAATATACTGAATAAACTATTTTTCCTATCCAACCCGCCCAGACATTGTGCTAAAACAAGAGGTTGATAATTAAGGAATTATCAATGTAAGAAAGGGATTCTTCAAAACATATACTGTCGCTATTCTATCTCATTTATTCTCATCTACGATTAAACTTGTAAATTATAAATCAAGTTTTCAACAACAGAGCAAACTGATAAAGTTACCTGGGGTAAAGAAGTGATAATGCTCCAAAGCATTGCATTTTGAGGAGATACGCCCCTTGAGGCAAGCATCATACTAACAGCCAATCCTTCAGGTATGTTATGAACAGCAATGGCTAAAGTCACTAACAGACCTTGAGACAGACCCTTTGAGCCAGCAAATGAAACCCCAACACCAGCCCCTTCTCCAAAAGCATGCAACGTCATTATCCCGACCACAAGAACAACTTTTGCAGCATCAGCGCCTTTAATGTCCAGCATACTTACTTCGCCATACTGATCAAGCACCTGTATTTATGTAATGTAAGATTATAATTAAACTTGAAGAGTTTCTGAGATTCTACCAAAATATTTCACGCTGTGCGATTCTTAAACAAAATTACAAGTGCAACCAGGTAGTACTAATTACTCGTAACCAGGTAGTATTAAATTTTAACATTTAAACCAATAAGCTCACAAGGAGGATGAATGCGCTCACCTTTTTACAAAAAGCAATGAAAATTCCGCCAGCCAAAATCCCAATCACAACCCAACTTCCATGACCATGCTCTTGTCCTTCCTGTATAAGATCAAAGCTTGCAGCTAGCATCACACCAGCAGCCATACCATTGCATAACCCAGCCCATTGAGGTTCAAGATCCACAAAAAAGAAAGGTATAGCCCCAAAACCACTGGCAGCTGCCATTGCTAGAGTAAACAATGCAACAGTGGTGACCGAGACTCTACTATTGCTGCTTTTTTCCTCATCAAGATCACTAAAAGTGCCCTCTGTACTAAAGACATCATTAGCCCCTGTGCTTTCTGTAACATCATTTCTAAGATCCTTCAATGGTGCAACTCTCACTCTCTGATTACCAACTATGTCAGACTCGGTTTCCGCACAACAACCAAGGGCTATAAAAATTGAACACAGTAAGAGGACCTGCTTCAACATTGATCTCATCCTTTTTTCAAATCCTCTTATAAACCTTATTCCTCACTTCACAGGTTCATGATGCAATGGCAAATAACCCCCCCTTTCAGCAGAAATGAGATGACGAACCAGAGTTACCAGATTCGCAGTTCGCCGGCACGATTTCCGAACTAGTTCGCCCGATTTACGAATTAGTTCGTTCACGAACTAATTCACCATCACCAACGAACTGAATTTTGAAATAGAAATTGCTCAATCAATCAATCAAGCATGAAAACAACAAAAATCAATCCGGAACAAATACTATTACCTGATGAGCCCATGAAATGAACCAGAAGTAGGAGAAAAATCTTCAGAGTTTCGACTTTCGACTTTCGAACACCACGAAACTTTTCAATTTTTTCGAGGAAGATGATGAGGAGGAGGATTATAAGCGAGGAGGAAATAAGGATGATATATTAGGAGGAGGAATAGATTGATTTCAATTTTTTCAATTTAGGTTGATTAGGGGGAGAAAGATGAAAGATCAGCACTGCAGGCTGTCACCAACTCCGCCCATAGAGTTAGGGTTATACGGAGTAATTTATAAACCATGGTATAAGGTATGTTTATCCCTTGTTTCCCTAGTCCAACTCTTATTTTGGGCGGTACTTTTTCGCAATGATGTATTACTTGTTTGTACTTGAAAATTACGTGATTGTCCTTCCCATTTCTCCCTCCCTCATCGTTGCATTAGAGAGAATTTTGAGAGAAATATTAAAAATTCTCAACGTTCCAAATTCCATCCACCTCCACCACCTCCCTACTCCGGCCGCCATTTTTTTTTCCGTTTTTTTTTTCGTTATTTTTTTTTGTTTTAAAAAAATATATTAATGGTATTATTGTCAAGTTTTTTTCTCGGAAAAAATGATTAGTACTCAAATTTATTTATAATTTGGGGAAAAATATTATTTGTTCCCTAATATTACAAAGGAAAAAATACAAAAATTAAAATACAAGTAATTACAACAAAATTAAAATTATAATAACAAAAATAGTTCGAAAAATAACACAAATCAAAACTAATAAAAATTACAATAGCACAAATCAAAATCAAAATAACAAAATTACAACAACAAAATGTAATTATACAATAATACAAGAATTACAATACGAGAATTACAATCTGTAGACACCCACATTTTGACCGCCAGGTGTCTATAGTAGTTTCCGCCAAACACCCGATGATGATCGGACGCAAACGTGCTTTGACGAACTCGGATATGGGCTCGAAATCATGGACATTTGGTTTAGGCTTATTACGGAGTACAAATCTTACAAAACCAACCTCAAATCCAAGCCCAGTGGGTCGTTTCGAGTCAAATAAGACTAATTTGGGTCGAATCCGGCACTAGGGGCAAAACCGTCTTTTAGCGACCGGTCAAACCCGGTCAAAGATATTTTTTCCCGAGTCACTCGGACCAGCCGTGACACCACACGTCCGGTTTGGACTCAAATACCACAAAAAATCAGCTTCAAAAAAATATTAAACAAATCCGTTTAAGGATAGAATTCGATCTCAAGTAGGAATTCTATCCGAAAACCAAATCAGATACTCGACCAAGCATGAGCTCGGCCGAAATACTCCACCAACCAGCCGAGATTCATTGCTTCCTCACCAAGCAACGGAATTTACGTTCCTCTCGACTTCCTACATTTCCTATCCTAAGCGGTAGTTCCAATCCAACTACTTCTCCTAGCCAAGGTCGGGAATACTCCTATAAATAGCCCCTTGCACAACACAAAAAACATTCATTATCTATCATACATCATCGACATCTAGCAAAATAATTCAAAGCAAATCCCCAGCAACCTCGACCCGACGAAACCGACCCCAAGCCGGCTGAAAACCCGTCACCCCTCACGACTAAAAACCGACACCCAAACTCATCCCACATCATCTCGACGCTCCCGTGTTTAAGTCACTTTCCGACGAGCTCTATTCCGAGAAAACAAAGCATGTAGGTTGAGGGTGTAAATCAAACCCGATTCTCTCTTTTCTCTCTTCCCCTTTCTCGTCGTTTTTTTCGTTTTGTAGTGTCGTCGGTCCGTCTTTTTTTTTATGGGTCGTTGTCACGTTTTTTCTTTTCTTTTCTAATAACGATATTACAATATTTTTTAAAACGAAACGTTCTTAAAATACGATATCGATTCTCTAATCAAATATTGTAGCTCTCTGAAAACCCTAGCGAAAACAGGCGACTGAACAGGGCTTCCGGCGGCTTTTGTGTGTGACGTTTTCCGGCCAGCCGTCGACTTGGCGGGCAAACGTGTAGTCTCGTATGATTCCCGGATGAGGCAGAAATCTAAGGTGGTCTCAAAAGGGACTAGGGCAATGAAACCAATCACGAAGAAAGCAAAAGAGGACAGTTTACGTAAAGTTGTGAAGAACGCAAACTTGGACGACAGTTTGAAAAACGCGAGGAATGAAAGGATAAACGACATTCCAGGGTTGAATTACGTTTCGGACATGGAGGATGAGGACATTCCGGATTTCGTTCCGGAAACTGGTCCGGAGATGGCGGCAGATAAGGGGGGCTGGCAGCAGAGGGACGGGAAGCGAGTCATTGACATGGACGACGATGAGGAAATCCTACGCTTTTCAGAGGATGATGTGGATGAGGAGATCGAATTTTGGAGTACTGCTGTGTACTGCTTCATCATGGGTGCTAACCCACCGTGGGAAGTCGTTGAAGGGTTTGTGAGAAGGATATGGAAAGAACACGGAATTGACAAGATTTCTTTCCTTCCAAATGGTATTTTCTTAGTCCGATTCAAGGACAAGGCAGCTAAGGTAAAAATTCTTGATCATGGTCTCTTTATGTTCGATAATAAGCCTCTGATTGTGAAAGAATGGACCCCGGATGCTAAATTAGATAAGAATGATGTCCATGAAGTTCCGGTGTGGATTCAGTTGCATGACTTACCCTTGAAATTTTGGGGTAGATGTTTGCCCCGAATAGCTTCCCTTGTTGGTCCATACATCAAGTCTGACTTGGCTATGGAAGAACGGTCTAGACTTGGGTATGCTAGAGTCATGGTTATGGCGAGGGTGGGTAAAAAATTTAAGAATGAAATCAAATTCGTGGATGAAAAAGGGAATTTGATCGAACTGTATGTGAAGTATGAATGGAAGCCAATATGGTGTACCAAGTGTAAAGGGTATGGTCATGAGACGAAGGAATGTAGGAAAGATGAGTTAAAAAAGGCAAGACAGGAGCAGAAACAGAAGAAGGGCGCGGAGGGGTCTGCTGTGAAACAGCCCCAACCAAGACTGTTATCTGCTGCCAAACCCGGTGCTACTAACGGGAATGGTAGCTCGGTTCCTCCTATTGTGAAATACGGTACTCAGGGTCCGGGTGGAGTGTTGACTAAGGTTTTGATACCCACTAATGAAGTGGTGAAAGGGGTATCCTATGTCGATATGGTAGTAGGATCACCTAGGAAAGATGTAGATGTGAGAAATGACGGGGTTGGGTTGGAAGTAGTTGTCCATGCAAATACATAATATCGGGTTTTGGAATGTGCGCGGTATGTGTAACATAAATAAACAGCGTACTATTAGTGAGTTTATTAGGAAACAGCAAGTAGATGTCTTTGGATTACTGGAGACGAAAATAAAGAATAAAGCGTATGCGAAAGTACATCAAAATGTTTTCTCTGATTGGAGTATTACTACTAACAATCACTGTGGTGAGGGTGGCCGTGTTTGGCTTCTTTGGAAGCACGACAAGGTTAATTTGATGATCTTGGAGTACACTGCTCAAAGCATTCATGTCAAAGTTACTACGGCTAATGGGATGAGTTATTTGTTGACGTTTGTGTACGCATTTAACTCCTTGTCAAGATTGCGGTGTTCTTTGGCGTACCCTTGAATCTTATTCTCGTAGGGGGCCTTGGATGATTATGGGTGATTTCAATTGTGTTATTGACGCTCGAGAGAGACTCGGGGGTAATTCGACGGAGGAAGAAATGAATCAATTTCGTGATTGCATGGCGAATTGTGAGATTGGTGATTTTCGGGCTTCGGGCTCTTGGTTCACTTGGAATAATAAACATAAAATCGTGGAGACTAGAGTTTTTAGCCAAATTGACCGGTGCTTGGTGAATAGATGATATGGTGCGATTGTTTCCGGATGGTTATGCTCATTTCTTACCGGAAGGGACTTTCGACCATTGTCCGTGTATTGTTCAACTAGGGAATCCCCCGATTAGGAAGAATCGTTCGTTCAAGTATATGAATATGTGGAGTCGGTCTCCCAAGTTTTTGGAATGCGTTGGGACAAATTGGGATGGGCATATTGTCGGTACCAAGATGTTCCAATTAGTTTCAAAACTGAGGAAGCTGAAAGCGCCCTTGAAATTACTGAACTCATCGTCGTTCGCAGATATCGAGAATCGATGCAGCCAGGCAGAATCGGGTTTGGCAGACCTGCAGGTGCGCATGAGGACCGATCGCTCGGATGCTATTATGCGAGAAGAATCTGACGCTAATGAGGCTGTGCGCTTGCTCCAAGCTGCGCGCGCTGATTTTTGGTCCCAGAAATCGAAACAAAAGTGGATTAAAGAGGGGGATGTGAACTTCGCTTACTTTCATGGTCTATTGAGAGCCCGGCGTGCACATAATGCTGTCACGGTGCTCGCGGATGCTGAAGGTTCGGAGTGCTCGAACAAGGCCGCCATTGAGTCTGCCTTCCTTCGCTATTATATCTCACTCTTAGGGGATTCTAAACCGATTGAGCCTGTGTGTGTGGACACGGTCCGCATGGGAAAGGTGTGCTCGGCGGAGCATAGAACTGCTCTCTTGGCCGGTGTGACGGAGACGGAAATCAAGAAGGCATTACATGCTATTCATCGAGATAAAGCCCCGGGCCCGGATGGGTTCACGAGTCAATTTTTTATTGATTCGTGGGATATTGTTGGAGGGGACGTGGTCAGTGCTATTCAGGACTTCTTCGTTTCAGGTAAGCTGCTGAAACAGCTGAACTGTGCTATCATTACTCTAATTCCTAAAGTGAGCCGACCCCAATCTGTGAAAGAATTTAGGCCTATTGCGTGTTGCAATGTTGTGTACAAGTGTATTGCGAAAATTATCTGTTCGAGAATGGCCAAGGTGATTCCTCAGATTATCTCACCTACGCAGGGCGGTTTTATTGAGGGCCGGAGTATTGTAGAGAACGTTTTGATCTGTCAGGATCTTGTTAAGATGTATAGAAGAGGGCGTGTTTCTCCTAGATGTTTATTCAAGGTGGATTTGCACAAGGCCTATGATAGTGTGGAATGGGATTTTGTTGATCAAATGCTTCGAGCCTTGGAGTTCCCGGATCACTTCCGTCTCCTCATCATGGAATGTGTTACTTCGGTGTCATATTCACTTTGTGTTAATGGAGATTCGTTTGGTTTTTTTCGGGGGAAGAGAGGTTTAAGGCAGGGTGATCCTATGTCACCTTTGCTTTTTACTATTTGTATGGAATATTTTTCTCGTATCCTTAGCCATGGTAGGATTGACAAGAAGTTTAAATATCACCCGAAATGTGCCTCGATGAAGCTCACCCATCTCATGTTCGCGGACGACCTCTTGCTTTTTTGCAAAGGGGATTTGCCTTCTATGGAATTCTTGTGGAGGGCCTTTGCTACTTTTAGCAGGGCCTCGGGTCTGAGTTTAAGCTTAGGCAAGTCCCACGCCTATTTCGCTGGGGTAGATGAAGGTAAGAAAGCTGCTGTTCTTCAATTTTCGGGCTGTGTTGAAGGTACGTTACCCTTTCGTTACTTGGGTCTCCCGATCCAATGTACTCGTATTGGAAAGATTGATTGTGAATGTTTAATTGCGAGAATTATCTCGAGAATCTCGAGTATTGGTGCGCGAAAATTATCTTATGCAGGTAGGCTGACCTTGGTACAGTCTGTACTATCTCAGCTTCACAATTACTGGGCAATGGTGTTTATTATCCCATCTTATGTTATGACCCGTATTATTTCTTTATGTCGCAATTTCTTATGGAATGGCGGGGTGGAAGGTAATAATCGAGCTCTTGTGAGTTGGGAGAAGATTTGCTGCCCTAAATTGGAAGGAGGTTTAGGACTCCGAGACCTGGCTATTTGGAATCAGGCTGCGGTGGCTAAGTTAGCGTCTTGGGTTTTTGATCAACCGGATCGTCTTTGGGTTAGGTGGGTTCAGTCCGTCTATCTCAAAGGGAGTGACTGGCGAGATTATCAGCCTAACACGGATGTCACCTGGGCTTGGCGAAAGATTTGTCAGGCTAAGGACAAAATTAAACATATGTTTGTGAATGATCTTTGGCATGGTTCTCGATCCTGTTATATGATCTCGGAGGGTTATGAGGGTATTCGGGCTCACAAACCGAATGTTCCTTGGGCCCGTCTCGTCTGGAGTGGTTGGAGTATCCCTAAACATAGCTTCATTTCGTGGCTTGTGTTTAGGCGAGCTCTAACACTAGGATTAATTTGGTTAAATTTGGCGTTGCGGATTCTGACCGGTGTTTTTTATGTGAGTCTCATGAAGAAAGTTTGGAGCACCTATTTTTTGATTGTGAATGGAGTACCAAGATTGTTCAAAGCTTACGCGAGTGGACGAAGAAGCACATCCCTAGCACCGGTGCGCTACTTTGGGCTTGCAAGGTGCGAGGTTCTAAATTACAATGCAACATCATCCGAGCACTTTTCAATGCCATGATTTATCATGTTTGGAGGCAACGGAACTTGTGTAGAATTGACGGAGCAGTGCAGTGTCCCCAGCATGTAGTTAAGATGATAAAATTGGATGTTCGGAATAGAATTAAGGCCATGATTAAATACCCTTTACGGACTAGAGATGCGAGATGGCTGCATAATTTGATGTAGCCATTCATTTGTACATTGATCATTATTTTTTAATACATACTTACCCTTCACCAAAAAAAAAAAACTAGAACTAAATTAAATCTCGTTGATGCTAAAAAAATCGTTACTTTTTTTTAAATTAACAAATTCGACGATTTTTTACGCGGAGAGAATTAACATTTTTTTCGTTCAAATTCTTTTTTTTCTCTTTTCGTTCAAAACAAACTTTTTTTCAAAACCTTTTCTAAAACATTCCGACTATTCGATATCGATTTCATAATCGAATATCGAATATCGAATATCAAAAATATGAATCGGGTATAAATTAATCCATATTTGTACGCGATTTATAAAAATTGACGATTTTCGACAAATAAAAAAAAACGGGCAGACCCCCACGCGAGTCGCGCGCCTGTCAGGCGACTCGCGCGGAGGCCTGGATGGCCGAGCCGTTTCTCGTTTTCTTGTCTTTTTATTCTTTTCGGATCTTACATAAAAAAGCGACTTTCGCGACATATTTTCAGATTTCGATAAATACTTTTTTTCGACCTCGGTCAACACGTGTTAATCCATCACGTGTCATAAACCTTTTTCAAAATCATGCATATTATCGTATTTACATCTTTATTCGATTTATTCAATCGTTACTAACTCGTTTTCTTGTGTTTGTAGCAATTTATTTTTTTATTGTTTTATTAGACTAAAACAAACTTCGCATGCTAAAATAACTTTGACGTTATTAGTTTAATATGCATTAAACGACTTAGCAACCCATTTAATTTTTCTCACATGCTTAGGAAAATAATGTTTGCATATCATTCAACCGTCGAACTAACGCGTGTACACCAAAAACGAACGATATCTTAGTAAAGGCCGCTAAGTGCGGGCGGGGTTGGGTGTTCTTAGTGAACTTCCCAACACGTACCCTCACCCCTTACTCAGAACCATGATTTCCGGATGTCCGAATCCATTGGCAACGAGAGTCATTCAATACACGATATCCGATAATGTCGGTATCGGTATCATAATGCAAAGGGACGAACCCAATAAGCTCTGACATCGGAAATGGGCCATATTTTGTATACGGCCCACTACGACATAGAGTGGGTTCGAACGGGCCCGAACTCCCACAAAGTTCGGTGGCGACTCTTACTTCGATTTAAATTTCAATTTGACCATCTCATATGGAGATTCATTCGCCTCCCCAAACCCGCGCGTGGCCGCGTCGGGGTGGACCTATGTCATGTCCACACAATCGTACAAATCAAAATTAATTCGAATAAAATTCAAAATAATTAACACAAAATCTAATTACAAAATAATAAAATAAACTTCAGATTTTTTAACTTTTTTTTTTAAAAAGTACAGTGTACCGCAGGATGACAAAAAAAACAAAAAGAAAAAAAGTGAGTGTACACGTACAACATGAAGAGAAAGAAAAAAAAACAAAAAAAGAAAAAGAAAAAAGGTACAGCCACCACCCTCACCACATACCCCATGGCTGCCACCACACACTCTCACCCTTCCTCCCCTTTTTCGGTTATTGCCGCCCCTACACGGACTCTCTCCGGCGCCGCCTCCCCACACCACCCTAAACAACCACAACACCAACCTCCCTCTAACACCTGCTTGCCACTCGCCGCCCTCCAACCTCCTCTCTTCTCCGGCCGCCGGCGCCGCCCCTCCGCCATCGCTGACTCGCTGCCTCCCCCCTCCCCACAAATCCTCCGGCCACCGCCATCTATTCCGGCAATCTCTGGCGTCCCAACCCTAAACCCTAACTTTCTAAAAACAATTAAACATAATTATCAATTAAATCATAATTTGCAAATAAAAGTAAAATATCGAGTATCAAACTATAATCCATAGCGAATTCCAAAATAACGATCGATCGATTGTCAAATTTGAAGAGATTTAAAAAAGAATTTGGATGAAAGGTGGTTTAGAAAAGAAATAAAGCAGTAAGTTTGAAAAAGTATGAAAAAATTATGAGGAGGATAATATAGGGACAATTAAGAAATTTTAGTGATGATTGAGTAACACGCAGTTATGAAAAAGTAATTACGATTATTTTTTATTCACAATCTACTTTATCAAACTCAGACTAACTTCTCTATTTTTATCCACATCTTCTCTCACCATGGCGAAAAGACTACACTTACACGCGGTGTATGGAATTTCCATACACAACCAACCATATCGTGCCACGTGGCAAACCTATGGTGATTAATCTAGGGTTAGTTTAGTAATTTTGCATTTTTGGTTAATTGTTAACCTAAGTTTACTTAACCTGATTTTGAAAACTTTTTGTTTTTTGTTTTGATTTTGTATTTTTCATTTTCTTGAAATATTTATATAATAATGTTAATATATTTTAGATTAATTTAAAATATATTGTACCATTATTTAATATGATTACATTTTTGTATTTTTTTAAAATTTTAATCTATTATTATTATTATTATTTTTATTATTATTATTATTATTATTATTATTATTATTATTATTATAAATTGGCGAATTTTATTGAAGCAATCAAAATACAGTTTAAAAAAAATTGAAAATATATATAACGTAAATATATTATTATTATTATTTTTATTATTATTATTATACATAACGTAAATATATTAAAATAAATAATTAATAGTTTAAATTGATCCAAGGTTCGATTCTTAACAAGCTCAGTTTCTTGCGAAAATTTTAATTAACTTTTGGGTTATATTCATGTTTTTTTACCTATCTAAAAAATATTAATTATAAATATATGTTTCATTATAAAAAGATTACACGAAAATATTTAAAGATCTATACAAATATAGAAGGAATGAAATAAAATATTAATTGAGAATATTTCTTATGTGTTAACATTGCAATTAATTTAATTAGTTAACTTTCTATATATTTACCCATTTGTGAAAGATATTAATATAATAATAATAATATATAATATATATATATATATATATATATATATATATATATATATATACACACGTACGTTTAGTGATTATATTATTTATCTTTTCGAAAATTTTAACTATTAATTATTTATTTTAATATATTTACATTATGTATAATAATAATAATATATTTACGTTATTGTAGACACCCGCATTTTGCCTGCTAGTGTCTATAGCAGTTCCCGACAAAACACCCGATGATGATCGGACGCTAACGTGACTTAATACGCTCGAATACGGACTCGGAATCAATAGTATCCGACGTGGGCAATTAGCGGAGTGCAAATCTCTCAAAACCGACCTCAAATCCAGGCGCAGTGGGTCATTCCGAGTCAAATGAGACTAATTTGGGCCAAAACCGACACCAAAAATAAATCCCGTCTTTTGGCGACCGGGTCAAAACCCGGTCAAAGACGAACCCGTCACGCAAATCAGCCAAATTCACTCCTCGAAACTGGTGCCCAAATCAAAATTCAAAAATAATCAAGAGTCAACTATTTCCTAAATTGACTCGATTCCCTTGATCCACTCGATCGAGTGGATTGACCCACTCGGTCGAGTGGAGCGTCATTTACCGGATCAGGCCCATTTTTTAGGGCACTCGACCGAGTGCACTAGGGCCACTCGATCGAGTGACCCTAGGTCGAGGGGTGTACTCTATAAATACCCCCTCAAACCCTTTGCATTTTCAGCTTTGATCAACACAATTCTGCCCTACATTTCTACCCTAATCCATCTTCATCACTTCAATACTACAAACCCCTAATCATCCCATTTGCAACTTTACACAATACCTACACAACCTTCATCACCCTTGAGTCCTAGGCACTCACACACATACACACACATACATTCAAATTCCCGAGATCAAAACTCGCCAAAGACATACACCATAACTCTACTTACATATCTCGACACTCCCGCGCTCACGTCGCCACTGCGAGTCCGTTTCCGAGATTGTTTAAGCATGTAGGTTGAGGGTGTCATCAAACCCCGTTTCTTTTTCTCCCTTATCTTTTTACCGTTTTATATATATATATATATATTATGTACTATTATTTTTATTAACATACTAACACTAACATTTTAATTCAGTTACTAACATTATTTTAATTTTGCTACTAACATTTCATTTATTGCAATCTAACATTTTTTTATTTATTATATCTAACCTCTAACATTTAATTATCGTTATTAACATATTAATATCGTGTATATATATATATTTATATAATATTAAAATTCAAATCTTAACACGTTTGACTACGACGATCATCCAAAGTCCGTTTAATCCCTTTACGAGTCACGACGGAGGTGGCACCCTTTCGAGGAGCGCCACCCCAATGTACTCAAGGGCATAACGCGATCGTGGTTGCTCATAGTTGAACGTGTAGGACTCCATTTCTAAGATTAGTGCGAGATCCGTTGATGCGAAAACCGACATCACATAATCCGCTAGGATTAGTATCGATGTCGTGACGCGGAGGACTACAATTTCGTCACTAATTAATTCTTTTCAATCTCACAACATCATTTTCATAAAATTCCGATAACGGTGTTATAATCGTATGCATACACGATTATAGCACCGGAAGCCGAGTTAAATTCAAATCGTGCGAGTTGCACCTCGTACAGGTGCCACCCGATCGAGTGCCATGGGCCACTCGATCGAGTTGGACCCCAAAAATTGGGCAGTAGTTGCTTCGAGTATGCACTCGATCGAGTCCATGCCATGACTCGATCGAGTGGGTCCTGTAACCCAGAAAACCGAGCGCTTTGATCATCATTTGAGCCTCGTCATTTTTTTTTTACGACTTTTAGTCGACACGTGTAAAGTCAATCACGTGATCTCCTTTTTCAAAACTCATGCATATCACTCCACATAAACGACTTTGATCGACGGTCTCGCACTATTAATCTTGTGTCGACAACTCTTTAGTCGTATCCGACACATGATTAATTTAGACTCTATTCCTCGATGTGATAAGTCGGGACAAGGCATCGGGATTCGGGATCGGGCTAGCACCACGCCTAGGTTCCATATCTCCGTCCTTCGCTTAACACGCAATATAATGCGTAATTAATCGAAGTTCGTCCATTTGCACAACTTACGGTCTAGTTTATATTTATTATATACGGGTCCGTTTCTAGTTAACATTTGCTGCTTATAATTCAATTATTCTATTTTATTGCTCGTTGTATTGTGAATTCCGGGTTGTATTCCGCCCGTGTAATTTGTAATTTATTTACGAGTTTTCTATTTTCGATGTTTCCCATTTATTTATTTAAATGAACATCATATGCTAAACTACCCCGACAATGATTAGATGCATTAAATGACGTAGTTCACATATAATTCACATGCTTAGCCCGAAAACGCTGTTTGCATATCATTTAGTCGTTTTACTAGCGCGCGTACACGAACACGAACGATGTCTTAGTAGAGGCCGCCATTGTGCGGGCGGGGTTGAGTGTCCTTAGTGGGCTTCCCAACACGTACCCTCATCCCTTACTCAGAACCTTGGTTTCCGGATGTCCGAAACCATTGGCGCACGAGAGTCATTCTATATATGAAAGCCGGTGTAAACGGTATCGATATTGTAATGCAAAGGGACGAGCCCCATAAACTCTGAAATCGAAGTGGGCCGTACTTTGTGTATAGCCCATGACGACATAGAGTGAGCTCGAATGGTTCCGAATAACAACAAAATTCGGTGGCGACTCCATTTTGACTTAAATTTCGAACCCGAGAACAATCTTACCACGAGATTCATTCGCCTACCCAAACCCGCGCGTGGCCGCGTCGGGGTGGACCTACGTCATGTCCACAATTTGGCGACTCCGCTGGGGATACCTGATGTACCACATGTCATCGGGGTTCCTAGGGTGAGACTCGAAGAGAAATCGTTCGTATATTAATGTGCGCGCATTAGTTTAATGATTCATGCATAACCCATTTTGCCCGGGCCGGTTACTTGTGACCGACGTCTCACTATACCGCGGTGCATTCCTACATGGGTGCGCTAAAGACTTCGATGGTGGAACTCGTATGGGTTTTGCCGCATGTCCTAAGACCAACTCGGCTTAGGGAGTCCGTCCTGATTTACGAGAAAGCCATCGTTGTTGGTATAGACCCGATTTTTGACCGTCCGAGACTTAGCGTAATGCATACATAAGCGTCGTTATAATGCTTGTTTGACTACGTGCTACTTGGTTTCCGTGTCAATTTTCAAAAATCGTCATTTCAAAAATGCATCTTTTCAAAATATCCAATTTCAAAAAGCTCGGAATGCTGCCGAAAATTAGACTTACGATTTGACTCAAAACAAGCCTTATTTTAGCCGGCATGCTATCCATTTCAATTCGAATTTCCGATCCACCATTCGATTTTGGAATTTTCAAATTTCAATTTCAATTTTCAAATCTTCGTGATGCCATTCGCGATTTTCAAATCCTCGAGATTCCATTCTCGATTTTCAAATCTCCGAGATGTCGTTTTTGATTTTCAAATCTTCGGGATCTTCTTTTCGATTTTCAAATTTTCGGAAATTTATTTTCGATATTCAAAATTTCAAAAATTCAACCTTATAAAAAACCGGTCCTATCGGCATGCTGCCAATTTCAAAAGACGGGACCGTCTCCCAATTTTTCAAAACGCAAATTTACTCGCAACCATTCTAACATTTCAAAATGCCCGGTCCTATTGGCCCACTACCAGTTTCAGGACCGTCCTCTCAATTTTCAAAATTCAATCATTTTTCAAAAACCTTCCTTATTATAAGACCTACCGTTATCCGTGTGTCGGGTCTTTTCATAATATGTCGAAGGTCTATAGCGTCGAAACTCCGTCGATCCTACATCACGGGTTTCTTCCTCATCCTAGTCCGCCTTATTCTAAAGGCATAACCGACCAACATGAGTCATACACTCGTAATTGGAAGGTTCGTCTAAACACTCGAGTCCAAACTAAGAAAGTCCCATGCGATCTTTCCCTCTAGCAGGACGGTCCCCACGACCTTTCCTAGAGGAATTTTGCCCGTCTTTCAATCCGTTAGTCGAGTCATCCCAATTCAAGTCCTTTAACTTAAGGGTCTACCATAATCACAGGGTCTATCCTTATTCAATTCAAGTCAAGGGTCTCTTGTAATACCCCGTATTTTTCAAATAGTATTAAAATTTTAAACATTTATTTAAACCAAATTTAACGTTTGAAAAAAAAAAATTGTAAATAAAATATTTTATTTTCGTTAATTTAAAAACTATTCCGTTATAAAAACTTGAAAATATATTTTTATAATGAACCGTCGTTTTAACGTTTTCTCGTCTCGTAAAAATTTAATATTTTATTTAATTCTTAAAATAATAATTTCTTATAAACTATTGTCTCGTTAAACTATTTACCGTCTATTTTACTTGCCGTCTTACAAACTCGTTTTTAAAAATATATTTTACGATTTCCATTAATTTAATTTCATAATCTTATATTTCAACTTTTTAAGAAAGAAAGAAAGACGTTTGTACGAAAAACGGACCGAGACTCGGTCTCTTAACTGAGTCCCACGTTTCAACACTACACTAACACACGCATTACACATAACTATACTACTTACTACTCTTATCACCTATCTACATGCCTACATACCTACATGCATACCTATCCATTTATCTACACTACTATATATACCCCACTACAACACTATCTATCTATATAAAAACATTAAAAGTCATTCCAAAATGTTAGACTTTACAAGTGATTGACAAGTGGCACCACTAAAATGTTAGCTCATCAATATGTAGTTCATGTGCTTTTATTAGTTGTAATTAATACTCCGTACAAAGTAATTACCGTACATATTAGCATTTTCTACATTTTTAAGAATTTTTTATATAAGTCGTGTTTATAATTTTGATCACACAACTTTAATTTCATACCATTTTAACAATTAAGATAATTCTTACAGGTTAATCTATATAAAAACATTAAAAGTCATTCCAAAATGTTAGACTTTACAAGTGATTGACAAGTGGCACCACTAAAATGTTAGCTCATCAATATGTAGTTCATGTGCTTTTATTAGTTGTAATTAATACTCCGTACAAAGTAATTACCGTACATATTAGCATTTTCTACATTTTTAAGAATTTTTTATATAAGTCGTGTTTATAATTTTGATCACACAACTTTAATTTCATACCATTTTAACAATTAAGATAATTCTTACAGGTTAATTGGTTACTCCAGTACAAAATATGTATCAATTTTTTGTTTACGTTTTTATTCCATTTCATTGATATTTTTTGGGCCGGTATAGTTTACTTTTATTTTATTTTTTGCAGACGTTGTAACATCATTTTATATATGAGAAAAAATATGAGTGGAATCATAAACTTCCTACAACGAGTTACGGAGTAAATTTTGGGTATTATTTTTAGATTTAGATTTACGATTTGTATTACTAAGATTTGCATAACTAATATTCTCCCATAAAACTAAGGATTTGCAAATTAAAAGTACTATGGATAAGTACACCAAAAAATTATGTTAATTAACGCGAATATTCATCCAATATTCTCAAATTTAAGGTAATGTAGTCATAGGTTATGATATTAGAATTATAAATACACAATTTTCATATAGATTTGGGTAGCGTAAGTTGTCATGATATGTTACTACATAATTTATATTTACCTTACTTTTACACCATCTTAATCTTTGTCAAACAAAACAATAAAATGTTGTTTGATTATTGTTCTTAGCTAGAAAAATAAATGAATCACAATTTATTATTCCATTTGATTGTTATATATATATGTCGATGTAGATAACATGATGTCACGAGACTACAATGATATATAAATACTCTCTTCCAGTCGATTTCATACATTTATAACAGTGTATGTTGAGATTATATTGTTATATGAATTTGGAAGTATTACGATTAATATTCACATAAATAATGTTATTTGTTTATTCAAAACAAAGCACGCGACGCGAATTACAGTTCGTTCATGCACATAAGTTTTTGCATACGAGTGCATACAACACGACGACAATTTTATTTAAGGTTGAGTTTGCACAATTTACTTGAAACGCACCCGTGATTTTCACGGGTAACGAAACTAGTTACTACTACTACATCTACGCAGTACTTACTATCCTACTACTCCTAACTCACTCAATATTATTACTTCTACTACGTACTACTCATACTACTCCTACATATTCCGTAGTATATTTACTCCCTCGTCCTTCTTTATAATTGGAGCATCGGGAATGAGGAGCTGCACGGTATTTGGCGGAATCACTTTTCTAGTACCGTATTTGGGTCAATTCATTTCGACCTTCTATTCTTAATAACGTTAATAAATAGTAGCTTATTAAGGTAACCAAACTTTTCTTCTAACAACATTTCTTATATATAAGTATATTATGTTAGTAATTTAATAAATTGCTTATTTAAATATTTAGGCTTGTTTGTATGACTAAATTACTTATGTATATATAAAAATGTTACGTGATATTTTATTATGACTAAATTTAACTTGACTAAACTATCACTTGTTTAATTTATTTATTTATCACCTTTACATTTCTGTTTATATGGAAAATGATAAAATGAATAAAAGAACTTAAAATGATAAAATTTACTTATATCATTTTCATTCTATTTGTTATGTATGTTTAATTCTATTTGTTATGTATGTTTATTCTATGACTTTATATTTTGTATGTATTTTATATAATTGAAATTTCGGTCATATTTAATTTTCTTTAGTATTTTTTACATTCGTTTATATTATAATTGTAACACCTCGTGTTTTTGACCATTTTAGTTATTTCTAATAATGATTAATATTAATAAATCGAGTCTCCAAAAACTATTTTAAATAGTAATATTCAATTCTTGTGCCTTTGGAACCTTTCTATTTCACTTCATTATTTACAAAAATGAAATTTCTATCGTTATCGCAATTCTGCGCGATTTCGTAAAACAGTTTCTATTTTCTCATACGGACTCCGATTGAGGCGTTTCAAAAGCCTAACTTTATTAATTTTCCAAGATCTACACAATGGTTATATTCAAAATTAAAATTTCCAATTGAATAATAAGAATATTATATTGGACAGCTCCTTTGCAACGAAAATTGTCATCCGATCGTTCGTTTCTCGACTTTCGATTTCCGTACTTCTTTCTTAACCATTGTGTGACCAAATAAACTCATAAATATAATCCTAAGGCATGCCAAACCGTGACTTTGAACCCCTAGCCTCAAAATATGCCTAACTAATCAAAAGCACCATTTCTAGTATGTACTTCTTAAAGTATGCTTAGCTACTTTTGGTAATTGTCAAGTTCTTGTCCACCCTTTGCTCCCCCATCTAATGCACGACTTGTGGCTTATAACCAGCCATTTTCTCTTCATTTACTCATCCATTCACTCACTTAAACACTCCTTCAAAGATCCATCTAAAAACCAAAGAAAATCATACAAGTTCTTTTAAGTTCTAAGGTGTTTACACCACCATATCTCAAGAGCACATACTCTTTCTTTTCCTTACCTTATACTCTTTATTTTTAAGTCTTATTCCTATTATATTTACTAACTTACTTTGTTTGTGTGTCCTTCTAACTTATTCATGAAGAGGAGCAAGAGGAAGGGGGCTTCGATCTTAGTATATTTGATTTCATAGTTGATCCGGAGAATTGCTAATAGGTAACCTAACTTTTCTTCGCCCTCAAATCTCGTAGTATAGTGTTTAGACTCTAACTAACATATAACATCATGTTTAGGACTAAATCATTAGATCACCAAGTTTAAAGTTAACTATTTGTTGATTTATCACTTGACAATACATGCTGTAAAATGGATTCTGTGATGTATGATGTATGTTCATGATTTTTCTGTGTACAATATGTTTCGAATTAGCCTTCGATTCTCTCATGAAAGTTGTAGATCTGAATGTATTAAATATGATAAAAATATGAAAAGTAAGTTTTTATGAAAATATTTATTTACTAATGATTTATTTCGTAAACTGGTACTGTATGATTTTATGTACTGTCTGAGAAAATGATATGTTTCGTGATGTTAAACGTTTCTTTTGGACATGGAAAATTTATGTTACGTTCCTGAAGATGCCTAGAATGTGCATGTCAAATTTCATATAAATCCATCATATATATTTTCATTTATAAAATGTTTACTAAAATGGGTCAGATCTGGAAAGAATATTTTATTTAAGAACATTTATAAAATAATTTAATCCAAATTTATGGATATAGGTTATTTACAAGTATAGGTATCAAAAATAAAATTTTGGTTCACTTTAATGATGTTTAATTATTTTAAATGATTTAAAAGAAAGTATTGAAAACCGTACTGTTTTTGTTTTTAATTTGTTAAAAATAATAAACCTTATTATTTTTGAAAAATGAATTTATATCTGGAAACCTAACTTATAAAAGTATGTTGAGTATGAAAATCGAAACTTAAAAATAATATTTGAAAAATGACTCATTTAGTATCCTTAATAATATTATCGATTTCGTTATTACTTAAAGTTACTTTTGCAAAACTCTATGTTTTGAGAAATACGATACCTAATAAGGTTAAAAATGATGTTTATAATTATTATTGATTTATTTGATGTTTGAAATATTTTACTAAGTATAAATAGGCTTTAAGAGATAAGTATACTTGTACAAATACGAAACCGTATAAAAATACTAAATACGTACACTTGAACAATAAATGTACTAAATACTTGTGCCCAAAAAGTATAGAGTACTAAAAGACGAATAACCCAAAAGTACTAAGTTAAACAATGCTTAAATGTGCAAAACAACACTTAAACTTTATAATAAGCACTTAAGGACTTATTAGTGACTAAGTCAAAACTAAGAGTTGACTAGTCTATCTTGGTCAAACTTTGGCTTTCCAAGTCAACATAGACCAAGTCAAGATAAAGGAACCCATCTTAAATAATGTACTTAGAAATAATTGAATCTTTAATCAAATCTCAACTAATGAACGCTTCAAATAATATATCTCAAATAAAATGTTCCAAATCTCTTACATCAGTATACTAAAACTATCAGTTAAGATAAATTTTACGACGATTGATATTGTTTGTTAATCTTAAAATCGACACACTCAAATTCCATAGGAACAACCATACTTCTAGTCGGTGTGTTACCTAAGCCGGTGATCAGACACGTTTTTCACGAACGATGTTATCGACACCAATCATGGTGAAAATGAACATGTGCCCTGGCAGTACCCTCTGAGTTGTCTTCACCATTCCATGTTGTAATGACTTGTTCCGAGTCAATACACACCCTACAGACCGGTCATCCTTATGGAACCCGGTATTGTTTCATCCCTCTGGACATCAGACATGTGCCCCACAATGACCGCTGAGCTCGATATTCCAGAGACTTTGTCTTTATAAGACACCCAAATTCAGCCTACGTTTCGTGTTGGGCGCTATCTTGGTAAAGTTTAGAAGACGATGCGATAGAAGACAGCTTCGAAAGTAGACTACGACACTCGGAGTCACTGCTCATGGGAGGCCATGATGCATCCTGCCGGTGCGAGAAAATGCTAAGAAGTAAATGGGCAGCCAGCTCTTTATGAGTTTGTCGGTAGAGTAGTAGTCGTCCAGTTGCCATTGAGGTGCTCGGTTGTGTAAAGGTTCTCTTTCCCGAGACCAAGAGTATGGATTGGGTGTGTGCGCATACATAGACAAGGGCACTGATCAGCTCTCACTCTCTATATCGGATATCTTTGGGGGCGGAATACCTTCCGACCTTTGCCTTAGAAGTGTATGGGACATGTTCGGTTTAGCGGGGCCTCTGAGTCCATGCACCTGCAGTCCTTCTTCTCCGTATGTCAGTCGACTAAACCGAGTCAATTTAGGTGTTCGATCCTATTGAGCACTAGGGGTGAGATGTAAACCTCCTAGTATCGATATGATTGGCGGGATTGATGTTCCCATCTGCATTTATGGTGAGATGCAAGCCTTAAGTGTGCATGAGACATTAGTAGTCACGTCCCGTGCTTATGTGAAAGGAAACCATTGTTTTTAAAAGTAAATGACTACAGTTTTCTAAATCACATGTGCTATTATGCTTTGTTACTGTTCTATACTCTTAGGACTAATTATGCGATTGAAATGCTTAATAAAGGGAAGTGATGTTTTGTTATATGTCTTGCTTGAATATTGATTATGATTGATATTATGTTACATACGATTTGTATTATGTATGTCTTACTCTATTTTCACATGACACTTCTATGAATCCATGATCTATGCTTTACTGTATTATTCACATGATACTCATATGATGTATGTATTACTTTATTCTATATAACCTACATGTCTTATATATTTAAATTGATTCGCATGTTAACTGAAATCACTTCATGTGTATCTCACATTGTATACATGTCGATTTGTAATGTGACATGCCTGCTTATCTGTTAATTAGATAACCTAAACGTTGTACTACATTGATTACTCGGGGCCGTGTTAGAAGGACGGTTAGGTTACTCCCACTAAGTGGGATAGTTTTGTATTTTTGTAAATTTTGCAGGATGTCAAATTACTGGGCTTACAGGGGAAACGTGTGCAAGTGAAGAGTAGTCTTGCTTAATTTTGAGTTTTCTGTTAACCTGTCCACATGTAACCCTAAACATTATCAAGCTCGTACTTTAGTTGTAATTCGTTTTATGATATTGTAAGTGACGATCGGTTCTTGTATTAATGAAAGACTCACTCGGAGTTAACGGTTTTAATTTTTACCACTTTTTACGACTTAATTATTTTCCGCCTTGTTAATTAATGTCATTAGAAGAACCGGGTTGTTACAGTTGGTATCAGAGCAACCTTGAGACCGTGTGTAACTATGTGCGATGCATTTTTATATCACCTATCAAGGGAACGCACCTGGAGCTCATGACAAGTGTCTAAAACATATTGAACTTTAAGATCACTAAATGAGAGATTCACTAGTATAACCCTAGGACCAAATAAAACATTGGGGTAGAACATCTAGTGTGGGTAGAAGTGTCAAAGTCTCTTACACCGTCCGATTCAGGTTTTTGGCCCTTGTTTTGTATGTTATCTGACTAGTTATGTGTAGAGTGTATGCTAACAATTACTTAGAATAGTAACTAACCTAAAAAAAAATGATTGTTAGTTAGAATGGAGCTTTCATCACTCGAGAAGCAACCCAATATCGTTCAAGCCGCAACACAAGTTAGCCCGAGGCGCCTTAAGAACATCGAAGCTTTTATCAGAAACCACAAGAAGATGAAGGCCAGAAGAGCTATATACATGGAGGAACGCTATACTGATTGGAATGAAGCTGCTCTATGCTTTAACTTTGAACCTATAGCCTTGAACCCTAACCTCTTTAAGGATCCTATAAGGAAGAGTGAAATCCTAGCATTATTTCAAAACCCGAAGATAGAGGACTTCAATGGAGATCCAAAAGGCTACAAGGATTTCATCCTTGGATGTGAAGAGAAGTACCACACGCACAAAATTCCTGAAGACTGGAAGGTTGAGTTCGCTGCATCATACCTGTCCGGCCTAGCATCTTTATGGTGGAAGAACATCAGTGTAGGACCAGCACCAGATGGCCATTTCTATGCCTGGAAGGAATTCAAGAAAGCACTCCGCTACTACACCAAGGACTTTCGAAATAAGAAGCATTTGTTCCCTTCCAACCTTAGCATTTGAACTACCCTTGTAACCCAGTCCAGCTATGAACCTTGCTATTTTATCCTTAACGATGTAATTTTAAGTAAAATTCTAGTAAGAATGTAACTTATTGATGAACCTTTCAAACCTATTTCTTTGTGATGGACAATGAGAATAACATTGCCCACGTACGAGTAATGAGATCCATGAATCATATTTTCATATGAAACCATGTTCATACAAACTCCTTGTCCTTACCTATAACCTCTATTTTCAGATGACGAAGTCGAGCAACCAAGAAAAGGAGGAAGCAGGCAACAGAGCCGCTTTCCTTAAGAGGTTTAACGCTTGGAAAACAAAACGAGCGGAGCAAGAGAGAAAGAGAGCCTGGGAGGAACGAGACCGTAAGAGAAACTGGGAAGGAAAAGCAAGAAATTTTCAGTTTTTACCTTGTCCTAACAATAAGGGATGGAAAGAGGACGCTGAGAAGAAAAAACATTTATATGACTGCTTCACTGGAATGGGACCTCTACTATGTTCTGACCGTAATTACTATGCCATTTTCCTTCGAGCCTGTACGTTTCTATTTGAACTCTACAAAATACCAGAGGAATGGAAAGTGGAATTCGCTGCAGCTCAACTCCGTAGTCGAGCTAAGGCATGGTGGAGACATGTAACCAAATCAGGATTTCCCAAAGACCACCATTACTCCTGGAATGAGTTTAGATTGGCACTGTTTGCATTTTGCAGAGCCTTGGAACTCAACCCTCACATGTTCTTAGTGGAGACCATCGGTGGTGTCACGACATGCTATTAAGAAAATTCTACCCTTCGTCTTCAAAATTGTAATCAACTTGTAACCAACTACGGAAGTCTGCGTACTTCCCTATTTTGAAGAGTTAGACTCTTTCTCTAATTGTAACCTAATGATATACCTGGGCTACTATGTATTAGCCTTACTTTATGGTTATCTATGAAACTTTATTTTTGTCGATCTATCCATGTGCATTTTAACCTTCATACCCTGTTTTGTGTATTTACACCTTTTCTTTTCCTCCTGTTGACGTTGATTCGAACTACAGATGGTGAGAACTAACGGTCAAGTGAAAAATGTCGAAGAAACTAGGAGATTGGCATTCGATGAAAGGATGACTCAGATTGTTGCAAAACTCGCGGGGTCGCAAGTCGCCATGGCACAGCTAATGGCTAATCATAATAATATCAACCAAAACAACCAGAACCGAGTCTCTGCATTCGAAAAATTTTCTAAACATCGACCCTCAACTTATCATGGTTCTGACAATCCTAATGACTTGGCCAACTGGTTGGCCGAGATGGAGAAGCTTATGAAACTGAGCCACACTCCAGATGCAGAAAAGGTAGACATAGCTGCATACTACCTCAAAGATGGAGCTAATGACTAGTGGACAGTTGCTCAAGATTCTTTCCGTGCAACTCCTGGTCATGGTTGGGCAGAATTTCGCACAAGCATCGAGAAGAAGTATTACCCTCCTGCACTGAAGCATCAGAAAGAACAAGAATTCAACAATCTGGAGATGGGGAACCTATCCTTGTCTGAGTACACTCGCAAGTTTGACGAACTGTCAAAATTTGCCAAGAGGCTAGTACCGGAGGAAGAAATGCGCATTAGCCAGTATGTCAGACAAATGGAGCCAAGCTTGAGCCAACTCATGGTGGGACATACCTTTCCTGCTTTCCAGGATGCCTATGAGAAGGCAATGGCGATCTTTGCTGCCATTCAGAATGGGGAGAAAAAGAAGAAGAAAGCCTTCGTCCCTACTGTCAGCCCATCCAGCTTGATCCAGAAACCGTTCTTTCAGAAGAACAACCTCCCCAGGAGTAACTTCCAGAAAAACAACAACTTCAACAATAAGAACAACCGTTCCAACTTTCAGAACAAGAATTTTGGGAGAAACAACATCAGTAACACCAGGAGCAACAACCCTCAGTCGGCACAAAACTGCTATTTGTGCAAGCAACCTGCACACCCTGGGAGGCAGTGCAATGGTCAACCAATCACATGTTTTATCTGCAAAGAAGTAGGCCACAAAGCAAACATGTGCCCTAGGAAGACCACCACTATTGCAACTCAGCCTCAGCCTATTAGAGGAAAAGTGTTTGCTATGCAAGAAGATTCTGAGGAACCCATTGAGGAACCTTCTGATGTTATCTCTGGTAAATTTTTGGTTAACTCTGTTACCGCCTATGTTTTATTTGATACGGGAGCGTCTTTATCCCATGTATCCCCAACATTCGTGTCTAGAGCAAACCTGTCTAACCCTGAGAAAATACACGCATCTATATCAATACCAAATGGTCAAACCTTAGCTTGTAAAGCGTTGTTTAGGGACGTACCTATAACCATCCTTCGAGCCTCGTTTCTAGCCAACCTTATCAGCTTAGACCTACCCGGTTTCGATGTCATATTGGGAATGGATTGGTTGGCGAAACATCATGCTCAGTTCGAGTGCCGAGATCAAAAGATCACCTTGAAGGACCCACTTGGAGCGAGAGTTACATATCGTGGATGTATGCCAAATACTAAAGTAAAAATCGTGTCAGCAATGAAATTGGAGAACCTGATTCGAAAAAGGAATGAGGTATTCTTATGTAACATCAACCTAGTGGAGAAGGAACTTATGACCATAGAACATATACCGATTGTGCGAGAGTATCCTGATGTGTTTCCAGAAGAGTTACCTGGAGTACCGCCAGAACGGGAAGTGGAGTTTTCCATCGACTTAATCCCTGGAACAACACCAATTTCGAAGGCACCGTATCGTATGGCACCGATCGAGCTACAGGAGCTGAAGATGCAATTAGAAGATCTAATTGAAAAGGGATTCATCCGCCCAAGTGTATCACCATGGGGAGCACCAGTACTTGTTGTCAAGAAGAAAGACGGAAGTATGAGAATGTGTATCGACTACCGTGACTTGAATAAAGTAACAATCAAGAATCGATACCCACTACCTCGTATTGATGACCTCTTCGATCAGCTAAAAGGAGCTGGAGTATTCTCAAAGATTGATCTAAGATCAGGTTATCATCAAATTCCGGTTAGGGAAGGAAACATTCCAAAGACCGCCTTTAGAACGAGATATGGACATTACGAATTCAAGGTAATGCCTTTCGATCTAACCAACGCACCAGCAGTGTTCATGGACCAAATGAACAGGACATTCAGAGATTATTTGGATAAATGCGTTGTAGTCTTCATAGACGATATTCTTATTTATTCTAAGACAATGTTGGATCATGAAAAACATCTTCGCGTGATTTTAAATAAGTTACAGCAGCATAAATGGTATGCCAAGCTATCAAAGTGTGAGTTTTGGTTGAACGAAGTCGCTTTCTTGGGTCATGTTATCTCACATCTTGGAGTAAAAGTAGACCCATCTAAGATCAAAGCCGTCGAAGAATGGCAGGCACCAAAGAACGTGTTAGAGATTCGAAGTTTCTTAGGACTTGCCGGATACTATAGAAGATTCGTCCAGGATTTCTCAAAGATCGCAAAACCAATGACTAAGCTACTTCAGAAAGAATCCATGTTCGTTTGGACAGAGGAATGCGAGAGAGCCTTTCAAGAACTCAAGATTCGTCTCACAACAGCACCAATTCTAACCTTACCAGAAGATGGAGAAGAGTACGATGTATATAGCGATGCATCCCTTAATGGTCTGGGATGTGTGCTAATGCAAAAAGGAAAGGTGATTGCCTACGCATCACGACAATTGAAGGTGCACGAGAAGAACTATCCCACCCATGACCTAGAGCTTGCAGCCGTGGTCTTTGCATTGAAGATATGGAGACATTACCTATACGGAGTTAGATGTAAGTTCTACACGGATCATAAGAGCCTTAAGTACATATTCACTCAAAAGGAGTTGAATATGAGACAGAGAAGGTGGTTGGAGTTGATCAAGGATTATGATATCGAACTACAATACCGCGAAGGGAAAGCCAACGTAGTACCCGATGCCCTAAGCCGAAAGACTTCTCACGAGCTAGTACGAGATCTGGATAAGATGAAGGTGAACTTGGTGAAGAAGGGAGAAGCTACAATAAACGCGATGTCAGTTGAACCAGAGTTGTATCACGAGTTGAGAACGCTACAATGGGAAGACCCTGATTTGATAAAAATACGAGAGGACATTGCACTTGAGAAAAATGATGGTTTCGAAATTCATCCAGATGGAAGCCTACGATTCAAAGGGAGATGGTGTGTACCACAGAGAGAGGATATTCGCAAAAAGATATTAAATGAAGCTCACAACTCAAGATACTCAATACACCCAGGATCCGACAAGATGTACAAGGACTTGAAACTTCAATATTGGTGGCGAGGATTGAAAAGAGATGTGGCTGAGTTTGTGGCTAGATGTTTGATTTGCCAAAAGGTAAAGTTCGAACATCAAAGACCAGGAGGTATGCTACAACATTTAGATATTCCAATGGGTAAATGGGATTCTATATCTATGGACTTCATTATGGGATTGCCGAGAACACAAGACAATAAAGATGCAATTTGGGTAATCGTGGGCCGACTCACGAAGGTTGCTCACTTTATTCCGATGAAGGAGACATGGAGTTTGGAAGAGCTAGCTAAAGCTTATCAGAAGGATATAATCCGACTTCATGGAGTGCCAAAGGACATCATATCTGACCGAGATCCGAGATTTGTATCTCACTTTTGGGGAAAGCTACAAGAATGTATGGGAAGCAAGTTGAACCTTAGTACCGCCTTCCACCCACAGTCAGATGGACAAACCGAGAGGACCATCCAAACCCTTGAAGATATGCTGAGAGCTTGTGATAAGTGTAGTTTGTAGTGCTTATTTTGTTGTGTTTTGGTCCCGTTTTCCTTGTGGAATCGCTCCTTGGGAGCGACTTATGGGTTTCTTATGCTTCCTTTAGTTCGTTTCAGGTTCCCGAGACTGAATTGGAAGAGTTGGAGCGATTCCGACTCGATACATACACATTTTGGAGCCAACGGAGTAGAGGAACGATGACTCGATGCCTTGGAATCGACCCCGAGACCTCGGGACACAATCCCGAGCCTCCGAGACCCGATCCCGAGTCCCGAGAATCGACGAGAAACCCATGAGAGGCAAGGAGGGACCAAAGAGCTCTTAAGGGAGGCCTACAAAGACCCATCCCGTTCGGGATGGCTTCATCCCGTTCGGGATGAAGTGAACAAGAAGCGCGGCTACTGTGAGCCCATCCCGATCGGGAAGGTCCTTCCCGACCGGGAAGGATGGCCCATCCCGATCGGGACCAAGCCTTCCCGACCGGGAAGGGTCAGTTACAGCCCGCTTTGTTTCTTTTCTTCTCCCTTCCATTTGTAACCCTATATATACTCTTCCCTTGTTATGTTAAGCATATGTTAGACATTAGAGACTAAACCCTAGATAGTTTTAGCATAGATTAGTGTAGATTAGTCTTTAGATTATCGTTAATCTTAGATTAGTACTTGTAATTTGGGAATTCATCAAGATCTCCATTCAAGCTTGACAAACTTGGATGTTTGTTTTGGGTTCTTCCAATTATGCAAGTTTCTTTCTTCCTTTCTTCTCTAGTATGGTATAATCTCCTCTTCCTTCTTCTTAATCTTGTTTTTATCATTCAAGTTTGATTCTTTAGTTCTTGTTTAGTGTTTTGTTCATTGTTAGATTAGTTCCTTCATGTTTGTTTTGATTCCTCTTGTTAGTGTTAATTCTAGATTAGATATGGTAGAGTAGTATCTTGCTAGGGTTAGTAAGGTGATTAGGGTGTTAATTGGATGATTAAGGGATTGTTGGAGATGTTGGTGGAAGATTTGGGTTTCCTCTTGTATGATGCGCATCACATGTTTGTTGAAATGCTTGATTGACTAAGTATGTACGAATGCTTGTTTTTCTTGCTTTTCTTGTGTGGGTGATAGTTGTTTGTGGGTTCGGTCCCCTCATTAAGTTGCGAGAGCCCGATGAGGACGACCCCTAGGTCGGTCTAAGTTGCGAGAGCTCGGATTCGACCTAGGCCTATAGCGTGCTAGTAACCCCGATTGTGTTGTGTATCGCCGAGTTGGGTTTTAGGTGGAACCTCTAGGTGAGTCTAAGTTGCGAGAGCCCGGGCATTACCTAGATTTCCCTACTTCCTCCTTCAACTCTAGTTCTCCTTCGACCATTCCGTTACCCCTTTGACCCCGACCTAATCCTAGCCCGTTTCCTTTGATAGTTCTCTTGCTTTAGACCTAGCTTAGCCTTAGTCTCCCCCTCCTTAGATTAGTTTGTCTTGAACTTAGTCCTTGACCGTATCATACCTTAGTCCATCCTCCCGTCCCTGTGGATTCGACCCGACTTACCCTAGCTACCCACTAGGTATAGCCGGTTTTGTTTGACGGTTGGGATCCACGACAAATCCTACCCATCAAATTGGTGCCGTTGCCGGGGACGGCGTAGTTTAGACTTTTGTTTGCTTAGTTTTGGACTTTGTTCTTGATTTTTGTGTTCTCTTCTCCTTGTGTATCTCCGTTTTTGTTCTTGTGTGTTACTCTCCCTTCCTAGTGCCTCAAAAGCACTAGAATACTAACGTTTGCTCAAGTGCTTCTAGCTCATCCTAGGTACCAAAGCAACGTTATGGACATGGCTTGTCCAAGCTACCATCAATCGTCACGAGACAACTTTGGGGCGAATTACCAAAACCCACAACTTTACCAACCATATCAACCTCATCAACAATCTTATGAACCCTCTTCTTATGGTTATCAAGAAAGTTGTCAAGGATCGTTCCCACATCCTAACAACTACCAAACACCCTCACATAACCCACAACCAAATATCCTTGAGACTTGTCAAATGTTGGCCCAAACACAAGGGAGCCAACATGAGATGATGATGTTATTGCAAAAGGGTCAACAATTGTTGTTGACTCAAATACAAGGGGTTAGGGAGGAGTTCAAGGCCCAAATAGAGGTGCAAGATGCTCGCATCAATGCACTCATGGCTCATATCACGATGTCGGCCACTCGAGCTCCACAACATGTTGAGGAAGGTTCATTTGGGCATGAAGGTCGGGTGTCTCAACCCAACCTTGAAGCTACGAATGAAGAAGAGGGGGTCGATCAAGAGACCATTGTTGAGTGTTGCTTGGGCGGTGAAGAAAGGGGAAGAGTAGAGGAAGTTGAAGCTTCAAGGGTCGACAATGAGGAGGGAGTTGAACATAATTATCAAGATAACTCTTGGGGAGCCAATGTATTGGCTATCAAGTTGGATTTGTTTGATTTCCTTCATGAAGAGCCGGATGTTGGCAATCCAAACCCGAGTGAAGAGATGACCCCTCTAGGCCATATTGACAAGGTGAGTGAAAAGGAGCGCAACACTTGGGAGAAAGAAGTAGACGCCTTGGAACTTGCCTTGTATGGGAATTTGGAGGATCCTAAAGCCTCCAATGAAGAAAACTTGATGCCTTCTCCTCCTCTACCGCACTCGATGCCTAGTTCTTTGTTTTGTGAGACGGTTGGTGAAGAGGATCCTTGTCGGGCGGTGGAAAAGAGTTCCACTCTCGACCCCGTAGAAGAAGCGACACCCCTAGGGTGTGATCTCCCACATCATAACACCGAGCACGACTCTAGACCACTATACCTACCGGATGGTCATAAGAGTCGTAGCTATATTGGTTCCGAGGACCCGGAAGATCACGAGAACCCCGAGCATAATGAAGTGGATCGTTTCTTCCCTCCGACTTGGAAACTTTTGGGAGTAGCTAGGCTCGGCCATGTGAGCTTCAATGAAGATGTTGCTAGAGCATTTGACTTACTACTCAGAGCTCTTGATGGCTATGGAGGTGTAGTTGGTGAGAGTATTTAGTGTAAATATCTCTTTTTTTTCTTTTCTTTTGTGCTTGTATTTGTGTTTATGTTTGCTTGTATAGTTTGGTTTCTAGGATTTGTTAGCCTTTGTGGAATTCTTGTTTATTTGGATTTTTGATGAGCGATGTGAGGGAGGGAATTTGATGTTGTATTTGAGTTCATTGTGATAGGTGTGAAGGAAAGGTGATTCCTAGAGGAGAGTAGATAATGATAGAGCATGGATCGTGAGTTTGGAAATCGGTTTTTGAAGCTTCGGTGAAGTTTTTGGGGTTTTGGAGGTCAAGAAGACCCATCCCGGGCGGGAAGGAAGCTTCCCGACCGGGAAGGATGTGTCATCCCGACCGGGAAGAAGCCGTCCCGATCGGGATGGAGGTGCAAAAATTGGAGCTTTCTGGAGTGCCGTCCCGACCGGGAAGGTGGCTTCCCGACCGGGACGAGCGTGTCTTCCCGATCGGGACCATCCATCCCGACCGGGATGGTCTCTTTTCTCCTCTTTTGGCCTCTTCTTTGACATTTGAGCCCACCCAACCATTGTATACCCCCACCCAACCTCCCTACCTATCCTTGCTCATGTCATATGACCGTTCCACTTCATTTACATACCCTCACCTCATTTCTCTTCCCTTTACACCGAGTTTCACATCGAATCCTACCCCCCTCACACCATTACTACCTTAACCGTGCGTACTTATCGCGTTTGAAGAGGAATAGCAATGATGAAGACAAGCTAGTGCATATATCGATCTATGAGACGATGGTGAGAGTGAGTTGCTAACCTATGGTACGGCAACTATCCTTTCTTTTCCGTCTTTTATTGCTTGTTTTCCTTTGTTTACTCCCCTTCCCCTTGTACACTTTTGTGTCATGGTGTCATGGTGGCCGTCGAGGCCTTGGTATATGGTTGCTCCCGACTCTCGATGATGTGACTACATCGAGGGTCATTTTCAAAATCCAAATTTTTCAAGTTTTTCACCCTTTTTTTTGTTGGATTTAGTCGGAATCCGGGCTACGTGACTTGATTACACCTAGCCCTCCCCTCCCATTTCCTTTTATTTCATTCTTTTTATTTTCTTCTCCCATCCATATCTTTTCTTGTCTCGGCCCATGGTGACTTGACTACACCCCGGCCGGACACCTTCTACCCTTTTCTTCACTTTATTTTTGATTTTTAGTTTTATTTTCGTAGTTTCTTTTTCTTTCTTTTGTCTCTCCGCACCCTACGATCGAGCATGAGGGCATGGTTCGATTTAAGTGTGGGGGAGCGATATTCTAGTATAGTTTAGTTTATTTTCTTAGTTTTTCCGAAAAAATCTTAAAAATCCCTAAAAATTTGAAATTTTTTCACAAAAATCAAAAAGATTTTCTCTTTTGTGTTTTCATTTTGTGTCTTTGTGTCGTATATTTGTTTGTGTGCGTTTTTTGCCTCCCTTTTTCCTTATAGGTCGCTTATTCACCGCTAGCTTTGGAGAGCTTTCAAGACACCCGGTAACATCTTTTCAACCCTTCTTCCTCTTTGTTTCTTGTGGAGTTGAGAGGAGTTTTGTGTTGTGGTGTGCTCGGGTGGAGCTTTGTAAAGTTTGTGGACGATTTGGTGGCTTGTTTGGAAATTCGGGGTGGTGTTTGTGTTTTGTATGTGTTCGTTTTGTTTTGTGTTGTTTTGTTGCTTTTGTCTCTTTTTCTGTCATTCTCGTTGAGTCTTCATTTTGTTTGTGTGTTGTGTGTCTTGTGCGTAAACCGTTTTCGAAAACTCGGTTTAGAGGCTAGTGTGTGAGTGTCTATCTTTCCCCTCCTAGTAGTGTAAATCGAGTCTTGGACTTTAGCCTAGTAGAATGACCCTAAATCAATCCGTTGGTCCTTTACCTTGAGTCCACCTAGCTTACTAGGAATTTACTACGGAATTTGCATTTTGACCATTATGACCAACCACGGTGTGAAAAGGCCTTGGTTACCGAGTCTCGTCCCTTAGGTGACCGTGTCTAGGATCGTTTGATTAGTCCAAGTTTTCCCTTTTTGTGGGTTTGAAGGGAAGGACGCTCCCCGACTATCCCATTTCCCTACCTCCTACGCATCTCCACACAATAAAACGCAATTTGATGATTTCTACCTTTCTCGTCATACAAAGAAATGCCAAAAAGCCAAATCAAGCCAAAAGGGCAAAGAAAAGAAAAAATGAAAGAAATGAAAGAAAGAAAAGATTGAAGAAAAAGAAAAGGCACAAAAAGCCAAAAGAAAATAGAAAAGAAGAAAAAGAATGGCATGGCAAAACAAAGCAAAAATGCAAAAGAAAAGAGAAAATGCCAAAAGAAAACCCGATTCACAAAAATAACCCCTACCTCTCAAAATAAGCCTTTTTCCGACTTTTGCCGTGAAGAGCCTACCAAAGGACCGAGTCCCTAGGAAGGATGATAGCGGCATTAGTCGGTCTTCCCTCATTTTGCTTATTTCCACCTTTTTACTTGGACTAGTTAGGCGGTTTTAGACACGGGACGACCCTCTTGGCTCACGCTAAAGGGGGCGGGGTCTCACTTACCTACAGTGTTGACTAACACCGTGGTTCTTCACTTTTCCACTCCGCCGATCGTCCCGTAGTACGTTTTTAGAAAGTTAGGAGGACCTAGGTAAGTTACCAACGTTTTTTGTTGCTTTTTCGTCATACTATTATGGTCTAGTCCACCTTGGTTTGTATTGCTAGCTTGGGAACGTTGTCACTTACCTCGAATCCTAAACCGGTGTTTCGTTCACCGCTTTTAGAGGGAAGCGGTATTTCTTTTGTTTTGGGTGCAACCGTCTATGTGTTTGTTTGTGTGTTTGTTTGTTTATGTGTTTTGTGTCCGGTTGCATCCACAGTTTTGTCGCAAGACCCAACTTGCCTTGCGGAGTGCACTTGTCCTCTAAGTGCACTCGCGTGAGTTGAAGGGGCTTAGGGTGCGCTAATACTCACTCGGATAGTTTAGTAGTAGTTTGTGCTTACTCGAGGGCGAGTAAGGGTTAAGTGTGGGGGAGTTGATAAGTGTAGTTTGTAGTGCTTATTTTGTTGTGTTTTGGTCCCGTTTTCCTTGTGGAATCGCTCCTTGGGAGCGACTTATGGGTTTCTTATGCTTTCTTTAGTTCGTTTCAGGTTCCCGAGACCGAATTGGAAGAGTTGGAGCGATTCCGACTCGATACATACACATTTTGGAGCCAACGGAGTAGAGGAACGATGACTCGATGCCTTGGAATCGACCCCGAGACCTCGGGACACAATCCCGAGCCTCCGAGACCCGATCCCGAGTCCCGAGAATCGACGAGAAACCCATGAGAGGCAAGGAGGGACCAAAGAGCTCTTAAGGGAGGCCTACAAAGACCCATCCCGTTCGGGATGGCTTCATCCCGTTCGGGATGAAGTGAACAAGAAGCGCGGCTACTGTGAGCCCATCCCGATCGGGAAGGTCCTTCCCGACCGGGAAGGATGGCCCATCCCGATCGGGACCAAGCCTTCCCGACCGGGAAGGGTCAGTTACAGCCCGCTTTGTTTCTTTTCTTCTCCCTTCCATTTGTAACCCTATATATACTCTTCCCTTGTTATGTTAAGCATATGTTAGACATTAGAGACTAAACCCTAGATAGTTTTAGCATAGATTAGTGTAGATTAGTCTTTAGATTATCGTTAATCTTAGATTAGTACTTGTAATTTGGGAATTCATCAAGATCTCCATTCAAGCTTGACAAACTTGGATGTTTGTTTTGGGTTCTTCCATTTATGCAAGTTTCTTTCTTCCTTTCTTCTCTAGTATGGTATAATCTCCTCTTCCTTCTTCTTAATCTTGTTTTTATCATTCAAGTTTGATTCTTTAGTTCTTGTTTAGTGTTTTGTTCATTGTTAGATTAGTTCCTTCATGTTTGTTTTGATTCCTCTTGTTAGTGTTAATTCTAGATTAGATATGGTAGAGTAGTATCTTGCTAGGGTTAGTAAGGTGATTAGGGTGTTAATTGGATGATTAAGGGATTGTTGGAGATGTTGGTGGAAGATTTGGGTTTCCTCTTTTATGATGCGCATCACATGTTTGTTGAAATGCTTGATTGACTAAGTATGTACGAATGCTTGTTTTTCTTGCTTTTCTTGTGTGGGTGATAGTTGTTTGTGGGTTCGGTCCCCTTATTAAGTTGCGAGAGCCCGGTGAGGACGACCCCTAGGTCGGTCTAAGTTGCGAGAGCTCGGATTCGACCTAGGCCTATAGCGTGCTAGTAACCCCGATTGTGTTGTGTATCGCCGAGTTGGGTTTTAGGTGGAACCTCTAGGTGAGTCTAAGTTGCGAGAGCCCGGGCATTACCTAGATTTCCCTACTTCCTCCTTCAACTCTAGTTCTCCTTCGACCATTCCGTTACCCCTTTGACCCCGACCTAATCCTAGCCCGTTTCCTTTGATAGTTCTCTTGCTTTAGACCTAGCTTAGCCTTAGTCTCCCCCTCCTTAGATTAGTTTGTCTTGAACTTAGTCCTTGACCGTATCATACCTTAGTCCATCCTCCCGTCCCTGTGGATTCGACCCGACTTACCCTAGCTACCCACTAGGTATAGCCGGTTTTGTTTGACGGTTGGGATCCACGACAAATCCTACCCATCAAATTGGTGCCGTTGCCGGGGACGGCGTAGTTTAGACTTTTGTTTGCTTAGTTTTGGACTTTGTTCTTGATTTTTGTGTTCTCTTCTCCTTGTGTATCTCCGTTTTTGTTCTTGTGTGTTACTCTCCCTTCCTAGTGCCTCAAAAGCACTAGAATACTAACGTTTGCTCAAGTGCTTCTAGCTCATCCTAGGTACCAAAGCAACGTTATGGACATAGCTTGTCCAAGCTACCATCAATCGTCACGAGACAACTTTGGGGCGAATTACCAAAACCCACAACTTTACCAACCATATCAACCTCATCAACAATCTTATGAACCCTCTTCTTATGGTTATCAAGAAAGTTGTCAAGGATCGTTCCCACATCCTAACAACTACCAAACACCCTCACATAACCCACAACCAAATATCCTTGAGACTTGTCAAATGTTGGCCCAAACACAAGGGAGCCAACATGAGATGATGATGTTATTGCAAAAGGGTCAACAATTGTTGTTGACTCAAATACAAGGGGTTAGGGAGGAGTTCAAGGCCCAAATAGAGGTGCAAGATGCTCGCATCAATGCACTCATGGCTCATATCACGATGTCGGCCACTCGAGCTCCACAACATGTTGAGGAAGGTTCATTTGGGCATGAAGGTCGTGTGTCTCAACCCAACCTTGAAGCTACGAATGAAGAAGAGGGGGTCGATCAAGAGACCATTGTTGAGTGTTGCTTGGGCGGTGAAGAAAGGGGAAGAGTAGAGGAAGTTGAAGCTTCAAGGGTCGACAATGAGGAGGGAGTTGAACATAATTATCAAGATAACTCTTGGGGAGCCAATGTATTGGCTATCAAGTTGGATTTGTTTGATTTCCTTCGTGAAGAGCCGGATGTTGGCAATCCAAACCCGAGTGAAGAGATGACCCCTCTAGGCCATATTGACAAGGTGAGTGAAAAGGAGCGCAACACTTGGGAGAAAGAAGTAGACGCCTTGGAACTTGCCTTGTATGGGAATTTGGAGGATCCTAAAGCCTCCAATGAAGAAAACTTGATGCCTTCTCCTCCTCTACCGCACTCGATGCCTAGTTCTTTGTTTTGTGAGACGGTTGGTGAAGAGGATCCTTGTCGGGCGGTGGAAAAGAGTTCCACTCTCGACCCCGTAGAAGAAGCGACACACCTAGGGTGTGATCTCCCACATCATAACACCGAGCACGACTCTAGACCACTATACCTACCAGATGGTCATAAGAGTCGTAGCTATATTGGTTCCGAGGACCCGGAAGATCACGAGAACCCCGAGCATAATGAAGTGGATCGTTTCTTCCCTCCGACTTGGAAACTTTTGGGAGTAGCTAGGCTCGGCCATGTGAGCTTCAATGAAGATGTTGCTAGAGCATTTGACTTACTACTCAGAGCTCTTGATGGCTATGGAGGTGTAGTTGGTGAGAGTATTTAGTGTAAATATCTCTTTTTTTTCTTTTCTTTTGTGCTTGTATTTGTGTTTATGTTTGCTTGTATAGTTTGGTTTCTAGGATTTGTTAGCCTTTGTGGAATTCTTGTTTATTTGGATTTTTGATGAGCGATGTGAGGGAGGGAATTTGATGTTGTATTTGAGTTCATTGTGATAGGTGTGAAGGAAAGGTGATTCCTAGAGGAGAGTAGATAATGATAGAGCATGGATCGTGAGTTTGGAAGTCGGTTTTTGAAGCTTCGGTGAAGTTTTTGGGGTTTTGGAGGTCAAGAAGACCCATCCCGGGCGGGAAGGAAGCTTCCCGACCGGGAAGGATGTGTCATCCCGACCGGGAAGAAGCCGTCCCGATCGGGATGGAGGTGCAAAAATTGGAGCTTTCTGGAGTGCCGTCCCGACCGGGAAGGTGGCTTCCCGACCGGGACGAGTGTGTCTTCCCGATCATGACCATCCATCCCGACCGGGATGGTCTCTTTTCTCCTCTTTTGGCCTCTTCTTTGACATTTGAGCCCACCCAACCATTGTATACCCCCACCCAACCTCCCTACCTATCCTTGCTCATGTCATATGACCGTTCCACTTCATTTACATACCCTCACCTCATTTCTCTTCCCTTTACACCGAGTTTCACATCGAATCCTACCCCCCTCACACCATTACTACCTTAACCGTGCGTACTTATCACGTTTGAAGAGGAATAGCAATGATGAAGACAAGCTAGTGCATATATCGATCTATGAGACGATGGTGAGAGTGAGTTGCTAACCTATGGTACGGCAACTATCCTTTCTTTTCCGTCTTTTATTGCTTGTTTTCCTTTGTTTACTCCCCTTCCCCTTGTACACTTTTGTGTCATGGTGTCATGGTGGCCGTCGAGGCCTTGGTATATGGTTGCTCCCGACTCTCGATGATGTGACTACATCGAGGGTCATTTTCAAAATCCAAATTTTTCAAGTTTTTCACCCTTTTTTTTGTTGGATTTAGTCGGAATCCGGGCTACGTGACTTGATTACACCTAGCCCTCCCCTCCCATTTCCTTTTATTTCATTCTTTTTATTTTCTTCTCCCATCCATATCTTTTCTTGTCTCGGCCCATGGTGACTTGACTACACCCCGGCCGGACACCTTCTACCCTTTTCTTCACTTTATTTTTGATTTTTAGTTTTATTTTCGTAGTTTCTTTTTCTTTCTTTTGTCTCTCCGCACCCTACGATCGAGCATGAGGGCATGGTTCGATTTAAGTGTGGGGGAGCGATATTCTAGTATAGTTTAGTTTATTTTCTTAGTTTTTCCGAAAAAATCTTAAAAATCCCTAAAAATTTGAAATTTTTTCACAAAAATCAAAAAGATTTTCTCTTTTGTGTTTTCATTTTGTGTCTTTGTGTCGTATATTTGTTTGTGTGCGTTTTTTGCCTCCCTTTTTCCTTATAGGTCGCTTATTCACCGCTAGCTTTGGAGAGCTTTCAAGACACCCGGTAACATCTTTTCAACCCTTCTTCCTCTTTGTTTCTTGTGGAGTTGAGAGGAGTTTTGTGTTGTGGTGTGCTCGGGTGGAGCTTTGTAAAGTTTGTGGACGATTTGGTGGCTTGTTTGGAAATTCGGGGTGGTGTTTGTGTTTTGTATGTGTTCGTTTTGTTTTGTGTTGTTTTGTTGCTTTTGTCTCTTTTTCTGTCATTCTCGTTGAGTCTTCATTTTGTTTGTGTGTTGTGTGTCTTGTGCGTAAACCGTTTTCGAAAACTCGGTTTAGAGGCTAGTGTGTGAGTGTCTATCTTTCCCCTCCTAGTAGTGTAAATCGAGTCTTGGACTTTAGCCTAGTAGAATGACCCTAAATCAATCCGTTGGTCCTTTACCTTGAGTCCACCTAGCTTACTAGGAATTTACTACGGAATTTGCATTTTGACCATTATGACCAACCACGGTGTGAAAAGGCCTTGGTTACCGAGTCTCGTCCCTTAGGTGACCGTGTCTAGGATCGTTTGATTAGTCCAAGTTTTCCCTTTTTGTGGGTTTGAAGGGAAGGACGCTCCCCGACTATCCCATTTCCCTACCTCCTACGCATCTCCACACAATAAAACGCAATTTGATGATTTCTACCTTTCTCGTCATACAAAGAAATGCCAAAAAGCCAAATCAAGCCAAAAGGGCAAAGAAAAGAAAAAAATGAAAGAAATGAAAGAAAGAAAAGATTGAAGAAAAAGAAAAGGCACAAAAAGCCAAAAGAAAATAGAAAAGAAGAAAAAGAATGGCATGGCAAAACAAAGCAAAAATGCAAAAGAAAAGAGAAAATGCCAAAAGAAAACCCGATTCACAAAAATAACCCCTACCTCTCAAAATAAGCCTTTTTCCGACTTTTGCCGTGAAGAGCCTACCAAAGGACCGAGTCCCTAGGAAGGATGATAGCGGCATTAGTCGGTCTTCCCTCATTTTGCTTATTTCCACCTTTTTACTTGGACTAGTTAGGCGGTTTTAGACACGGGACGACCCTCTTGGCTCACGCTAAAGGGGGCGGGGTCTCACTTACCTACAGTGTTGACTAACACCGTGGTTCTTCACTTTTCCACTCCGCCGATCGTCCCGTAGTACGTTTTTAGAAAGTTAGGAGGACCTAGGTAAGTTACCAACGTTTTTTGTTGCTTTTTCGTCATACTATTATGGTCTAGTCCACCTTGGTTTGTATTGCTAGCTTGGGAACGTTGTCACTTACCTCGAATCCTAAACCGGTGTTTCGTTCACCGCTTTTAGAGGGAAGCGGTATTTCTTTTGTTTTGGGTGCAACCGTCTATGTGTTTGTTTGTGTGTTTGTTTGTTTATGTGTTTTGTGTCCGGTTGCATCCACAGTTTTGTCGCAAGACCCAACTTGCCTTGCGGAGTGCACTTGTCCTCTAAGTGCACTCGCGTGAGTTGAAGGGGCTTAGGGTGCGCTAATACCCACTCGGATAGTTTAGTAGTAGTTTGTGCTTACTCGAGGGCGAGTAAGGGTTAAGTGTGGGGGAGTTGATAAGTGTAGTTTGTAGTGCTTATTTTGTTGTGTTTTGGTCCCGTTTTCCTTGTGGAATCGCTCCTTGGGAGCGACTTATGGGTTTCTTATGCTTTCTTTAGTTCGTTTCAGGTTCCCGAGACCGAATTGGAAGAGTTGGAGCGATTCCGACTCGATACATACACATTTTGGAGCCAACGGAGTAGAGGAACGATGACTCGATGCCTTGGAATCGACCCCGAGACCTCGGGACACAATCCCGAGCCTCCGAGACCCGATCCCGAGTCCCGAGAATCGACGAGAAACCCATGAGAGGCAAGGAGGGACCAAAGAGCTCTTAAGGGAGGCCTACAAAGACCCATCCCGTTCGGGATGGCTTCATCCCGTTCGGGATGAAGTGAACAAGAAGCGCGGCTACTGTGAGCCCATCCCGATCGGGAAGGTCCTTCCCGACCGGGAAGGATGGCCCATCCCGATCGGGACCAAGCCTTCCCGACCGGGAAGGGTCAGTTACAGCCCGCTTTGTTTCTTTTCTTCTCCCTTCCATTTGTAACCCTATATATACTCTTCCCTTGTTATGTTAAGCATATGTTAGACATTAGAGACTAAACCCTAGATAGTTTTAGCATAGATTAGTGTAGATTAGTCTTTAGATTATCGTTAATCTTAGATTAGTACTTGTAATTTGGGAATTCATCAAGATCTCCATTCAAGCTTGACAAACTTGGATGTTTGTTTTGGGTTCTTCCATTTATGCAAGTTTCTTTCTTCCTTTCTTCTCTAGTATGGTATAATCTCCTCTTCCTTCTTCTTAATCTTGTTTTTATCATTCAAGTTTGATTCTTTAGTTCTTGTTTAGTGTTTTGTTCATTGTTAGATTAGTTCCTTCATGTTTGTTTTGATTCCTCTTGTTAGTGTTAATTCTAGATTAGATATGGTAGAGTAGTATCTTGCTAGGGTTAGTAAGGTGATTAGGGTGTTAATTGGATGATTAAGGGATTGTTGGAGATGTTGGTGGAAGATTTGGGTTTCCTCTTTTATGATGCGCATCACATGTTTGTTGAAATGCTTGATTGACTAAGTATGTACGAATGCTTGTTTTTCTTGCTTTTCTTGTGTGGGTGATAGTTGTTTGTGGGTTCGGTCCCCTCATTAAGTTGCGAGAGCCCGGTGAGGACGACCCCTAGGTCGGTCTAAGTTGCGAGAGCCCGGATTCGACCTAGGCCTATAGCGTGCTAATAACCCCGATTGTGTTGTGTATCGCCGAGTTGGGTTTTAGGTGGAACCTCTAGGTGAGTCTAAGTTGCGAGAGCCCGGGCATTACATAGATTTCCCTACTTCCTCCTTCACCTCTAGTTCTCCTTCGACCATTCCGTTACCCCTTTGACCCCGACCTAATCCTAGCCCGTTTCCTTTGATAGTTCTCTTGCTTTAGACCTAGCTTAGCCTTAGTCTCCCCCTCCTTATATTAGTTTGTCTTGAACTTAGTCCTTGACCGTAGCATACCTTAGTCCATCCTCCCGTCCCTGTGGATTCGACCCGACTTACCCTAGCTACCCACTAGGTATAGCCGGTTTTTCATATATCCCAGCTGAGGAGATATAGAAGCGACCCAACACACGTGATCGAACCCGATATGGTAGCCATCGAGCCAAATTTGAATTACTCAGAGAGACCAGTGGAAATCCTAGCCCGAGAAACTAAGACCCTTCGAAGGAAAATAGTACCGCTGGTAAAGGTTAGATGGTTAAGTAGCAAGTTAGACCATGCTACGTGGGAGACTGAAGAATCAATGAGGGAGAAGTACCCGGAACTGTTGATTAGGTAGTTAAATCCACCCTTACCTTTGCCTAAGTGTGTCAAATTTCGAGGACGAAATTTTCTTAAGGGGGGTAGACTGTAACACCTCGTATTTTTGACCATTTTAGTTATTTCTAATAACGATTAATATTAATAAATCGAGTCTCCAAAAACTATTTTAAATAGTAATATTCAATTCTTGTGCCTTTGGAACCTTTCTATTTCACTTCATTATTTGCAAAAATGAAATTTCTATCGTTATCGCAATTCTGCGCGATTTCGTAAAACAGTTTCTATTTTCTCATACGGACTCCGATTGAGGCGTTTCAAAAGCCTAACTTTATTAATTTTCCAAGATCTACACAATGGTTATATTCAAAATTAAAATTTCCAATTGAATAATAAGAAAATTATACTGGACAGCTCCTTTGCAACGAAAATTGTCATCCGATCGTTCGTTTCTCGACTTTCGATTTCCGTACTTCTTTCTTAACCATTGTGTGACCAAATAAACTCATAAATATAATCCTAAGACCATCCCCAAGCAAGGTCATGGAGGGGGTCATGACCTTGCTTGGGTCACCATAATTGCAATTAAGAAAGAAATTAACATGACCCCAATGGAGGAGGTCATGACTTTTGGAGAGAAAAGGTCAATTTGTGACCTCTTTTGATGTTGATGACCCTCAATGGTGACCCTCTAGGTGGCACCTTTTAATTGGTTGTACACAAATAAAAGTACAACCCAAAATAAGCTAATTAAAGAAAACTAAATGGAAATTATACACTAAATCAAGATTAGGAAAAAATATGAGCATATAAAAAATGGCTACATTTTTTTATTGTCTATCAAATGAACACAATTTTAATATATTTTGACTCGATTTTTTTTCTCAAATACTCTACTCTATATTCTTTACATTTTTTATACAGTACAAGAAAATAAAGTCAATATTAAAAAACAAATCAAATACTTCGTACATGGTTATTTTTTTTCCATGCATTCAAATTTTCAGTTTTTTTTATTTAAATAATTATTAAAAAAAATCATATCCGGATTAAAAATTAAAATATTTATTGTATTATTATTATTATTATTATTATTATTATATTATTTTATTTTACTACTCTATAATATATTTACAGAATTACAAATATAATTGATTTATAAATTGTTGATAGTAATTAAAAAAAAGTAAGAGAAAAGTTTTGGTGGGGTAAAGAAGGTGGAAAAGTGAAAAATGATTGGGTTGGTGACCTAGGTGGTGACTTTCTGGATGGGAGGGTATAATTGGGTCAAGATAAATAAAGGGTAATTAATAGTAAAAATAGGTGGTGACCCAATTAAGTTGACCCTTGCTTGGGGATGGTCTAAGGCATGCCAAACCGTGACTTTGAACCCCTAGCCTCAAAATATGCCTAACTAATCAAAAGCACCATTTCTAGTATGTACTTCTTAAAGTATGCTTAGCTACTTTTGGTAATTGTCAAGTTCTTGTCCACCCTTTGCTCCCCCATCTAATGCACGACTTGTGGCTTATAACCAGCCATTTTCTCTTCATTTACTCATCCATTCACTCACTTAAACACTCCTTCAAAGATCCATCTAAAAACCAAAGAAAATCATACAAGTTCTTTTAAGTTCTAAGGTGTTTACACCACCATATCTCAAGAGCACATACTCTTTCTTTTCCTTACCTTATACTCTTTATTTTTAAGTCTTATTCCTATTATATTTACTAACTTACTTTGTTTGTGTGTCCTTCTAACTTATTCATGAAGAGGAGCAAGAGGAAGGGGGCTTCGATCTTAGTATATTTGATTTCATAGTTGATCCGGAGAATTGCTAATAGGTAACCTAACTTTTCTTCGCCCTCAAATCTCGTAGTATAGTGTTTAGACTCTAACTAACATATAACATCATGTTTAGGACTAAATCATTAGATCACCAAGTTTAAAGTTAACTATTTGTTGATTTATCACTTGACAATACATGCTGTAAAATGGATTCTGTGATGTATGATGTATGTTCATGATTTTTCTGTGTACAATATGTTTCGAATTAGCCTTCGATTCTCTCATGAAAGTTGTAGATCTGAATGTATTAAATATGATAAAAATATGAAAAGTAAGTTTTTATGAAAATATTTATTTACTAATGATTTATTTCGTAAACTGGTACTGTATGATTTTATGTACTGTCTGAGAAAATGATATGTTTCGTGATGTTAAACGTTTCTTTTGGACATGGAAAATTTATGTTACGTTCCTGAAGATGCCTAGAATGTGCATGTCAAATTTCATATAAATCCATCATATATATTTTCATTTATAAAATGTTTACTAAAATGGGTCAGATCTGGAAAGAATATTTTATTTAAGAACATTTATAAAATAATTTAATCCAAATTTATGGATATAGGTTATTTACAAGTATAGGTATCAAAAATAAAATTTTGGTTCACTTTAATGATGTTTAATTATTTTAAATGATTTAAAAGAAAGTATTGAAAACCGTACTGTTTTTGTTTTTAATTTGTTAAAAATAATAAACCTTATTATTTTTGAAAAATGAATTTATATCTGGAAACCTAACTTATAAAAGTATGTTGAGTATGAAAATCGAAACTTAAAAATAATATTTGAAAAATGACTCATTTAGTATCCTTAATAATATTATCGATTTCGTTATTACTTAAAGTTACTTTTGCAAAACTCTATGTTTTGAGAAATACGATACCTAATAAGGTTAAAAATGATGTTTATAATTATTATTGATTTATTTGATGTTTGAAATATTTTACTAAGTATAAATAGGCTTTAAGAGATAAGTATACTTGTACAAATACGAAACCGTATAAAAATACTAAATACGTACACTTGAACAATAAATGTACTAAATACTTGTGCCCAAAAAGTATAGAGTACTAAAAGACGAATAACCCAAAAGTACTAAGTTAAACAATGCTTAAATGTGCAAAACAACACTTAAACTTTATAATAAGCACTTAAGGACTTATTAGTGACTAAGTCAAAACTAAGAGTTGACTAGTCTATCTTGGTCAAACTTTGGCTTTCCAAGTCAACATAGACCAAGTCAAGATAAAGGAACCCATCTTAAATAATGTACTTAGAAATAATTGAATCTTTAATCAAATCTCAACTAATGAACGCTTCAAATAATATATCTCAAATAAAATGTTCCAAATCTCTTACATCAGTATACTAAAACTATCAGTTAAGATAAATTTTACGACGATTGATATTGTTTGTTAATCTTAAAATCGACACACTCAAATTCCATAGGAACAACCATACTTCTAGTCGGTGTGTTACCTAAGCCGGTGATCAGACACGTTTTTCACGAACGATGTTATCGACACCAATCATGGTGAAAATGAACATGTGCCCTGGCAGTACCCTCTGAGTTGTCTTCACCATTCCATGTTGTAATGACTTGTTCCGAGTCAATACACACCCTACAGACCGGTCATCCTTATGAAACCCGGTATTGTTTCATCCCTCTGGACATCAGACATGTGCCCCACAATGACCGCTGAGCTCGATATTCCAGAGACTTTGTCTTTATAAGACACCCAAATTCAGCCTACGTTTCGTGTTGGGCGCTATCTTGGTAAAGTTTAGAAGACGATGCGATAGAAGACAGCTTCGAAAGTAGACTACGACACTCGGAGTCACTGCTCATGGGAGGCCATGATGCATCCTGCCGGTGCGAGAAAATGCTAAGAAGTAAATGGGCAGCCAGCTCTTTATGAGTTTGTCGGTAGAGTAGTAGTCGTCCAGTTGCCATTGAGGTGCTCGGTTGTGTAAAGGTTCTCTTTCCCGAGACCAAGAGTATGGATTGGGTGTGTGCGCATACATAGACAAGGGCACTGATCAGCTCTCACTCTCTATATCGGATATCTTTGGGGGCGGAATACCTTCCGACCTTTGCCTTAGCAGTGTATGGGACATGTTCGGTTTAGCGGGGCCTCTGAGTCCATGCACCTGCAGTCCTTCTTCTTCGTATGTCAGTCGACTAAACCGAGTCAATTTAGGTGTTCGATCCTATTGAGCACTAGGGGTGAGATGTAAACCTCCTAGTATCGATATGATTGGCGGGATTGATGTTCCCATCTGCATTTATGGTGAGATGCAAGTCTTAAGTGTGCATGAGACATTAGTAGTCACGTCCCGTGCTTATGTGAAAGGAAACCATTGTTTTTAAAAGTAAATGACTACAGTTTTCTAAATCACATGTGCTATTATGCTTTGTTACTGTTCTATACTCTTAGGACTAATTATGCGATTGAAATGCTTAATAAAGGGAAGTGATGTTTTGTTATATGTCTTGCTTGAATATTGATTATGATTGATATTATGTTTCATACGATTGTATTATGTATGTCTTACTCTATTTTCACATGACACTTCTATGAATCCATGATCTATGCTTTACTGTATTATTCACATGATACTCATATGATGTATGTATTACTTTATTCTATATAACCTACATGTCTTATATATTTAAATTGATTCGCATGTTAACTGAAATCACTTCATGTGTATCTCACATTGTATACATGTCGATTTGTAATGTGACATGCCTGCTTATCTGTTAATTAGATAACCTAAACGTTGTACTACATTGATTACTCGGGGCCGTGTTAGAAGGACGGTTAGGTTACTCCCACTAAGTGGGATAGTTTTGTATTTTTGTAAATTTTGCAGGATGTCAAATTACTGGGCTTACAGGGGAAACGTGTGCAAGTGAAGAGTAGTCTTGCTTAATTTTGAGTTTTCTGTTAACCTGTCCACATGTAACCCTAAACAATTATCAAGCTCGTACTTTAGTTGTAATTCGTTTTATGATATTGTAAGTGACGATCGGTTCTTGTATTAATGAAAGACTCACTCGGAGTTAACGGTTTTAATTTTTACCACTTTTTACGACTTAATTATTTTCCGCCTTGTTAATTAATGTCATTAGAAGAACCGGGTTGTTACAATAATAATAGAGTAAATTAGTAACTAGTAAAATGTTTTATTTTAATAAAATTTCACTTATTATTTTTATATAGGTAAAAATATATAAATTTCATTTTCTAAAACAAATGAATTTATTTTATTCCGAAATTTTTACACGATATTTATAAATATTTAAAAACATGATTTTACGTCAAATTTTGTAAATCGATTAAGTACGACTTAATTTATATTTTTCATAAACTTTTATATTTTTCAGAAACTATAAATTTTAAAATAAAATTTTATTATTTATACTTTAAATTTTGTTTTTATATAAAACTTCATTTTAAAAAGATTTACTATTTTAAAAGAAGTTATACGATATTTGGGATATAATGTTTCGGGTGACACTTGAGGATTAAAGTATAACGTTGTCACACTGAAAGTAAGTATTTGAGGATTTGACTGTTTCAAATGTGTCCGACCAATTATTGAAGGTCACCAAATAAAGTACTACTTGTTCACGGGCGACTTTTATATAAGGTTTACGATGCGAGTCTGGGACGAATAGCTTGTGTTGGATTCTACCATGCGTGGTGTTTCGACTGCACTTGTAATGAAAAGCAGACTCGGAGGCTGCGGTCCGAGAGTCGACCTAGTGTTTAAGGTAGTCGTCCTACGGCAGTGAGTTCTGCGGTTCAAGAGTCTGCGTAGGGTATATGGCGCACATATAGACAAGTACTTGATCAGTATTACCACCTAGGTAGCGGGGGCAGAACAGGATTCTAAAAACTGCGGGTTCCCTCTTGGTGATGCAGAGAATGTAATCATCAGCTTTCATTTCAGCCCAGAGCCCCGTTTGAATAAACGTATAATATAATAGAAGTTCGGGCCCAATTGAGCCTTATGGGTGAGATGTAAACCTCATAAGATTGGTTCGGTCTACGAGTTGGTAACACGGTTACTTTTATTGGTGAGATGCAAGCCAATATGAAGTAGCGGTGATACTAGGAGCCACGACTCGTGTGTTTATTCTCTGTTTACGTGAAAAATGATTTTTAAAATCAAATGGCTGCCAATGTCCCATCTTTTAAACTTTATTGTTTTCATCACCTCACATGTTGATTAATTGAAGTAAAGGAAACTATCTGTTACGTGATATCCTTTAATATTTTTATAAGCATATTATTTGTTATTCACATGATTGTCTTATGTGTTCGAGGTGATGTTAGATGAACGGCTTGGTTGCTGTCCCGCTCAGTGTCCACTGTATTATTTTTTTTGCAGGTCTAAGATGTTGGGGAATCGAGCGAGAGATTTTAATAATGTTTAGCTTAAAAATGAAATTTATATTCTGTACTAAGTGAATCAAGACTATGTAATTAATAGTCGTCTGTTGTAAGGATCCGTAGCGATCCGGATTTATTTGCACTCTGATATAATTTTAACTAAATGACTTAGATAACTTTCCGCATTATCTATTAATTTAAGTCTTCGGAAATCCGGGTTGTTACATCTCTAGCGTCGAAATTCTGCCGATCTTACATCGCAAGTTTCTTCCCTTACCCGTCTGCCTTTCCTCGAGGCCGAGTCAACCTTTTACAAGGCATGACCCTGTAGCTAAAGGTTCGTGATCCTTACATCTAAGGGTCACTCGTCCGACACTCAAGTCTTAGCAAAACCTTCGGTCTCACTCGGGGGCTACCCTTCAGCAGAGCGATCAATCACGGTTGCTCTAAGGGTCATGTCTTACACGTGTTGTCTCACGTACCCCACTTTTGAGTCACTTAGATGTCACACCATCTGAGCCCTATCAGAGTCCTCGGTCTCACTCGGGGGCTACCCTTCAGCAGAGCGATCAATCACGGTTGCTCTAAGGGTCATGTCTTACACGTGTTGTCTCACGTACCCCACTTTTGAGTCACTTAAATGTCACACCATCTGAGCCCTATCAGAGTCCTCGGTCTCACTCGGGGGCTACCCTTCAGCAGAGCGATCAATCACGGTTGCTCTAAGGGTCATGTCTTACACGTGTTGACTCACGTACCCCACTTTCGAGTCACTTAGATGTCACACCATCTGAGTCCTACCAAAGTCTTCAGTCTCACTCGGAGGCTGTCCTCCACTCGAGCATTCGACCACAGTCACCCTAAGGGTTACACTACGTTCATCCAACACCGGCGTCCTTATGATGCCTTCTTCGAGTCGTACACATGCTACGAATACTCGAGTCAGCTAGGGTTAGGTCCCCACGGTTGGTCCGAGCACGCGACGCAGTCAAACACGGTCGCCCCATTTTCGGACTCACCCTCGTGCAGCTCTTGTCTCACAATCGAGTTCAAGTCAGGGTTGTTATCTTATCTTGGTCAACGTTCGAGTATCCCGGTCCAAGAGTCTTTGTCGACCCGTCACCCCGGGCCATGTCTAGTTTGACTCCCTCTCTTACATTTGCGCAAAGCCGAGTTTAGGCGAGTCGTGGCACCTGTCGTTTCCTCCAATCAAAGACCTTACCAAAAAAGAAACGACCAACCGAGTATCCGAAAGTCCGGATTCGATTCGAGTCTAAGTCTGAGTCCGAGTCTAGGATATCCTACATCCTTATTCCAAATCAGAGTCAGAGTCATTTGCATTCTGTCATCTTTTCAAAATTCAATAAAATCAGCTTTCAATATTCTATCTCTCATATATGCTTCCCTTATGTGTTTCCGAGAACATGATGAACACCATCATACACTGTGAGCACATGCACGTGACTATTATAGGCACATCTATAATGACTGCGGGAACTAAGGCCCGTGTTTTCCTTTACCTGTTCCATGTCTGGTATAGAAAGCCACATAACTACCCTTAGCAGGAGCGGTATCGAATCCTATGATAAATCTAGGTAGTCTTCTAGTTTGGGTTCAAGACGGGAGGCAAGCTCATTTCCCACTATAAACACCCCTCCAATAAGACTAACCAATCCCTATCTTAGGCGTTAGTATGAGTTGATGCCAAAAATACCCAACTCGGAACGATGCTCCCATTAAGCCTGCTCGGAATTATGATGACAATACTGAGATCCAAATCACCATGCTTACCGTAGAGTACTCCACCGCGAGTTGCACTCACACAAACACCAACTAGGCTTACACCTTACAAGGGTTTAGCTCCACAAGCCAAATCCAACTGATGGGCACACCCCCATATCCACCCACAACATCAAAGGGAGGGATAGCCGTGAAAAAAAAAAACTGGACAAAAAAAAAATTGAAAGTCCAAGGAAAAAGCAAAAGGCCAAAACAAAATAGCTGGCCATGATCAACATCCCACGATTAGATACGGTCAATCCCTTGACCGAGGCACGATCAACTCAAATGAAGAATCCCACGACCGGGGCTAAGAGGTCAACCCAAAATAAAAAAATAACAACAAAAACAAAAAATACCCATGACCGTGGTCAACGGTCAACTCAAAGTCCCTTGACGGGGTATGGTCAATTCAAAAATTCTTGATGCCTATACCATCAAATAGGGGAGAAACAATCAAGCTGGTCAGCTAACACCACACTTAGCCTTCCCATATTACGACCCTCAAGACCTTCCCGAGACCTAGGCTAAGAGACAGCCTGGAATTTTGAGGATTCTAGCTCCATAGGATACACCATAACCATTAGGGCCAGACATGGAAATCAGATCCCACATTATCAAACCTATCCTGATCGAAGTTCGAGTCATTTTTACTCAACTTCCCCCTTTCCTACCACATTACAATACTTTACCCTCGAAGCCTTAGCTCCACAGAATCGAGCTGCAGATGTCAAAACATCAAAGCCACTTATTGCCTGGCTCCACATTTCCAAAAATATCCAAACCAGTTACCAAGCCCCAAACACGGGAATTCAACCTGCAGTCGGCATAGAACATGCCCAAATAGTTCACCCCACCTCTAGGGGCTACCCCGGAGAACGCTCACAGTCACGGGATCAACATCCTAACTGTTCTAGCCCTTTGATCAAGACATAATTGGGAATTCACCTAGCCTACACCATCGCTATGGCTAGTTACACACAAAGCCCTAATAAACTAGGCACCATAACATATCTTTCAATCACTGAACTATGGCTTAGTTTTGACTTAGTCACTAATAAGTCCTTAAGTGCTTATTATAAAGTTTAAGTGTTGTTTTGCACATTTAAGCATTGTTTAACTTAGTACTTTTGGGTTATTCGTCTTTTAGTACTCTATACTTTTTGGGCACAAGTATTTAGTACATTTATTCTTCAAGTGTACGTATTTAGTATTTTTATACGGTTTCGTATTTGTACAAGTATACTTATCTCTTAAAGCCTATTTATACTTAGTAAAATATTTCAAACATCAAATAAATCAATAATAATTATAAACATCATTTTTAACCTTATTAGGTATCGTATTTCTCAAAACATAGAGTTTTGCAAAAGTAACTTTAAGTAATAACGAAATCGATAATATTATTAAGGATACTAAATGAGTCATTTTTCAAATGTTATTTTTAAGTTTTGATTTTCATACTCAACATACTTTTATAAGTTAGGTTTCCAGATATAAAGTCATTTTTCAAAAATAATAAGGTTTATTATTTTTAACAAATTAAAAACAAAAACAGTACGGTTTTCAATACTTTCTTTTAAATCATTTAAAATAATTAAACATCATTAAAGTGAACCAAAATTTTATTTTTGATACCTATACTTGTAAATAACCTATATCCATAAATTTGGATTAAATTATTTTATAAATGTTCTTAAATAAAATATTCTTTCCAGATCTGACCCATTTTAGTACAAATTTTATAAATGAAAATACATATGATGGATTTATATGAAATTTGACATGCACATTCTAGGCATCTTCAGGAACGTAACATAAATTTTCCATGTCCAAAAGAAACGTTTAACATCACGAAACATATCATTTTCTCAGACAGTACATAAAATCATACAGTACCAGTTTACGAAATAAATCATTAGTAAATATATATTTTCATAAAAACTTACTTTTCATATTTTTATCATATTTAAGACATTCAGGTCTACAACTTTTATGAAGGAATAGAAGGCTAATTCGAAACATATTGTACACAGAAAAATCATGAACATACATCATACATCACAGAATCCATTTTACAGCATGTATTGTCAAGTGATAAATCAACAAATAGTTAACTTTAAACTTGGTGATCTAATGATTTAGTCCTAAACATGATGTTATATGTTAGTTAGAGTCTAAACACTATACTACGAGATTTGAGGGCGAAGAAAAGTTAGGTTACCTATTAGCAATTCTCCGGATCAACTATGAAATCAAATATACTAAGATCGAAGCCCCCTTCCTCTTGCTCCTCTTCATGAATAAGTTATAGAAGGACACACAAACAAATTAAGTTAGTAAATATAATAGGAATAAGACTTAAAAATAAAGAGTATAAGGTAAGGAAAAGAAAGAGTATGTGCTCTTGAGATATGGTGGTGTAAACACCTTAGAACTTAAAAGAACTTGTATGATTTTCTTTGGTTTTTAGATGGATCTTTGAAGGAGTGTTTAAGTGAGTGAATGGATGAGTAAATGAAGAGAAAATGGCTGGTTATAACAGTCACGGGATCAACATCCTAACTGTTCTAGCCCTTTGATCAAGACATCATTGGGAATTCACCTAGCCTACACCATCGCTATGGCTAGTTACACACAAAGCCTTAATAAACTAGGCACCATAACATATCTTTCAATCACTGAACTACGGCTTGGTTTGATTTCACTACACGTGAATACGTAGGCAGCCTTTCAACAAGGGCACAACCACCCACATTGACACAAAATCAAAAAGCACCGTCATTCCTATCACGACACTATCATGTTCTCAGCAGCTAGCTTTGTCGTCCTGGGGCTTCTATTAGACAAAAGTTCTCCATCCACTCAAAAAATCCAAAGACTTTCAAAATCTAGCCTCCTTTCTAAAGTATGTCCTAGTACTCGGCTTAGTCGAAGACAAGAATCTGTCAAGGATTCGAAGCAACACCCACTTTGGGAATGTACCCCAAAACCAATAATTCAAAAGAGCACTAGTCTACAGCACTGCTACTGCTAAGTCCTGCAAATACAGTCTCATTATAGACTACTGCAAGTCCCCTATATCACATCCTTCCCATTTCAATGTTCGACCATGTTGCCACTCGCCTAGGCTATGGATTAGCGCAGCTTAAGAGTCTTGTCGTCTTAGGTGGCCCACCCCCCTACCGAGTCACAGTCCAACCCCTTCAAGATTCTAAGTCGTGTCTGTCAACTCGTCCTGTCACGTCCAGATCCGAGTCTGTCGGTATGTCTCTCTTTTCAAATCCTTGCTTTGAAATTTGCAAAACTTAGCCATTTGAGAAAATCCTTTTCGACAAGGTCAAATTTCGGTCTATTTATACTGCAAATTTCTTTTCTACCCCTTTCAATTTTGAAAACCTATCTCCTAGCACGTGAGTTGCTTTCAGGACTTCGATTTCAAAATGAAGCAAAAACCATTTTCCTCAGCGCAATCCAGTCTATAGATGCTAACTGCATTTCCTATGTGCTATCTTGCTATATACTATGCCTGCTATTTCTGCATATGTATCTAACATTTCAGGTACCAGCTAGTGCTTCCCAGCGGAACAACAAAGGCGGTGTTTCTCCTGGAATGCTACATGTGATGTATCAGCATACGGGTACACCCAAGACTTCAGAAGCAAGTCCCCGCGCAGCTACTTTACTCCCCAGCATGAGTCGGTGTTTCTCCTGAAATGCTACATCCAAGATGTGATGTGTCGGCATACGGGTACACCTAGGACTTCAAAGACAAGTTCGACTCCCCACGGAGCTATCATCATCAGGACAGGTATGACCCTCTGCTTATGGCTGGCGAGCCCTTCACGCAAGTCTAATGGACTATAAACGACCCGACCGGAAGGCTGCCAGGTCGTAATCCTCGATTGGCCTGGTAGCTACTCTGACTTTCGCTTGTCCAAGCCTCAGTTAGAGTGGGGGCTCTTTAGACACCCGCATTTTGCCTGCTAGTGTCTATAGCAGTTCCCGACAAAACACCCGATGATGATCGGACGCTAACGTGACTTAATACGCTTGAATACGGACTCAGAATCAATAGTATCCGGCGTGGGCATTTAGTGGAGTGCAAATCTCTCAAAACCGACCTCAAATCCAGGCCCAGTGGGTCATTCAGAGTCAAATGAGACTAATTTGGGCCAAAACTGACACCAAAAATAAATCCCGTCTTTTGGCGACCAGGTCAAAACCCGGTCAAAGACGAAACCGTCACGCAAATCAGCCAAATTCACTCCTCAAAAGTGGCGCCCAAATCAAAATTCAAAAATAATCAAGAGTCAACTATTTCCTAAATTGACTCGATTCTCTTGATCCACTCGATCGAGTGGATTGACCCACTCGGTCGAGTGGAGCATCATTTACCGGACCAGGCCCATTTTTTAGGGCACTCGACCGAGTGCACTAGGGCCACTCGATCGAGTGACCCTAGGTCGAGGGGTGTACTCTATAAATACCCCCTCAAACCCTTTGCATTTTCAGCTTTGATCAACACAATTCTACCCTACATTTCTACCCTAATCCATCTTCATCACTTCAATACTACAAACCCCTAATCATCCCATTTGTAACTTTACACAATACCTACACAACCTTCATCACCCTTGAGTCCTAGGCACTCATACACATACACATACATACATTCAAATTCCCGAGATCAAAACTCGTCAAAGACATACACCATAACTCTAGTTACATATCTCGACACTCCCGCGCTCACGTCGCCACTGCGAGTCCGTTTCCGAGATCGTTTAAGCATGTAGGTTGAGGGTGCCATCAAACCCCGTTTCTTTTTCTCCCTTATCTTTTTACCGTTTATATATATATATATATATATATATATATATATATATATTATGTACTATTATTTTTATTAACATACTAACACTAACATTTTAATTCAGTTACTAACATTATTTTAATTTTGCTACTAACATTTCATTTATTGCAATCTAACATTTTATTTATTTATTATATCTAACCTCTAACATTTAATTATCGTCATTAGCATATTAATACCGTGTATATATATATTTATATAATATTAAAATTCGAATCTTAACACGTTTGACTACGACGATCATCCAAAGTCCGTTTAATCCCTTTACGAGTCACGACGGAGGTGGCACCCTTTCGAGGAGCGCCGCCCCAATGTACTCAAGGGCATAACGCGATCGTGGTTGCTCATAGTTGAACGTGTAGGACTCCATTTCTAAGATTAGTGCGAGATCCGTTGATGCGAAAACCGACATCACATAATCCGCTAGGATTAGTATCGATGTCTTGACGCGGAGGACTACAATTTCGTCACTAATTAATTCTTTTCAATCTCACAACATCATTTTCATAAAATTCTGATAACGGTGTTATAATCGTATGCATACACGATTATAGCACCGGAAGCCGAGTTAAATTCAAATCGTGCGAGTTGCACCTCGTACAGGTGCCACTCGATCGAGTGCCATGGGCCACTCGATCGAGTTGGACCCCAAAAATTGGGCAGTAGTTGCTTCGAGTGTGCACTCGATCGAGTGGGTCCTGTAGCCCAGAAAACCGAGCGCTTTGATCATCATTTGAGCCTCGTCATTTTTTTTTACGACTTTTAGTCGACACGTGTAAAGTCAATCACGTGATCTCCTTTTTCAAAACTCATGCATATCGCTCCACATAAACGACTTTGATCGACGGTCTCGCACTATTAATCTTGTGTCGACGACTCTTTAGTCGTATCCGACACATGATTAATTTAGACTCTATTCCTCGATGTGATAAGTCGGGACAAGGCATCGGGATTCGGGATCGGGCTAGCACCACGCCTAGGTTCCATATCTCCGTCCTTCGCTTAACACGCAATATAATACGTAATTAATCGAAGTTCGTCCATTTGCACAACTTACGGTCTAGTTTATATTTATTATATACGGGTCCGTTTCTAGTTAACATTTGCTGCTTATAATTCAATTATTCTATTTTATTGCTCGTTGTATTGTGAATTCCGGGTTTTATTCCGCCCGTGTAATTTGTAATTTATTTACGAGTTTTCTATTTTCGATGTTTGCCATTTATTTATTTAAATGAACATCACATGCTAAACTACTCCGACAATGATTAGATGCGTTAAATGACGTAGTTCACATATAATTCACATGCTTAGCCCGAAAACGCTGTTTGCATATCATTTAGTCGTTTTACTAGCGCGCGTACACGAACACGAACGATGTCTTAGTAAAGGCCGCCATTGTGCGGGCGGGGTTGGGTGTCCTTAGTGGGTTTCCCAACACGTACCCTCACCCCTTACTCAGAACCTTGGTTTCCGGATGTCTGAAACCATTGGCGCACGAGAGTCATTCTATATACGAAAGCCGGTGTAAACGGTATCGATATTGTATTGCAAAGGGACGAACCCCATAAACTCTGAAATCGAAGTGGGCCGTACTTTCTGTATAGCCCATGACGACATAGAGTGGGTTCGAATGGTTCCGAATAACCACAAAATTCGGTGGCGACTCCATTTTGACTTAAATTTCGAACCCGAGAACAATCTTACCACGAGATTCATTCGTCTACCCAAACTCGCGCGTGGCCGCGTCGGGGTGGACCTACGTCATGTCCACAGTTATATATATTTTCATTTTTTTAACTGTATTTTGATTCTTCAATAAAATTCGCCTATTTATATTATTATTATTATTATTATTATTATTATTATTATTATTATTATTATTATTATTATTATTATTATTATTATTATTATTATTATTATTATTATTAATAGATTAAAATTTAAAAAAAATCACAAAAATGTAATCATATTAAATAATGGTATATTTTAAATTAATCGAAAATATATTAACAATATTATATAAATATTTCAAGAAAATGAAAAATGCAAAATCAAAATTAAAATCAAAAGTTTCCAAATCAGGTTAACTACACTTAAGTTAACAATTAACCGAAGATGCAAAATTACTAAACTAACCCTAGACTAATCATCTTAGGTTTGCCACGTGGCGCGATATGATTAGTTGTGTATGAAAATTTCATACACCGCGTGTAAGTGTATCATCTTCCCTCCCCATGGTCCTACACATATAATTCATACCCACATTTCCCAAATTATCATTCCATCTCAATCAATCCACCTCCACAATCCTTCTTTTCTATCTTTTCTCGATCTTATTCGATCTCAATCAATTCACCACTTAATTATCTCAATCAATTCAATATCTATCCGTAAACATAACCACCATGCCCACCCCTTACCTCCAACAACCACCCTAATAACCACCCTAAGTCTCAATTAGGGTTTAATTAAAAAAAAATCAATAAATAGGTCCAACAACCCCCTAATTAGGAAGATCCGTAACCCTAATTAATCAGTAAAGTTGATCCGTAATTCTAAAGTTACAGGAAGATCAAATTAGGGTTTAGTTAGAAATAAAACTAAATAAATAATCAATAAGATAATTAGGGTTTGAATAAAAATTAAACAAAAAATTAAGATAACCTCCAATAGATATATTAAAAAGTGAAAATATCAATAAGAACAAGCAAATTACTTGTGTCGTGTGCAAATTGACATAGTTATCAAAGAATTTAGTTAGGTTTCGATGGATTAAAAGAGAGAGAATTCGTTAGGTTCAAAGGGGATTGGAAGAGACATTTTCCTAAGAGGAAGGGTAGTAATTGGAAAAATAATGAAAAGTTGGGTATGAACTAGTAAAACATGGGTATGATTTAGCAATTACGATATTAATTTATCAAATCACACTAACTTTTTTTGTTTTTAAATTTGCACCAATTGAAAATGGACAACTGGTAAGGTGAAGAAAAGGTTGCACCAGTTGAAAATGGACAAGTGGTAAGGTAAAGAAAAGGTGGAAGAAGTCCTCTTCCCACACCTAGTTGAGCCAAAAGAAGGTTTGGGTCCAAATTATTTATCATTATTTTATCTTTCACCATCCTCTTCCACCTCTTTTCCAACCTCCAATAAACATAGTCTTATGGTCTTATAGAGTACAGTTAGACCAGGCAATCCGGGTCGGGCGTCGCCGTCGGTCCAGTTCGGCATGGTTTAATTTTGTGCCCAGGCGATTTTTAACTCGGGTCGGTCCAGGCACGATATCTAACTTAATCCCCTTTACTTTAATTTTGTTAATTATTGTTGTTTATTACTTAATTATAGTCTTCACTCTTCACTTATTCATCACTTATTATAATTAAGTTAACTCGTAAATAATTTGTTACGTATTAATTTGTCAATTTAACTACGGGTTTTTTAACGTATGCCCACTGGGCACACGATAATGTGTTAATCAAGGAATGAATCATCATAATGTTGTCTAAGTATGATAATAAAGAGTTGGTATTTTAATTATCGTGATAATATCATTGAGTTTTCTTCCTTAATTAACATGTTAACGTTAGAAAAACCGATTTAACTAAATTGGTGTTTGTTATTAAATTTGTTATTTGAATTGTTAATTAATTTGGTAATTAATTTGATAACTAATTTGATAATTAAATTGTTAACCCGTTAAAATATTAAAATCATGTCGGAATCACACAACACCGCGTCAGCGTAAAAAATGAGTCGATCACAACAACGTCAAGGTAGCGTAGAACCCTCCAGTTCACAAACACCACAATCGGAGGCACATGGTCAATTTACGACTCCACAATTTAACCAATGGTCCAGTATCACGCCTTCATTCATGAACTTTGGCACCCCGAGCGGGTCGACCCCTTACCGTTACGATTTAACCGAGGCGCAATGATAAGTGTCGTTTGTAGTGCCTATTTTGTAGTGTTTTGGTCCCATTTTCCTTGTGGAAACGCTCCTTGGGAGCGATTTATGGGCTTCTTATGCTTCCTTTAGTTCGTTTCAGGTTCCCGAGACCGATTTGGAAGAGTTGGAGCGATTCCGACTCGATACATACACATTTTGGAGCCAACGGAGTAAAGGAACGATGCCTCGATGCCTTGGAATCGACCCCGAGACCTTGGGACCCAATCCCGAGCCTCCGAGACCCGATCCTGAGTCCCGAGAATCGATAGGAAGCCCATGAGAAGCAAGGAGGGACCAAAAAGTTCATATTGGAGGCCTACAAGGCTCATCCCGGACGGGTATGGCCTCATCCCGTATGGGATGAAGGAGCAATTGAAGGAGCTGCTGTCTGTGGCTCGTCCCGACCGGGAGCATCTCGTCTCGGCCGGGACCGAACCCATCCCGACCGGGACCACCTCGTCTCGGCCGGGACGGGGGTGCTGCAGCCCGCCTTCTATTCTTTTCTTCTCCCTTCCATTTGTAACCCTATATATACTCTTCCCTTGTTATGTTAAGCTTATGCCTTTCATGAGAGACTAAACCCTAGATATTTTAGCATAGATTAGTGTAGATTAGTCTTTAGATTATCGTTAATCTTAGATTAATGCTTGTAATTTGGGAATTCTTCAAGATCTTCACCAAGCTTGACAAACTTGGATGTTTATTTTGGGTTCTTCCATTTATACAAGTTTCTTTCTTCCTTTCATCTCTAGTTTGGTACAATCTTCTTTTCCTTTCTCTTAATCTTGTTCTTTCATTAAAGTTTGAATCTTTGTTGTTAGGATTGTTCATAGTTCATAGTTCTTGTTAGTTTCATTATGCTAGTTTGGTTGTTTGAATTGATTTCCCTTCTTAGTGTTAGTTTTAGTATAGATATGTTAGAGTAGTATCTTGCTAGGGTTAGTAAGGTGATTAGGGTGTTAATTGGATGATTAAGGGATTGTTGGAGATGTTGGTGGAAGATTTGGGTTTCCCCTTGGTTTGATGCACATCACATGTTTGTTGAAATGCTTGATTGACTAAGTATGTACGAATGCTTGTTTTTCTTGCTTTTCTCTTGTGGGTATTAGTTTGTTTGTGGGTTCGGTTCCCTCATTAAGTTGCGAGAGCCCGGTGAGGACGACGCCTAGGTCGGTCTAAGTTGCGAGAGCCCAGATGCGACCTAGGCCTATAGCATGCTAGTACTCCGTTTGTCGTTTGTGCCGCTAAGGTGGGTTTAGGATGAACCTCTAGGTGAGTCTAAGTTGCGAGAGCCCGGGCATTACCTAGATTACCCTACTACCTCCTTCACTCTAGTTCTCCCTCGACCATTCCATTACCCCTTTGACCCCGACCTAACCCTAGCCCGTTTTCCTTATTTGTTCTTGCTTTAGACCTAGCTTAGTCCATAGCCATCCCCCTTAGAATAGCTTGTCTTGAACCTAGTCCTAGACCCGAGCATACCTTAGTCCATCCTCCCGTCCCTGTGGATTCGACCCGACTTACCCTAGCTACCCACTAGGTACAGTTGGTTTTATTTGACGGTTGGGATTCACGACAAATCCCTCCCATCACGCAAACGGGACAAGGGTCCCAACAACTTTTAACATGACGCCCAACCAATTTATTTTTGATACGTCCACAATGTCGGGGAGACCACCTTTACCACCGTATCCTTTTTCACAAACAGGTCAATTCGGTCATACGGGTCAAACACCGTTTACACAATTTGGATCATAATCGTCTAAAGAGTATGCACACGACACGTCGGCACAAAGTGTGTCACAATTCACAAATGTTACCCCACAAACCGAAACGGTTCAACCACCCGGTAATGAAATAATTTGGCAGACGGAAGCAAAAATGGCTGAATTAAAGCACAAATAAAGCATGACAAAGTTTCACTAAGAGTGTAGATAAAAAGTTTGCTAGGTGTAATAACTGTAATATTATGTGAAGTACTAAAAGTTCATCGGGTACCGGTCACCTAGGACGACACACTAAAAAATGTGTTCCCAAAGACGTCGGTCAAACATCCATTGACCAATTTGTGACCCGACCCCCCTTGACTATAACTATGAAATCACATTGCCACCTACTCTACCAAATTGAATTGAAGATATATACTAAATGTAGAAAAATAAAAATAAAAGAAAAGGCAATAAAATACTAGAACAATGATGATTAGGTAAACATCGTGGGCTAAAAAATACCCCTAGAAACTAAAATAAGAAGATCTAAAGTAAGATAAAATCAATAAGATTGAGAGTGATACTTGAATAAAAAAGGAAACGGAAAAAGAGGGCCTTTAAATTAACAACACGTGACTAAAGAAAACACCAAACAATGAATTTGGTATAACATAATTGAATGAGTTAAAAATATTTTAAAATATAAAGTCTTTTGAGTAGGATGAGAGATGTGCAGATGACAAAAACACCAATATAGGTCTTAGATTGTATAAACCTAATGAAGAATGTGTATTTTAAAACAGTGCCAAGTGTGTTACTCCGTATAACATATGATTATACAGTGAAACTATATTCCAAATAAAGTACCATATATGGATATGAAACTGAAGCGGATATCTCATACGGAGACTGTTCTGGCAGATCCATCAGTAGAATTATCAAAAGTTGATACAAATATCCCAATGGCCAAATAAGACTAGCACAATTGATGGCGAAAAATCAACTGTACCAGGTAATTAAACTAGTGTTATGCATTAATCTTAGGTTATCATATAGTAAAATCTAGATGTATATACATCTTTGTTTGTCTAGGAAACGTAAGGAATGACATATTTCTAGATGAATTCTATAACCATAAGAGAGTTTAGAACATGTGGTACCATGCTACCAGCAATGTGCCCTCACATCTGTGAATAGACGGAGTCACACATAAAGCCAGAAAGAATGGAATCCATACTCTATGCATCTGCATAAATGTACAATACTCGTAAATCATAATTACACACAAATAAGCCAGAATGTCAAACATTCCACATTGTACAACACAAACAATTAAGAATAGCCTATGGCCTATGTGTCTTATGATAAATAGAAAAGCTGAGCAAGATTTGGGCTTTGTGCATATGTTTTTTCCCTGCTGTAAAGGGACTCACAGGGGAAGTTTAACCTAAGCTATCAATAACACTAGCCATTGACTTTATCGCAACTATGCATATGAAATGTGTATTTGGTGCAAATGCAATCACTAGGGCAGTTTTGATCTATGTTGGTTCAATATTACATGTGTACTTGTAACTCGCTAGCATAATAGGTCGTTAAAAAGAAGATAAGTGGACAAAGGCAACACTAACCTCTGCAATGATGGTAAGATCAGGGGTGAAAACTTTTGGTGTCAACTAGCCATTTCTCAATGCAGGGATACAATTAGAATACAAGTCAAAATCACGATATTACCGAAAAACTGAAATGAGATTCCCATTTTTTATATACATTTAGACATCTGGTCAACGTTTGTTTTTTTATATTATGTCAGATTTGTTAATTTTTCTTTTTAATTTTTGTCCTTAATTTGTACTCCCATTGTCTTTATAGAAGAGTCACCATTTTCTTTTTAGGTCGTCTCTCTAAAAGAGTCACCTTTTTACTTTATTCTTCTTTTGTATGATTTCTGTGGTTACCATCGTTGTGTCCCTACATCTTTTTTATCTCTTAGTGAGACAGACGGAGTATCGGTTAAGCTAATTGTTTATACTTTGGTGTTTGGATCAATATACACACATACGACTAAACAATGCAAACATACCATTTTTCTAAGGGTGATACTTTTTCATAATTGTGTGTTACTCAATCATACCTAAAATTTACAATCTTACCCCTCTCATTCCCCCTCCATATTTATTTTTTAGAGAGCTTTTTGAGAGAAAGAAAAAAATTCTCAAAATTCTCAAAACTCCCAAACTTCATCTTCTTTCCACCACCTCACTACACCGACGTCCACTTTGGCCCACCACACCGGCCGCCACTCCGATCACCATATTTTTTTCGCCTTTTTTTCGCTTTTCTTCCCCCTTTTTTCTTCTTTTTTCCATTTTTTTAAAAGATGATTAATGTTATTATTACAATAAAACAATACGGGAATAAACTTACACGAGTACTACGATAAAAAAAAACTATAAATAATTAAAATTATAATCAAATGAAAAAGACGAAATTAATTCGATAATTATAATATAAATCTAATTAAAAAAATAATACAATTCAAACAAGAAAATACGTATAATTCATTTTTTTATTAAAAAAAAAAAAAGAAAACCAAAACCAAAACAACGTACAGGACCACCCCCTCCCTCCACCTCCGGCCACACCGGCGTCACTCTCCTGTCCTGCCATCCTCCCTCCACCTAGGCCAGGCGCCCTTCCCACCCCTGCGACCACCTTCGACGCCACCCCTTAACCCTAAACTCAATTTACTCTAGTTCAAAATTAACCTTAATTATTCAATTAAAAAAATATTGATTAATGAATTATGATCCTTATTGAATTAGCAAATAATTGATGGAATCGATTTTAGAATTGATAATGATCACTTTTTGATGAGAAAATTGGTTTAGCTTAGGAAGAAATCAATTAAAAAAAGAAAAAAGGGTAATTTTGGAAAATTTAGTGATGAATGAGTAACAAGCAATTATGAAAAAGTAATTCCCTTTTTTTAATTATAATTGATATGAAATACAAAAAATTGCTTTTTTTGATTTCCAATTTTGTATATGAGATTATACAAATAGTTGGATGTGTTATATATATATATTGTTCTTGTGCTTGTATCTTCTTTGTTTTCTCTCCTCTAATTTGTCATGAGTTTGTTGTTCTTGCTCATTTTTATCTGTATTTTTCATTGTTGTGCTTGCTTTTAATTTACATGTTTCACATTTGTTACATATTTTTCTTGTGTTACATCTGTTCTATTATTTTTCATTGTTAGTTGTGTATGATTTTATGATTGAGGCCTATGACAATGGTTGACTTAAATGTTTTTTAAATTTCTCTTTTCCTTGACCATTATCCAATATTTCTACACATTCTAATATAAATTGACCTTAATCGTCTTCTTATGGTTCTCCGTACACATTGTTTGGGTTTATTAGTAGTTTATAAATTGTTATTGTTGATATGTTTTATTTCTTTTCTACCTTCCACTTTGAACGACATTTTTTCTTGTTGTTTTATGTAATGGTTCTGTTGTTTGCATTATCATATTTTGGCAGTTCAACACTCATTCTGAATTGTTTTTGACCTCTATGGTTGATGTGTCGTGTTTATATAGCTTTATTCCCTCGATTCCGTTGTCTTTTCCGGTCGGAACGCGCTCTTTAGAGCCGTTTCTTCTAACATTTTGCCTTGAGTGAGTGTTTTTGTAGATTCTACACGATTTCAGGTCTTTAAGTGCATTTACACTCATATCTGGTTAGAAGAACGATCCCGGAACAAGACCCGTGCTTTAGGACGTCTAGGCGAAGAAGAACCTAAGAAGAGTCGATTCATTAAGCCATCGAGAGCGGCCCAATCCATGTTTCAAGGGCGTTGTGCGCGCCACCCTGCCCCGACAGGCCCCCTATGGGCCGGCCTGAGTGTACAAGAAGCACTTGGAATTGAAGGATTTAAGCTTAGTTTTAAGATGTACCTCGGCCCCTGCATGTGACCGGCCCCCTGCCGGCCGGCCGGCACGCACACCCATTCATTTTCGCCTTGTATTACTAAAGGAAGAATTGTTTTTGTTTTTTTTATAACTTCACAACTTAGAATTATTTTTCTTAGAAAACACTCGTGGCTCTTAGCATTATGGACTCCGTCTCAAACTCGTACTCGATTTTGGTAAATTTGTTTATGCAATTCTTAGTTTTATATTTCAATCTTCATCGTGATTTACTTAGTTCGTCGTAATTTTCTCTATTTGTAATTTGTTGTTCCGTTAGTTTACTAGATTTTCATTGTTCATCATTAGATTTATCTTCGATCCTTTTTATTATGAATTATTTACTTGCGATTATTTGTTTCGTAATTATCATGAGTAACTAATTTTCTCGCTAGGGTCAAGGGGGATCGATGGATTATTACATGATTTTGTTGCTTCGATACTAAATTTATAATTATGCTAGTACCATTTTCGTGTGTTTTATTTGTCGATTAATTTGTTGAAGGCCACAACATTTTAATATGTTTGGAAAATTCTAGTTCTTGTGAGAAAGTCGAATTGGGATTAGATCACGCACGATTTGGTAGGGAGTCTAATAAGTTGTGAGAGCCTGTTTGATCCTTCCTAGGTTGATACAATTCTAGAGGACGTGTTATAGCCGACTAGCATGTTTATGTGTTTATTATCGTTGTTGCCTAATTGTCGAATATCTATCGTGAACCCGTGACCTTAGTTTTCATCTCATTGTTAGAATCCTTTATTCATTATCGTATTTTAGTAATCTTTTATATATTTCCATCAATCAACCGTTTAGAGCGTTTTAGAATCGCCATAGCTATTAGACGAATTTAACCGCTTCCCTATGGATACGATACCTTACTTGCCACTATCTTCTTGTTAGTAGCATTAGGTTTATCTTGATTGGGTGAGACGACTTAACCCATATTAAATTTGGCGCCGTTGCAGGGGAAACGGTTTTTCTTATTTGCTCTCTTTCGTCTCAAGGAATTAAAACTCCTTGAGATTGATCTCACTCCCTACTTGTAGTTTTGCTTATGCCCAGGTCTTTTCGGTCATCAGAGCTTACTCCGTTAGATCCTGAACTCGAGAAAACTTTTCGTAGGCGACGACAATTTTGGAGAGAGATTTCCGCAGCTCCCGATCTCGAGACTTTGGAAGCTATTCATACCAAATTTGTAGCTGAGAATCAGTCCTTTGAAGAGGGAAATCAATCTCAGTCCGAGATCATTTTGCCACCTCCGATCATAAAAATGCCGAAGCTTTCTAGTCATTCGGAGCTCGAGCAAACCGATCTTCCTAAGTTGGTTAAACGACCAACTGCCACTCAAGGTACATTCAAGATTTGACCCGCCTTTATTACTTTGGTGGAGAAGAATCAATTTGGTGGTGACCCTAAGGAGGATCCTCACAAGCATATGAGGATTTGATGTGTTAATATTTTATATGCTTTTATCCTCATTTTCCCATGTATTTATCGTGTTAAATGCGCTCTTAGGAGCGGTTTTGGGAACTAATCTTCTCCTCTAGTGTGTTTTGTTGGTTTCGTAGGAAAATAGGCGATATGGGCGCCTTTTTCTTTTCATCATGGCTCACATGGAGGTCGGTGACTATTTATCCACAAGCTAGGTGTTGCTATCGAGGTTGCGTGGATGTCATGAAGTAATCCCGAGTCAAGTTGGAACCATATCATGAAGTTTAGAAGACTAGAGGAGTCCTTTTTGTTGGTCTTGAGGTCCGTCCCTAGGGATGGACGTCGTCCCTATTGCCTCACTCACGGCAAAATGAAGAAATTGAGCAAAAGTGGATTTTTCAGCTGTCCCGAATCGGGACGGCCCTCATCCCATGGGACGACTTTAATCCCGATTCGGGACGGCCTCCATTCCTATTCGGGACGACATAGCTGTAGTGTCTTTTCAGCTTCTCCTTTCTTTGGCTATATAGGAATGCTTTGTATCAGTTTTAAACGTATCTTATTTTCATTCCTAAGAACCCTAAGCCTAGTAGTAGAATAATATTACTTTTTTTCATTCTCTAGTTGGAAGATTTACTCTTGTTCTTGCTACAATTTCCAATCGGTAATCATTTCAATTAGTTTTAATTCTTATTGATCTTTTATTTCTTGATTGTCTATTTTCATTTCTAGTATTGATTTTATTAGTTTTCCTTTTTCCATATCAATCATTATGCATTTCATTATCAATTGTTTATTTCGTGTGAATTTAATTATGAGCAGCTAATTCCGTTACTAGGGTCAAGGGGGATCGATGGGTAGAATTTAAGTTCTTGTTGAATATTTGATGAATTCATATATATGCTAGTGCCTTGTTAACATGCTCTAAAAGACGATTAATTTGTTAAAGGCCACAACTTTTTAATCGAATTAGAAAAATTTCAGTTCATGTGCGAGAGCCGAGTTGAGATTAGACCCGCATGCGAGAGCTCGTTGGTGTCTTCCTAGGTTGATTTCGATCCGAGAGGACGTATTATAGCCAACTAGCATGTTTGTGTGTTTATAGATTATTCTTGCATGATCATTTGTCTACTCATTGTGAACCTATAGCCCTAGATTTTCCTTTAATTGATTAATTCATATTTTGTTTACGTATTTCTAGTCTTAGTTAAATCAATCAAACCAAACGTTAGAGCATCTTAGAATCGCCATAGCTATTAGACGAATTCAACCGCTTCCCTGTGGATACGATTCCCTACTTACCACTAGCTTCTTGTTAGTAGTATTAGGATAACTTGATTTGGTGATGCGACTTTAGCCATATCAGGTTTTTTACCGATTATTGCTCCACGATTCCACTTCCGGCCGTGGTAACTCAAGAACAAGTCATGGAGATGCTCTTCATGTTCTCATTACGGGATTCCGCTAGGGAGTGGATAACTGATCTTGATACCGAGGGGATCATCGATTGGAATTCTCTTGCCCTTGCCTTCTACAAGCACTATTATCCTCCACAAAAGACGAACATGCTCCGAAGCTAAATCACCAATTTTCGTCAAACTCTGAACGAAAATATTTATGAATCGTGGGAGCGGTTCAAGAAGTTTGTGAAGGAATGTCCGCACCATGGTTTTGAGGTTTGGTTTCTTTGCAACCAATTTTATAATGGGCTATATGATGATTGCCGAAGTACACTTGATTCGGCATGTAATGGGCGTTTCCAATGTAACGTGGATGATGATAAGTCTTGGCAAAGAAGAAATGGCATCTCATCACTCCCAATGGGGTAATCCAAGAGGTAATACGCGGTCTAATTCCAGTGAAAGTGGTTCCTCAAATGTCGTGGCTATTCAATTAGCCTCTTTAGCTAAGAGGTTTGATGCCTTTGAAGTATCGAATTCTCAAGGGGGAGGGGGCATGCATCAAGTGCTTGCCATGCAAGAATATGCATGTGTACGTTGTGGTGCCGCGGATCACCAAGCTCAAGATTGTCTTAGCTCCATAGAACAAGTGAATGCATTCCATTCCATGCGTCCGCATTATCCATATATGAATCAACCGGGCTATGATGCGTCTCTTTTATCTTATTGGAGTACTAATGTCTTGAACCCGTCTATTACCAGCTTATGTACCCCCACAGAAGCAGCAATTCCAGAATCAAGGGAATTTTCAGAACAAACAAAAATTCAATAATCAAAGGAATTTTCAAAATCAGAGAAATTATCAGTAGCGACCTCACTCGGGTCAACACCAACAACATTTTGGTAACACTAATCATAACTTTTGGAATTCTCATCAGAATTTTGGTACTAGTCAGCAGAATTTTGGCCAATCCTTCACACAAGCTCAAGGTAATTCTTCTTCTTCTTCTTCTTCTTCTTCTTCTTCTTCGAGTTCTAATGAAATGGCTGAGTTTCGTAATATGTTGCAAATGATGGCTAAGACCATGAACACTATGATGGCTAAGACCATGGATTCTATGATGGCTCAAATGCAAAAGAATGATCAAGCCAAGGATAATGCCATCAAAAATTTGGAGAGGCAAGTCAGACACCTTGCCGCGTCACAAGCAACGCGTCAACAAGGTAAACTCCCTTCTCAAGGTGATCAACAACATAATACGGCCAATGCGATCACTCTTCGTAGTGGCACACACTATGAGGGTCCATCGATGCCTAAGGATGATAAGCCGGCCGAGAAGGAGGAGGTTTTAGTGGAAGATGTCGATGAGAGTGCTGTTGTGGAAACTTCAAGTGATGAGAAAGTTCCACCACCCACTACTCCCGTTCCCACTCCGACTAGTCCAACAATCCAAGTACCATTCCCTAGTCGATTGAAGAATCAAAAGGAGACTACCCAATTTGGCAAGTTCATGGAGGTTGTGAAGAATTTGCAGGTTACGGTCCCATTTACCAAGCTCATTATGCAGGTCCCATCTTACACCAAGTTTATGAAGGATATCTTGACTCGGAAGAGAAGCATTGGTGAGGTATAAACCGTCTCTCTTACTGCAGAGTGTAGTGCATTTTTACAGAAAAAAGCCCCACCGAAGCTAAAGGACCCCGGTAGTTTCTCGATTCCTTGCACTATTGGCACCTTATCGATTGATAAGGCTCTTTGTGATTTAGGTGCTAGTGTAAGTGTTATGCCTTATTCCGTTCGTGAAAAACTTGATATGGGTCCTCTTAAGTGTACTAGTGTCACTTTGCAGATGGCGGATTGTTCCATAAAACTCCATTTGGGAGTTTTAGAAGACGTGCCCCTTAGAGTTGGATTTTTTTTTATCTCGGTTGATTTTATCGTCCTTGACATGGCCGAGGACACCCAAATTCCCATAATTTTGGGTAGACCATTTTTGCACACCGCCGGCACGGTAATTGATGTCAAGAATGGTAAATTAACCTGGAAGTGGGTGGAGACACCATTGTTTTCCGTTTGGATAGTACACTTAAGAACTCGATGGTAACGGATTCTTGTTGCATGATAGATGTGGTTGATGCTTTAGTTCATGATTCTATCGAGGCGTCCCTTATACGGGATCCCCTAGAGGCTTTGATATGTTTGGAAGCGTGTGCAGGTGATGCTTCCGTTGACTCTGCTGTCATTGATGCTTTGGAAGCTGCTTTGGAAGGACGAATGCTCACGGAGGAGCAAGGTGTCGATGTAACCAACATCGTTCACACCTCATTTGCCATAGACATAACCGTTTTGGAGCGTAAGCCACTTCCGTCTCACCTAAAATATACCCTTTTAGACGATACCGAGAGCTTCCCTGTGATTGTAAGTGCTGATTTAACTGAGCAACAACTTTCTGATTTGTTAGTTGTTTTGAAGAAAAATAAGAAAGCTTTGGGGTATAGTCTTGATGACTTGAGAAGAATTAGTCCCGATTTTTGTATGGATAGAATTAATCTTGAGGAAGGTCATCGTCCTTGTGTCCAGGGTCAACGTAAGTTGAACCCGAATATGCAAGAGGTTGTTAAAAAAGAAGTTATGAAATTTTTGGATGCGGGAATCATTTATGCGGTTCCCGATTCAAAGTGGGTGAGTCCGGTACAAGTTGTATGGCTAGACTTGTCGTGAGTCTCCAAATTACAATTTTAATCCACTTCTAACACAAACTAGTAGTTAGTGAAAGTAGGGGTCGAACCCACAAGGAAGGTGATTATGCCGTTTAAGTGTGTGTAAATCTATATAATTTAGTAACCGAATGGGGGGGGATTTTAAGGTGTTGATTCTAAATCTAATAGTCTAATTAAATAAATTAACAAAATAAAATAAACTAATATGAATAAACGATGCAACAAATATGAGAAAAATACTTGGACCAAGCAATATCCACCATCAAGTTTAACGAATTGATCATTGACTCTTCTATTTCACAATGTATATTAGAATACTTTGCTATGAAGTTTAATCAACTTCTAATTCCACTTATTAATAGTTATAAGATATGAGAAGCATACTCAAATAACCCTTACGATATTGTCAACTTAAATCAAGCGTCTAAATCGTATCAATATGTAGATTAAAACGATGGAATTTAGCAAAGATGAAAGAATGATTACTCAAGCGGTATCACTTTATTTCATACAAGTTTAACCCTTATAACTCAACAACGATGAAAAGCATACAAATTGGTGAATTATATTTGCCACTCGGATATAGTTAAACAAACAAAAGATTCATTTAACTATTCTAGCAATGATTTATCAATAACAACAACTAGGTGATCAAACTAGAAGATGAATTAACAAACCAAGAATTATTATAAAATAAACTTGATACTCTAATAATAATGCAAAATAGAAACGAGTCTTACAATTCCTTAAACTTGAAAGACTTCAATAACTTGTTCCAAGAATAAGAACTTAGCCCTCCATACAAAAGAACTACTTGCAAAATAAACTAGAAAATGTATGTGTTTTTGAGAATTACAAATGATACTTGATGTCTTCGATGATCCATGTGATGGTGAACTTCTCCTCTTTATATAGTCATCCATGGAGCATCTTCATCAATGGCTATTAAAGCCTCATAAAATGCCTCATAAAAATGATCATAATAAAGAAGAAGAGTAAAAGAGGTGAGTAAAGAAGAAGAACAAAAGGTTAGAGAAAGAATCCTATGCGAAAAAGAATCCAAGAAGGAATCCTATGCACAAATTTCTGCCGCTGGCAGCGGATTTTTGGAAATCCGCTGGCAAGAAATTCCGCTGGCAGCGGAATTTGGAAAATCCGCTGGCAGCGGAATTTGGAAATCCTCCACTTCTTTCTTCCACTTGGTCTGGGCTTCCACTTTAACTTTGGGCTTGATTTGTCTTCACTTCCAATAGATTGTTGACACTTTAACCCAATAAACATTTCAATTACAACCCATACTACTTTTCACCCTTTAATCCACCTAATTACACATTTTATTATATTAATCCATCAATTTGGACATATGCACTAAAATCCTTCAAAACACACCTAAAACTACAAAATAGTCAACTAAATGACCCTTATTAATCCCTACTAAACTAGACTAATCAAACATCCCCACGCTTAGACCTTTACTCATCCTCGAGTAAATTAAAAAATGATCCTCCACAAGGTCTATATAGCGAAGCGTAGGTAACTTGATACAACCAAAAGCTATTCTCGACTCTCATACCCCCTCCTTATAACATCCCTCTCAAAAAATATATATGGTCAAAGGAATAAAATAACCTATTCACCAAGACCATACTACAATCAATGCCCGCTCAACACACAAAAAATCACAACCCCAACAACAGAAAAATGATTGACAAATAAAAACATGTAGTTGACATCCCCTTATCACTCCAACTCTAAGATGATCCTAAACCCGAATCACCCTTCTAACCTCCTTATGACTCCCGAATCATGAAGAAATAGCAAAAATAGTAATCAAAATAATGATTTTTTTTTCTAATCCCTCATTTTGCCTAAACCGCCCGCCCTTGCGGGTTTTCGATTTTGCATTCCTCACTTCTAGTCTCATGGCACGCTTCTCGTTTCTTCATTTTACCCGGAGTGCCCTTTCGGGTTTTCACTCCGTCCTCGGCCATATACCCATTTTTGCCTAGGCGCTCGCCCTTGCGAGTTTTCACCTAGCCGGGTTTCCTCTTTTTTTTTTCGTTTTTTTTTCAATTTTTTTTTTGATGCAAATTTGAAGTAACATATATACAAGTATATACCACTCCCCACGCTTAATCTCCACATTGTCCTCAATGTGAGGCAAAATAAAGAAAAAGATATGGAAAATGAGAAAAAAGAACATACCAAGCAATCAAGTGTCGGAGGAATCCCCGATGTCATCTTCCTTAGAAGTGGTAGCTTGCCCCTCAATCTCGCCAAGGATCGCGGACGATGGTGGTCGAGCGTCCGGGAACCGTGCTAAGAGAGTACGAGACAAAATTCTCATCAAGTCTCTAGTCTCCAAAGTAGCGGCATGAGTTTCCTCCAACCGTGCACGCATGTCATGAATCATAGCATCGGTCGAGGCACACCAAGCATCTATCTTTGTAAACCAAGCTTCTCGATCCACTTCTAACTCATTATTCGCCCCCTCCAAAGCACCCACACTGTTATTCTTCTCACGACTCCTCCCTTTCTTCACCCTTGGTCCTTCTCCTTTTTCACGAGCTTGACCATCCTCATCACTATCATCTTCCTCACTTTCAACATCGTCATCACTTCCCTCTTCCTCCTCCTCATCATCATCATCATCAATGTCACGATCCCGGGGAACAAAGAAATCTTCCGAAACTTCACCATAGACCAAAGGATCATCCTCGGGTCTCGGCAATTGTAGATAAGAATCATGATTCTTTCTCCAACGATAATAATAAGACCCTTTTACTTTCATGCGAGGTCGTAACATCTTAGCGTGAATCAAACAAGGAATATCAAAGAGGTAATTATCAAGTAACGGATTCTCCTCCTCCTCCACCTCAATATTCAAGTAATTCATAATGAGAGTGACTAACCCACCACCATTTATAATTTCCCCATCCTTAGTACCCAAAGTTATGCTAGATGAAACAAAAAGACCAACCCAATCGGGAACACCTTCGCCATCCGGCATCATAGCCCTCAAGTAACCAAATTGAGAGTGGGGAAGCTTGTTAGGCTCCCCCTTACAAAGGAATGAGTTAACAATCAAACGATGAGCAATTCGAAGACATGGGTTAGGAATGCTTGAACTCAACTCACCGGATTTACCACCCAAAAGCAACCCCGTAACCTCTTGCCACCAAATCCCTCTCTCTCTCACCCCCACATACTCCTTATCACCCATATCCCGAATACCAAAAGCTTCCCTCAACTTCTCATAAGTTAACTCACGAGCTTTACCATTCAACTTAAAGCTAATTGCGGGTGCAAGCTTAGTGCTTTTTTTAGAAATCGCTATGGTGGAAAAAAACTCAAGTGTATACCTCCTATAAGTATGAGCTCCCTTCTCCATAAATTCTTCTAAACCCACATTTTTCATTAGCTTGGTCATGACATCAAGCATCCCCAATTTCTCAAGAGTAGAACGACAAAGAAATCGAGTTCCCCTCATCTCCTTCTTAGATAACCTATCCCAAATTGGGTATTGAGCTTTAGTTAACCAAGATGGTTTGGTAACGGGAATATGTTTAGGATGTACGTGTTTGGGTTGAGCTTTTTTAGTGACGGTTTTGGATTTTTTCGGTGGTGGTGTAGAAACGGTAGTGGAGTAATTTTTTCTTTTAGCTCTCCCCATCTCTCAACAAAATCTCACTCACAATTCACTCAACTTTTTTTTTTTTTCACTCACACTTCACAATTCACTCACAATTCACCAATTCAATCCACTCACAATTTTCACACCATCACAACAAAAATATCAATCACACAAAACGATTCAAATAACACAAGGAGGAGCAAGAAAACCCAAAATTGAGCAAGAATAAACAAAATTCAAGCTACTAATTAATGGGTAAAAGGTAAAATTTCAAGGAATTGGAAGAAAAATATGAAAATTATACCTCTTAAAATTTGAAACAATGAATGAATGTCCTCCTTGCGTTGATTAAGATCGAATTCGACTCAATTAGTAAAAAAAAAACAAAAAAAATCAAACTCGGATTTTGACATCCAAGGGTAGAAAAACTTGATTTTTTTGACTTTTTGGGCAAAATTATGTGTTAAAATGATAGGAATTGTAATGGGTAATGATAAATAAGTGATTTTGAATTGATTTGGACAAATTTGAGTCAATTTGGGTGAGTTTTGATGGAGTTTTAAATGAGAAAAATTGCAGTAATTATATAAGGAATATAGAAGAGAAGAGGATGAATGAAATAAAAAAAGAAGTGAAACTGAAAGTGCATACCTATATGACGACGATACACCAGCAGCAGCAGAATAGTAGCAGGCACCGAACAGGCAACTTGACTTAAACAGGCAACAGCAGCACCGAACCACCAGCAACATAGCAGCAGCGCAAAACACGGTTATTCCGCTGCCAGCGGCCAAATTTCCGCGTCCAGCGGCCGACTCACGCCTCCCAGCGGCACCTCAACCGCCTTTCTGACCAGCCTCTGCTACCAGCGGCGTACTTCAGCCGCGCCCAGCGGCCGTAGGTGCTGTTGTTGATGCCGTGATAACTGTTGTTAGTCAATTGTGGATCGATCAAATTTCCGACACTGATAGCTTGGTTGTTTTTTTTTTTTTACTCAAGTTTATAAAATCGAATTAAGTCGATTTCATATCCGAGACCTACAAAATAGGAAAACGAAATTAATTAGAAAATTAAAATTTATTCTAAAATAAGGGGAAATAAAATAATAATTATTATAATAATAATAATATGAAAAATAAAAGTAAAGAAAAGAAAAGAAAAGACGGGAGTTAACGTCGTGGCTCGACGTAAAGAGAACGGATTCAATCTTCATAAACTGGGTCGGAAATGTCGATTTCCTCGATTGTTTCCTTTTGAAACCCGTCATAATACGGCTTAAGACGGTGTCCGTTCACTTTAAAAACCTTATTCCGTAGAAAAACTACGAATCTCGACAGCTCCATGTGGGTATATTTGAGTGACTTCAAACGGGCCAACCCACCGGGATCGCAATTTTCCCGGGAATAACCGAAGACGGGACATAAAAAGCAACACTTTTTGTCCCATAGTGAAGGTTTTCCGAGCCAATATTTTATCGTGCCATGCTTTGGTTCGATCTTTAAATATCGCGGCATTCTCATATGACTCGTTCCTAATCTCCTCGAGCTCTTGTAGTTGCAATTTCCGATACTCACCCGATTCATCCATCCTCATATTCAAATTTTTCACCGCCCAATAGGCCTTGTGCTCAAGTTCAACCGGGAGGTGACAAGACATGCCGAAGACTAATCGATACTGTGACATACCAATCGGAGTCTTATAAGCCGTTCTATAGGCCCATAAAGCGTCATCGAGCCTCATGCTCCAATCTTTCCGATTCGGGTTTACCGTCTTCTCCAATATAGATTTCACCTCTCTATTAGACACCTCGTCTTGCCCATTGGTTTGAGGATGATAAGCGGTGGACACCTTGTGAGTGACAAAGTATTTCTTCAACAATGCGCCAACCGTCCTATTGCAAAAATGTGTGCCTCTATCACTTATCAAAGCCCGGGGAATTCCGAACCTAGAAAAAATGTTAGATTTCACAAAATCTGCAACAACTTTAGAATCGTTAGTCCTAGTGGGTTTAGCTTCCACCCACTTCGAGACATAATCAACCGCAAGAAGAATATACAAATACCCATGAGACACGGGAAATGGACCCATAAAATCAATACCCCATACATCAAAAATTTCACAATAAATCATAGGGGTTTGAGGCATCTCATTTTGACGTGAAATGTTACCGCTCCTTTGGCAATTGTCACAAGTCTTAACAAAGCCATGAGCATCACGAAACAAGCTAGGCCAATAAAAACCACAATCTAGTACCTTTCGTGCGGTACGTCTAGCTCCAAAATGGCCTCCACAAGCATATGAATGACAAAAGGCAAGTATAGAGCTCACCTCACTCTCCGGAACACACCTCCGTACTATTTGGTCCGCACAATGTTTCCATAGGTAAGGATCGTCCCAAACATAGTATTTAGCATCACTACGAATCTTCTCCTTTTGGGATTTTGAAAAACCTGTAGGAAATTCATTGGAAACAAGAAAGTTAACAATGTTTGCATACCAAGGAAGAACGGAAGTAAGAGCAAAGAGTGTTTCATCGGGAAATGAACCCCGAATAGGCTCCACTAGCCTCTCTTGATGCACTAATCGACTTAAGTGGTCTGCGACCACATTCTCGGCTCCTTTCTTATCTTTGACCTCTAAGTCAAATTCACTCAACAATAGAACCCATCGAATGAGCCTCGGTTTGGCCTCCTTCTTTGTCATCAAGTACCTAAGAGCGGCGTGATCGGTGTAAAATACCACTTTGGTACCAAGCAAGTAAGAACAGAACTTCTCTAAAACAAATACTACCGCTAACATTTCCTTCTCGGTAATAGAGTAGTTCTCTTGGGTATCGTTAAGAGTCAAAGATGCATAGTAAATCACATGAGGTAACCTTCCAACTCTTTGACCCAAAACGGCACCAATGGCATAGTCACTCGCATCACACATGAGTTCAAATGGGAGTGACCAATCCGGAGCTTTGATAATCGGTGCCGAGGTTAACTTCTCCTTCAACTCGTCAAACGCCTCCTTGCATGCCAAATCGAACTCAAAATCCACTTCCTTTTGCAACAACTTGCATAATGGTGAAGCTATTTTCGAAAAATCCTTGATAAATCTCCTATAGAAACCTGTATGACCAAGGAAAGAACGAACTTCACGCACATTAGTGGGGTAAGGAAGGGATTGAATTGTGTCAATTTTGGCTTTATCGACCTCAATACCTCTAGATGAAACCACATGACCTAGGACAATACCTTGTTCTACCATAAAATGACATTTTTCCGAATTAAGAACAAGGTTAGATTCAATGCATCTCTTAAGCACAAGAGACAAATGAAATAAGCAACTATCAAACGAGTCACCATGTACGGTAAAGTCATCCATGAAAACTTCAATGAAATTCTCTACATATTCTGAAAATATACTAACCATGCATCGTTGAAAAGTCGCGGGGGCATTACATAGCCCAAATGGCATGCGCCGATATGCAAAAGTACCAAATGGACAAGTAAATGTGGTTTTCTCTTGGTCCTCGGGCGCAATTGCTACTTGAAAATAGCCCGAGTACCCATCTAAAAAGCAATAAAAGGCCTTACCGACAAGCCTCTCTAGCATTTGATCGATGAAAGGTAGAGGGAAATGGTCCTTCCTAGTCACCGCATTGAGTCGACGGTAGTCAATGCAAACGCGCCACCCATTTTGAACACGGGTGGGAACCAACTCTCCATGTTGATTCTCTACTACCGTTACTCCACTTTTCTTTGGCACAACTTGTGTGGGACTTACCCACTTGCTATCCGAAATTGGGTAAATTATACCCACTTGCAAGAGCTTCAAGATCTCCTTCTTCACCACCTCCATCATAGGTGGGTTCAATCTCCTTTGGGGTTGCCTCACCGGTTTGGCATCTTCTTCTAGGAAAATGTGATGCATACAAGTGGTTGGACTAATGCCTTTGATGTCGGCTATAGTCCATCCAATTGCTAACTTATTCTCCTTAAGAACCTCCACAAGCTTTGCTTCTTGCTCCTCCGTGAGCTTGTTAGAAATGATGACGGGTAAGGTCTCACCATCTTCTAAAAACACATACTTCAAATGATCCAGCAAGGGTTTTAATTCTACCACGGGTGCCTGCACAACTGAAGGTAACAATTTCTCACTAGGCAAAGTTAGTGTTAGTGGTTTAGAAAAAGATGACATAATAGGTGAAGTCTCCATCTTGGATAAGGAAGCCACAACCTCCTGCAAGTCACTAGAAAGAGTTAGATCCAAATCATTACAATATAAGCTATTATCAATAGCCACAATCAAGTCATCTTCTCCTTCTAGGTTGAACACATCCTGCACTATGGGTTCCAGAACATCAATCATATAACAAGAATGGTCGTCACGTGGATATTTCATTGAATCATAGATGTTAAAATTAACCACTTGACCATTAGCCTCCATAGTGAGTGAACCATTAGACACATCGATTTTAGTGCTTGCGGTTTTCAAAAATGGCCTACCTAAAAGTATAGGGGTCGCATGTGAATCGTGTTCCATTTCAAGCACATAAAAATCGGCGGGGAAAATGAGTTTGTCCACCATTACCAGGACATCCTCAACAACCCCTTTGGGGTAAGCATTAGAACGATCGGCTAATTGTATTACCACCCCCGTTTTAATTAAAAGACCCAATTTCAAAGATTTATATAATGAATCTGGAAGTACATTTATCGATGCATCTAAGTCAAGCATAGCATTAGGAAATGTGGTGTCTCCTACGGTGCAAGGAACGGTAAACATACCCGGGTCACTACATTTAGGTGGTAATTTATGTTGAAACAAAGCCGACACATGTTCATTGACTTTAACTTTTTGGACTCCCTTAAGCTTTTGATTCCTTTTGATAGTACACAATTCCTTAAGAAATTTAGCATATCTAGGAACACTTTTCAATAAATCAAGTAAAGGGATATTTACCTCACATTTCCGGAAAGTTTCATAGACATCTTTATCTTGCACGGGCCGAGTCTTCCTTTTGAGTGCCTCCGGAAATGGTGGTGGGTCCACATAAGCGGGTGTCACTATCGGCAAAGACGCTTCTTGCTCCACCGGGGTTGGAACGGTGTTCTCAACCTCAAGCTCTTCCTCCTCTTGCTCCACAATTTCTCGAATCCTATCTTGTGGACCGGGTAATTCTTTCCCACTTCGCAAAGTAATAGCACTAGCATTAGCATTAGGTGGGGGAATAGGTTGGGATGGAAGTTTCCCCGTATCCCGAGCCTCAAGTCTCCCTATAGCACTAGACATTTGACCCATTTGATGTTCTAGGTTTTGAATGCTAGTTTTAGTGTCATGTTGGAATTGGGCTTGGTTTGCTTGCATTGTAGCAACATTAGAGGTTAAAGCCCGGATCATGTCCTCCGTGGACATAGTAGGTGTGGTAGTTTGGGCTTGTAGGGTGAAGGTGTTTGGGACTTGGTTTCTAGGAATGAAACGGGGTCGGACTTGACCAAATTGTTGGCCAAAGGTTTGACCTTGAGGTTGTAAGCCTCCTTGTGAGTTTCCATATTGGAACCCGGGATGGTCTCTTCTCATATAAAAATTATCATACCTCTTTTGGCCAAAAGCACCGACCGCATTTACCTCCTCGGTGACCTCCTCTTCCATAAGTGGACACTTGTCGGCGAAATGCCCATGTGATGAACAAATAGAGCAAGCTTGAACTTGTTGTTGATTTCCCTTCATCATGTCCCTCATCATGGAAGCCAAATCTTCAACCTTCCTTTCAAGTGAAGTGTGAGAACTTGAAGTAGCCATGTTCACCCTTTTTTGTGGTAGTTCTCACACTAAATTGGCGTGAGCTTTCGGCGAGCTCACTCAATAATGCATAAGCATCATCCGGATTTTTATTAACGATGCCTCCTCCACTAGCGGCATGGACCATTCGGGCATCATCCGGAGATAATCCTCCAACAAAATAGAGGATGAGATCGGTAGCACTATACCCATGATATGAGCAACTTGATAATAATTTTTGGAAGCGCTCCCAATATTGATAAAGTGTTTCCCCATCGTCTTGCTCCACATTGGATATCTCCTTCTTGATACTTGACGATTTGGCGGCGGGGAAGTACTTCTCAAGGAACGCCTTCTTCATTAATTCCCAAGTTGTGATACTACCCGGTGGAAGGTAGTACAACCAATCTCGAGCGGCATCTTTGAGGGAAAATGGAAATGCCCTCAATTTGATTTGCTCTTCGGTAACTCCATTCGGTTTCATGCTAGTGCATACAACATGAAACTCGGATAAGTGCTTGTGTGGGTCCTCACCACTTAACCCATGGAATGAAGGTAATAAGTGGATCAAACCGGACTTCAATTCAAAGGTTGCATTTTCCGCCAAGGCCGGAAAAGTAATGCAAAGTGGTTGTTGAGAAAGATCGGGAGCTTTGATCTCCTTCAAGGTTCTTGTTTCTTTGACCATTTTGATCTCCTTTGTCTCCTCAACTACGCTATCAAAATCGAGCTTCCTCTTGATTTCCTTCCGAATGCGACGAAGAGTCCGCTCCAATTCTGGATCAAAATCTACTAATTTATCGTTAGTAGAACGGGTGTTCGGCATAAACCAAACACCAAGAAAATAGAAATATATAGAAAAACACACAAATAAATAACAAAAATTGCCTTCCCCGGCAACGACGCCAAAATTTGGCTAGACTTGTCGTGAGTCTCCAAATTACAATTTTAATCCACTTCTAACACAAACTAGTAGTTAGTGAAAGTAGGGGTCGAACCCACAAGGAAGGTGATTATGCCGTTTAAGTGTGTGTAAATCTATATAATTTAGTAACCGAATGGGGAGGATTTTAAGGTGTTGATTCTAAATCTAATAGTCTAATTAAATAAATTAACAAAATAAAATAAACTAATATGAATAAACGATGCAACAAATATGAGAAAAATACTTGGACCAAGCAATATCCACCATCAAGTTTAACGAATTGATCATTGACTCTTCTATTTCACAATGTATATTAGAATACTTTGCTATGAAGTTTAATTGACTTCTAATTCCACTTATTAATAGTTATAAGATATGAGAAGCATACTCAAATAACCCTTACGATATTGTTAACTTAAATCAAGCGTCTAAATCGTATCAATATGTAGATTAAAACGATGGAATTTAGCAAAGATGAAAGAATGATTACTCAAGCGGTATCACTTTATTTCATACAAGTTTAATCCTTATAACTCAACAACGATGAAAAGCATACAAATTGGTGAATTATATTTGCCACTCGGATATAGTTAAACAAACAAAAGATTCATTTAACTATTCTAGCAATGATTTATCAATAACAACAACTAGGTGATCAAACTAGAAGATGAATTAACAAACCAAGAATTATTATAAATTAAACTTGATACTCTAATAATAATGCAAAATAGAAACGAGTCTTACAATTCCTTAAACTTGAAAGGCTTCAATAACTTGTTCCAAGAATAAGAACTTAGCCCCCCATACAAAAGAACTACTTGGAAAATAAACTAGAAAATGTATGTGTTTTTGAGAATTACAAATGATACTTGATGTCTTCAATGATCCATGTGATGGTGAACTTCTCCTCTTTATATAGTCATCCATGGAGCATCTTCATCAATGGCTATTAAAGCCTCATAAAAATGATCATAATAAAGAAGAAGAGTAAAAGAGGTGAGTAAAGAAGAAGAAAAAAAGGTTAGAGAAAGAATCCTATGCGAAAAAGAATCCAAGAAGGAATCCTATGCACAAATTTCTGCCGCTGGCAGCGGATTTTTGGAAATCCGCTGGCAAGAAATTCCGTTGGCAGCGGAATTTGGAAATCCTCCACTTCTTTCTTCCACTTGGTCTGGGCTTCCACTTTAACTTTGGGCTTGATTTGTCTTCACTTCCAATAGATTTTTGACACTTTAACCCAATAAACATTTCAATTACAACCCATACTACTTTTCACCCTTTAATCCACCTAATTACACATTTTATTATATTAATCCATCAATTTGGACATATGCACTAAAATCCTTCAAAACACACCTAAAACTACAAAATAGTCAACTAAATGACCCTTATTAATCCCTATTAAACTAGACTAATCATTGTACCTAAGAAGGGAGGGACTACTGTGGTTCTGAATGAGAAGAATGAGTTAATCCTTACCCGAATTGTGACGGGATGGAGAATGTGCATAGACTATAGAAAATTGAACACCGCTACACTTAAAGACCATTTCCCATTACCCTTTATCGACCAAATGCTTGAGAGACTAGCTTCTCACAAGTATTTTTCCTATTTAATTTAGATGGATATTCGAGATTTTTCCAAATCCCGATCTCCCGGTTGACCAAGAAAAGACCACGTTTACTTGTCCCTATGGCACTTTCGCATATCGCAGGATGCCATTTGGATTATGTAACGCACCCGCCACCTTTCAAAGATGCATGATGAGCATCTTTTCCGACTACATCGAGTCCATTATGGAACTGTTTACGGACGACTTTAGTGTGTATGGTATGAGTTTTTCAGCTTGTTTAGCTAACTTGGATACCATTTTAAACCGATGTGTCGAGGTTAGTTTGGTCTTGAATTGGGAAAAGTGCCATTTTATGGTCACCGAGGATGTAGATTTGGGTCATGTGGTTTCCGAAAAAGGCATTTAGGTGGATAAAGCAAAAGTGCAAGTGATTGAGCAATTGCCCTTGCCGGTCAATGTAAAGGGAGTAAGAAGTTTCCTTAGTCATGCGGGGTTCTATCACCGCTTTATCAAGGACTTTTCAAAAATTGCTAAGCCACTTACACAATTGCTCCTAAAGGATGCCCCTTTCGATTTTAATGATGAGTGTGTGGAAGCTTTTAACAGGATTAAGCAGGCCCTTATATCGGCTCCGACTATTTAGTCACCGAATTGGAATTTGCCATTCGAGATAATGTGTACGTAACGCAAGCGATCATGCTGTGGGAGCGGTTTTGGGTCAAAGGAAGGACAAGGTCTTGCATGCTATATACTATGCTAGTAAAACACTTGATAATGCTCAAGTTAACTATGCAACCACCGAGAAGAAATTGCTAGCTATAGTGTATGCTTTGGAAAAATTCAGAACCTACTTGGTTGGATCGGAAGTCATTGTTTTCACCGATCATGCGGCTCTTAAGTACCTCCTTGCTAAGAAAGAAGCGAAGCCCCGATTACTTCGATGGATCCTCCTCCTCCAAGAGTTTTATTTATCGATCCGGGATAAGAAGGGAGCGGAAAATGCCGTTGCGGACCACCTATCGAGGCTAAGAGTTGAGGAGGAAGGAGTTGTCATCCTCATAGATGACTCTTTTCCCGATGATTCCCGTATGGCCTTAACTATCGGTGAAAGCGAGAGTCTTTGGCATGCAGATTATGCTAATTATTTAATTGGTAAGGTACTACCTTCCGGATGAGTGTTGGCAGGTGAGTTTGAGTTGTCCGACAATATTTCTGGGATGATCCTTATTTATTTAAGGAGTGTGCCGATGGTATTTTCCGGCGATGTGTACCTCAATTGGAAGTTCGAGGAATTTTAGAGAGTTGTCATTCATCACCATATGATGGTCATCATGGACCGAGCCGAACCACGGCCAAGGTCCTCCAATCGGGTTTTTATTGGCCAACCTTATTTCGGGATGCCTAAGCCTTTATTATGTCTTGCGACGTGATGCGCGTATTTTATATACACTTTTTATGCTTTTATTACGCGCATCCCGTACTTATCAAGTAGTGAAAGTTATTATTTTACCCCGAATAGGCGACTTTGTGGTGTGTATTGTCTTTTTGCAGGAACGGAAGCCACATGAGCTAAAACGAACCAAAACCGAGCCAAAATGAAGCTGGAAAGAGCTGATTGCAGAAATGGGCCAATTATAGTCGACAGACTATCAGAATAGTCGACAGACTATGATGATAGTCGACAGACAGTAAAAATAGTCGATGGACTATTTGGAAAATCTGCAGAAGTCAAATGAGTCAATATTAGTCGACCGACTATTAAAATAGTCGGCCGATTATTTTTCGGGCCGCGAACAGATTTCGTGTTCAGCAAGCAGTTTCCTAATCAGTTTTAACTCTCTCTAATTGTATAAATAGGGCTTTTCAGCCACATTAGAATGCACTTCTTTTTACTTTTACTTCTCCATACTTCTCCACTCCTCCTTAAACTTCTCTTTAGATCTCTTCTTCTTATTCTCTTAGAATTACTTTTAGTTTAATTTTCCTCTTAGAAACTCGGTTATTGTAAGATCGCAACATTTGAATCGCCTTCATTTCTCTTGGTAATTTAATCTAATCTTTCTTCCTTCTTTCTTCTTCATGTTCTTGATTGTTCCTCTTCTTTATTCTTGATTGTTCTTCATCTTTTGTTCTTCTTCTTCATACTTAATTATTCTTAATCTTTGTTTATGCTTGTCGTAATTTTATTATTATTCATCATGTTTAATCTAGTGAAATTTTTTATTAATATTGTTGTTCTTGATTTAATTATAAGTAGCTAATTTCCTTCGCTAGAATTTAGGGGATCTGCGAATTGAATGTGGTCGCTAAATAATTTATAGATCTATCAATAATATTGTGTCTGAGTTGTCAATTTGTAGCATTTAATTGAGATTAATTGATTAAGTTGACTTAATTGATTAATTGAATTGGTAAACTTGAACTTAAGATCGGAAGCCTGATAAAAGTTAGACTTGCTGCAACACATTAGTATGCCCTAATAAGATCGAAAACCTTTAGACGCATGCTAGGGTGAATAGCGGACCGGAAGGACCTTTTCACTACCCCTTAGACCAATATCTGCGACAGACCTGTGACTTAGACCGTGACCATATGAGATTTGTAGTGAACCAACAATCCTAGTTTTCTCTCTATATTTATTCATCCTTATTCATCTTATTTATTTTAGTTATTCTTCTTTGTACTTCTCTTCCTTCACTACTTTTAGATTAGTTAAACACAAAAACAAAAACCCCCGATTTGTTTACTTAGATAAACTTTAATTACGAGTAGAATTTATTTGTTTCCTTGTGGATACGACGATCCTGACTTCCCTAGCTATATTTTTAGTTAGACCTAAGTTGGTTATCTTTGATAGGTATACGACTAGCTTATTACGACACATGTCAAAGGACCGGTAATATTTCTAGGAGGCATGAAATGCCTCAAAATGGGATCCTTGAGGTAGAAATTTTTGATGTTTGGGGTATATATTATCAGGGTCCATTTCCGTCATCCAAAGGCAACCGATATATTTTGGTTGCGGTAGATTATGCCTCTAAGTGGGTGGAGGCTGTAGCATCTCCTGCTAATGATGCTAAGAAGGTAATAACTCTATTCAAAAAGACTATTTTTCCCCGTTTTGGTGTTCCAAGGGCGATCATTAGTGATGGTGGAAGCCATTTTCATGAGAAGCGACTTGATGCTTTACTTGCTAAGTACAGTGTATCTCACCGTACTGGTCTTGCCTACCACCCTCAAACGAGTGGGCAAGTCGAGGTGTCTAACCGGGAAATAAAGTCTATTCTGCAGAAGGTTGTGTCAAAAGCTCGAAAAGATTGGAGCTCTAAGCTAGATGATGTGTTGTGGGCTTATCGTACCGCCTTTAAAACGCCTATTGGTACTTCACCTTACCGATTGGTCTATGGCAAGTCATGTCATTTACCCGTCGAGCTCGAGTACAAGGCTTGGTGGGCGATCAAGGAGTTTAACTTGGACCCGCAGTTGAGTGGGGAGAAGAGACTCATGTAGCTTAATGAGTTAGAGGAATTCCATCTTGGTGCCTATGATAGTGCTCGGGTTTACAAGGAGCGCACCAAGCGGTGGCATGACAAGCGTATCCTTCATCGTGAATTCAACGTAGGGGATAAGGTACTATTGTTCAATTCTAGACTCCGGTTATTTCCCGGAAAGTTAAAATCTCGTTGGTCCGGACCTTTTTGCGTCACCCATGTTGGTAAGTTTGGCTCGATTGAAGTCGAGAGTGATTCGGGTGAACGTTTCAAGGTGAATGGTCAACGGTTGAAGTTATATCATGAAGGTACTCAAGTTGTGATGCGTGCAATTTATATATGATTATTCTGTCTTTTACGCACGCATTTTCATGCATATCGAGTAGCATTGTCTACTATTTTCCCCCGAATTTGATACTTTGTGGTCATGTTGCATCTTATGCAGGTTTGAACCCGTGGACGCATAAACAAGGCAAAAATTGTGCTTAAAGATCAAATCTTATGCGAAATAAGAAAAGAGAATGATCGTTTCCAAATAGGTCTACTTAAAACGTAAATATCTTGAGTTATACAACTCCAATTGAGCTGATACTAGTTGTGGTGGAAAGCTCTTTCTCTTAGCTTTCCAACGGTATATTACACGCCCAATTTGACGAAGTAACGAAGAAATGGCAAGCATTTGAAGTTGAGCGCGCAGTGCTGAGAACGGAAACGGGTCACAGATAGTCGAACGACTATCCATAATAGTCGACCGACTATTCTCTAGACTAGACGAAGACCGAGACTTTTCCTAATTTGATGTTTAGTGTTAATAAGACTTTTGGGCTTTTGTTTTAGCTTAGTATTTAAGAAACTATTAGACTAGAATTCTACAACCTCTTCTATTATGCTTCTAATTCTCTTTAGACTTCTCTTTAGATTTCTCTTTACACTAAAACTTTTATATCTAGATTTATGAATTCTTTTCTACTCTTCCTTTAAACTCGGTAATCTAATTCTTTCTTTGTTCTTTCTTATTCTCTTTGTTCTTAATTCTCTCTCTCTCTCTTAATCTTACTAATTCTTTTATTCTTAATTTATCTTTAGATCTATTCGCTATCCTTAATTTATTTATAATCTTTATTATTGTTGTCGTAAATTATTCTGTGAGTAGCTGTTGTGTGCTAAATTTAGACCGTTTTTCCTCCCATTTAGACCCGTTTTCCCCTCGTTTTGCGAGTCTTGAGTGCGATTATCGCCATATTTTGCGTACTTCTCGCATTAGCGTCCTTCTTGTGCGTTTTACGTGTTTTTGGTAGTTTTTCTATCATTTTGATAGGATTTGGCACCGAATTCACGATTGAGCTTTCACGAGCACAAGAGAAGGGAATACCGTCTAAAGAGCAAAGCACACAACTTAAAGTTTAAGGTCATCCAATCAATCGACGAAGAATGAGACAAGAAAGAGGCCAGAAATATGACCGGGCGAAATTTCACCCGGTGAGACACCAACGGGCGAAATTTTACCCGACGGTAAAAATGTCTCCCGAAGATTTTCCGAGACCTCCCCACCGAGCGAAATTGACCGGGCAAAATTTCCCCCACCGGGTGAAATTTCGCCCGATGGGAAGAAGTGCCAAAAACGCCAAAAATAAGAAGAAAATCTCACCGGGCGAATTTTTCACCCGGTGGGAATTATCGTGAAGTCCGCGGGGCAAAGTTTCACCTTATAAAGATGCTAAGGGAGATTGTCTCACTAATGGAGCATAAAGTGGATTTGAGCTTTAGGTTAAATACCCATTAAGGCTTTACTATATATATGTTACCCTAGTTTATTGCCCAAGTCAACTCTCCATTGTGCTAAGGAGAGAAGACATTACACCATTCCACCATCTTATTACACCATCTCTTTAGTAGTAGTTTAGTAGTATTCTAGTAAAAATCCTCCATAATTCTAGTAGTTTACATAGTAATTAGTAGTAGATCTACATAGTTTCCATCAACAATTATCTAGATTACAAGTTTGTAGAAGATTATTTTGAAGATTTGTTGGGTTTATTGAAGAATTAAGTGGCAAGTTCTTCATTTTATTCATCAAAGATTCAATCTTTAGATTATTATTCTAGTTCTATTTTGAAGATTTGTTGGGTTATTTGGAGGATTAGTGACAAGTTCTCCATTTTGTTCATCAAAGATTCAATCTTTATTCATGCAACATTATTATTTCTTATAGATCTTCATAGTTGGTATACTTCTCTTCCACTCTCTAATCTCTAGTTTAGTTTTAGTGTTATTTTCTCATCATTGTCTTGTTTAGATCATATTAGTGTTGTTAGTTTCCTTAGATCTAGTTATTATGCATGTTGTAGTGACTTTCTCCTTAGTTAATGTTTTATTGTCTTCCATTATGATTAGTGAGTAGATTTCTTGTTGGGGGGTTTAGGGATGAGGACTTGGATTATTTGAATATAGGAATGTTGGTGGGTTGCTTGCTTGTTGGTTTATCTTGTTTATGGTTTTTATGTCATTGTTATTTTAGTCCGGCCAACTAGACCGACCTTGACTAGTTTCTAATTTTCTATCAATATGGGGAAACTCGGGGTAGAAATTACCATAGCTAGAAACTTACCCTTATTTGCCGCGAAAACGGGTTTTTAGGTGAGTTAGGTGAAGAAACCGAAAGGTGGCATTCTCCTTTATCAACGTTGCAACAAAAACTCGATTCCGACCTTCTTAGACTCCAAGTACCGAGTCCCGACTTCCCCCTAACACCTTTCCCTAGATTTATTACCTCTAGCTATCATCATAGACATTCCTCTAGTTTAGACTCGACCCTTAGAAAACCCCCATCTAGACATCAAACACACCGCTTTAAACTCGATTGTCAACACACCGTTCCCTGTGGACCGACCTCGACTTACCACGATTACTCTAGTAGTTTTTGTGTTATTCCGAGTCTATAAATATCGTTTGATCCCTCGTCCTTCGTTAACGACCGATCCGATTGGGAGGCGATCAAAATGGCGTCGTTGCCGGGGAGCGGCGAGTAGCTATTGTGTTTTTAGTTGTTGTTTTTGATTCTTTTCTCTTCTCTCTTTTCCCTAGTACCGTGAGGTGCTAGGAGTCTCACTGTTTAATTGAGTTTTATGCCCAGGAACACGTCATCCCCCTTGTGGTTCGATCCGGAGCCAGAAAGGACTTTTAGAGCATTGCGTTTTAGAGGAAATAACTCAACCACCATCATTCCACATCCTTCATTATCACCTCCTAACCTTAATCCCATCCTACCATTTACACCTTATACATCACCTAATTCCACTCCAAATAATCCTTCCATACCTTCCACTTCACAAAATTCACCACCATCACCGAAAACACCACCACCAAATCCATCCCCTCCAAATTCTCCAAATTCACCAAATTGAAATCCACTATCACCACCAATCCAACAAATGACGACCTTAGCCTCTCATTTCAAATTAACACACGAAGAAACACCTTCTCCCGTCGATTTCGAAGACATACCCGAGAACTATGAATTGAAAGCTTCTTTGACCAACGCGGTCCAACAAGATACTTTTCACGGTTTTTCTCAAAAAGATGCTCAAGAGCACATCGCTTCATTTAAAGAAAAATAAGTAGGAGCCCGTCTCAATGGATTAACTTCGTGCCAGTTGCATCATTTATTATTTCCGAAGACCTTGAGAGATGGAGCTCGTAGATGGCTTCAAGGCCATCCCGCTAATACATTTACAACATGGACTCAACTATCTAATGCCTTCTTGGAGAAATATTTTCCGCCGTCAAAGACTAACCAATATCGCATGGAGATACAAACATTCAAGCAAGATGAATTTGAAAGCCTAAGTGAGGCTTGGGAAAGATTTAGAGATTTGTTGCGCAAATGTCCACACCATGGAATACCCGATTGGCTAACCACTCAAACGTTTTATAACACCCTTTCATCAAGAACCAAGGAAAACCTCAATTCGGCCGCCGGAGGAGATTTCTCTTCTCTCACCGATGAGGCATCTAAGAATCTTATTGAGAAGATGGCAAGGAGTGATTCTAGAATGGGTCAATCGAGGGATTCAAGAAAGAAAGTTGAAGTGAACTTATCTACGAGTTCTAATGAATTGAAATTTCAAACGGAACTTGAGGAATTGAAAAAGAGAATGGATGCCATGAGTTCGAAGCCTACTCCTAGAGGTATGTACCAAATTCAAGGGAATGTTCCACCAAGGCAACCATCACCTCCAAAGCAATTAACATGGGAAGTTCAATGTGATCATTGTGGCAATTGTGGCCACGACTTTAGCTCTTGTATTCCTAATGAAGAAATTTATGTTGAAGAGCCAAATGAAGTCCAAGCTATACAACTGTATGGGCAAAGACCTCAATTTGATCCTTTTTCTAATACCTACAATGCCGGCACAAGGTTTCATCCTAATTTCTCTTATGGAAATCAAAATGTTCAAAACCCGATGCCACGTACCCAAGGGAGTCAAATGAGGCCATTTAATCAAAGTCAACAAAGGCCCTTTAATCAAGGTCCTCCAAAGATGCCCCCATATATGCCTCCTCATCAAAGGACCAACTTCAATCAACAAGGTAGCAACTTCTATGTTCCTAACAATTACAACAATTACCAAAATCAACACGGTAATCATTTCAATCATGGATACAATCAAGGGTTCCAAGGTAACTTTCAAGGAAATCAAGGTTACAATCAACCACCATTCAATCAACCCTCTCAATCTTATGGCCAACCAAACAATTCTCAATTTGGTCAAGGAGGTCCTTCATGGGATAACTATAATGATTTGCAAAGAACCGTTGGGCAACTATGGAATGAACATCAGATACCAAGGCAAGGCTAAAGGTTTGAGAATCACAAGAAGCAACAAAAGCCTTAGCCGCCCCAATTCATCCACCCCATGGTTTGCCCGGTCAACCCCAAAACCCAAGAGACCCTTCTCACCAAGTTGTAGACACCCGCATTTTGACTGCCACGTGTCTATAGTAGTCTCCAAAAAACACCCGATGATGATCGGACGCAAACGTGACTTGGTATACTCGGACTTGGGCTCGGAATCAATAATATCCGACATGGACTTTTAGCGGAGTAAAAATCTCACAAAACAGACCTCAAATTCAGGCCCAGTGGATCATTCCGAGCAAAATAAGACTAATTTGGTTCAAAACCGACACCAACAATAAATCCCGTCTTTTGGCGACCGGGTCAAAACCCGGTCAAAGACGAAACCATCTCAGAAATCAGCCAAATTCATTCTCGAAACTGGCGCCCGAAATTTGATCCAAACAAATCAATCCAAAATCAATGCAAATCAATCAAGGGCAATCACGCCTAAAATAACCCGGCCTAATTGATCCACTCGATCGAGTGAATTGACCCACTCGATCGAGTGGAGCCTCAAGAAGGCTGTCCAGGTTCACTCACGAGGGCACTCGACCGAGTGCACCCGCGCCACTCGGTCGAGTGACCCAACGTCGGGGCTCCCTATAAATACCCCCATCAACCCCATGCATTGACAACTCTTACACACAATTCCTATACAACTTTTGCCCTTACACTTACCCTACACTTCTCCCATACTACACAATACTACGAGTTCTTAGCAACCCTAAGATATACACACAAAAAACGGGCTCTTCGTCCCTCGAAAACCGACGACATACACACACACATATACACACCATAACTTGCATACATCCTCGATACTCCGGCGTCCTGTCGCTATTTACGAGTCCATTTCCGAGGCCTATACCTAGCATGTATGTTGAGGGTGTCCTAAACCCCATCTCGATCTCTACTATCTCGTCTCATTTTTATTTACTTTATCACATTTTTATATCATCCTTTATTACTAACGTTATTATACCGCGTATATATACTCTAGTATCAAAATCCGGTTTTAAATCTGTTTGACTATGATGATAAGGTTCGTCTAATCCCTTTACGAGCAACGACGGAGGTGGAGCCCTTTCGAGGAGCCCCGCCCCAATGTGACATGATCGCAATCGGTCATAGTTGAACGCATTTGACTCCATTTATATAATTAGTGCGGAACCCGTTGACACGAAAACCGACATCACATAACCCGAAAGAGTTAGTTCCGATGTCGTTACGTAGAGGGAAGCATTTCGTCACTAATTCAAATTTTCTAGTGTAACGATAAACATTTTCCTAAAATTACGATGACGGTATTATAATAGTATGCATACACGATTATGGTACCGGAAGCCAAGTAAAATACGAATCGTGCGATATTCGTATTTGGTTTGGCCGACCATCGATTTTAAGTCATAAAACAAAACAAGTTATCACTCGTACAGGGGCTACTCGACCGAGTACATATGCTACTCGATCGAGTTGCACCCAAAAATATGGGCAGTAGCTGCGTCTAAGGACGCACTCGACCGAGTCAGGTCACGACTCGGTCGAGTGGGTCCTGTAACCCATAAAACCGAGGGCTTTGACACACACTTCAAGCCCCGTCCTTTTATTGACTCTAGTCATCACGTGTAAAGACAATCACGTGACCCTCCTTTCTTTAAAACTCACGCCTTTCACGACACGTAGAACGACTTTGACCGATCTTCTTCGAAGTGATAAGTCGGGACAAGACTAAGGGACGTGGGATCGGGCTAGCAACACGCCACAGTCCCATGTTTCCGTCCTTCGTTTAGTACACAACATAATGTGTATTTAATCGGGGTTAGTCCATCTACATATTTCGTAGTCTAGTTTACATACGGGTCCGTTTCTATTATTATAGCGCCTTTTATTATTTCATTTATTATTTTATTGTTCGTTGTATTGTGAATTCCGGGTTGTATTCCGCCCGTGTAATTTGTAATTTATTCACGATTTTTCTATTTTCGATGTTTGTCATTTATTTATTTAAATGAACATCGCATGCTAAATCATTTCGACCATAATCAAGATGCATTAAATGACGTAGCAAACCAATAATTCACATGCTTAGCCCGAAAACGCTGTTTGCATATCATTTAGTCATTTTACTAGCGCGCGTACACGAACACGAACGATGTCTTAGTAGAGGCCGCCATGTGCGGGCGGGGTTGGGTGTCCTTAGTGGGCTTCCTAACACGTACCCTCACCCTTTACTCAGAACCTTTGGTTTCCGGATGTCCGAAACCCTTGGCGCACGAGAGTCATTTTATATATGAAAGTTGGTGTAAACGGTATCGGTATAACAATGCAAAGGGACGAGCCCCATAAACTCTGAAATCGAAGTGGGCTTACTTTGTGTATAGCCCATGACGACATAGAGTGGGCTCGTATGGTTCTGAATAACGACAAAATTCGGTGGCGACTCCATTTTGACTTAAATTTCGAACCCGAGAACAATCTTACCACGAGATTCATTCGCCTACCCAAACCCGCGCGTGGCCGCGTCGGGGTGGACCTACGTCATGTCCACAATTTGGCGACTCCGCTGGGGATACCTGTTGTACCACATGTCATCGGGGTTCCCAGGGTGAGACTCGAAGAGAAATCGTTCGTATATTAGTGTGCGCGCATTAGTTTAATGATTCATGCATAACCCAAATTTGCCCGGGCCGGTTACTTGTGACCGACGTCCCACTATACCACGGTGCATTCCTACATGGGTGCGCTAAAGACATCGATGGTGGAACTCGTCCGGGTTTTGTGGCATGTCCTAAGACCAACTCGGCTTAGGGAGTCCGTCCTAAACACGGGAAAGCCATCGTTGTTGGTATAGACCCTATTTTGACCGACCGAGACTTAGTGTAAAGCATACATAAGCGTCGTTATAATACTTGTTTGACTACATGCTACTTGGTTTCCGTGTCAATTTTCAAAAAACCGTCATTTCAAAATTGCATCTTTCCAAAAATATCCACCTTTCGAAAAACCCGAAATACTGTCCATTTCGGGACCCGTCTTTCCAAAACACCCAAATTTGAAAAAAAAAACCCCGAAATGCTGCCCATTTTGGGACTCACCTTTTCAAAATATCCAATTTTCAAAAACTCGGAATGCCGCCGAAATTTAGGATCAACGATTTGACTCAAAATATCCTTTTCTTTAGTCGACATGCTGTCCGTTTTAACTCTCGACTTTCCGACACCGTTTTGATTTTCTGAATTTTCTTCAAAATTTCCACTTTCCATTTTCGAACTATCGGAAATTCACCCTTTACATATTCCAACATCAAACATCCTACTTTCCTAAAATAAACCTTCCTTATTATAGGACCTACCGTCTATCCGTGTGTCAGGTCTTTGCATAGTACGTAGAGGGTTTATAGCGTCGAAACTACGTCGATCTTATATCACGAGTTTCCTCCCTTTTCCCAAGTCCGCCTTATCTGTCGAGGCACGACCAACCCGCGTAGGGCATACCCCTACAAAGGAAAGTCCATCCATACACTCGAGTCAAAAGTCTGGGGAATAATCTCACGTGGACCTTCCTTCGAACGGGACTAGGCCCACTAGGCCAAAATCCTAAGGAAGTCATACCACCTACGAGTCATTCGTCTAGGTGTCTTTCTCGAGTCTTTTCCACTCAGTCCTTTCCTTTTGGGTCGCTCGAGATGTACCTTTTTCTATGATTCCAAGATCTGGGTTCGGTTTCTGATTACGCGGTGTTCTTACAGACAGGCCGCCGGCAACCAGACACGCTCGCAGGATGGAAGCTACTTTAAGCAGTCTGAAAACCTCTGTGGACACCATGATCGACAAACAGGCCGACATCGAAGCCCAACTAGCTGAAATGAGGACCGGGCAAATTGCTATCATCACTCGTTTGGCTGCAGTGGAGCAAAGGACTCCAAATACTGGGGTTACGGAACCTCTGGCTGAACTAGTTAGCTCGGTTCGCCGATTGGAAGAACAGGTTCACTTGACTAGGAGTAACAATATCCATCGGGAGAATAGTCGTGAGTATAACCCACTGAGTGACAAACTGCCCGCAAACCTGAACCTCACCGGTTTGCCCATGTTTGAAGGTACTGAAGACCCGTTACTACATGTACGGGCCTTCAAGGAGTTCATGGCCATCAAAGGGGTGGACTCTACCATGTTCAAGAGCCTTTTTGCTGCGTCTCTTGAAAAGCAGCCTCGGGCCTGGTACTATAGGCTAGACCCGAAGAAATACCCTACTTGGGATGATGTGGCCACCGAGTTCGCTCGGAACTATGCTGACAACACCGAGATTCAAACCACAATGCGATCTCTGGAGGTCATGGCCCAGGAGCCGAAAGAAGGTTTTACCAAATACCTTCAACGCTGGAGGGCCGAGAGCGTGAAACTGGTCGATAAGCCTAGTGAGAAGACTTTGGTGGAGGCTTTTGTTAAGAACCTCCTCCCCTCCTACCAAGTTCACCTCCGATACGCTGTCATACCCAATTTCACCACCCTTACTGAAATGGGTATGAGGATCGAAGATGACTTAAGACTGGAAGGCCTCACTAAGGCCGCTGCCAAGGGTTACCAAGGGGCTTCTTCCTCCACTACCAAGCCTCAAGCTGCAACCCGCAGCATTTTCGACGCGGTTAATCTACTAGATGCCCCGTCCAAGAAGAACACCCCACCTCGGGTTTTCACTGACATAGGTATGACCTATACTTATGCCTTACAAAGGCTATCCTCAAAGGGCCTAATCCAACCGATAAGCCCAACTCCTGAAGTTCCGGTCGAGCGACGCTCCAAAAACTACAATGCACAAGCCAATTGCCAGTACCACCGGGGCAATGGGCATGACACCGAGAAGTGCTGGAAGCTGAAGCACTTAATCCAGGACTTGATCGAAAGCGGTAAAGTCCCGCTACCCGGAGATAAGCCTAGCAACAAGGAGAACCCTTTCAGCTCCCACGCCATCTTTACCGGGGAGGTGATTGATTGCTCTCACCTTATCTCTCCATTTATCCCGCAAGTGAACGGGATCTGGTTCGACGACGAGGATGACGTCTACCTCGCCAAAGGGGAAGATGTCCCCATCACCTCCGAGGAGATTCGAAGGACTAAATCCCGAGTCCTAACCAGTAACCACCTTGGTCGTCCCTATCAAGCCACTAGCTCTAGAGACACCCCTATCCCGACAACCGTCACTAAGCCATTTAGGACGGAAATCGCCCCTGAAGAGCCAACTGCTGAAACGACTCTCGTGAAGCAGCTGAAGAAGACCCGAGTTGACCTCACTATATGGCAACTCCTGGTTAGCTCACAGGAACATCGAGAAGCACTTACAAAGGCTCTCAATCAAATTAAGGTTGACTCTTTGGTTACCCCTGCTGAGATGGTAGCCACAGTCCTGCCCCACCTGAAGGGCAAAGCTAAGGAAGAAGGTCTGATGATTACTTTCTCTGAAGCCGACCTACCGCCATTCGGGGCCTCCCATAATCTGGCCCTCTACATTACGGTGGTTTGCTGAGGGAAATACCTCCCTATGACCCTGGTTGATGATGGGTCCGCTGTGAATGTCCTTCCTCTAAGGACCGCCAAAGTCCTCGGCATTACCGAGGCCGATTACATCCCGACTGCTCAAACCATCCAAGCCTTTGATGGGTGCCCAAAGTCGGTAGCTGGGGCCGTGAAACTAACCATCATAACGGGCCCGATAGAAAAGGAGCTCGAATTTCAGGTGATCGATGTCACCTCATCATTCAATTTGCTCCTAGGTAGGCCTTGGATCCATGCGGTCAAGGCGGTGTCCTCCACCCTCCACCGAAAAATCAAGATGCCTCTGCTTAACGATGTTATCACTTTAGAGGCAACACCAATGACTGTGGCTAGCTGTAACGCCATGGGACGCACGGACCTCTGGGGGTTCGATTTTGTGGGGATGATCGAGGAAGAGTACCTCTTTAGGCCTTACTTCACTACGAGTATCGACACGATGCTCCAAAACCTTGGATACTTTCTGGGGGCTACCTCTCGACCCGATCTTCCAGCTGGGAAGATCATCGAAGTTCTCATAGATGAAGAGTCTCACTTTGGTCTCGGGTATGCCATAACTCCCGACAATGTTGTCCGAGCAGGAATTGAGAAGGCCTGCAACATTATTAAGGGTATCCACTTGAGCCCTTACAGCCCACGGTTGGCTGACTACTTTGTCACACCGGTATTTGTGGCTGGTCTATACCAGCCGAATGCTGTGCAGCTCGGGACCCACTTGGCCCGGGACTGCAACTATATCCCAGAAGATGTGTTCGCCCTCATCCAATCCAACGGAGCTGAAGATGCTGAGCCCGCGCTAGGGCTGCTATTTGGGGAAGACACCATAGCCCTAACTCCAAAGGAAGACCTGGTCAACCTGATACTCCGCAGCAACAGGTTTTACCTGACCAAGCTAATCTCGGATGTTGGTTCCGAGACGAAAAACAGGGCCTGGAGGAAGACTATCAAATGGACTGATAGTCAGGGAAGAATCTATAAGCTGGTCACCGGAGAGGGAGACATGCCTGAGTCTGAGTCCGAGTCCGAGTCTGAGTCGGAGTCTGAGTCAGAGTCTGAGGTCGAGTCTAGGGAAGTCGGTGCTAGAGTCACCCCTGTAACCCCTCTCCCTTTTATCATTCCTGCTGCTGGCACCTCGGGGTCTGTCCCGAGTGCTTTACCAATTCCGCCTCTGACCAATGATCAGATGGCTGCTCTCTTTGAGCTGTTTTCCAAATTTTCAATCAATAATAACAACCGTTCTGCTTACGACTTGCCTCTTTTAAATTCTGTTTTCAAAAATGTTTTATGCTATGACATTGAGAAACCCGACGAACAGGTACCTTTACCTCCACACCTGATCGAGCAACTAGAGCAAAAAGAGTCCCGGAACCCGGTGATCGAAGAAACCGAGTCCATAAATGTGGGTACAACCTTAGAGCCTCAGATACTTAAGATAGGGTTATCCTTAGATCCCGAGGAGAAACAACAGTTCGTAAACCTCCTCCAAGAGTTCAAGGATGTCTTCGCATGGTCCTACAAGGACAAGCCGGGGATAGACCGGGAAATAGCCGAGCACCACATACCAATCAAAGACGGGTGCAAACTGCTCAAGCAGAAGCTCCGCCGAATGAGGCCCGAGTGGTCTCTCAAGGTAAAAGAAGAAGTCGACAAACAATTCAAAGCCGCCTTCATACAGGTGTCCGAGTATCCGGACTGGGTGGCAAACATCGTGCCGGTTCCTAAAAAGGACGGTAAGGTGCGAGTATGTGTAGATTTTCGGGATCTTAACAAGGCAAGCCCGAAAGATGATTTTCCGTTACCACACATCGACATACTGGTGGATAACACGGCCGATCATGCCCTTCTATCATTCATGGACGGGTATGCCGGGTATAATCAAATCAAGATGGCGGAAGAAGACATGAGTAAGACTACCTTTACCACACCTTGGGGTACTTACTGCTATACCGTCATGCCATTCGGTCTCATTAATGCCGGGGCCACATATCAAAGGACCGCTACCACTTTATTACACAACATGATGCATAAAGAGGTAGAAGTTTATGTAGACGACATGATCGTCAAATCCAAAGAACGGGACGGTCACATCACCGCCCTAAGAAAATTCTTCACTCGGCTGCGCAAGTACAACATGAGGCTAAACCCTCAAAAGTGCAGTTTCGGGGTAACATCAGGCAAATTACTGGGTCATATCGTTAGCCAACGAGGTATCGAAGTCGACCCAGCTAAAATCAAAGTCATTACCGAGATGCAACCTCCTAAAACCGAAAAAGAAATAAGAGGATTTCTCGGGAAAGTCCAGTACATCAGTCGGTTCATTTCCAAATCTTTTTCTGTCCGTGAAGATCCCACCAGAGCGCCTTCAGAGGAGCCATAGTGGTCCCCCCCGGACCGCCCGGACGATAGTATTTAACATCCAAAAAACGGCCAAATAAAAAGCCATGGTGTGTGAACCAAATTTCAAGAAACTGAAAGTAGGAGAACGGGTACTATGGGATGACAAGTGCCAAACTGCTTTCGACAAGATCAAGGAAATTCTGTCTGCACCGCCAGTCTTAATGCCACCTCAACCCGGTTTGCCTCTGTCGTTATACCTAACGACGACCGAGACAGCCATGGGGGCTATGCTGGCTCAGACGGTTGACTCCGAAGACAGAGCCATTTACTACATCAGCAAGAAGTTTTTAGAGTATGAGTGCAAATATACCATGCTCGAAAAGACGTGTTTGGCTCTAGTCTGGGCCACTAAGAAACTCCGGCACTATATGCTCAGTTACGAGGTCCATGTGCTATCCAAAATGGACCCGATCAAATACATCTTCGAAAAGCCCGTTCTCAACGGTCGAATCTTTAGATGGACTCTAATGCTGGCAGAGTTCGACTTGAAGTTTGTACCGTTAAAGGCTATTAAAGCTCGAGTAGTAGCTGAATTTCTCGCCAACAGCCCGATGACTGAAGAAGGACACACCGACACCTGGTCCTTCCCAGACGAAGATATTTTCCATACTGATACCGAAACTTGGGATTTATACTTCGATGGAGCATCCAATTTTCGAGGGTTCGGGGTCGGGATCCTCCTAATTTCACCAAAAGGGGAGCATACTCCCGTCTCCATTAAACTGGACTTTGATGTTACCAATAATGCAGCAGAGTACGAAGCATGCATTTACGGGCTACAAGCCGCCGCCAATCTGGGGATCACAAATCTCCGGGTACATGGTGACTCATCCTTGGTCATTAACCAAGCACTTCAGAAATGGAAGACTCGAAATGCTAATCTCGTGGCCTACCAGGCACGAGTAAGGGATCTTGAGAAACAATTCCAAAAGGTAGAATATATATACCTACCCCGGGAAGAGAATCAGTTTGCAGATGCACTCTCAAAATTGGCATCTTTACTGAACATTCCCGACCACGTGACCAGTATGCCAATTTGCGTCGAAAGACGCTCCGAGCCGGCGTACATTTGCGACATCGAAGACATTGAGATAACTGATCTCGAGCCATGGTATCAGGCTGTGTTAACATACCTGACGAATGGAGAGTATCCTCCCGGGACGGAAGGTCGAGCCAAGAAAGCCTTACGAAGGCTAGCCACCCAGTTCATCCGTACCGACGACGGTCAGTTATACAAAAAGACAGCACAGGGGGCTCTTCTCCTTTGTGTTGATAAATATAAGGCTGAAAAGGTTATGGCCGAAGTACACGATGGTGAAAACTGCCCACATATGAATGCCCACATGCTGGTCCGAAAAATCATGAGGCTCGGTTATTACTGGAACACTATGGAAGCCGACTGCAGGTCATATGTCAAACATTGTCATAACTGTCAAATCTTTGGCAATGTGCAACATATGCCGTCATCACTGCTTTATACCATGACGTCACCCTGGCCATTCTCGACGTGGGGTATCGACATAATCGGGAAAATAAATCCCTCAGGTACTGGTGGACACTGCTTTATTTTGGTAGCTATCGACTATTTCACCAAATGGGTCGAAGCTGAATCATATCGCATTCTCAATGCCAAGCATGTCGCCAAGTTTATCCAAAACAAGATAATATGCCGGTATGGGATTCCGTCTGAATTTATCAGTGATCACGGGACTCATTTCCAAGCCGAGACTGCAGCCCTGCTGACCAAGTATAAAATCCAAAGGCATACTTCCTCGCCTTACCGCCCTCAAACTAATGGAGCAGTAGAGGCGGCCAATAAAACAATTGTCACCATACTCAAAAAGATGGCTGATAATTACCGGGACTGGCCCGACAAAATACCTTTTGCCCTATGGGGATACCGAACGTCAATTCGCACCGCAACCGGGGCAACGCCGTATTACCTAACCTACGGGATGGAGGCAGTCCAACCAGTTGAACTGGAAGTACCGTCCCTCAGAATTCTGCTAGAAAGCCAAGTACCCGAAGCTGACTGGGTTCGAGCACGATATGACTCTTTGGTTCTACTAGACGAACGACGGTCCCGCGCCCTCAATAATATCCAAATCTACCAGAAGAGGATCCAACGGGCCTTCAACAACAGGGTAAGGCCCAGGAACATTAAGGAGGGCGATCTAGTCCTTAAGTCTGTTCGAGCTCTACTACCAGTTGACCCGAGGGGAAAATTCAAACCCAATTGGGCTGGGCCATATCTGGTGAAGAAAATCCTATCAGGGGGAGCAGTGATGCTGACGGACCTGGACGGGAACGAGTTTGTCAATCCAACCAACTTGGACCAGCTGAAGCGTTACTACCCTTAACCATTTCTCAATGTCATTAGCAAATTTTATCAAAAACATTTTTTTACAAAAAGCAAGTCAATGAGCTAGAATTATTTATTCTACTGTCATAAACATCTTGAACCAATAGTCTTGGTGTAATTCGAGATTGCAAATTTCCTATGCCTGAACTACGTTTGGTTTGATTCCGCCAATCGCGGATACGTAGGCAACCCCTCAAAAGGGTACAACCAATGCAATCAAGAAAAGACAGGAGCGCTTTAATAATAAACTTCTTTTACTAATTCAAAAAAAAAATCCCGAGAAACTCGGGAAATTACAAAAATGCAGGAGTTCAAAAAAAAAATACAAAAAAGCACACGACAAAAATAATAATAGTACTTAAAATAATAATAAAAGCTAAGGGACTCGGCATTTAGGGCATCTTGCCCTTCCCCTTATCCTTGGCCTCCTTAGCCGTCCACTGACGACGACGCGGAGGAGAGCGTTCCCGAATCACCATAGGAACCTCTCTAGCTCGGGCTCGATTGTTTGAGCCCGACTCCTCTATCACATCAATAGGCCCAAGTCGGGCCCTCACGGGCTCAGGAAGCCGGTCACGCGGACCTAATCGGTCCCGGGCCGCCAACCTTGGCCCAAGGCATCTCTCCAAGTCAGTCTGCCCCCGAGTGCTGCTAGAACCGACTTCCTTAGATCGAGTCTTAGTTTGTGACTTAAGACCCGATTCCTCCTGAACTGTAGCTTCAGGAATATCTCCCCCGGTGAAGAAGTCCCTGTTGTCCTTCGCCGTCTCGCGGTGAACCAATTCAAAGGCCTCATCAAGCTTCAAGGCCTTGCGAGCTTCCTCGGACTCCTCAGAAGTCCATTTCTGGTAAGCCCGAGACACCCAAGCGGATTGGCAAGGGCTGGGTATAGTCCATGTAGGACGAGTGAACCATCTTTGCAACCAGGTGTCGCACATAGCGTCCGTCAATTGGAGCGAGACGCTGATAATGGCTTCAGTCTCAGGGATGCGCTGAGACAAACCGAACTGCCTCAGGAGACGGTCCGGGTAAATATGAACTGTCCAGTCTAGGGACAGAATCACCAGGTAGCGAGCTTGGTCTCTCTTGGCCAATCAAGCCAACATCGAGAGGAACCACCAAGCGACGGTCCACCTAATCAAGGGACCCCCGTGAAACACCAGCTCTTCATCACAGTAAGCTCGGTTTACTTGATGACTCGAGCTTATCCGCCGCCTTCGAGAGCTGATCTGACTGCTCCGATAATTGGGAATGCTCGGAGGGGTCTCTACGATTGACAGTCGTTCCGACAACCATATCTGAAAAGTATACAAAAGCTTCGTAAGCAACCGGGTGGTCCACTACAGCCCACTCGATCGAGTACAGCAGCTGACTCGATCGAGTAAGCCCTCCAAAAACGGGCAGTAGCTCGACGAAGACGTCACTCGATCGAGTGACAGGTCCACTCGATCGAGTGACTTACGGATTTCAGGAATTTCGCAAAAAAAAAAAAAAAAAAAAAAAAAAAATCGGGGTGTATACATGCACAATACGAGTACTTCCCGTCAGCTGTCGGGTTGGGTCAAGCCGCCTAGCGTCCAGACCCATGATGATCTCCCCAGTGGCTAGCCAAGCAGGGCTATGACCAGTCTCCATCTGGTCAACCACTCCAATCAGCCTGATTTGACCCCTGCATGAGTCAAGTTCCATCAGCCCTTCAAAGACATAGCAGTGCAGCATGCAGAAGGCAAATGCCCTACGCCTGTGAGCAAGGGTGGCCCTCACATCCCGGGGATTCATGAACTTGTCAGCCAAGTCGAATAGGGAAACAGTATCCCCCCGCACCATCCGATCTGTCTCAGCATGAGACAGACCTAAGAATTCCCTTAGCCTGCTTCTCGGGTCCGGGTAGAACGGAGGAATAGCTGGCTGAACAGCAGGGCTCCAACCACCTATAGCCACAGCCTCCTCGGGTAAAAGGCATATTTCTCCCCGCGGGAACGCGAATACGTGATGGGTGGTGTCCCAAAACGACAAGCAGGCGTCCAGGAAATGCGAGTCAGTTATTAGACGCTGGAGAGGGAATAGATTGACAATTCCCATCTGGGTCAGACGGACCTTTTCCTCATCCCGAAAATATTGGGACCATGCGAGAAGCATAGCTGTCAAGTGATCGATACCCATGACAGGAATTTCTAGCTTTCTTGAAAGTCTAAAAGATTTTGAGAAGGAAAAGAAGAATTTGAGTTGAGATGCAGAAAACTGAAGTAGGGATTCTCATATTTATAATGAGAAAACCTAACTGAAAACCTAACTACTTTGCCTCCTCAGCAAACTGGGCCCTATGCGCGCGCAGGCCTGATTTCAAACTAGAACCCAGAATAGGAATCAAGCCATCCCGAGCTTTCCTAAGAGTCTCTAAAAATTTTCTGTGATAAAATTTCTTCGCGATAAAAAAAATTTCTTTTCAAAATTTTGTCCCTTCAAAAATTCAAATATTTTTATCTCCCCAACACGAGTCAGTGTTTTGCCTATGTGTTACATACAAGTTGTTATGTGTCAGAATACAGGTACACTCCAGACTTCAGAAGCAAGTCTCCGCGAAACTATTAAATTCCCCAACGGAGTCAGCTTTTCCCCGGTATGCTACATCCAAGGTGTGATGTGTCGGCATACGGGTACGCCTGCTCCTCAAAAGAGGCAAGCTTTACTCCCCACGGAGCATCATCATCAGCTCAGGTACGACTCAAGGCTTCGAAAGCAAGCTCGTACAGCTCACATATTTCCCCAGCGGAACGCCCAAGACGGCATTTTTCCCGAAATGGTACGGGATGGGCCCACATATAGGCGCCCCCAGGACTTATGGGCCCACATATAGGCATTTTTCTGACTCCCCGCGGAGCTATCATCATCAGGACAGGTATGACCCTCTGCTTATGGCTGGCGAGCCCTTCACGCAAGTCCACTGGACTATAAACGACCCGACCGGAAGCCTACCAGGTCTTAACGGACTTGGTAGCTACTCTGACTTTCGCCTTGTCCAAGCCTCAGTCAGAGTGGGGGCTCTGTAGACACCCGCATTTTGACTGCCACGTGTCTATAGTAGTCTCCAAAAAACACCCGATGATGATCGGACGCAAACGTGACTTGGTATACTCGGACTTGGGCTCGGAATCAATAATATCCGACATGGACTTTTAGCGGAGTAAAAATCTCACAAAACAGACCTCAAATTCAGGCCCAGTGGGTCGTTCCGAGCAAAATAAGACTAATTTGGTTCAAAACCGACACCAACAATAAATCCCGTCTTTTGGCGACCAGGTCAAAACCCAGTCAAAGACGAAACCATCACAGAAATCAGCCAAATTCATTCTCGAAACTGGCGCCCGAAATTTGATCCAAACAAATCAATCCAAAATCAATGCAAATCAATCAAGGGCAATCACGCCTAAAATAACCCGGCCTAATTGATTCACTCGATCGAGTGGATTGACCCACTCGATCGTGGAGCCTCAAGAAGGCTGTCCAGGTTTACTCACGAGGGCACTCGACCGAGTGCCCCCGCGCCACTCGGTCGAGTGACCCAACGTCGGGGCTCCCTATAAATACCCCCATCAACCCCATGCATTGACAACTCTTACACACAATTCCTATACAACTTTTGCCCTTACACTTACCCTACACTTCTCCCATACTACACAATACTACGAGTTCTTAGCAACCCTAAGATATACACACAAAAATCGGGCTCTTCGTCCCTCGAAAACCGACGACATACACACACACATATACACACCATAACTTGCATACATCCTCGATACTCCGGCGTCCTGTCGCTATTTACGAGTCAATTTCCGAGGCCTATACCTAGCATGTATGTTGAGGGTGTCCTAAACCCCATCTCGATCTCTACTATCTCGTCTCATTTTTATTTACTTTATCACATTTTTATATCATCCTTTATTACTAACGTTATTATACTGCGTATATATACTCTAGTATCAAAATCCGGTTTTAAATCCGTTTGACTATAATGATTGCCTAAGGTCCGTCTAATCCCTTTACGAGCAACGACGGAGGTGGAGCCCTTTCGAGGAGCCCCGCCCCAATGTACTCAAGGGCGTGACGTGATCGCAATCGGTCATAGTTGAACGCATTTGACTCCATTTATATAATTAGTGCGGAACCCGTTGACACGAAAACTGAAATCACATAACCCGAAAAAGTTAGTTCCGATGTCGTGACGTAGAGGGAAGCATTTCGTCACTAATTCAAATTTTCTAGTGTAACGATAAACATTTTCCTAAAATTCCAATGACGGTATTATAATCGTATGCATACACGATTATGGTACCGGAAGCCAAGTTAAATACGAATCGTGCGATATTCCTATTTGGTTTGGCCGACCATCGATTTTAAGTCATAAAACAAAACGAGTTATCCCTCGTACAGGGGCTACTCGACCGAGTACATATGCTACTCGATCGAGTAGCACCCAAAAATATGGGCAGTAGCTGCGTCTAAGGACGCACTCGACCGAGTCAGGTCACGACTCGGTCGAGTGAGTCCTGTAACCCATAAAATCGAGGGCTTTGACACACACTTCAAGCCCCGTCCTTTTATCGACTCTAGTCATCACGTGTAAAGACAATCACGTGACCCTCCTTTCTTTAAAACTCACGCCTTTCACGACACGTAGAACGACTTTGACCGATCTTCTTCGAAGTGATAAGTCGGTACAAGACTACGGGACGTGGGATCGGGCTAGCAACACGCCACAGTCCCATGTTTCCGTCCTTCGTTTAGTACACAACATAATGTGTATTTAATCGGGGTTAGTCCATCTACATATTTCGCGGTCTAGTTTACATACGGGTCCGTTTCTATTATTATAGCGCCTTTTATTATTTCATTTAATATTTTTATTGCTCGTTGTATTGTGAATTCCGGGTTGTATTCCGCCTGTGTAATTTGTAATTTATTTACGAGTTTTCTATTTTCGATGTTTGTCATTTATTTATTTAAATGAACATCGCATGCTAAATCATTTCGACCATAATCAAGATGCATTAAATGACGTAGCAAACCAATAATTTACATGGTTAGCCCGAAAACGCTGTTTGCGTATCATTTAGTCATTTTACTAGCGCGCGTACACGAACACGAACGATGTCTTAGTAGAGGCCGCCATGTGCGGGCGGGGTTGGGTGTCCTTAGTGGGCTTCCCAACACGTACCCTCACCCCTTACTCAGAACCTTTGGTTTCCGGATGTCCGAAACCCTTGGCGCACGAGAGTCATTTTATATATGAAAGCCGGTGTAAACGGTATCGGTATAACAATGCAAAGGGACGAGCCCTATAAACTCTGAAATCGAAATGGGCTTACTTTGTGTATAGCCCATGACGACATAGAGTGGGCTCGTATGGTTCCGAATAACCACAAAATTCGGTGGCGACTCTATTTTGACTTAAATTTCGAACCCGAGAACAATCTTACCACGAGATTCATTAGCCTACCCAAACCCGCGCTTGGCCGAGTCGGGGTGGACCTACGTCATGTCCACGCAAGCAAACGTCGTCATTTTGAGAGGTGGCAAAGAACTTGAGGACCCATATAAGAACTTGAACTTGAACACCAAGAGTACCCCATCCAAAGTTAATCAACCAAGTACACCACAAGAATCATCTCCCACTTCCCCCAAACAAAACCGGGGAATACAAGCGGAGTTTCATATCCTCCAAAATGCGGAAAATGAACTAAGAGAACAAAGAAAGAAGAAAGAGAAAATGGAAGCGGAAGAAGCTAAAAGAAAAGAGGCGGAGCGATTAGCCGAAGAAGAAGAAGAATCCAATGTTCCACCGCCTCCCACTTTTGTCCCTCCATTGCCTTTTCCCGAGCGAGCTAAGCCACACAAAGAGAATGCCCAATTTAACCGTTTCGTGGATACGTTGAACAAAGTAGAGGTAGCTTTACTCTTCTGTAGACACCCGCATTTTGACTGCCAGGTGTCTATGGCAGTTTCCAAAAAACACCTGATGATGATCGGACACTAACGTGTTTCTACGCGCTCGGATACGGGCTCAAAACCATTAGTTGTTGGCTAATGCACTTACGGAGTACAAATCTCACAAAACTGACCTCAAATTCAAGCCCAGTGGATTTTTTTCCAGTCAAGCAAGACTAATTTGGGTCAAAACCGACACCAGAAATAAAACCGACTTTTAGCGATTGGGTCAACCCCGGTCAAATTCGTTTCCGAGACATACAAAAAAAGCCACACAATCATCAAAAGTCTAACCCAAATACAAAAACCCATCAAACATTCAAAGCCCCGGTCCAAAAGCTGACCCGCACGACCCAGCTGGGCCACTCGATCGAGTGCCCAGCCCACTCGATCGAGTGGGCCTTATTCAGGCCCGACTGCAGGCACACCGGGCCACTCGACCGAGTCAGCCAGTTACTCGGTCGAGTAACCCTAACCGGGGAACCCTAGCAATGCCTATATAAACCCCTCCGTGCACACACTTCAAGACATCTTTCACAACTTTCAAAAAACCCTAATTCTACAATACTCCAACCCTAATACTACAAACCCTAAACCTAGCTTTAGGAATTCGAAACCCTAACCACCACAACTCAATTTGCATACTCGATACTCCCGTGCTAGTCGTCACTACGAGTCCCGTCCGAGCATAAGAAACATGTAGGTTGAGGGTGCAAAACCCCTTTCTTTCCCTTCTCCTTCTCTCTCGCGTCATGCGTCGTCCGTGTCGTCGAAGTCGTTTTTTTTATTATTTTATTCGCATCCTAATATCGCTAATATCACTAGTATTAAAAGACATTAAAATACTTGTGAATTTATGTCGAGTGTAAGTGATGGTGGGATAAGGAAAACCGAATATACAAGTGTACTGCACACAGCGTTGCCGGTCGCTTATCCCATGACCCCGATCACTTGATTATTGAAACAAGTTAACTTAAACAATAATCCGTTTTATTTCGTTTTCATCATCATTCAAATCACATATTCGCATCAATTTTCAAAATGAATATTTTATTTAATAAGGGTCGAAACCCGTTGACGCGGATCCGACATCTCACAATCCCTAGGGATTTATTTCGATGTCGGAGATGCCGAGGGATCAAGTCTTCTAATTCAAAGCAAGGTACCGATCCATTAGATTCGATACCAATTCCATAATTGGATGTCGAATCTAGCGATCTAGTCACTTAAATTAATTAACGCGATTTCTATTGATGCTAAAATAATCGTCATTCAATTCTTTAGAATTACGACATTATTAAACACGGAGGAAATTTATTCACATCGCGATAGTTAGTTTAAGACGACTAAAATCAATTTACTTTTTATTTTTACTCTAGTATTCCATATCGATTCAATAATCGAATATGGGATACGACGAGCCTTCAAATTTAGAATCGAGTATAAATCTCATATTATTTATATCCGATTTAAAAAAATCAATGATTTATAAAATCCAAGTCGAGTATGAATTGTTCAATCTTTATGTCCGATTCGGTAGAATCATCGAATTATCAAAAACCAAAAGCAATTTCGAAAGTCAATAATAAATTGCCAAGCGAATTAAAATTCGTACAGGGGGTACTCGACCGAGTGCCTAGCCCACTCGGTCGAGTGGCACCCCAAAAATCGAAACAGAATGCACCTACGACCTCCACTCGGTTGAGTCTCACAGTGACTCGGTCGAGTGGCAACGTACTCGGTTGAGTGGCAACGTACTCGGTTGAGTTGGTCAATAACTCGACCGAGTAGGGTCTAAAACACGGGACAGAATCGTTTTCAGAGGTTCACTCGGTCGAGTCCTCCGATGACTCGGCCGAGTGCCCCTTTATCACGTCAAACCGTGAGTCCTACATCGTTTTCTAAGTTTCGATAATATTTTTATGACTTAGGTCAACACGCGTCAAATTAATCACATGTACTATTACCTTTTCAAAACCATGCATCATCCAATTTACATCATTCTATTTCATTCATTAATTTGCAAACCGTTATTATTCGTTATACCGTTACTAACCGTTTGTTATTTTTCTTGTTGATTTATTGTTTGTTTTATTTTACTAAAATGAACCCCATGCTAAAATTCAACTTCGACGTTAGAATTAATTGCATTAAATTGACATAGAAACCCTTTCGATTTCATTCACATGCTTAGGGAAAACAACGTTTGCATAAGCATTTTTCACCGAATTACTAACGCGCGTATTAGAAAGTCATTCGAGATCTTAGTAGAGGCCGCTAAGTGCGGGCGGGGTTGGGTGTCCTTTGTGGGCTTCCCAACATGTACCCTCACCCCTTACTCAGAACCATGGTTTCCGGATATCCGAATCCTTTGGCGTACGAGAGTCATTCAAATACACAATATCCGATAATGTCGGTATCGGTATCAAATGCAAAGGGACGAGCCCAATAAACTCTGACATCGGAAATGGGCCGTATTTTGTATATGGCCCACTACGACATAGAGTTGGCTCGAATGGGTCCGAAATCGCACAAAGTTCGGTGGCGACTCCACTTCGATTTAAATTTCAATTCGATCCATTCTCATATGGAGATTCATTCGCCTCCCCAAACCCGCGCGTGGCCGCGTCGGGGTGGACCTATGTCATGTCCACACCTTCACCGAGGTAATTTCTCAAATGCCCCTCTACTCAAAGTTTTTGAAAGATGTCTTGACTAAAAAGCGAACCATAGAGGATAAAGAATGTATCCCTCTCATGGGTCAATGTAGTGCCATTCTTATGAACGAAATGTTAAAGAAACTAGACGATCCCGATAGTTTTTCCATCCCTTGTCGGGTAGGAAATGTTGTTGTTAATCAAGCTTTATGCGACCTAGGGGCTAGTGTTAGTTTATTACTTTATTCTATTGCCAAGAGACTTATTAGTGTGGGGAAGATGAGACCCACTAGCATGTCGATTCAACTTGCGGATAGGTCCGTCAAGTACTCACTTGGGATACTTGAGGATGTACCCGTTCAAGTTGGTAAGTTCTTCATTCCCTCCAACTTTGTTGTCATGGATATGCCCGAAGACACTATTACCCCCATTATCTTAGGTCGACCTTTTATGGCTACCGGCGGTACTATAGTTGATGTTAAGAATGGAAAGTTGTCATTTAACATAGGGAACGAGTCGGTAGAGTTTTCCCTTTCTCAAGCTCTTAAACAACCAATGATTGAACAAATGCATTTCATTGAAGTTATTGATAGTTTGGTTGAGTATAGCTTGATAGATGATGATAAGCAAGACGAGGAACCATTTGACTCTCCACCTCTTGAAGAAGAATGTTTGCATGATGAAAAGGTAGAACCACTACCGGTGGGTAAGAGTATGGTATCTTCTCCTCCTAATCTTGAACTTAAACCACTCTCCTCTTCCCTCAAATATGATTTTCTTGAAGGAACTAATTATCCCATTACCATCAATGCTACCCTTGATGGACCTCAATTGGAAAAACTTTTGATCATTTTGAGAAAGCACAAAAAGGCCATCGGGTATAGCATTGCCGACCTCCAAGGCATAAGCCCAAATGTTTGCATGCATAGGATCATCCTTGATGATGACCACCGTCCTTCGGTTGAGGGTCAACGTAGGTTGAACCCCACCATGAAAGAGGTTGTCATGAAGGAAGTCCTCAAGTTGTATGAGGCTAACATTATATACCCAATAACCGGAAGTAAATGGGTTAGCCCCGTACAAGTTGTGCCAAAAAAAGGAGGAATGACGGTTGTTAAAGGAGAAAAGGGTGAGTCAATTTCTACTAGGTCTATTACCGGTTGGCGCATGTGTATAGATTATCGCAAATTGAACACGACCACCATAAAAGATCATTTTCCCCTTCCCTTTATTGATCAAATGCTTGAAAGATTGGCGCATCATTCTTATTTTTGTTTCCTCGATGGTCATTCCGGATTTCTTCAAATTCCTATTCATCCCGATGACCAAGAGGAAACCACTTTTACTTGTCCCTATGGCACCTATGCTTATAGAAGGATGCCATTTGGATTGTGTAATGCGCCCGGAACGTTTCAAAGATGTATGATGACTATTTTCTCCGATTTCATTGAAAAATCCATGGAAGTTTTTATGGATGATTTTAGTGTCCATGGTACATCTTTTGATTCTTGTCTTGAAAATCTTGATCAAGTGTTAGCTTGATGTGAAGAGTATAGACTTGTTTTAAATTGGGAAAAGTGTCATTTTATGGTGGAACAAGGTATTGTCCTAGGTCATATTTTTTCTAATAGAGGAGTTGAAGTCGATAAGGCGAAAGTCTCCGTGATTGAGAACTTGCCAGCACCTACAAATGTCAAAGGGGTGAGGATTTTTCCAGGTCACGCCGGTTTTTATAGACGATTTATTAAAGACTTTTCTAAAATTGCTAAGCCTTTGACTTCTTTGCTTATGAAAGATGCACCTTTTGTTTTTGATGACTCATGTCTTGAGGCCTTTTGCAGGATAAAGACCGCTCTCACTACCACACCAATTATCAAAGCTCCCGATCGGAGTCTTCCATTTGAGATCATGTGCGATGCATCCGATTTTGCCGTTGGTGCCGTTCTAGGTCAACGGGTTGATAAGAAGCTACATGTGATTTATTATGCAAGCAAGACTCTAGATGAAGCCCAATCGAGGTACACCACAACCGAAAAAGAGATGCTTGCCGTTGTCTATGCCATGGAGAAATTTCGAAATTATGTTACCGGTTCCAAAGTCATTATTCACACCGATCATGCGGCAATTCGTTACATCATGTCTAAAAAGGAGACAGATAAAGTCCCGACTCTTTCAATGGGTGCTCCTTTTACAAGAATTTGATATTGAGATTAAAGACAAGGCCGGATCGGAGAACTTGGTAGCGGATCATCTTAGTAGACTAACGGTTGGTAAAGAAAGCAATGAAGATGATGGTATCCCTATCAACGAAGCTATGAGAGATGAGGCCTTGATGGCCGTTGAAACTATTACACCTTGGTATGCCGATATCGTCAATTTCTTAGTGTCTCATTATATTCCGGATGATTATTCCAAGCAAGAGAGGAAGAAACTACGTTATGAAGCCCGACGCTATTATTGGGACAAGCCCTATTTATTCCGCCGTTGTGTAGATGGAATTTACCGACGATGTGTTACGATCGAAGAAGGATATAATATTGTGAAGCATCTTCACTCGACATCTTATGGTGGACACTTGGCCAACAAAAAGACAATTGCCAAGGTTCTCCAAAGCGGGTTTTGGTGGCCTTCCATGTTCAAGGACATTCGAGCTTTCATTCTCACATGCGATGCATGCCAAAGAAGTTACAATATTACAAGAAGAAATGAGATGCCCCTTCAACCTATCTTGGAGATTGAATTGTTCGATGTTTGGGGCATTGATTTCATGGGTCCGTTCACATCCTCTTTTGGTAACAAGTACATTCTAGTCGCGGTTGATTATGTCTCAAAATGGATCGAGGCCGTAGACCGTAGCTTCCCCCACCAATGACTCCAAGGTTGTAATCAAGCTTTTCAAGAACGTGATTTTCCCGAGATTCGGTATGCCTAGAGCCATAATTAGTGATGGAGGCTCTCATTTTAGGAAGGATACCTTTGAACACCTTCTTAGGAAGTATGGTATCACTCACAAGATGTCCTTAGCCAACCACCCTCAATCAAATGGGCAAGCCGAGATCTCCAACCGTCAAATAAAGGAAATTTTAGAGAAAGTTGTTAATACACACCGAAAGGATTGGTCATTGAAATAAAATGACGCCCTTTGGGCATTGAGAACGGCTTACAAAGCGCCAATTGGAACCACTACTTATCGTCTTGTGTATGGTAAAACTTGTCATTTACCGGTGGAATTAGAACACAAAGCCAAATGGGCAATCAAAGAGCTAAACTTCGATGAGAGTGTTGTAGGAGATAATCGCCTTCTCCAACTACAAGAATTGGAAGAACTAAGACTTGAAGCCTACGAAAATTCGAAGATTTACAAAGAACGAACTCGCCAATGGCACGACTCTCGAATTCTTCGTAAGGACTTCTCCGTTGGTGATAAGGTATTACTCTTCAACTCTCGCTTTAAGCTCTTCCCCGGTAAATTGAAATCAAAATGGTCGGGTCCATTTGAAGTGACCGCAGTGCAATCATATGGATCGATAGAGATATATAGCCCGGAAACCGGGAAGTTTATGGTTAATGGGCAACTTTGAAGATTTATCACCCCGGTCATATTCGTGAGACCTTTGCTACTATGAAGCTTGGTGAGCTCCCATCGGGGAGCGATGTTTAACCCCCTCTCGAAATTGATGTAGGTTTGCTGGTATCCTCAACAACCACCTTGTATATATGTATCATATTTCTTTGAGTTTAATTAGTTTTGTTAGCTTGAGAAGAATGATTGAAATTGGATTTCACAATGGAGCATAAATTTGGATGAAGATCTAGCTTTTGGAGAAGTTATGGAGCTTAATTGAAGACCACAAGCATGTTTGTGGGAGAAATTGATTATGTATGTGAGTCGAGTCAATATTTGAATCTCTAGGTGATTATTGAAGAGCCATGAAATGGCAAGGCGGACAAACGCAGCAAAGAAGACCGCCGGGCGAAATTTCGCCCGGTGAGACTCGACCAGGCGAAACTTCGCCCCACGGAAAGTTGCCAGAATTGCCGGAATTGAAGAAGATACCACCGAGCGAAATTTCGCCTGGTGAGATTTTCACTTGGTGAAATTTCACCCGGTGGAAAAATGTTGGCAAAAACGATTTTCACGACGAAAAACCGTCGGGTGAAATTTCACCCGATGGTGCCTGACCGGGTGAAATTTCACCCGGCGGCGTGAGCTAGCCGGATCACCTACACCTTTTACTCACTCACTACATTTTCATTTCCCTCCTTCATACTTACCCCAACATAACTTTCCCTCCAATAAATTTTTACCGACCACTTTAAAACTTTTCATTTCCCTCTCATCCACCCTTATTTGTATCACCCTTTCACCCCACAATTCATTTCACCCTTTTACCCATCATAAAATCACCATACCACCTTCCATACTACATACATTTAAACCTCCATCCATAGTTTCATTTCCATACTTGGTGATTATCTATTTGGGTTTTTGAAGAAAGGAGAAGCAAAAGTTTCGGGATTTTTCTTGCAAATTATTATTATGGAGACAAGAGCCCAAAGAGCCGTGCGTAAACAAGGTATGGCCTCGACTTCTAATCCTTCTAAACGTTTATCTTCTAGTAAGTCTTCTAGGCCAAAACTTTTAAATTACCTTGCCCTAATTCGCCCCTCGCTCAAACCTTCTCTGAAAAAGCTTTTCAGAGTACGAGATGGCCTTGTCCATTCACAAAGAAAATTCTAGGAATTAAGAACGATATTAGAGAGTTATCGTCTAGAATTGGTACTAGTAAACTCCTTGATTTTGTGTCTTTCACAAACAAAGACTTGACTTGTGAGTTCTTAGGTACCTTTACAATCGATAACCCGACCGCACCTAAAGAGTTCAAATTTAATTTGTTTGGTAGAAATCACTGTTTAAATATTTCCGACTTTAGCTTAGCTCTAGGTTTACCCTCATCGGGTACCGGACTAAGTAGACCCCTATGTGATTCGCTAAGTAGTGCGACTAGGAGAGACTTGTGGAGGCGCATAGCGCCGGGTCAACGTGATTTCGAACCGAATTCTAGTTTTACCGATGAAATCCAAAACCCAACTATTCGTTATTTCGCTGAAATTCTTTCCCACTGTCTTTTGCCTTCTGCCGACAATATCATTAACCTCAATGTGTGTGTCCTACAATTGATTTGTGACTCTTTGATCGGTAACCCTTACCCCCTAGACCTACCTATTGTTGTGGCGTTACACTTTCATCAAATTATTATTGACCAACGCCCTACCGTAGACTGTGGTGGTCTTGTAACCGTAATAGCAAGAAATTTGGGTTATGCGACCGACCATCTTAAACCACATGACCCCCATGTCTGGCTTGACGAGGCTTACTTCCCTACCTGGATCTTTCACGTACCTGACCACCGCCTCGTCTCCCTTGGCCACGGCCGTGCCTTAATTGTCCCCAACAAATACCGAACTAATATTTATAACCATCGTAATTGGGACCTACCTCCAGGTCCCTGTGAATTCCGACTGACCGAATCGGGGAAAATAGGAGTTTGGGAGTATGCCGGTGAAGGAACTCCGACAGCTTCTTTTGCGTCAAATGACTATTCGACCTAGACACCCCTACAAGAGTCCGTAGATTATCTGGTTTGTATGTGTTGTGGGTATATATGTGTGGAGTCGGTGAGTCTTAATCATCTACAATTGTATGTCCGTGAATTAATATTGTTCCTTGTTCCCTGTCCCATCATTATAATCTTTGTGATTGTTTTATCTCGAACAAAATTGCAAGTTGTCCCATCTTCCCATTGAATGATATTTGCGGCCGTCGCGGCCTTGGTATTGCTCTCGGTCTCTTGGCGATGTGATTACGCCATTGACCCTTTCAAAAATCCAAATTTTTAATCAATCTTTCTCATTTTTTTCTAATCCGGGCTAGGTGACGTGACTACACCTACGCCCAATTTTTCACCCTTCCATTTTCTTTTATTTCATTTTCATTTTCTTAGCCACTCGGCTAGGGTCTAGAAGATGTGATTGCACCTAGGCCTGCCACTATTTACCGCTTTCCTTATTTTATTTTTCTTTTCTCTTCTCAAAATTTTTGAAAAATCCAAAAACATTCAAAAAATCATAAAATTCAAAAACATTCAAAAAATTCATAAAAATCCAAAAAGATTTTTCTTATTTTTCTTTTCCGTCTTTTTCGATCTTCTCCTACTTGTCCATTGAGAACAATGTACAGTTTTAGTGTGGGGGAGGAGTCTACTATCTTTTATTTCCTCAAAAATCTTTTAAAAATCCATAAAAATTTGAAAAATTTGAAAAATCAAAAACATTTTCTTTTCTTTTCTCTTTTCTCGTTATGTTTCGTGTCCCGTGTACGGTCTTGTTCTCTACTCTTGCAGGTAACCACCACCTTAAATAACGCGATTTGAAGAGATTATGAAAGCACCCGCTTGGTAACTTCCTTCCTTCTTTCTTCTTTAATTTTGTAGAGGAGTTAGGTTGTTGCTATTTGGAGGCTCTCGAAGTGAGCATTTTGGTGTTGTGGTTGATTTTGTGTGCTTTAATGTTGATGGAGTATGGAGTGCATGACTTTACTCGTGTTTTCTTTTATTTGCTTTCATTTTCGTGTGTTCCATTTTGTTTTGCTTTGTATAGTGTGTCTACGATTAAAAAATTTCGAAAACCCGATTACAAATCTTTTACAAGAGTTTATGTAACACCCATGATTTTATAAATTAAATTAAATTAAAATTATATATGTTCGTATTTTTATTTTTTACGATTTAATTCGTAATTCTTAAAATTATTGTAAAATGAATTTATCGTTTAATCGTTTCAAACTCCTAAAATTCTATTTGTCTCGAAAACTCTTCTTTTATTTAAAATATATTTTTATTTCTGTTTCGATTCATTTTATACATTTAATTTAATTCTTATCGAAAATCTATTTTGACGATTTAAATTATAAATTCTTTTTATTTATTTATTTTTAAACTCGAATTTCTATTTTCGTCTTGAAACTAATTTATTTAAAGTTTCGTCAAAAACATTTATTATTTTTCATCGAGAAATCAATTTAATTCACTTTATCGGAGATTTATCATTTTTCGGGAAATACTATTTCTTCGTCTAATTATTTATAAGCTTCGTTTTCGTCTCGAATATTTTAATTACTCGTTTTATTTGACGGTCCGATTATTTATTAATTTTATTGATTCGTTTTAATTCAACTCGTGAGTCAGTCAACTTAGCTACGGAATTCGTTTACTACCCGATATATTTAATTAATCCGTTTTCTCTTTTATTTTGGTGGGACCACCTGATTCTTTTGATTTTCCCACTCTATTACGTACACTCCCCTGTCATCCTTTGACTCCACCGCTTCGTTTATCCTTCTTTGTTCTCATTCACGCACCTCCTCCATTTTTCCCCATCATCCGCCTTCATTCACCCTCACACAATCCCCCTTCTGCGTTTTGTGGCTGCTTAATTTTCTCCTTCTTCTTCCTCTTCATCCACCAATTTTGCCCCCCTGTTTTTCTCTTTTTGGATGCGATTTGTTGCTGATCTGCTGTTCGTTCGCGCGCGCCCCTGCTGCTGCGTTTTGTTGCCCGTGTTCGCTGCTGTGCTTCGTTGCCTACTGCTGTACGCCATGGCTGCTGCCTGATCTTCGCTGCTGTTGTTCTCTTCTGTCATTCCTTTCTGCGGTGAGTTCCTTCTCCTTCGTTCGTTCTGTTTCGCTGCTTCTGCTTTTCGATCCCCATCATTTTCTTGTTCTTCTTTTCTTTGAGTGTTTGGGTGTCGATTTTGTGCTGCTGCTACGTTGTTCTGCCTGTTTAGTATCGTTTTGTTGCCGCTGTTTAGAAGCACTGATGCTGTCACGTTCGTCCTGTACTCGTTGGTGTTGTCGTGTCTACTGCTGTTTGTATGCCCTCAATCTTGTTCGTCTTTTCTCCTTCGTTGCGTCAGTGTTTCTGTCTTCGAATCCCTCGGTTTCGATCGTTTGGAATGCTGCTGTCCGTTTCTCTTTTTTTTCTGCTGCTTCATTGTTGTACGTTGTTGTAGCTGTTGTTATTTTCCTGCTTGATTGTCCTTCTTCGCGTTCTTCTCCTTCTGTTGCTGCTCGCTTGCTGCTGCTTCTGTCATTTCTGTTGTCGTTGTGGCTGCTGTGACGCGTTTTGATGATGTTGTCGTTGTAATTGCTGCCGCTGCGTGTTGTTACTGTTTTGTGGGTCGTTTATCAGCCCTCTTGAGCCTATTTTCTTCGGTTTATTCACTGCGGTTCTCGTTTTATTCGAACTCGTGTTCCCTTCTTTTCCTCGTTCTCTTCTTTCCCTTCTCCGTTTACTCATTATCTCAATCTCGTTCTTTTTCGTTTCGAGAAGGCCTCGGAGTTTTATTGTATCGGCTTTCAAGTTCTAAGGCTCGCGTTTGGTCTAATCGAGAAAGGCAAGTACGTGATCGCTCGATTATCGGATCAAGGTAACTTTAGGACGTTACTCGATTTTATATCGTATGTTTGAGAAGTAATATGTAGTAAATATTTTAACTTCGTTTTTCTAATTTTAGTTATTTATTATTTGCTAAAAAATATTCTTTTAAATCGTATGCCTTATAAATATTTTCACAAGTTTTCGATATCGTTTTATGAATCGTTATTAATTTAATTATTTACGATCGTTGTAATATTTTGTTGGCTATCGTGACACTAATAACTAAATAATATCGATTTCATATTTTCGTCATATTTCGTTAATTTCTAATTTTTAACTCAAAATCGTATTTTTATATTATAATCGAGATTTTTATACTTGTTCAATAAATTAATTTTCATTTTACGAATTATATTGATAAATGAGAAAATAGTCGGTTTTGTTTTAAATATATATTTTTAGTCGAGATTATTTTCACTAATAATTTCTTATTTGTTTACAATTGACTATTTTTGGTAAAATCCGTATTATCTATTAATAAAAGCTATTTGTTAAAAATAATTTGAAATCTTTGTAAACTCGTTTCATTTATAAAACTCGTTGACTCAATCAATTTTGATACCGTTTTCGTAAAACATCTCTTTTCTAAAATTTATAGTTTTAACTCGATTTCCTAATTATTGGTAAAATACTATGTATTGACTTATTATATTTTAATTATATTTTGAGTAACGAATTTAGAAGTATATTAAAGTTACGATAACAACGATAATAATAAAATGCTAATTTCGTTAGAAATGCTATTTTTATACATTTCACTCATTTTAATCACTTATGTATTTTCATAAGAATATTTCTATTTTAAGTAAGTTTCTAAAATTAGTAAGTTGCTATTTGTAGAAATTTACCTTTTTATATAAAATCTTTATTCCTTTCATCCTCATATTATTCATATTGTTTATATTTATTCTTGAATATCGATAATGGCTTGTTTTGGAGTTACGGAATAAGGACAAGTGTGAGGTTTAGAGTAATATATTCTGGGGTTTACGTTTTGCCATCAACTATAAGGCTGGTGTGTCTTTATGGGGCACACTGGTTGTTGAACCGAGCATATATGGTGTTCGGGAGTGTGTGTACATTTTGACCTTAAACTCGTGCCTCGCAAGTGTAAGACGCCGTCCGGTTGAACTGAGTATTTATGGTGCTCGGGAGGGGTGTGCATATTATCTTAAACTAGGGCCACACATTTATAAGTCGCCGTCCTATTATGGTTAAGTAGCCTAGTTAGAGATCGAAGTTTGATTTGTTTGAACTAAGTTCTCGAAGCTAGTTTTAGTATTCTCCTAGTGAAAGTCTAGCCGTCTACACTAATCCTATCCATAACGCCATTTTGAATATTTTTATTATTATCGATACTTTTTTTTTATTTGCAGGTTGGCAAGTATTTTAAGTTTTCTTCTGAAAACTTGTTCGGATTGTATTACTCCAATATTTTAAGTTTTCTACGAAAGCTTATTTTTATTATATCATTTAATGTTTTTCATTTTAATTATTTTGATATAGTAATACTATTATTTTTCCATATGATATAATATGGCTGGGAGAACGTTCGAGTTACTCCCCACTGACGTTGCTATTATGTTTATAACATGACAGGTATTTGCTGCTGGGTTTTGGGTGTGAGCTAGCGAGTAGCGTGGATCCTACTCTTTCTTTATTCTTGTAATTTATGGATTTGTATAACCCGTTTGGAGAATTTCCTTTTTAGCCCTTTTGTAAAAAGAGGCATTTGAATTGACTTACCATTTCTTTTAATAAGATATAGTTTGTCAGTGTGTTTTAAATCCCAACTCTACAGTGTTTCCGCCACTGTATTGCGTTAGAATTTCTAGGGGATTACAGTTTACATTCCATTGTAGATAACCCATTGTAGATTTTGGACCTTAATCTAGTAAAATGACTCTTAGGCAATGAATTTGTTGATCCTTTAGCTTTGAGTGCACCTTTTCTACTAGAGGTTTACTTCGGGGTTTGCATTTGACCACCTTGATCACCCATGGAGGAGTTAGGCCTTGGTTCCCGCATCCCGTTTTCTAGGTGACCTTGCTGGAATGACCATTGCACCTTTAGTCCAAATTTCTTCCATCTTTTATGGGTTATCCGGGAATAGCGCGCGTTCTCGATTACCTATTTTTCCTCCACCTATACATCATCGCAATAAGTTTACACCAAAATAACCTCCAAGCTTGGTTACAAACCACATCAAAAAGCCAAAAAGGGCAAACCAAAGCAAGAGAAAAAGGGCACAAAAATATGAAAAAGAAAGAAAAACAAAGGAGAAGAAAAGGAGCTTCAAATGAAAATCAAATTATCAAAAACGTCTCCTTCAAAAAAAAAAAACCCTTTGATCGATTCGTCGTCGTGAAGTGCCAACTAGAGGACCGAGTCCCGAGGTAGGAAGATAGCGGTGATTAGTCGATCAACCCAATAATTGTAAACACTCCACCTTTTTATTTGGGCTAATTTAGGAAATTCGAGTTTGGAACGACCCTCTTGGCTTAGCCAAAGAGAGCGGGACTGCACCTACCTACAGTGTCGAACGAATCCATGGCTCATTTTTTCCACTCCATTATACGCCCCATACTACCCCTTTAGAAGATTAGGAGGACCTAGCTAAGTTATCAACATCTATATTGCTTTGTCATAGTATTAGGCTTTGGTCCTTGTTTACGTGGGTCATTTTTCTTGGAAGTTTATTGTTGTTTTAGGTAAGTAATCGGTGTCTTCCCCGCCGTCTCGATGAGGGATTCGGTGTTTTATTTTTTCTTTGGATGCGTCTATTCTTTCGTGGTATGTGTTTTTGTGTGTTTAGTCGCATCCACCATTTTGAGCAAGTCCCAACTTGCCTCGCATGGGAGTACTTTACCTCATAAGTATTTCGATGTGAGTTGAAGGGACGGAGCGGGCCCGTTAATTGCCCCGTATCGGCTTAGCATAGTCTAGCTAGTAGTAGTAGTTTGTAATTTCTTTTTGGGTCTTTGCTCGAGGACGAGCAACGGTTTAGTGTGGGGGAATTGTTGTGTGCTAAATTTAGACCATTTTCCCTCTCATTTAGACCCGTTTTCCCCTCGTTTTGCGAGTCTTGAGTGCGATTATCTCAATATTTTGCGTACTTCTCGCATTAGCGTCCCTCTTGTGCGTTTTACGTGTTTTTGGTAGTTTTTCTATCATTTTGATATGATTTGGCACCGAATTCACGATTGAGCTTTCACGAGCACAAGAGAAGGGAATACCGTCCAAAGAGCAAAGCACACAACTTAAAGTTTAACGCCAACCAATCAATCGATGAAGAATGAGACAAGAAAGAGGCCAGAAATATGACCGGGCGAAATTTCACCCGGTGAGACACCACCGGGCAAAATTTCACCCGACGGTAAAAATGCCTCCCGAAGATTTTCCGAGACCTCCCCACCGGGCGAAACTGACCGGGCGAAATTTAGCCCACCGGGTGAAATTTCGCCCGATGGGAAGAAGTGCCAAAAATGCCAAAAAAAGAAGAAAATCTCACCGGGAGAAATTTTCACCGGTGGGAATTATCGTCAAGTCCGCGGGGCAAAGTTTCAGCTTATGAAGATGCTAAGGGAGATTGTCTCACTAATGGAGCATAAAGTTGATTTGGGCTTTAGGTTAAATACCCATTAAGGCTTTACTATATATATGTTACCCTAGTTTATTGCCCAAGTCACCTCTCCATTGTGATAAGGAGAGAAGACATTACACCATTCCACCATCTTATTACACCATCTCTTTAGTAGTAGTTTAGTAGTATTCTAGTAAAAATCCTCCATAATTCTAGTAGTTTACATAGTAATTAGTAGTAGATTTACCTAGTTTCCATCAACAATTATCTAGATTACAAGTTTCTAGAAGATTATTTTGAAGATTTGTTGGGTTTATTAAAGAATTAAGTTACAAGTTCTTCATTTTATTCATCAAAGATTCAATCTTTAGATTATTATTCTAGTTCTATTTTGAAGATTTGTTGGGTTATTTGGAGGATTAGTGACAAGTTCTCCATTTTATTCATCAAAGATTCAATCTTTATTCATGCAACATTATTATTTCTTATAGATCTTCATAGTTGGTATACTTCTCTTCCACTCTCTAATCTCTAGTTTAGTTCTATTGTTATTTTCTCATCATTGTCTTGTTTAGATCATATTAGTATTGTTAGTTTCCTTAGATCTAGTTATTATGCATGTTGTAGTGACTTTCTCCTTAGTCAATGTTTTATTGTCTTCCATTATGATTAGTGAGTAGATTTCTTGTTTGGGGGGTGGGGGTAAAGGGATGAGGACTTGGATTATTTGAATATAGGGATGTTGGTGGGTTTCTTGCTTGTTGGTTTATCTTGTTTATGGTTTTTATATCATTGTTGTTTTAGTCCGGCCAACTAGACCGACCTTGACTAGTTTCTATCAATATGGGGAAACTCGGGGTAGAAATTACCATAGCTATAGACTTACCCTTATTCGTCGCGAAAGCGGGTTTTTAGGTGAGTTAGGTGAAGAAACTGAAAGGTGGCATTCTCCTTTATCAACGTTGCAACAAAAAACTCGATTCCGACCTTCTTAGACTCCAAGTACCGAATCCCGACTTCCCCCTAACACCTTTCCCTAGATTGATTATCTCTGGCTATCATCATAGACATTCCTCTAGTTTAGACTCGACCCTTAGAAAACCCCCATCTAGACATCAAACACACCGCTTTAAACTCGATTGTCAACACACCGTTCCCTGTGGACCGACCTCGACTTACCACGATTACTCTAGTAGTTTTTGTGTTATTTCGAGTCTATAAATATCGTTTGATCCCCCGTCCTTCGTTAACGACCGATCCGATTGGGAGGCGATCAATAGGTAATTTCCTTTGCTAGGATTTAGGGATCTGCGAATTGAATGTGATCGCTAAATAATTTATAGATCTGTCAATGATATTGTGTCTGAGTTGTCAATTGTAGCATTTAATTGAGATTAATTGATTAAGTCGACGTAATTGATTAATTGAATTGGTAAACTTGATCCTAAGATCAAAAGCCTGGTAAAGGTTAGACCTGCTACAACACATTAGTTTGCCCTAATAAGATCGGAAGCCGTTAGAAGCATTCTAGGGTGAATAGCGGACCGGAAGGACCTTTTCACTACCCCTTAGACCCATATATGCGACAGACCTGTGACTTAGACCGTGACCATATGAGATTCACAGTGAACCGATGATCCTAGTTTTCTCTCCATATCTATTCATTCTTATTCATCTTATTTATTTTAGTTATTATTCTTTTTACCTTTCTTCCTTCACTACTTTTAGATTAGGTTAAAACAACAAAAAAAAACTCCGATTTGGTTACTTAAGATAAACTTTAATTGCGAGTAGAATTTATTTGTCTCCTTGTGGATACAATCCTGACTTCCCTAGCTATATTTCTAATTAGACCTAAGTTGGTTATCTTTGATAGGTGTACGATTAGCTTATCAAATTTTGACGCCGTTGCCGGGGAGACGAATTTTTCTACTTGTTTATTTTGGTTTGTCCTCTCTCCCAGGGAACTATAGTTCCTTGAGACAGTTTTCATAAAAAAATTTTCCTTAATTTTTTTATTATTATTACTACTATTTTATTATTTATTATTATATTTTTTTTTTAAATTTTACTTTTATTTTATTTATTTCTAGATTTTATTTTTCTAAATTTTTAATTTTGATTTTATTTCTTTATTCTTCTCCTTGTTTTGAGTATTTTTTTTATATCTAGGATTTTCTCACCATGCCTACTCTAGTTGACCATAATACACCAAAACCTGAGTTATCTGCTTCACCTATTAACCTCGGGAATTTAGAGGGTCTAGACTTCTATGTTGACCCAGGATTTATTGATTTAATGGAGCAGAATGCATTTCATGGGCTTGAGAGTGAGGATGTATATGAACTTCTGAAGAATTTTGTGGCTTATTGTTGTTTAGTGAGGAGGGGTGATTTACCCATCGAGACAATATTTCTCATGCTATTTCTGACGGTAGTGTTTGTCGTCTATCCTACCGGTCAAATAATAACCAACGAACCTAAGCTAGGTAGCTAGGGTAAGTCGAGTCGATCCACAGGGACGGGGTGTCGGACTAAGGTGTACTACGGTCTAAGACTAGGTTCAAGACAAGCTACTCTAGAGGATAGACTAATGACTAAGCTAAGTTCTAAAACACGAACTAACAAGGCTAAACAAGTAACTAATGACAAAAGGAAACAAATAAATCAATAAGAAGAAACTAGGGCTAGGTCGGGTTCATGGATGTCAAGGAGATAAAAAGAAGGAAATGGGGTTACTAGCGTGCTTTCGTAGCCTAGGTTCCGATCGGGCTCTCGCTACTTAAACGGCCAAGGGGTCATCCTCACCACGCTCTCGCTACTAGTGAGGGAACCAAACCAACCAACCAAACACACACATACAAGAGAAGAGGCAAGAAAAACAAGGATTGATCGTCTCTAGTCTCACAAGCATTTCATCAAACATGTGGAGTGCAAGGTAAATGGGAAACAACAAAAACAACATCTAATACCACCCATCTCACCCTAATCATCCCTAATCACATCAAATCCCCCTAATAACCCTAGCAAGAGTCTACTCAAACATATCTAATGGAAAACTAACAAGAACAAGAGAAACTAACACAAAAACAAGAACATCCATTATGAAGAACAAAAGGGATGAACAACAAACATAAATAAAGACGAAAACCTTGATTAACTATGAAAGATTAAGAGTAAAGGGAGAATAAAGATTATACCAACTACAAAGGAATGGAAAAGATGAACACTTGCATAAATGAATACCCAAACATCCACAAATGTTTCAAGATTGGTAGATTCTTCAAGAATCCCAATAATACAAGAGTAACTAACTAGATTAAGGAGTAATTAAGGACTAATCTACACTAATCTAAGCTAATCTAACCTAAAATAGTCTAGGGTTTAGTGGGTAATGGAAAACATCACATAAGATTACAAGGGGGGGGGGGTATATATAGGGTTACAATGAATAAGGAGAAGAAAAGAAGTGAAGCGGAGCTGCAGGTGCTCAGTCTCGGCCGAGATGAGATGGTCTCGCCCGAGATGGGACTCATCTCGGCCGAGATGAGTTGGTCTCGCCCGAGATGGGAGGTCAGTGGTCGTGCTTCGCTTGTACTCTTCATCTCGGCCGGGATGAGTCTTGTAGTCCTCAAATATGATCTCAAGGGTCCCTTCTTGCTTCTCATGGGCTTCTCATCGATTCTCGGTGCTCGGGAATGGATCTCGAGGGCTCGGGAAAGGGTCCCAAGGTCTCGGGATCGAGTCTAAGCCATCGAGTGATCGTCGTTTCTCCTAGTTGGCTCCAAATGCGTAAGAAACGAGTCGAAATCGTTCCAAATCTCCATGATTGATCTTAGGAACCTAAAACAAACTAGAAGAAGCATAAGTAGCCTCGAAACCGCTCCAAAGAGCGATTTCATAAGAGAAACCGGGACCAAACACAGGGAAAATAGCACTACAAACCACACTTATCAATTTCCTTTTTTTCTTAAAGGCAAAGCTCGAAAATGGTTACACTTACACCCTCCTAACACCTTCTCCTCTTGGGAACCACTAGCTCTAGCCTTTCTTAGAAATTACTTCCCTCCTACTAAAACTGCCAAGTTTAGACAAGACATTCTTAACTTTAAACAGGGCGAGTCTGAGAGTTTGAGTGATTCGTGGAGTAGGTTTAAGAGCTTATTGAGAGCATGTCCCCATCATGACATTCCACTTTGGCTTACTACATTAACCTTCTTTGACAACTTGCTTCCTAATCATAGAGATTTGATACTTATTGCATGTAACTGGAAATTTTATGATTTGGAAGCGAAAGAGGCTCATGTTTTGATTGAAATAATAGCTAGTGGGCATGATCATCAGGAATTTGGGAGAGGGCCACAACCTAGAGATAAGCCACATGTTTCTTCTTTGTTGAGTGAAGGGATTGATTCTTACTCGCTTGGTGATGTGTCTGATGCTCATGTATGTCATGTTTCTTCTCCCCTTGACAGTGTGAATGTTATGCATGATATTCCATCTTCCCTACACTTTGTGAACATTATTGATAAAGATGATGATGAGTATAGTGTTCAATCTCACCTTGTTCCCCCAACTCCTTTGATTGCTAATTTGATGAAGGATGATGATTTGCACATCTTAGATACATGTGAACCACCTTATTCTTCTTTGGAGCAACTTTCACACCCTTTAGTCAAATCTTCTTCTCATTTTGTGAATATTGTTGTGGCAAACAATGATTGTGAGATGGAAAATATTATATTTGAGGAAAATGCGTGTCTAGATGCTTTGACTGATGTTCTTTCTGAGGATAATATTGAGGATTTTGATTCATGTGAATATGAGAGTGTGTCATTTGATGTCAATTTTGAGGTTTTGGAAAGAGAGATGAACAAAGGAGAAGCCCGTGAGCGAGAGAGAAAAGATCAAACGGACAAGAGTCGGGAAAAGAGTGGACTTTTGAATGATACTTGGGATTGCGAATCTAATTTCTTTGAGAAACCTATTTTAGAGAAATTTGACTTTTCCCATTGTTTTGAAGAGAAATCTCTTTTACCCATTGATTACCTTGATCTAGATTCATTTACACCTTTACTTGAGCCTATGATTATGGATGAAGATTGTGAGATTCTTTTAGAAGAGATTGTTTTGGCTCTTGGTTTATCGTTTGATGGTCGTCTTCTTAAGAACACCGAAGATAGCGATCATAAGAACTCTTTCGAAGATGGTGAAAAATGGAAGTTTGGTGCTTTGAGTAGTTTTAAGTTATTTGACTCTCCTCTTGTGCAATTTGAGTCAAATGATAAGACTTGGGATAATTTTCAGATATTTAGTATGTATGTCTTTTCTCAAAAATTGCTCATTAATCTTCATACTTATCATGTTTACTATTGGTCATGTTTGTTGATGTTGATTTCCTATGACCACTTTAATGCTGATTGGTCTAGCTTGTTTGACAAGCTAATGCGGTCCTTGACCAATTTTTTAGGCTATTAACTGAGCTGCTGAGATATGTTCTATATATTTTCTCTGCTTGTCTTGTGTGTGTGTGTGTGTGTGTGTGTTTTTGTTTTTTTTTGTGTGTGTAGGTACCGTTTTTGCGATGGAGACATCGACAATTCCGATTATGAAGAGGATGCTTCGTTGCGGTTTGGGAAGGTCTCCTTTATATGTATCTTGTAAGTAGTTTCATTTTTCTTTATTTCAATTATTTTGCACTTTCATCGCCTCGTATATCGTTCCCCATAGTATTTTTGTTGCCTCTTATTGTTTGTTGTACACAATGAGGGCATTGTGTGATTTGGTTTGGGGAGGGTATGCATCTATTGTTTTCATCCATCTGCATATTTATTGCATTTCTGTTAGCATAAAAAAAATCACAAAAATATGTTTTTGCATATAGTCGTGTGTTAGTCGAGTCGGAATGGTTATATAACGATGATGGTATTGCTTTTATGTCTTCATTAGCTTGCTTATGCCTTGCATCGTTATCATTTTTGTATATAATTACATGCATCATTCTCTTGTCATTGATTGACTTTACTGAACGAATAAATTTGACTCATTGTTGGCAAACTACTCAGATTTGTAAGGAATTAGAGCCTTAAACTGATGACATTCATGATCAGTTTCATTTAGGTTGAGAGTAGTACTCCTTATGAGGCATGTAATATCAAACTGCATAAGCATGATATTCGTCTCTTAGGTATCTGTACGTTTTTGACTCGTGGTTTTGACATGTGCGAAAAAGGCAAATCCTTTCTTTTATTTGATTCTCATAAGCCTCACATAGCCAAATTGACCTGTTTGATCCGTTATCAGCTACATGCTATAATTTGCCTACCCTAGTCAAGCTAGTAGATTAGTTGGACAGAATTGTTTTTTTTCAGGTTGATTTTGGTATCATGACAATTGAGAATGGAATGAAAAAAATATGAAAAAAAAAGAAGATTTATTTGAAAGAAAAAAGAAAGGAAAAAAAAAATGAGAAGGGAATGAATAAAAAATATGAAACAAAATGAAGTGAAACTAGAAGAAGAATGTGTTTTTGCTAGGAGAAAAGAATTGATCTCTCTGATTTCATAGTTATTAGTGGGAAGCGATTTTGATAAGGCGCTTGTTGCTATACCTAATTTCTTCGACTGGAGTTTGGTGAGAACAGAATGTTTACTATTGATGGATGTAAGGAATACTAGCTTGGCTTTTACCTCCTCATATCCATATCGTTTTGTCCCTTCTTACCCGATTAGCCTCACTTTATACTATATGTAAGTCCTTGGCACGTGTCTTTTCCCGATAGAATGCGTATGTACGGTTAGTAGAGGTTAATTTCATGTTAGACTGCATGCATGTTCTTGTAGGTCGCAGTTTAGGTGAATGCTTTGTCTTTCCGTTTTTACATAAACTCACAATATCACCCCATTTGTGTGATGAGCAATCCGTGAGAGTCCGACATAGACCAGTCTTGCAAGGTTGAAGGTTCAGTATTGTTGCCATTGATCAAGCTTGTTGTATGTGATTGTTTACATTGACTTTAATCGTTGCGCATTGGTTTGAGTAACCTTGGAACATATTCCGCTATGAGTTGTATACCGTTCCAGTAGGATATTTTTCATTATTTTGTTTTTGCTTGGGACAAGCAAGGGTTTGGTTTGGGGAGGTTTGACGCGTGCAATTTATATATGATTATTCTGTCTTTTACGCACGCATTTTCATGCATATCGAGTAGCATTGCTACTATTTTCCCCCGAATTTGATACTTTGTGGTCATTTGCATCTTATGCAGGTTTGAACCCGTGGACACATAAAGAAGGCAAAAATTGTGCTTAAAGATGAAATCTTATGCGAAATAAGAAAAGAGAATGATCGTTTCCAAACAGGTCTACTTAAAACGTGAATATATTGAGTTCTACAACTCCAATTGAGCTATTTTAGTTGTGGTGGAAATCTCTTTCTCTTATCTTTTCAACGGTATATTACACGCCCAATTTGAAGAAGTAACGAAGAAATGACAAGCGTTTGAAGTTGAGCGCGCAGTGCTGAGAACGGAAACGGGTCACAAATAGTCGAACGACTATCCATATTGTTGGCCTAAAAGTATAACTTTTGGTTTTGAATTCTGAACCGTTCAATCAGTCATAAAATTTCATTGAGAGGATGAAGTCGATCTACATGTTAATCTAACATTTAGCAGAGTAAGTCTTTGCCTACCGGTTTTTCCGTGGAGCCACCCTCATCTTCAACTTCCAAGGGATCTAGTTAAGTATACCTTTCTTTCTTCAGAATGGGCATGTTTCATTTGTACTGATTATTGTGCTCTTCGATTCTGTTACTAGTCTTACTGATGTGAAAATGTATTATGCTATGTGGGATAAACTAGGATACTATTCCGATGCAAGGTTGGCTCTTGTAGGTCTGCTTAGAGCTTACGAAGTATATTTTCTAATAATTTAGTGTCCCAAACTGTCTTGACGATGAGAACTAATCACTTTAAAATCTAAATAGTCTTCCTCACACTGTCAATTTCTTTCAATATAGGATCATGCGAGTATCATTGTTATGACATGATGTATTTATAAGGTTTATTACGTATTGGAGCACTTTTGATAGGGGCAGATTTTGATGATTATTGTTGATTGACACTAGTAATAGCTAAGTAAGCCCAATTCGACTTTCTCGTTTGTCCCGTTATTTGTCTTTTCTAAATGAATAAGCTAGGAAATTTTTGTCTTAAGGTCGTTGGTTACATGTGCTTTGATTGGATTTGTTATTTATTTTCACTAAGTTGTTCATGTGAAATACTCCGTAAAAGTGGTACGATAATGTCTTTTTTTTTTCTTGTAGGCGGATAGTATTACCTTTCAGAGGTACATGTTTTCAAACCTAAACTAATAGACATAGCTTAAAAGATTCGCCGCTTTAGTTACATTAGATGTAACATTTACTGTCTCAAATCCTGCTGGATGTGATAAAATTCAAGCTTGTGGTTTTATGAAGTGGTCCTTATAAGGATAACCAAAAAGATTCGTTGCTCAGCTTAAGTTATGGGTGGGGGTTTGAGGAGATAAGTTAGGGTCCAATCCTGTAAGTTGATTAAAGATTAAAAATGTCCACTGCCCTTATTATGATGACTAAGCTATCCATCAACTTCTGGTTTATCCAAATGGGAGGTTTACTATGCTGATGAAGGGTACGGTACTCATTGTTGTGCTGTAATAAAACCTTTTTCAGTTTACTCACTATGTACGGTACTCATTGTAGTGTACTGTAATAAACTACTGTACTGAATAGTACCCACTATGTTGCAATGTATATTATAGCCTAGAGTTCTTGTTATAAGGTGTACAGTTACGCTTTGTTAGCTTTTATAACCAATTTCATTTCCCTAATATTTTACTCCATATAATATTAGGATAGTGTAGACACCCGCATTTTGACTGCCACGTGTCTATGGTAGTCTCCGAAAAACACCCGATAATGATTGGACGTCAACGTGACTTAGTATACTCGGATTTGGGCTCGAAATTCATAATATCCGACATGGACTTTTTAGGGGAGTAAAATCTCACAAAACAGACCTCAAATCCAGGCCCAGTAGGCCGTTCCGAGCAAAATGAGACTAATTTGGGCCAAAACCGACGCCAAAAATAATTCCCGTCTTTTGGCGACCGGGTCAAAACCCGGTCAAAGACGGAACCGTCTCATAAATCAGCTAAGTTCAGTTGGCGCATAAATTCGAATTCAAAAAAAAGCAACCAAAACAAACAAGACCAAGTCTTCCTTATTTTTCTCACCCAACTGATCCACTCGATCGAGTGGATTGACCCACTCGGTCGAGTGGAGCGCCTTGAACTGGACTAGGCCCGTTTTCAAAGGCACTCGATCGAGTGCACTAGGGCCACTCGATCGAGTGCCCCTAGGTCGAGGGGTGAGGCCTATAAATACCGCTTCACCCCCATGCATTTGAAGGACTTTTACAAACCATCTTTTACCCTACATTTTTCAGCCACATTCTACCCTACTTCAACCTTACTTCATCACACATCAAAGCCTTAGAAATCCTAAGCAAAAACACACAAAAACCGAGCTCTTGTCCCTCGATAAACCGACATATACACATACACATCTATACTCACCATAACTCGCGTACATCCTCGATACTCCCAAGCCTTGCCGCTATTTTACGAGTCCATTTCCGAGGTCTATACTAGCATGTATGTTGAGGGTGTCCTAAACCCTTTTTCTATCTCTTTTCTATATCGTTTTTATGTACATTTTTGCATTATTGCATCGTAGTAACACTAACACTAACACTAACTTCTTTACATTTTTCATCTTTATTTTTCATCTCTTTTTTTATCATCTATTTTTACTAATGTTATTAATACCGTGTATATATATTAATACTAAAACCGGTTTTAAAATGTTGGACTACGATGATCACTATTGGTCCGTCTAATCCCTTTACGAGCAACGACGGAGGTGGAGCCCTTTCGAGGAGCCCCGCCCCAATGTACTCAAGGGCGTGACGCGACCGTGATCGGTCGTAGTTGAACGAATTTAATTCCCTTTCCATAATTGGTACGAGACCCGTTGACACGAATACCGACATCACGTAACCCGAAAGGGTTAGTTTCGATGTCGTGACGTAGAGGGATGCATCTCGTCACTAATTCAAAATTTCCTAATCTAACGATAAAATATTTCCACAAAATCCCGATGACGGTATTATTATAGTACCGGAGGTCGAGCAAAGTACGAATCGTGCAATATTCGTATTTGGTTAGGCCGACTATCGATTTCAAGTCATAAAACGAAGCGAGCTATCACTCGTACAGGGGGCACTCGACCGAGTGCGATAGGCCACTCGATCGAGTAGCACCCCAAAAAGTGGTCAGTAGCCACGCTAATGACACACTCGACCGAGTCAGTCAATGACTCGATCGAGTGGGTCTCATAACACGCAAACCCGAGGGCTTGGACACATATTTCGAGCCCCGTTCTTTATCGATTTTAGACCATCGCATGACTCTACCATTTTTTTTTTCAACTCACACACATCACGACACGTAGAACGACTTTGACCACTTTTACGTGATAAGTCGGGACAAGACTACGGAATGCGAGACTAGGCTAGCAATACGCCACAGTCTCCTATTTCCGTCCTTCGCTTAATACGTAACATAACACGTACTTAAGCGGGGTAGTCCATCTACATAATTTCGCGGCCTAGTTTATCTATATGGGTCCGTTTTTATCTTTGTTTTACGTTATTTTGTTTATGTCGTATTGTGAACTCCGGGTTGTATTTCCGCCCGTGTAGCTTGTACGCTTTTTATTTCTTTTTCGAGCTTTATTTATTATTTGCTTTTACGCTTTATAAATGAACCTCGCATGCTAAACCATTTCGACCAATAATAAGATGCATTAAATGACATAGTTAACGCAAAATTCACATGCTTAGACAAAACGCTGTTTGCATATCATTTAATTATTTTACTAGCGCGCGTATCATGAACACGAACGATGTCTTAGTAGAGGCCGCCATGTGCGGGCGGGGTTGGGTGTCCTTAGTGGGCTTCCCAACACGTACCCTCACCCCTTACTCAGAACCTTTGGTTTCCGGATGTCCGAAACCCTTGGCGAACGAGAGTCATTCTTTACACGATTACCGGTATAGATGGTATCGGTATCGCAATGCAAAGGGACGAGCCCCATAAACTCTGAAATCGGAGTGGGCTTACTTTGTGTATAGCCCATGACGACATAGAGTGGGCTCGTATGGTTCCGAATAACCACAAAATTCGGTGGCGACTCCATTTTGACTTAAATTTCGAACCCGAGAACAATCTTACCACGAGATTCATTCGCCTACCCAAACCCGCGCTTCGCCGCGTCGGGGTGGACCTACGTCATGTCCACAGATAGTCTTATGATCACTACCATTTCATTAAGTATATATCGTATAGATTAGCACTAATATGATTTAATGCGGAGAATGATTTGTTGTTATATCATATTAATATGCCCTAATAATTACTTAAGCACATTTCCCTTTGTTGCGGCAATAAGATCTAGTATCATTTATAAACATAGAGGACTAATAAGTGTATTTAGAATTGTTCAATACTACTCTTTCAATTTATAGCTCACTCTTATTACTTAATTTTAGTTTCACTTGATTTCTTAATTTCATAATTTACTCAATTTCAATTTCATAATTTACTCATTTTTCTGATTTATATAATGTCCGCTGCTGCATAATTTACTATCGTATTGCATAATTTACTCAATTTCTGTTGATTTCTATACCCGTTTTAATTCTAATACGGAGTACCAAATTTATGAGTTTACTCAATTGTGTTAATTGTCTGTGATCGCCTCAAGTATTTACCTAAACATATGTGCTCTCTTTTCACAAAGTTGGTAGTGGCTTCTCTTTTCATTCGTTTACTATTATGAAGTCCGGGTATGTTCTTATATAATTTTTTACATAATTGGTTCGCACTTAATACAAAATAAGTTATAAGTATGATATTAGACTGAACTAAACTGGATAATGGACTTATGTCATATATTCAACGTGCTTTTTTTTAATGTTCATACAGGATGATTTATAATCAATTCCAGCTGCTGATGTGTGCTGCTGATGTGTGAGATTTTGTTATACGTGCTAGGGAATGTACATGAACCAGTGAGTATATTATATACATAAATATATTTGATTTTTTACTTGCACGTCGAAAATGAATAAAAATGAGATTAACTTATACAGTATATATTATCTTTGTTTGTTGCAGTTTTTTGAGGCGCGCCTACTTCACGTAATACGGAATACATGGGTTGAAACTTTGCTTTTGGAACTGAAGACGTAGTAATTTATTTTATGTTTTAAAAAAATGTTTGCACTTATTTTGGACGTACTTTTATTAATTTAATTTAGTCGATGTTGAATACATATAATTTGTGATTTTATAAGTAATATAAAAGTATCATGTTCTTTCATTTGTCATTTCTTTTAATTTTCACACCATATTTGAGAGATGGAAATGACATTTCGTGTACCAAATGATATCGATACCAAATTTATTATATGGTTGCAATTATATTACATATCGTGTCGAATGTAATTGTTATGATTGTCATAGATGACGTTTTGTAAAACTTATAGCGTCGAATACAATTGATATAATTGTAAAATGGATGACATATAATTGTACTTATCGTGTCGAATACAATCGCTAAAATTCTTATTCGTGGGAACTTAAATTATTTAGCGCATCAATAATAATCGACACTAAAATCGCCACCAAATCTCCTCTTCTTTCGCGTCGATTTTAAGAAGCTAACCCAGCGAATAGATTATTCGCCACGAACGTCTACGGCAACGCCGCCTACCAGAACGAATAAACAATCGACGAGAAAACCTTTTGCGTCGAATATAATCGCCACGAAATACAAAAATAATTGACGCGAAAAGGTGATTTTGTTGTAGTGCTTGTGCCCTTTCTTTTCCCTCTCATTTCTTTTTTTCTCGTGCCTCATATTCCTTCCTATCTGAGGTTGTCACGATCATGATTCTACTTTGGATCGTAGAGGAGGTTTGAGAATCAGAACATAAGAACTAAATGAGGATCGCTAAATCCTACAAATAGCTTAATTAAACTAGTTTTTAGTTGCATTTTCTTGTAAAATGTCCTGTATCCTATAAAACTGAGAACTTGGTGCACTATTCCTTATGAACAGTAAACAACCATACGATGCGTTTTGGGTTTGTTTCAGCAATATCTGCTCTCACCAACATTAAACTACTGAACTCCTTCGTACTTTTTCTTTTTTTTCTCCCTTATCAACATTAAACAAGTGAACTCTTTCATACTTTTTTTTTTCTTAAAGATTTTCCCTTATTTTCTCTTCATCACTCATTCAATCTTAATACCTTGAAAATATGCTCTCACTTTACTCCATATATTTTTCCTTCCTTCTTTCTCAAATGTTTTCCCTAATTTTTGTTTTATCACTCATTCTAATTGTTGGAAATCAAACAAAATCTACACAAAAGCTATGGGGCAGATAAAGGGCAGTGTGTGAATGGGGCGAAAGGGGGTGCGTGAGGGGGGAAGACAAGTTTCCTGGAATATGAGGGAGGTCAAGCAGGGGTTTGCTGGAATCTCCAATTTAGTGACACATAAAGTTCATATACCAATGCATGTATGTTTTCCGAGTTAATAGATCTTTCTTCAATTCATCATCATCGTCAACATCCTCATCCATTCATTTGAGGTAGGCGTGAGCAAGGGTGGCATGATCCATGAGCGTTGAGGTAGGACGACTTCTATTTTATCGAAGTGTGTTTTGGGTAAGGTAGGATATGTTTTTATTTCTCCCTTTGTATTGTCATTTTTTTCCTTATAGTTTGTCAGTTTGTATTCCCCTGTAAATATTAACGCAATATAGTTGCGGAAATATTATAGCGTTATGATTAAAACACTGATGTGCTAAATCATATATTCAAAAATAAATGTAAGTCAATACAAATGCTAGTTTGATAAAAGGGCTAAAATTTAAAACTTCCGGCATAAATAAAACATGGATGAAGTATGATCCACGCTACTCGCTAACTGATCACACCCAAAACCAAACAGCAAAACTCATATCATGTTATAAACTAAACAACCAGAATTAGTGGGGAGCAATTATGACGTTCTCTCATTCATATTATATGATGTAAAAGAGTAATTGCTAATATATTAAAATAGGTTAAAACATTGAAAACATATATATTAAAATAAGCAAAATTATACATTACAGCGGGGACTACTTTTTACCGTCGGCACTTTACTTCTTACCGTCGGCGTTAATTACGTGAAATGACGAGTTTGTCCTTGCTATTTATTCTCAAAATAATATTACTTTTACATTTTATAGATTATTGATTTATTAAAACTCGATAACAAAACCGTCTTTTTCGATTATCGTAATAAACCAAACCGACTCCCTATATAGTTAATTACGCAAAATGACGAGTTCTCCTTTGCAATTAATTCTCGAAATATTATCACATTTACATTTTATAGAGTATCGGTTTATTAGAACTCGATAATAAAACCGTTTTTTCGATTATTGTTACGCCTCCGATTTTAAACAGTTAATTAGATTAATTAACGATTTAATACAATTTAATAAACCATAATTAACAAATACGAGTAATATGCAAATTAAATCATAATTAATCTATGACAAGTCGACAATCAAGATTTATTATACAGATCGATACAAATTAAAATAAAAAAATCCGGATATGGGTCAGGTCAAGTGGGTTTTTCGACCCATTAAGTATAATATAAATCTTTCAATAATCTGAGACATGATGTATAAGGTGGTGAAATTGGTTACTTTGATAACATTTCATACAAATGACCCGGGTTCGAATCCTCTTGTTCGCACATTTGTCTTTTGGAAAAATAATTAAAATTTACAAAATTATACAATTAACAAGGATCGAACCCCAGACTTAGTGATCAGGAGGCAAGTTACCAAACCGCTACTCCACCATCAACATACTGATATTTTAAAAGACTGAAAACTATCTTAAAAGAGAAAAAAAACCCGGAAAATGGGGGGAGTCGAAGAATTTTTTCGACTCTCGGATGGGGGCTTCGAAAAATTTCTTCGACTCACGGATGGGGGAGTCGAAGAAATTTTTCGAAGCCCCCATCCGAGAGTCGAAAAAATTCTTCGACTCCCCCATTTTTTGGGTTTTTTTATCTCTTTTAAGATAGTTTTCAGCCTTCTGAAATATCAGTTTGTTGATTGTGGAGTAGTGGTTTGGTAACTTGCCTCCTGATCACTAGGTCTAGGGTTCGATCCTTGTTAATTGTATAATTTTGTAAATTTTAATTATTTTCCCAAAAGACAAATGTGCGAACAAGAGGATTCGAACCCCGGTCATTTGTATGAAAGGTTATCAAAGTAACCAATTTCACCACCTTATACTTCATGTCTCAGATTATTGAAAAATTTATATTATACTTGATGAGTCGAAAAACCCACTTGACCTGACCCATTTCCGGATTTTTTTATTTTAATTTGTATCGATCTGTATAATAAATCTTGATTGTCGACTTGTTATAGATTAATTAGGATTTAATTTGCACATTACTCGTATTTGTTAATTATGGTTTATTAAATTGTATTAAGTCGTTAATTAATCTAATTAACTGTTTAAAATCGGAGGCGTAACAATAATCGAAAAAATGGTTTTATTATCGAGTTCTAATAAACTGATACTCTATAAAATGTAAATGTGATAATATTTCGAGAATTAATTGCAAAGGAGAACTCGTCATTTTGTGTAATTAACTATATAGGAAGTCGGTTTTGGTTTATTACGATAATCGAAAAAGACGGTTTTGTTATCGAGTTTTAATAAATCGATAATCTATAAAATGTAAAAGTAATATTATTTTGAGAATAAATAGTAAGGGCAAAGTCGTCATTTCACGTAATTAACGCCGACGGTAAGAAGTAAAGCGCCGACGGTAAAAAGTAGTTGCGATTACAGCCTAATAAAAACCATTAAGTTTCAGTTACTGGTTATAATTAAAATTCAACAATTACTACCCTATAAGCATATTTTATTTGATTTTGTTACCTTAAATGAATTTCGGTTGATCAGTAAGCTAATTCAGTTGCAAATTAAGTGAAGTGACGAAAATATTTCTTAGATAAAACCCCCTCTTCACCTCATTAACCCTGTATCACTCTTTACTACTTCATCACACTCATCCGTACACCTAAACTCACCAAACCTTCATGAAACCCTAATCAAATCAACAAATCAATCAATCTCAGATATTTGGTGTAATTGAAGAAAATACATTATCTACAAGTGACTCCCAAACTTCTATTATTTGATATACTTATTTTCGTCAATTTAGGGTTTGCAATCAATTTGTTACAATGAAACCCAGATTTGCCCTTAAATTTAGTTTATCTGATTTGAATTAGGTCTATTATTGATGTAATTGTACTTTATTATTATGACATTGAGAGCCAAATTTGGTTATTGATGAAATATTTTCCATGTTTAGGGTTTATGTAATTTTGTTTTAATTTGATTATTTTGTTGATGTTATTGCTATTGCTATACAGGAATGAATATTCACTCATTTCATGTTAACTTGTGCATGTTTTTTTGTGCTGGTTTTGTGTACAATAAAGGGGGCTTTTCATCTCAACTGTGGTATTCTAAGTCATCGGGCGGATGCAAGATTCCGACGTGGGGAGGGCGTTAGTTTTTTTACCCGAAAAAATATCTTAATTTCGACATGCTTTTTTCTTTTATCAACTTTAATTTGTACTCCATATGATGTTAAAAAAAACACTAACTAATGTTTTGTTTTTTCACTCAAAACTCATTACATTTCAAATCATCATAAATTATACTTCCTCCTTTTTCATCTTCCCATTTTAAATGAGAACAAGGATTTATGGTGGCAATATAAAATAGAGAAATTTAAGTAAATAGTGAGGATAAAATTGTAACTGAGGGATAATATATAAAAGAATTATTGTGTAAGTGTGTGTTGAAAAATGTCGTAAATAATGAGGTATAATTGTGAAAAAGAAGAAGATAAAAATAGAAATAAATGAAAGAGAAGCGGGTGTGCCTTTCGGTTCTTGACTATAGACCGCTTTCATGTTGCTCTATCCTTTATAAAATCATAAGCAAAATCCTTACTAAGAGGCTGTAGTTGGTTATTCATAAAATCATGGGACCTGAACAAGCAACTTTCATCAGAAACAGAAGTATTCAGGAGAATATAGCACTATCACAGTCTCTTATTAAGAACTATAACATGACATTCCTTGCTCCTAGGTTATGAAAATAGATCTTAGGAAGACTTTTCATTCCCTTTAATAGGAATACTTGGATAATATGCTAATTGCCCTAAACTTCCCTCATCAATTCATTCAATGGATTAGGGCCTCCATTCAAGACTCTTGGGTTTCTCTTAAAATTAATGGATTATCTCAGGGATTCTTTAAAGGGATGAGTGAAATAAGACAGGGAGATCCACGATCACCCTACTTATTTACGCTAAGCATGGAGATACTTTCTAGGCATTTGAGGCACAATACCACTTATCCTCAAGTCTCCTTTCACCCTAAATGTAGACAACTTCGATTGAATCATCTCATATTTGCTGATGATTTGACGGGTTTCACTAGAGGGGGTGTTCCATCTATTCTGGCTACTATTAAAGCTCTTCAGAAATTTGACAAAGAGTCTGTGCTTCAAGAAAATAAGGATAAGACAGACATATACTGTGGGGGAATTCATCCTGAGATTAAAGAGCAAACTCTTGCCAATACTGGGTTTAAAGAAGGCACCTTTCCCTGCAAATATCTGGGAATACCTTTGAATGCAATCACTAACAGGCTGGAACACTATTTAGGATTACTCTCTAAAATCCAAGCTTCCCTGAGTGGATGGTCTACAAATGGTCTACAAATTGTATGGCTTATACAAGGAACCAAGCTGAATAAATGAGAAGGAAATAAGTTAGAACGGTAAATATGAAATGTTCTATCAGATATGAATATTTCAGACTAAGTTTAGCTGAGCCATAATATACGAAGGTGAAATAAGCGAAAGACTTCTTTTCTGAATCAGGATGAGTAGTCTGACCTAAGAACTAGTTCACGAAGGGATCGAAATGAGTTTAGAAACAAAAGAGTAGGAATCAGTTGAGGTTAAAACTACTTTAGAAAAGATTAGAAGTTTGTTCGTGGATGGTTCAAGGGTTAGACTTTAAATGACTTTTCTCTATGCATCCTGATATAGGTTCAAATGTAGAATCTGATTGATGAACACTTTAACCGAAAAAAATAATAATGAAAGAGTAAAAGGTGCTCATTGATTTATGAAGGTATGAATGTTACACATGAAGGAAAGCTTTGTATGTGATGTTTACGAATTTCGATGGAAGGATTGAAGATACTTCGGAATTGAACTCAAATCGTTGCTTGGTTAGATGAAGAAAGTGGGGCAAAGGTAGAAAATAGATAAAGGCTTAGAAAAAGGAATCATATGTGGTTGATGGCGTTACTGGGAAATGAATATAAGAAAGAATGCTTCATTTCTCTGAATACAAGTTATGCTAATAATTGATGTCCGATGTACAAGTTATTTAGGTAACTAAAGTCCCGGTCAGGTCTAAGTCAACATCTAAATAGGACTCGAGGACTACTATCTTATTTATGTCTGCACTTGATCTTCTCGTATTTTACATCTTGTCCGCATAACTTCACTCGATACATCAACATGATCCAACTTGACTTTGCTACTATAGTAGATTTGGAAGATGCATCTATTTGTGCTTGCAATGGTGTTATACCAGTCTTGAGTTGTCGATGGTTGAAAGTGCTTTGTCTTGGTCATTGCGTTGATCATATGTAAATTAAAACTAGCTAATTGGCTAAGGTTAGACAATCACTGTACATACAATTATTCAGATAGCATATGAAAACAAAGGGAGGGGCCAAACCCTAAATCGGATGGAACGGGTAATCCTTAGTAGTTCTACCCATCTAATCATTCTACCCAAGTATATTATTTGATCGTAGGGTTATACTAGTGAATCTCTCATTTAGTAATCTTAAATGTTCTACATGTTTTAGACATTTTAGACACTCTAGAAACGTGTCATGAGCTCCAGGCGCGTTCCCTCGATAGGTCATGCATCGCACATAGTTACACATGGTCTCAAGGTCGCTTTGATACCAACTGTAACAACCCGATTCTTTTAATGACATTAATTAACAAAGCGGAAAATAATTAAGTCGTAAAAAGGGGTAACAATTTAAATCGTTGACTCATATGGAGTCTTTTACCGATAAATGAACCAGTTGTTAAAATAGAACAACTAAAAACCTTACAAATTTCTAAATACAATAGTTTGACAAAATTTGTGTTACAAGATTTATAGTTTGACAATCTCATCTGCTAAGCTGCATCTCTTGCACTCATGCATGCATGCCCCCATGTCCAGTCTTGAGGGTTCATCAACCCGAATGCATATTTAAATATACATGTCCCATTTAGTGGGAGTAACCTAACTGTCCTTCTACACGACCCGAATAATCAATGTAGTACAATCTTTAGGTTATCTAATTAACAGATAAGCAAACATGTCACATTACGAATCGACATGTATGTAATGTGAGATACACATGAAGTGATTTTGGTTCATCATGCGAGTCAATTGAATATATAAGACATGCAAGATATATAGAATACAGTAATATTTACATCATATGAGAATCATGTGAATAGATTACAGTAACGTATATCATGGAAGTGCCACGTTAATAAAATACAGTAAGTAGACATGCAGAATACATATCATATGAAACATAATATCAATCATGAACAAATATTAAGGCGAGACATATAACAAAACATCACTTCCCATTATCAAGCGTTTCAATCACATCATCAATAACGAGAGTATAGAACAGTAATAGGTGTAGAGTTACAACCCTTAAACCCAAGGACTTGTTACGAGTATTAATCGAAAAGACAAAAGTAGAGGGATAACAATTATACCTTATATGCAGCGGAACAACGTATTAATAAGAAGTATAATAAACCCAGAAATATATATAATCTCCACGGACAACGGACAGAATAAATAATTCCCACAGACAAAATAAAGCACCCCAAACGTGATGTCTCCTTTGGTATCCTCACGGGTATGGAACTGCGACGTATATGCTAGTATAAAGGTACGTGAGACCGTCTCGCAACTTCTCTATATCTCTCTTATAACTCTTATATATATATATATATATATATATATATATATATATATATATATATATATATATATATATATATATATATATATATATATATATATATATATATATATATATATATTATGAGTCAATACTCTTTATTCCATATATTGGTTCATCATATGAACCTCCTTATATAGAAGATGAGAAGGTAGAATTAGATTATTTTCATAACTCTAATTACCATAATTAAATTATTAGTATAACTCTAATTACCCTAACCTGACAACGCAGCTGGGTCCGTATTACTACTGACCCGATATATTTTATATATCGATATATATTAACAATATCCCGTACACATTGTGTGTGACCCAATGGGCCCACTTAAGACTACCAGACACGTAGCTCATTTACATGTCAACCCGACATCGACCTCTAGCAAGGCATATTGGATACATAGACTTAAGCGGGTTAATCTGTAGGACAGTGGACATAACTCCTTCAATAGGGCATAACCAACACAAGTGATTTAGAAAATTGTAGTCATTTACTTTTAAAAACAATGGTTTCCTTTCACATAATGCACGGGACGTGACTACTAATGTCTCATGCACACTTAAGGCTTGCATCTCACCATAACTGTGGATGGGAACATCAGTCCCTCTAATCATATCGATACTAGGAGCTTTACATCTCACCCCTAGTGTCCAATAGGATCGAACAACAACTATGATTTGATTTAGAACTCTAATCGCGGGGGAGAAAAGACTGCTGATGATGTAGACGACAACTCACAGAAGCCTACCCACACCACCGCGAGGCCAACTGACAACACGCAGAAGTCAGGGAAAAGAATCACGTACACAACCGTGAATAAAAATGCCAAGATATCAGAAAGAGAGTAGAGCTCATCAGGCCCTTGTCAAATACATGCGCACGTACCCCCTACCACAACTCTCGGGCTCCCGTAGGTCCTCAATGATAGACGATGAGTACTAATCTAACGACAATCCATCCACACGCAGCTTCAGGATGTGTTGTCCGTCCTCTCATGACAAAGCTCTCTGAGCAATCTCCCATCACGTCGATCTCTAAACCTCGGCATAATATTGCCCAACACGTAACAATACTATGATATCAATTGTCTATAGGAGACATATAAGGATGCTGGACACTTAGACTCCCGTAGGATCATTGGTTCAGACAACCAGAATGATCGCATACCGTCCCGAAGGTACATTTGCTACATATAGCTCACTTGGTATCGAACGGTCAGACTCCCATAGGAACTTACTTCAGATAACCGGAAGAATGCATACTGTCTCGTAGATACAGAAGCTCCAAGAAATGGAACACTGAGAAGGTCCACTAATTCATATAGGACATTGACTGTTCTTTAAGCTAATTTAGGAATGATTTACTAAACGATCAACACAATTATTTTAAGTGTATTTTACTTGACTGAATATCTTAACTATATTTGATGTTAGAGATTTGAAACGTTTTATTTGATGTATATTATTTGAAGCGTTCATTAGTTAAGATTTGATTAAAGAGTCAATTATTTCTAAGTATATTATTTGAGATGAGTTTCATTATCTTGACTTGGTCTATGTTGACATAAAAAGTCAAAGTTTGACTAAGATGGACTAGTCAACCCTTAATTTTGACTTAGTCACTAATTATCCTTATGTGGTTATTAATAAGCATGTTTAACTTAGTACTTATAGGTTATTTGTATTTTAGTACTTTATACTTTTTAGACATAAATATTTATTATATTTATACTTCAATAGTACGTATTTAGTATTTTTATACGGTTTTGTATTTGTACAAGTATACTTATCTTTTAAAACCTTTTATAGTTAGTAAAATATTCCAAAAATAAAATAAATTTATAATAATTATAAAAATCATATTTAACCTTATCAAGTATTATATTTCTCAAAACATTGAGTTTTACAAAAATAAATTGAAGTAATAACGAAATCGGTAACATTATTAAGGATACAAAATAAGTCATTTTTCAAATGTCATTTTTAAATCACGGTTTTCATAGTAAATCTAGTTTTATGAGTTAGGTTTCCATATATAAACTCATTTTTCATAAATAAGAATTTTATTATTTTTAAGAAATTAAAAACGAAAATGATACGATTTTCAATACTTTCTTTTAAATCTTTTAAAATACTTAAAAATCATGAAAGTTAACCAAATATCTATTTTAGATACCTATATTTGTACATAACATAATCCCAGAAATTTAGATTAAAATACTTTATAAATGTCATCAAAAAAAATAATCTTTCTAGATCTGAACAAGTTTAATACAAATTTTATTAATGAAAATATATATGATGGATTTACATGAAATTTTGCGCGCATATACTAAACATCATCAGGAACATAATATATGTTTTGCAATTCCAAAGAAAATGTTTAACATCAAGAAATATATTATTTACCCAGATAGTATATAAAATCATACAGTACCATTTTACAAAATAAATCATTATTAAATTCATTTATTCATAAAAACTTCTTATAATTTTCAGATATTCTAGACATTTAGATATACAACTTTCATGAAAGAACTAAGGCTAATTTGAAACATATTTTAAACAAAAAAATCGTAAACATACATCATACATCACAGAATCCATTTTACAGCATGTATTGTGCTAAGTGATAAATCAACAAATAGTTAACCTCAAACTTGGTGATCTAATGATTTAGTCCTAAACATGATGTTATATGTTAGTTAGAGTCTAAACACTATACTAAAAGATTTGAGGGTGGAGAAAAGCTAGGTTACCTATTAGCAATTCTCCGGATCTAATATAAAATCAAATATACTAAGATCGAAACCCCCTTCCTCTTGCTCCTCTTCAAGAATAAGTAAGAAAGAGACACAAACAAAGTAAGTTAGTAATTATACTAGGAATAAAACTTGAAAATAAAGATTATAAGGTAAGGAAAAGGAAGAGTATGTGCTCTTGAGATATGATGGTGTAAACACCTTAATAACTTAGGAAAACTTGTATGATTTTCTTTGGTTTTTTTCATGGATCTTTGAAGGAGTGTTTAAGTGAGTGAATGAGTGAGAAAATGAAGAGAGGTAGGCTATTTAATAGCACTCAAGTCGTGCATTTGATGGGGGAGTAAAGGGTTGACAAAAATTTGACAATTACTCAAAGTAGATAATCATACTTTAAGAGGTACATTACTTGAAATGGTGCTTTTGATTAGTTAGACATATTTTGAGGCTTGGACTTCAAAGTGACGGTTTGGCATGACCTAGGGTGATACTTGTGAGTTTATTTGGTCACACAATGGTTAGGAAAGAAGTAGGGAAATCGAAAGTCGAGAAACGATTCGTCGGGTGACGATTTTCAATGCAAAGGAGCTGTCTAGTACAATATTTTTATGATTCACTTAGAAATTATACTTTTGAATATGAACATTGTTTAGGTCTTGGAAAAATAATAAATTTAGGCTTCTGAAACGCCTCAATTGGAGTCTGTATGAGAAAATAGGAACCATTTTACGAAATCGCGTAGAAATGCGATAACGATAGAAATTTCAGTTTTGCAAACAGTGAACTGAAATAGAAAGGTTCCAAAGGCACAAGAATTGAATATTACTATTTAAAATAGTTTTTCGATACTCGATTTATTAATATTAATCGTTATTAGAAATAACTAAAATGGTCAAAAACACGGGGTGTTACATAACTAATTTGACGGAATAATAATTTCAGATTCATCTTCTTTCCTCTCTTTTCTCTCACACAAACACAACATATCAAACTTACATACTTGCGTTAATGGTGAAGAACTTAAGGTTTCACATGGTATCAGAGCATCCGACAACAATCTTGGATTTATTTTTGCGTGGTATGCTTTTCTAGCCTCCGCACTTCAGTTTTACCTTTCTTCTCCATTTTTTCGTGATTTGTCTGCTGAAATCGTCTTCGTTCTTGTTGAGATTGAACCATTATTGACTCATACTTTAAACATGGGGGAATATATTGTTCAAAACTCAGTTACTTCTTATGATTTACTAGATGATCCTTTGTACATCACGCCTTCAGATCAACCTACACTACAGTTAGTAGGATATAGATTTAAAGGTGATAATTTTCTGCAATGGAAACGTGATGTGTTGATGGAACTATTTAAGGAAGTATTCATAGATGGAACTTGTAGAGAGCCAGCCAAAAATGAGAAAAATCACCACCAGTGGCTAAGGTGCGATCTGCTAGTTAGAATATGGATATTATATTCCATGGAACCTGATTTAGTATTAAACTTTCAGTATTCTAAGTCATCCAAGGAACTTTGGGATGACATTCTTGAGACTTATGGTCAAACAAATGGGTTAAAAATCTATCAATTAAAGAAAGAACTTTCACAAATTTCTCAAGAAAATATATCCTTAGTGGAATATTACAGTAAAATTAAAAGTTCTTGGGAAGGATTAGATGAGTTAGACCCCATTCCTGATTGTTCTTGTGGGGCATTAGAGAGATGTACATGTTTTCTGCTTAGACGCATGCTTGACAGGGAGTCACAGTCCAAGTTAATATAATTTCTGATGGGATTAAATTCTGGGTATGAACATGTTAAAACTACTGTCTTATTCATGGATCCATTGCCTCCTATCAACAAAACTTTAGGGTTAATCTAGGAGATTGAGCAACAAAGACAAATTTTAGAGCATCAATTAGCCCTTCCTGAAGCTAATGCTTATGCGGTTCGTCATGCATCGTACAATCAGATCAGGGGCAGTACATACAGGGCAAATAAGAGAGGTACGGATGGTTCAGACCAGGAGGATAAGGTTTGCACTGCTTGTAACAAGCCTGGTCATGTTAGAGATGATTGTTGGTCATTAAAAACTTGTGAATTTTGTTCCAAGAAAGGTCATATCATCAGTCGCTGTTATCTCAAGAAGCAGGAGAGGGCACAGTCCAGTAACAAGTAAAATAACAACAATGGTAATGCAAATAATGTTGATATCCTCATTGATGCAATGCTAGGTGTAGATTGTAATCCTCTTGGAGATTTAGCTACTGGTACTACACAACCTATAGCTGCTGGTCCACCTACAATAGACCCAGTTTTCATGGAAGGGGTGATGAGTAACGTCATGAAGAATTTTTACAAGTCTTTTGGTGACAAGGCGTCTGCACATCCCACGACTAACTTTGCAGTTACAGTAGTATGTTCTCAGGTAAATATTGATGCTCAGTATAATCACAATAATGCCTGGATTGTAGATACTGGTGCGTCCAATCACATGACAAGTAATATGAGTCTATTACATAATGTTACTCTCTCCGATTTTTTAGATTCGCAACATATTCCATATTTGGCAAATTCATTAGGTTTGCAACATTTCTATAATAAGTAGGTTTTTGTTTGTGTAAGCTTTTTACTTTATTGGTGAGACCCACCATCTCCACTCACAACCTTATTATTTGTGCAAATAGTAAACGTTGTGAATCTAAAGAATCGGAGGGAGTAATAAGTTACTTCCTAAGTCTGTCATGGTGGGTTTACCTGATGGATCTCTTAAGGTAGTACCAAAGGTTGGTAAAGCAACATTAACTGATATTATAATTTTGCAAGATGTGCTATATATTCCTGATTTGAAGCAAAATTTGCTTTCTGTTGGCAAGTTAGTTCAGCGGAATTCATTAGTTGCAGTGTTTGACAAAAATCTTTGTGTGTTCCAGGATTATTCAAATAAAAAACCATTACACACTGCCGTTAAGAAGGGCAGGTTGTATTGGTTTTTAGCCTCATGTTCACACAAGGGTAGATGGAGTCACATCTCCCAGAATATTGATGTCGCTGATATAAATACTTTACATTCCAATAATTGCCACGATTCTTGTATAATAGATCTTCTTCATGCTAGGTTAGGTCATACTTCTTTAGACAAACTAAAACATGTAATTCCTCATTTTCCCAAAGAAATAAAAGATCTTTCTTGTGATACTTGTGTTTTAGCGAAACATCACGTTCTTTCTTTTCCTCGTAGTCAATCTCATGCTTTTACTCCGTTTGCTCTTGTTCATATGGATTTGTGGGATCCTAACAAAACCCCGAGTATTTCTGGAGCTAAATATTTTCTTACGATTCTACATGATTATTCTAGAATAACTTGCACATATATGTTTGAAAAAAAAATTCAAGTATATGTTATTATCAAGAATTTTCTTGTGTATGTTCGTAATTAGTTTCGTACTGATGTTAAAATTTTTAGAATGGACAATGGAACAGAGTTTCTTCAGGGTGAATGCATCCAATTATTCAATGAAAAAGGCATCATTCACCATCGTAGTGTTGTACCTAGACCAGAACAAAATGGCCGCATAGAAAGGAAACATAGGCATCTTTTAGAAACGGCTCGTGCCATGATGTTACATGCTAATCTTCCAATGCGTTTTTGGTCTGATTGTGGAATAGTAGGGATAATGGGTTCCTCGGCAGGCGGGACTTTGTTGTTGACACTCTCTAAGTCAGACTGAAGGTCCTCGTAAATATTATCAAGCTCTTCGATAGATTCAGCCCGACTATTTTCTCTAAGGAAACATAACTGTCGTCGCAAAGTACGTTCTGGCTCGGGATCAAAGGGATGAAGCTCCGAGCGAGAAGACTTGGGCATATAAACAGCTACAAGTAAACAATGAGATCAGTCTCAAGGAACTGTCGTTCCCTAAGACGAGACACAAATTAATCAACTAGCTAATAAAATTGCGTCGCCTCCCCGGCAACGACGCCAAATTTGATATGGATAACTCGCGTCACCGATATCAAAATAAACCTAGATTACTACTATCAAGTAGCTAGCGGTAAGTATGATGAACTCATTTCGTATATATATTTAACCCCAACTTTTCCTTTATTTTAGTTCATTTTCTGTGTCCTAGGAGTCTTTTTTCTAGCTTTTCATCCTTCTTTGTTATGCCGGGTATTTTGTTTACGTTTTGTAAGAAACGAGACAAATGAAGGCGATTGAGCTATATTTTGGGCAATGACGAGAGTCGAGCCATGAAATCTACAAGAAAGAAGTGATAAAAGTTAGAGGATGCTAAGTGAAGAGTTGAAGAAGGACGTGAAGTGAAGAAACATTAAGGAATGACAAAGAAATAAGTTGGAAAGCTCAAACAAATGCAAATCGAGAAGAAAGAACGATTGCTAAAACAAGGTCAACTTCAAACGTGAATATCTTGGAGTTCTACAACTCCGATTGAGCTGACTTTTGTGGCGTTGGAAAGCTCTTTCTCTTAGATTTCCAACGGTATATCACACGTCCAATTCCAATAAGTAACGAAGAAACAGCAAACATTTCAAATTCATCGCGCAGTGCAGAGGAACCCAAACCGCTCGGGACGGACCCAAACCGCTCGGGACAGACCCAAACCGACCGGTTTGAGGCTGTTTCGTGGGATTTCTATTTTTGGACTCCTTCATTTACCATGACTCCTATTTTACGGGATATTCTTTCCTAATTAGTTTTAGGAAAGTAGGAGTAATGACACTCCTTATCATTATTAGTATATATACCCTCCTTAGGGTTAGATTTAAGAACACTTTTTCACTTTCTCATTCAGTAGTTTAGTTTACACTTTCATATTCTTAGTTTAGTTTAGTTTTTATTAGCATTAGAATTCTTCTAGTTTGTAATCCTACTTTTAGATCGTCAATCTTTCAATTCTACTTAATTGGTATTTTTCTCTTTTCTCTTAGTTTCATATTGTCTTTTATTATGCTTAATTTCTTTATTGCTTTATGTTTTAGTATGAGTAGCTAATTTATTTATCTAGGGTTGAAGGGGATCTATGTTAATTGAATTGGAGATGTTAGATTGATTATTTGTTTAATTGTTCATTCATATGCTATTGCCTTACTACTTGTCTTGTATTATTGTTTGATTAGTTTGAGACGTGGAACTAGTCGAATGTTTAGGAACCCGAACCTAAGATCGAAAGCGTGGTAAGGATAGACTTACAAGTAAGTGGGTAGGATAATCTGGTAAGTTGCGAGAGCCTGTCAGTATCTGTCCTAAGGTTGACATAAGATCCGAAAGGCCGTGTCTTTGCCCTAAATAACTGTGATTGATTGATTGAATGATTAATAAACTTTACCCAATTTAATTACATAGTGAACCGTAAGACCCTAGATCCTTTTAATATTGTTAGAACCTCGTTATTTTACATAATCGCATTAGTTTAGATCAAAATCAAATAAACCAGAATTAAATAGTTTAGAATCGAATTTAGATAATTAGCGATTTTCATCCGTCTCTCTGTGGATTCGACCCTTACTTACTACCAGCTACCTGTTAGTTGTTCGTTAGGATTATTTTGATATTGGTGATACGACTTTAGCCTTATCAATTTTGGCGCCGTTGCCGGGGAGACGGTTTTGTATTATTGCTTATTATTTGTTTTGGGTTCTAGATTATTTTGTATATACTTAATTATCTTTATTTATTTTTATTTCTTATATATATATATATATATATATATATATATATATATATATATATATATATTCCCAATTTTTTTATTTGTCTCACCATTATGAATATCTTCTATTTTCCTCAATTTAATCATGAGTCACTGCATATTTAGTGAGAAAGACATGAGTCTTTTATTTTTAAAAGTGACTATCATGTTAATGTGTGGGAGATGTGTGATATGTTGTGGGCTTGTGTGGATAATGAGACACGGGCTAATATTGAGGCAAATTGCGACGGGATGTTTAACTATATGTCTTATGAGGAGCGATGGGAACTCCTTAAATATTTAGCCGAAAACAGTGTTGAATCATAGAAGAGGTGGATTGCTTTCATGGCGGACTGTAAGGCGATATTGGAAAAATTAACGGCTGCTCTACGTGAGTCAAATTTGAGAGCTGATCTTGCACCATCATCAACTGACTGTGTTATGAGTACGTCCGTAGCACATGTTAGAGAGGATATTGACCTATTTGATGACGATGATGATGAGCCTTTGATTTTTGCTTTGAAAGTCCATTCTCCGGTCATTGAAGTTGATTCTGTTATGTCTGAAAATTTAATGATTCAATCTTTGACGGAAAATCCTGAGATTTTGAGCATTGTTAATAAGCCCATTTGTGATTCAATTGATGATTCTAGTCATCCGCCTACCGAGCTTTTGTCTGAAATCACTATACCTAACTCATGTATTGATGCTTCTTGTGTGATTGATAATTTTGTTGATTATTCTACACAAGGGCTCCTCACCGAGGCTCCTTTAGAAGATTTGATGTGTTTGGGCAGTTGTGCAGGTGACTCAAACCCTTGGAAAGCGGAGGTAGATGCATTAGAAGCAGCGCTAAATCATCCAGGAACTCTCGAAACAGAAAACCTTGAGGTGTATGGGATTGTGGATACACCCGTTGAGGTAATAAATCATTCTCATCCACTTGAACTTCCTCCTTGCCTCGATGATAGTACAAGTATTTCTCCCGTCTCGCATGAATTAATTGTGAAAAAAAATATTGTTGATCTGAGAGGTATTAAGTTGTCTTACATTCCCGATAATTTATGTTATTATTTTCCACCATTTGTTGATGGTTGGGATACTTGGGATTATATGTCGAGGACTTTTGAAAGTTTTCAAAGAAAGTACGACAAGCTGAGACGGTCCTTGACATTGATTTTATATGATGTCTTTACTATATATTGGTGCTACTTATGCTTTTGTTTAGCACATGCGCAGGCATTTGATCTACTCCTGCGAGCCTTGAACTGCTACGATTTTGATACTGATGGTCATGAGTCTGATTCTTATCCCCATGTTTATTGCTGGTTTGGGGGGAAATTATTTGCAGCATATAAATATATTTTGTCGGTACCTTCCCTTATTTCTCTCTTATTTTTTATTTTTTTTTTTATTTTTTTTTTTTAATTTTTTTTTTAATTTTTTTTTCGTCTTCTTTGTGTCTTCCTTTACCCGTTATATTTTTGTCCTATTTTATTTCTCTTGGTGCACAATGAGGACATTGTGTAATTTGGTTTGGGGGAATATTTTGTGTTGTGTATATTTTTTTGGGTGTGTTTTAATTTTCAAAAAAAGAAAATTTGTTATTTATTTATTTTTCCGTTTTTTCCGTCTTTTCGTATGTTTTAGTATAGAGTCGTGTCGGCGATGATGACATTGCGTTTGTCGCATGCTTTTCCCTAGTTCTTTGCTCTTTCTTGTGAATGACACTTATTTACCGTTATTTGAGTTTAGTATTTCTTTGATCTTGCCGCCGATTATGTTTAGAATGTCAAATGAATAAATTGACCTGTTGTCGAGTAAGCTACTTATATTGTGAGACTTAGAGCCTTAAACTGATGACATCCATGATCAGTTTCATATAGGTTGAGAGTAGTACTCCTTATGAGACATGTAACATCAAATTGCATAAGCATGATATTCGTCTCTTAAATACTTTTATGCATTCGATTTGTGATTTTAGCACATGTAGAAGAGGCAATCTCCTTTCTTTTATCTTATTCCCATGAACTTCACATAGCCATAATTTTAACCTGTTTTGACCCATTTATTAACTACATTTCAGATTTGCCTACCCTAGTCAAGCTAGTTTGGTTAATTAGACGAAATTGTTTTTTTTCGGGTGAAATTTGGTAATATGTCATGTTGATTGGAGAAGAAACAAAAATGATGATGAATGAATTGAAAAAAATCGATGAAAGAAAAGAAAAAGAAAGGAGATAGTTGAAAAAAAAAAAGTGAAACAAGTTACAGAATATGTTTTTGCTATGGAAAAAAATTGATCTCTCTGTTTTCGTAGTTATTGATGCGAAGCCGGTTATGAAAAGTTGAAAATATGGTGCTTGGTACTACTTGTAATTCCTGTGATTGAAGTTGGTTAAGAATGGAATGAGTTTAATTAGTTAGGTTACGGTTGTACTAGCTTGACTTTTACCTCCACATATCCAAATCGTTTTGCCCCTTCTTACCCAACTAGCCTCACTTTATACTATATGTAAGTCCTCAGCATGTGTTTTGGTCCGATTAAATGTGTAGGTACGGTTGGTAGAGATTGGTATCATGTTAGATTGCATGCACGTTCTTATAAGTCGTAGTTAGGTGAGTGTTTTGTCTTTCCGATTCTACATAAACTCACAAGATTGCCCTTATTTAGTGGTGAGTGAATCCGTGAGAAATCTCGACATAGAAGGTTGTGCAAGATTAAAAGTTTGGCATTTGAATATTGATTGGAGCTTGATTTTTGAAATTCTTTTACTCATCATCTTTTTGTTAATAAATTCGTTTCTTTAGCCCCGGTGTCATTCGCTTGTTAGAGTATTAGATTTGGGATGATGCATGTTGATGAAGTTGGCTCTATGCCATTGTTTTAAGTCTTGTCCATACTCTTTGATGATTGCTTTGCTTAGGGACAAGCAAAGGTTTGGTTTGGGGGGATTTGATGAACTCATTTCGTATATATATTTAACCCCAACTTTTCCTTTATTTTGGTTCATTTTCTGTGTCCTAGGAGTCGTTTTTCTAGCTTTTCATCCTTCTTTGTTATGCCGGGTATTTTGTTTACGCTTTGTAAGAAACGAGACAAATGAAGGCGATTGAGCTATATTTTGGGCAATGACGAGAGTCGAGCCATGAAATCTACAAGAAAGAAGTGATAAAAGTTAGAGGATGCTAAGTGAAGAGTTGAAGAAGGACGTGAAGTGAAGAAACATTAATAAATGACAAAGAAATAAGTTGGAAAGCTCAAACAAATGCAAATCAAGAAGAAAGAACGATCGCTAAAACAAGGTCAACTTCAAACGTGCATATCTTGGAGTTCTACAACTCCGATTGGGCTTATTTTTGTGGCGTTGGAAAGCTCTTTCTCTTAGCTTTCCAACGGTATATCACACGTCCAATTCCAATAAGTAACAAAGAAACAGCAAGCATTTCAAATTCATCGCGCAATGCAGAGGAACTCGAACCGCTCGGGATGAACCCAAACCGCTCGGGACGGACCCAAACCGACCGGTTTGAGGCTGTTTCGTGGGATTTCTATTTTTGGACTCCTTCACTTACCATGACTCCTATTTTACGGGATATTCTTTCCTAATTAGTTTTAGGAAAGTAGGAGTAATGACACTCCTTATCATTATTAGTATATATACCCTCCTTAGGGTTAGATTTAAGAACACTTTTTCACTTTCTCATTCAGTAGTTTAGTTTACACTTTCATATTCTTAGTTTAGTTTAGTTTTTATTAGCATTAGAATTCTTCTAGTTTGTAATCCTACTTTTAGATCGTCAATCTTTCAATTCTACGTAATTGGTATTTTTCTCTTTTCTCTTAGTTTCATATTGTCTTTTATTATGCTTAATTTCTTTATTGCTTTATGTTTTAGTATGAGTAGCTAATTTATTTATCTAGGGTTGAAGGGGATCTATGTTAATTGAATTGGAGATGTTAGATTGATTATTTGTTTAATTGTTCATTCATATGCTATTGCCTTACTACTTGTCTTGTATTATTGTTTGATTAGTTTGAGACGTGGAACTAGTCGAATGTTTAGGAACCCGAACCTAAGATCGAAAGCGTGGTAAGGATAGACTTACAAGTAAGTGGGTAGGATAATCTGGTAAGTTGCGAGAGCCTGTCAGTATCTGTCCTAAGGTTGACATAAGATCCGAAAGGCCGTGTCTTTGCCCTAAATAACTGTGATTGATTGATTGAATGATTAATAAACTTTACCCAATTTAATTACATAGTGAACCGTAAGACCCTAGATCCTTTTAATATTGTTAGAACCTCGTTATTTTACATAATCGCATTAGTTTAGATCAAAATCAAATAAACCAGAATTAAATAGTTTAGAATCGAATTTAGATAATTAGCGATTTTCATCCGTCTCTCTGTGGATTCGACCCTTACTTACTACCAGCTACCTGTTAGTTGTTCGTTAGGATTATTTTGATATTGGTGATACGACTTTAGCCTTATCAATTTTGGCGCCGTTGCCGGGGAGACGGTTTTGTATTATTGCTTATTATTTGTTTTGGGTTCTAGATTATTTTGTATATACTTAATTATCTTTATTTATTTTTATTTCTTATATATATATATATATATATATATATATATATATATATATATATATATATATATTCCCAATTTTTTTATTTGTCTCACCATTATGAATATCTTCTATTTTCCTCAATTTAATCATGAGTCACTGCATATTTAGTGAGAAAGACATGAGTCTTTTATTTTTAAAAGTGACTATCATGTTAATGTGTGGGAGATGTGTGATATGTTGTGGGCTTGTGTGGATAATGAGACACGGGCTAATATTGAGGCAAATTGCGACGGGATGTTTAACTATATGTCTTATGAGGAGCGATGGGAACTCCTTAAATATTTAGCCGAAAACAGTGTTGAATCATAGAAGAGGTGGATTGCTTTCATGGCGGACTGTAAGGCGATATTGGAAAAATTAACGGCTGCTCTACGTGAGTCAAATTTGAGAGCTGATCTTGCACCATCATCAACTGACTGTGTTATGAGTACGTCCGTAGCACATGTTAGAGAGGATATTGACCTATTTGATGACGATGATGATGAGCCTTTGATTTTTGCTTTGAAAGTCCATTCTCCGGTCATTGAAGTTGATTCTGTTATGTCTGAAAATTTAATGATTCAATCTTTGACGGAAAATCCTGAGATTTTGAGCATTGTTAATAAGCCCATTTGTGATTCAATTGATGATTCTAGTCATCCGCCTACCGAGCTTTTGTCTGAAATCACTATACCTAACTCATGTATTGATGCTTCTTGTGTGATTGATAATTTTGTTGATTATTCTACACAAGGGCTCCTCACCGAGGCTCCTTTAGAAGATTTGATGTGTTTGGGCAGTTGTGCAGGTGACTCAAACCCTTGGAAAGCGGAGGTAGATGCATTAGAAGCAGCGCTAAATCATCCAGGAACTCTCGAAACAGAAAACCTTGAGGTGTATGGGATTGTGGATACACCCGTTGAGGTAATAAATCATTCTCATCCACTTGAACTTCCTCCTTGCCTCGATGATAGTACAAGTATTTCTCCCGTCTCGCATGAATTAATTGTGAAAAAAAATATTGTTGATCTGAGAGGTATTAAGTTGTCTTACATTCCCGATAATTTATGTTATTATTTTCCACCATTTGTTGATGGTTGGGATACTTGGGATTATATGTCGAGGACTTTTGAAAGTTTTCAAAGAAAGTACGACAAGCTGAGACGGTCCTTGACATTGATTTTATATGATGTCTTTACTATATATTGGTGCTACTTATGCTTTTGTTTAGCACATGCGCAGGCATTTGATCTACTCCTGCGAGCCTTGAACTGCTACGATTTTGATACTGATGGTCATGAGTCTGATTCTTATCCCCATGTTTATTGCTGGTTTGGGGGGAAATTATTTGCAGCATATAAATATATTTTGTCGGTACCTTCCCTTATTTCTCTCTTATTTTTTATTTTTTTTTTTTATTTTTTTTTTTAATTTTTTTTTTAATTTTTTTTTCGTCTTCTTTGTGTCTTCCTTTACCCGTTATATTTTTGTCCTATTTTATTTCTCTTGGTGCACAATGAGGACATTGTGTAATTTGGTTTGGGGGAATATTTTGTGTTGTGTATATTTTTTTGGGTGTGTTTTAATTTTCAAAAAAAGAAAATTTGTTATTTATTTATTTTTCCGTTTTTTCCGTCTTTTCGTATGTTTTAGTATAGAGTCGTGTCGGCGATGATGACATTGCGTTTGTCGCATGCTTTTCCCTAGTTCTTTGCTCTTTCTTGTGAATGACACTTATTTACCGTTATTTGAGTTTAGTATTTCTTTGATCTTGCCGCCGATTATGTTTAGAATGTCAAATGAATAAATTGACCTGTTGTCGAGTAAGCTACTTATATTGTGAGACTTAGAGCCTTAAACTGATGACATCCATGATCAGTTTCATATAGGTTGAGAGTAGTACTCCTTATGAGACATGTAACATCAAATTGCATAAGCATGATATTCGTCTCTTAAATACTTTTATGCATTCGATTTGTGATTTTAGCACATGTAGAAGAGGCAATCTCCTTTCTTTTATCTTATTCCCATGAACTTCACATAGCCATAATTTTAACCTGTTTTGACCCATTTATTAACTACATTTCAGATTTGCCTACCCTAGTCAAGCTAGTTTGGTTAATTAGACGAAATTGTTTTTTTTCGGGTGAAATTTGGTAATATGTCATGTTGATTGGAGAAGAAACAAAAATGATGATGAATGAATTGAAAAAAATCGATGAAAGAAAAGAAAAAGAAAGGAGATAGTTGAAAAAAAAAAAGTGAAACAAGTTACAGAATATGTTTTTGCTATGGAAAAAAATTGATCTCTCTGTTTTCGTAGTTATTGATGCGAAGCCGGTTATGAAAAGTTGAAAATATGGTGCTTGGTACTACTTGTAATTCCTGTGATTGAAGTTGGTTAAGAATGGAATGAGTTTAATTAGTTAGGTTACGGTTGTACTAGCTTGACTTTTACCTCCACATATCCAAATCGTTTTGCCCCTTCTTACCCAACTAGCCTCACTTTATACTATATGTAAGTCCTCAGCATGTGTTTTGGTCCGATTAAATGTGTAGGTACGGTTGGTAGAGATTGGTATCATGTTAGATTGCATGCACGTTCTTATAAGTCGTAGTTAGGTGAGTGTTTTGTCTTTCCGATTCTACATAAACTCACAAGATTGCCCTTATTTAGTGGTGAGTGAATCCGTGAGAAATCTCGACATAGAAGGTTGTGCAAGATTAAAAGTTTGGCATTTGAATATTGATTGGAGCTTGATTTTTGAAATTCTTTTACTCATCATCTTTTTGTTAATAAATTCGTTTCTTTAGCCCCGGTGTCATTCGCTTGTTAGAGTATTAGATTTGGGATGATGCATGTTGATGAAGTTGGCTCTATGCCATTGTTTTAAGTCTTGTCCATACTCTTTGATGATTGCTTTGCTTAGGGACAAGCAAAGGTTTGGTTTGGGGGGATTTGATGAACTCATTTCGTATATATATTTAACCCCAACTTTTCCTTTATTTTGGTTCATTTTCTGTGTCCTAGGAGTCGTTTTTCTAGCTTTTCATCCTTCTTTGTTATGCCGGGTATTTTGTTTACGCTTTGTAAGAAACGAGACAAATGAAGGCGATTGAGCTATATTTTGGGCAATGACGAGAGTCGAGCCATGAAATCTACAAGAAAGAAGTGATAAAAGTTAGAGGATGCTAAGTGAAGAGTTGAAGAAGGACGTGAAGTGAAGAAACATTAATAAATGACAAAGAAATAAGTTGGAAAGCTCAAACAAATGCAAATCAAGAAGAAAGAACGATCGCTAAAACAAGGTCAACTTCAAACGTGCATATCTTGGAGTTCTACAACTCCGATTGGGCTTATTTTTGTGGCGTTGGAAAGCTCTTTCTCTTAGCTTTCCAACGGTATATCACACGTCCAATTCCAATAAGTAACAAAGAAACAGCAAGCATTTCAAATTCATCGCGCAATGCAGAGGAACTCGAACCGCTCGGGATGAACCCAAACCGCTCGGGACGGACCCAAACCGACCGGTTTGAGGCTGTTTCGTGGGATTTCTATTTTTGGACTCCTTCACTTACCATGACTCCTATTTTACGGGATATTCTTTCCTAATTAGTTTTAGGAAAGTAGGAGTAATGACACTCCTTATCATTATTAGTATATATACCCTCCTTAGGGTTAGATTTAAGAACACTTTTTCACTTTCTCATTCAGTAGTTTAGTTTACACTTTCATATTCTTAGTTTAGTTTAGTTTTTATTAGCATTAGAATTCTTCTAGTTTGTAATCCTACTTTTAGATCGTCAATCTTTCAATTCTACGTAATTGGTATTTTTCTCTTTTCTCTTAGTTTCATATTGTCTTTTATTATGCTTAATTTCTTTATTGCTTTATGTTTTAGTATGAGTAGCTAATTTATTTATCTAGGGTTGAAGGGGATCTATGTTAATTGAATTGGAGATGTTAGATTGATTATTTGTTTAATTGTTCATTCATATGCTATTGCCTTACTACTTGTCTTGTATTATTGTTTGATTAGTTTGAGACGTGGAACTAGTCGAATGTTTAGGAACCCGAACCTAAGATCGAAAGCGTGGTAAGGATAGACTTACAAGTAAGTGGGTAGGATAATCTGGTAAGTTGCGAGAGCCTGTCAGTATCTGTCCTAAGGTTGACATAAGATCCGAAAGGCCGTGTCTTTGCCCTAAATAACTGTGATTGATTGATTGAATGATTAATAAACTTTACCCAATTTAATTACATAGTGAACCGTAAGACCCTAGATCCTTTTAATATTGTTAGAACCTCGTTATTTTACATAATCGCATTAGTTTAGATCAAAATCAAATAAACCAGAATTAAATAGTTTAGAATCGAATTTAGATAATTAGCGATTTTCATCCGTCTCTCTGTGGATTCGACCCTTACTTACTACCAGCTACCTGTTAGTTGTTCGTTAGGATTATTTTGATATTGGTGATACGACTTTAGCCTTATCAATTTTGGCGCCGTTGCCGGGGAGACGGTTTTGTATTATTGCTTATTATTTGTTTTGGGTTCTAGATTATTTTGTATATACTTAATTATCTTTATTTATTTTTATTTCTTATATATATATATATATATATATATATATATATATATATTCCCAATTTTTTTATTTGTCTCACCATTATGAATATCTTCTATTTTCCTCAATTTAATCATGAGTCACTGCATATTTAGTGAGAAAGACATGAGTCTTTTATTTTTAAAAGTGACTATCATGTTAATGTGTGGGAGATGTGTGATATGTTGTGGGCTTGTGTGGATAATGAGACACGGGCTAATATTGAGGCAAATTGCGACGGGATGTTTAACTATATGTCTTATGAGGAGCGATGGGAACTCCTTAAATATTTAGCCGAAAACAGTGTTGAATCATAGAAGAGGTGGATTGCTTTCATGGCGGACTGTAAGGCGATATTGGAAAAATTAACGGCTGCTCTACGTGAGTCAAATTTGAGAGCTGATCTTGCACCATCATCAACTGACTGTGTTATGAGTACGTCCGTAGCACATGTTAGAGAGGATATTGACCTATTTGATGACGATGATGATGAGCCTTTGATTTTTGCTTTGAAAGTCCATTCTCCGGTCATTGAAGTTGATTCTGTTATGTCTGAAAATTTAATGATTCAATCTTTGACGGAAAATCCTGAGATTTTGAGCATTGTTAATAAGCCCATTTGTGATTCAATTGATGATTCTAGTCATCCGCCTACCGAGCTTTTGTCTGAAATCACTATACCTAACTCATGTATTGATGCTTCTTGTGTGATTGATAATTTTGTTGATTATTCTACACAAGGGCTCCTCACCGAGGCTCCTTTAGAAGATTTGATGTGTTTGGGCAGTTGTGCAGGTGACTCAAACCCTTGGAAAGCGGAGGTAGATGCATTAGAAGCAGCGCTAAATCATCCAGGAACTCTCGAAACAGAAAACCTTGAGGTGTATGGGATTGTGGATACACCCGTTGAGGTAATAAATCATTCTCATCCACTTGAACTTCCTCCTTGCCTCGATGATAGTACAAGTATTTCTCCCGTCTCGCATGAATTAATTGTGAAAAAAAATATTGTTGATCTGAGAGGTATTAAGTTGTCTTACATTCCCGATAATTTATGTTATTATTTTCCACCATTTGTTGATGGTTGGGATACTTGGGATTATATGTCGAGGACTTTTGAAAGTTTTCAAAGAAAGTACGACAAGCTGAGACGGTCCTTGACATTGATTTTATATGATGTCTTTACTATATATTGGTGCTACTTATGCTTTTGTTTAGCACATGCGCAGGCATTTGATCTACTCCTGCGAGCCTTGAACTGCTACGATTTTGATACTGATGGTCATGAGTCTGATTCTTATCCCCATGTTTATTGCTGGTTTGGGGGGAAATTATTTGCAGCATATAAATATATTTTGTCGGTACCTTCCCTTATTTCTCTCTTATTTTTTATTTTTTTTTTTATTTTTTTTTTTTAATTTTTTTTTTAATTTTTGTTTCGTCTTCTTTGTGTCTTCCTTTACCCGTTATATTTTTGTCCTATTTTATTTCTCTTGGTGCACAATGAGGACATTGTGTAATTTGGTTTGGGGGAATATTTTGTGTTGTGTATATTTTTTTGGGTGTGTTTTAATTTTCAAAAAAAGAAAATTTGTTATTTATTTATTTTTCCGTTTTTTCCGTCTTTTCGTATGTTTTAGTATAGAGTCGTGTCGGCGATGATGACATTGCGTTTGTCGCATGCTTTTCCCTAGTTCTTTGCTCTTTCTTGTGAATGACACTTATTTACCGTTATTTGAGTTTAGTATTTCTTTGATCTTGCCGCCGATTATGTTTAGAATGTCAAATGAATAAATTGACCTGTTGTCGAGTAAGCTACTTATATTGTGAGACTTAGAGCCTTAAACTGATGACATCCATGATCAGTTTCATATAGGTTGAGAGTAGTACTCCTTATGAGACATGTAACATCAAATTGCATAAGCATGATATTCGTCTCTTAAATACTTTTATGCATTCGATTTGTGATTTTAGCACATGTAGAAGAGGCAATCTCCTTTCTTTTATCTTATTCCCATGAACTTCACATAGCCATAATTTTAACCTGTTTTGACCCATTTATTAACTACATTTCAGATTTGCCTACCCTAGTCAAGCTAGTTTGGTTAATTAGACGAAATTGTTTTTTTTCGGGTGAAATTTGGTAATATGTCATGTTGATTGGAGAAGAAACAAAAATGATGATGAATGAATTGAAAAAAATCGATGAAAGAAAAGAAAAAGAAAGGAGATAGTTGAAAAAAAAAAAAGTGAAACAAGTTACAGAATATGTTTTTGCTATGGAAAAAAATTGATCTCTCTGTTTTCGTAGTTATTGATGCGAAGCCGGTTATGAAAAGTTGAAAATATGGTGCTTGGTACTACTTGTAATTCCTGTGATTGAAGTTGGTTAAGAATGGAATGAGTTTAATTAGTTAGGTTACGGTTGTACTAGCTTGACTTTTACCTCCACATATCCAAATCGTTTTGCCCCTTCTTACCCAACTAGCCTCACTTTATACTATATGTAAGTCCTCAGCATGTGTTTTGGTCCGATTAAATGTGTAGGTACGGTTGGTAGAGATTGGTATCATGTTAGATTGCATGCACGTTCTTATAAGTCGTAGTTAGGTGAGTGTTTTGTCTTTCCGATTCTACATAAACTCACAAGATTGCCCTTATTTAGTGGTGAGTGAATCCGTGAGAAATCTCGACATAGAAGGTTGTGCAAGATTAAAAGTTTGGCATTTGAATATTGATTGGAGCTTGATTTTTGAAATTCTTTTACTCATCATCTTTTTGTTAATAAATTCGTTTCTTTAGCCCCGGTGTCATTCGCTTGTTAGAGTATTAGATTTGGGATGATGCATGTTGATGAAGTTGGCTCTATGCCATTGTTTTAAGTCTTGTCCATACTCTTTGATGATTGCTTTGCTTAGGGACAAGCAAAGGTTTGGTTTGGGGGGATTTGATGAACTCATTTCGTATATATATTTAACCCCAACTTTTCCTTTATTTTGGTTCATTTTCTGTGTCCTAGGAGTCGTTTTTCTAGCTTTTCATCCTTCTTTGTTATGCCGGGTATTTTGTTTACGCTTTGTAAGAAACGAGACAAATGAAGGCGATTGAGCTATATTTTGGGCAATGACGAGAGTCGAGCCATGAAATCTACAAGAAAGAAGTGATAAAAGTTAGAGGATGCTAAGTGAAGAGTTGAAGAAGGACGTGAAGTGAAGAAACATTAATAAATGACAAAGAAATAAGTTGGAAAGCTCAAACAAATGCAAATCAAGAAGAAAGAACGATCGCTAAAACAAGGTCAACTTCAAACGTGCATATCTTGGAGTTCTACAACTCCGATTGGGCTTATTTTTGTGGCGTTGGAAAGCTCTTTCTCTTAGCTTTCCAACGGTATATCACACGTCCAATTCCAATAAGTAACAAAGAAACAGCAAGCATTTCAAATTCATCGCGCAATGCAGAGGAACTCGAACCGCTCGGGATGAACCCAAACCGCTCGGGACGGACCCAAACCGACCGGTTTGAGGCTGTTTCGTGGGATTTCTATTTTTGGACTCCTTCACTTACCATGACTCCTATTTTACGGGATATTCTTTCCTAATTAGTTTTAGGAAAGTAGGAGTAATGACACTCCTTATCATTATTAGTATATATACCCTCCTTAGGGTTAGATTTAAGAACACTTTTTCACTTTCTCATTCAGTAGTTTAGTTTACACTTTCATATTCTTAGTTTAGTTTAGTTTTTATTAGCATTAGAATTCTTCTAGTTTGTAATCCTACTTTTAGATCGTCAATCTTTCAATTCTACGTAATTGGTATTTTTCTCTTTTCTCTTAGTTTCATATTGTCTTTTATTATGCTTAATTTCTTTATTGCTTTATGTTTTAGTATGAGTAGCTAATTTATTTATCTAGGGTTGAAGGGGATCTATGTTAATTGAATTGGAGATGTTAGATTGATTATTTGTTTAATTGTTCATTCATATGCTATTGCCTTACTACTTGTCTTGTATTATTGTTTGATTAGTTTGAGACGTGGAACTAGTCGAATGTTTAGGAACCCGAACCTAAGATCGAAAGCGTGGTAAGGATAGACTTACAAGTAAGTGGGTAGGATAATCTGGTAAGTTGCGAGAGCCTGTCAGTATCTGTCCTAAGGTTGACATAAGATCCGAAAGGCCGTGTCTTTGCCCTAAATAACTGTGATTGATTGATTGAATGATTAATAAACTTTACCCAATTTAATTACATAGTGAACCGTAAGACCCTAGATCCTTTTAATATTGTTAGAACCTCGTTATTTTACATAATCGCATTAGTTTAGATCAAAATCAAATAAACCAGAATTAAATAGTTTAGAATCGAATTTAGATAATTAGCGATTTTCATCCGTCTCTCTGTGGATTCGACCCTTACTTACTACCAGCTACCTGTTAGTTGTTCGTTAGGATTATTTTGATATTGGTGATACGACTTTAGCCTTATCAATTTTGGCGCCGTTGCCGGGGAGACGGTTTTGTATTATTGCTTATTATTTGTTTTGGGTTCTAGATTATTTTGTATATACTTAATTATCTTTATTTATTTTTATTTCTTATATATATATATATATATATATATATATATTCCCAATTTTTTTATTTGTCTCACCATTATGAATATCTTCTATTTTCCTCAATTTAATCATGAGTCACTGCATATTTAGTGAGAAAGACATGAGTCTTTTATTTTTAAAAGTGACTATCATGTTAATGTGTGGGAGATGTGTGATATGTTGTGGGCTTGTGTGGATAATGAGACACGGGCTAATATTGAGGCAAATTGCGACGGGATGTTTAACTATATGTCTTATGAGGAGCGATGGGAACTCCTTAAATATTTAGCCGAAAACAGTGTTGAATCATAGAAGAGGTGGATTGCTTTCATGGCGGACTGTAAGGCGATATTGGAAAAATTAACGGCTGCTCTACGTGAGTCAAATTTGAGAGCTGATCTTGCACCATCATCAACTGACTGTGTTATGAGTACGTCCGTAGCACATGTTAGAGAGGATATTGACCTATTTGATGACGATGATGATGAGCCTTTGATTTTTGCTTTGAAAGTCCATTCTCCGGTCATTGAAGTTGATTCTGTTATGTCTGAAAATTTAATGATTCAATCTTTGACGGAAAATCCTGAGATTTTGAGCATTGTTAATAAGCCCATTTGTGATTCAATTGATGATTCTAGTCATCCGCCTACCGAGCTTTTGTCTGAAATCACTATACCTAACTCATGTATTGATGCTTCTTGTGTGATTGATAATTTTGTTGATTATTCTACACAAGGGCTCCTCACCGAGGCTCCTTTAGAAGATTTGATGTGTTTGGGCAGTTGTGCAGGTGACTCAAACCCTTGGAAAGCGGAGGTAGATGCATTAGAAGCAGCGCTAAATCATCCAGGAACTCTCGAAACAGAAAACCTTGAGGTGTATGGGATTGTGGATACACCCGTTGAGGTAATAAATCATTCTCATCCACTTGAACTTCCTCCTTGCCTCGATGATAGTACAAGTATTTCTCCCGTCTCGCATGAATTAATTGTGAAAAAAAATATTGTTGATCTGAGAGGTATTAAGTTGTCTTACATTCCCGATAATTTATGTTATTATTTTCCACCATTTGTTGATGGTTGGGATACTTGGGATTATATGTCGAGGACTTTTGAAAGTTTTCAAAGAAAGTACGACAAGCTGAGACGGTCCTTGACATTGATTTTATATGATGTCTTTACTATATATTGGTGCTACTTATGCTTTTGTTTAGCACATGCGCAGGCATTTGATCTACTCCTGCGAGCCTTGAACTGCTACGATTTTGATACTGATGGTCATGAGTCTGATTCTTATCCCCATGTTTATTGCTGGTTTGGGGGGAAATTATTTGCAGCATATAAATATATTTTGTCGGTACCTTCCCTTATTTCTCTCTTATTTTTTATTTTTTTTTTTTATTTTTTTTTTTTAATTTTTTTTTTAATTTTTGTTTCGTCTTCTTTGTGTCTTCCTTTACCCGTTATATTTTTGTCCTATTTTATTTCTCTTGGTGCACAATGAGGACATTGTGTAATTTGGTTTGGGGGAATATTTTGTGTTGTGTATATTTTTTTGGGTGTGTTTTAATTTTCAAAAAAAGAAAATTTGTTATTTATTTATTTTTCCGTTTTTTCCGTCTTTTCGTATGTTTTAGTATAGAGTCGTGTCGGCGATGATGACATTGCGTTTGTCGCATGCTTTTCCCTAGTTCTTTGCTCTTTCTTGTGAATGACACTTATTTACCGTTATTTGAGTTTAGTATTTCTTTGATCTTGCCGCCGATTATGTTTAGAATGTCAAATGAATAAATTGACCTGTTGTCGAGTAAGCTACTTATATTGTGAGACTTAGAGCCTTAAACTGATGACATCCATGATCAGTTTCATATAGGTTGAGAGTAGTACTCCTTATGAGACATGTAACATCAAATTGCATAAGCATGATATTCGTCTCTTAAATACTTTTATGCATTCGATTTGTGATTTTAGCACATGTAGAAGAGGCAATCTCCTTTCTTTTATCTTATTCCCATGAACTTCACATAGCCATAATTTTAACCTGTTTTGACCCATTTATTAACTACATTTCAGATTTGCCTACCCTAGTCAAGCTAGTTTGGTTAATTAGACGAAATTGTTTTTTTTCGGGTGAAATTTGGTAATATGTCATGTTGATTGGAGAAGAAACAAAAATGATGATGAATGAATTGAAAAAAATCGATGAAAGAAAAGAAAAAGAAAGGAGATAGTTGAAAAAAAAAAAGTGAAACAAGTTACAGAATATGTTTTTGCTATGGAAAAAAATTGATCTCTCTGTTTTCGTAGTTATTGATGCGAAGCCGGTTATGAAAAGTTGAAAATATGGTGCTTGGTACTACTTGTAATTCCTGTGATTGAAGTTGGTTAAGAATGGAATGAGTTTAATTAGTTAGGTTACGGTTGTACTAGCTTGACTTTTACCTCCACATATCCAAATCGTTTTGCCCCTTCTTACCCAACTAGCCTCACTTTATACTATATGTAAGTCCTCAGCATGTGTTTTGGTCCGATTAAATGTGTAGGTACGGTTGGTAGAGATTGGTATCATGTTAGATTGCATGCACGTTCTTATAAGTCGTAGTTAGGTGAGTGTTTTGTCTTTCCGATTCTACATAAACTCACAAGATTGCCCTTATTTAGTGGTGAGTGAATCCGTGAGAAATCTCGACATAGAAGGTTGTGCAAGATTAAAAGTTTGGCATTTGAATATTGATTGGAGCTTGATTTTTGAAATTCTTTTACTCATCATCTTTTTGTTAATAAATTCGTTTCTTTAGCCCCGGTGTCATTCGCTTGTTAGAGTATTAGATTTGGGATGATGCATGTTGATGAAGTTGGCTCTATGCCATTGTTTTAAGTCTTGTCCATACTCTTTGATGATTGCTTTGCTTAGGGACAAGCAAAGGTTTGGTTTGGGGGGATTTGATGAACTCATTTCGTATATATATTTAACCCCAACTTTTCCTTTATTTTGGTTCATTTTCTGTGTCCTAGGAGTCGTTTTTCTAGCTTTTCATCCTTCTTTGTTATGCCGGGTATTTTGTTTACGCTTTGTAAGAAACGAGACAAATGAAGGCGATTGAGCTATATTTTGGGCAATGACGAGAGTCGAGCCATGAAATCTACAAGAAAGAAGTGATAAAAGTTAGAGGATGCTAAGTGAAGAGTTGAAGAAGGACGTGAAGTGAAGAAACATTAATAAATGACAAAGAAATAAGTTGGAAAGCTCAAACAAATGCAAATCAAGAAGAAAGAACGATCGCTAAAACAAGGTCAACTTCAAACGTGCATATCTTGGAGTTCTACAACTCCGATTGGGCTTATTTTTGTGGCGTTGGAAAGCTCTTTCTCTTAGCTTTCCAACGGTATATCACACGTCCAATTCCAATAAGTAACAAAGAAACAGCAAGCATTTCAAATTCATCGCGCAATGCAGAGGAACTCGAACCGCTCGGGATGAACCCAAACCGCTCGGGACGGACCCAAACCGACCGGTTTGAGGCTGTTTCGTGGGATTTCTATTTTTGGACTCCTTCACTTACCATGACTCCTATTTTACGGGATATTCTTTCCTAATTAGTTTTAGGAAAGTAGGAGTAATGACACTCCTTATCATTATTAGTATATATACCCTCCTTAGGGTTAGATTTAAGAACACTTTTTCACTTTCTCATTCAGTAGTTTAGTTTACACTTTCATATTCTTAGTTTAGTTTAGTTTTTATTAGCATTAGAATTCTTCTAGTTTGTAATCCTACTTTTAGATCGTCAATCTTTCAATTCTACGTAATTGGTATTTTTCTCTTTTCTCTTAGTTTCATATTGTCTTTTATTATGCTTAATTTCTTTATTGCTTTATGTTTTAGTATGAGTAGCTAATTTATTTATCTAGGGTTGAAGGGGATCTATGTTAATTGAATTGGAGATGTTAGATTGATTATTTGTTTAATTGTTCATTCATATGCTATTGCCTTACTACTTGTCTTGTATTATTGTTTGATTAGTTTGAGACGTGGAACTAGTCGAATGTTTAGGAACCCGAACCTAAGATCGAAAGCGTGGTAAGGATAGACTTACAAGTAAGTGGGTAGGATAATCTGGTAAGTTGCGAGAGCCTGTCAGTATCTGTCCTAAGGTTGACATAAGATCCGAAAGGCCGTGTCTTTGCCCTAAATAACTGTGATTGATTGATTGAATGATTAATAAACTTTACCCAATTTAATTACATAGTGAACCGTAAGACCCTAGATCCTTTTAATATTGTTAGAACCTCGTTATTTTACATAATCGCATTAGTTTAGATCAAAATCAAATAAACCAGAATTAAATAGTTTAGAATCGAATTTAGATAATTAGCGATTTTCATCCGTCTCTCTGTGGATTCGACCCTTACTTACTACCAGCTACCTGTTAGTTGTTCGTTAGGATTATTTTGATATTGGTGATACGACTTTAGCCTTATCAATTTTGGCGCCGTTGCCGGGGAGACGGTTTTGTATTATTGCTTATTATTTGTTTTGGGTTCTAGATTATTTTGTATATACTTAATTATCTTTATTTATTTTTATTTCTTATATATATATATATATATATATATATATATATATATATATATATATATATATATATATATATATATATATATATATATATATATATATATATATATATATATATTCCCAATTTTTTTATTTGTCTCACCATTATGAATATCTTCTATTTTCCTCAATTTAATCATGAGTCACTGCATATTTAGTGAGAAAGACATGAGTCTTTTATTTTTAAAAGTGACTATCATGTTAATGTGTGGGAGATGTGTGATATGTTGTGGGCTTGTGTGGATAATGAGACACGGGCTAATATTGAGGCAAATTGCGACGGGATGTTTAACTATATGTCTTATGAGGAGCGATGGGAACTCCTTAAATATTTAGCCGAAAACAGTGTTGAATCATAGAAGAGGTGGATTGCTTTCATGGCGGACTGTAAGGCGATATTGGAAAAATTAACGGCTGCTCTACGTGAGTCAAATTTGAGAGCTGATCTTGCACCATCATCAACTGACTGTGTTATGAGTACGTCCGTAGCACATGTTAGAGAGGATATTGACCTATTTGATGACGATGATGATGAGCCTTTGATTTTTGCTTTGAAAGTCCATTCTCCGGTCATTGAAGTTGATTCTGTTATGTCTGAAAATTTAATGATTCAATCTTTGACGGAAAATCCTGAGATTTTGAGCATTGTTAATAAGCCCATTTGTGATTCAATTGATGATTCTAGTCATCCGCCTACCGAGCTTTTGTCTGAAATCACTATACCTAACTCATGTATTGATGCTTCTTGTGTGATTGATAATTTTGTTGATTATTCTACACAAGGGCTCCTCACCGAGGCTCCTTTAGAAGATTTGATGTGTTTGGGCAGTTGTGCAGGTGACTCAAACCCTTGGAAAGCGGAGGTAGATGCATTAGAAGCAGCGCTAAATCATCCAGGAACTCTCGAAACAGAAAACCTTGAGGTGTATGGGATTGTGGATACACCCGTTGAGGTAATAAATCATTCTCATCCACTTGAACTTCCTCCTTGCCTCGATGATAGTACAAGTATTTCTCCCGTCTCGCATGAATTAATTGTGAAAAAAAATATTGTTGATCTGAGAGGTATTAAGTTGTCTTACATTCCCGATAATTTATGTTATTATTTTCCACCATTTGTTGATGGTTGGGATACTTGGGATTATATGTCGAGGACTTTTGAAAGTTTTCAAAGAAAGTACGACAAGCTGAGACGGTCCTTGACATTGATTTTATATGATGTCTTTACTATATATTGGTGCTACTTATGCTTTTGTTTAGCACATGCGCAGGCATTTGATCTACTCCTGCGAGCCTTGAACTGCTACGATTTTGATACTGATGGTCATGAGTCTGATTCTTATCCCCATGTTTATTGCTGGTTTGGGGGGAAATTATTTGCAGCATATAAATATATTTTGTCGGTACCTTCCCTTATTTCTCTCTTATTTTTTATTTTTTATTTTTATTTTTTTTTTTAATTTTATTTTTAATTTTTGTTTCGTCTTCTTTGTGTCTTCCTTTACCCGTTATATTTTTGTCCTATTTTATTTCTCTTGGTGCACAATGAGGACATTGTGTAATTTGGTTTGGGGGAATATTTTGTGTTGTGTATATTTTTTTGGGTGTGTTTTAATTTTCAAAAAAAGAAAATTTGTTATTTATTTATTTTTCCGTTTTTTCCGTCTTTTCGTATGTTTTAGTATAGAGTCGTGTCGGCGATGATGACATTGCGTTTGTCGCATGCTTTTCCCTAGTTCTTTGCTCTTTCTTGTGAATGACACTTATTTACCGTTATTTGAGTTTAGTATTTCTTTGATCTTGCCGCCGATTATGTTTAGAATGTCAAATGAATAAATTGACCTGTTGTCGAGTAAGCTACTTATATTGTGAGACTTAGAGCCTTAAACTGATGACATCCATGATCAGTTTCATATAGGTTGAGAGTAGTACTCCTTATGAGACATGTAACATCAAATTGCATAAGCATGATATTCGTCTCTTAAATACTTTTATGCATTCGATTTGTGATTTTAGCACATGTAGAAGAGGCAATCTCCTTTCTTTTATCTTATTCCCATGAACTTCACATAGCCATAATTTTAACCTGTTTTGACCCATTTATTAACTACATTTCAGATTTGCCTACCCTAGTCAAGCTAGTTTGGTTAATTAGACGAAATTGTTTTTTTTCGGGTGAAATTTGGTAATATGTCATGTTGATTGGAGAAGAAACAAAAATGATGATGAATGAATTGAAAAAAATCGATGAAAGAAAAGAAAAAGAAAGGAGATAGTTGAAAAAAAAAAAGTGAAACAAGTTACAGAATATGTTTTTGCTATGGAAAAAAATTGATCTCTCTGTTTTCGTAGTTATTGATGCGAAGCCGGTTATGAAAAGTTGAAAATATGGTGCTTGGTACTACTTGTAATTCCTGTGATTGAAGTTGGTTAAGAATGGAATGAGTTTAATTAGTTAGGTTACGGTTGTACTAGCTTGACTTTTACCTCCACATATCCAAATCGTTTTGCCCCTTCTTACCCAACTAGCCTCACTTTATACTATATGTAAGTCCTCAGCATGTGTTTTGGTCCGATTAAATGTGTAGGTACGGTTGGTAGAGATTGGTATCATGTTAGATTGCATGCACGTTCTTATAAGTCGTAGTTAGGTGAGTGTTTTGTCTTTCCGATTCTACATAAACTCACAAGATTGCCCTTATTTAGTGGTGAGTGAATCCGTGAGAAATCTCGACATAGAAGGTTGTGCAAGATTAAAAGTTTGGCATTTGAATATTGATTGGAGCTTGATTTTTGAAATTCTTTTACTCATCATCTTTTTGTTAATAAATTCGTTTCTTTAGCCCCGGTGTCATTCGCTTGTTAGAGTATTAGATTTGGGATGATGCATGTTGATGAAGTTGGCTCTATGCCATTGTTTTAAGTCTTGTCCATACTCTTTGATGATTGCTTTGCTTAGGGACAAGCAAAGGTTTGGTTTGGGGGGATTTGATGAACTCATTTCGTATATATATTTAACCCCAACTTTTCCTTTATTTTGGTTCATTTTCTGTGTCCTAGGAGTCGTTTTTCTAGCTTTTCATCCTTCTTTGTTATGCCGGGTATTTTGTTTACGCTTTGTAAGAAACGAGACAAATGAAGGCGATTGAGCTATATTTTGGGCAATGACGAGAGTCGAGCCATGAAATCTACAAGAAAGAAGTGATAAAAGTTAGAGGATGCTAAGTGAAGAGTTGAAGAAGGACGTGAAGTGAAGAAACATTAATAAATGACAAAGAAATAAGTTGGAAAGCTCAAACAAATGCAAATCAAGAAGAAAGAACGATCGCTAAAACAAGGTCAACTTCAAACGTGCATATCTTGGAGTTCTACAACTCCGATTGGGCTTATTTTTGTGGCGTTGGAAAGCTCTTTCTCTTAGCTTTCCAACGGTATATCACACGTCCAATTCCAATAAGTAACAAAGAAACAGCAAGCATTTCAAATTCATCGCGCAATGCAGAGGAACTCGAACCGCTCGGGATGAACCCAAACCGCTCGGGACGGACCCAAACCGACCGGTTTGAGGCTGTTTCGTGGGATTTCTATTTTTGGACTCCTTCACTTACCATGACTCCTATTTTACGGGATATTCTTTCCTAATTAGTTTTAGGAAAGTAGGAGTAATGACACTCCTTATCATTATTAGTATATATACCCTCCTTAGGGTTAGATTTAAGAACACTTTTTCACTTTCTCATTCAGTAGTTTAGTTTACACTTTCATATTCTTAGTTTAGTTTAGTTTTTATTAGCATTAGAATTCTTCTAGTTTGTAATCCTACTTTTAGATCGTCAATCTTTCAGTTCTACGTAATTGGTATTTTTCTCTTTTCTCTTAGTTTCATATTGTCTTTTATTATGCTTAATTTCTTTATTGCTTTATGTTTTAGTATGAGTAGCTAATTTATTTATCTAGGGTTGAAGGGGATCTATGTTAATTGAATTGGGGATGTTAGATTGATTATTTGTTTAATTGTTCATTCATATGCTATTGCCTTACTACTTGTCTTGTATTATTGTTTGATTAGTTTGAGACGTTGAACTAGTCGAATGTTTAGGAACCCGAACCTAAGAACGAAAGCGTGGTAAGGGTAGACTTACAAGTAAGTGGGTAGGATAATCTGGTAAGTTACGAGAGCCCGTCAGAATCTATCCTAAGGTTGACATAAGATCCGAAAGGCCGTGTCTTTGCCCTAAATAACTGTGATTGATTGATTGAATGATTAATAAACTTTACCCAATTTAATTACATAGTGAACCGTAAGACCCTAGATCCTTTTAATATTGTTAGAACCTCGTTATTTTACATAATCGCATTAACATTCACTATCTGTCTCAGAGGTGATCTTGATTCTATTGAGGTACCGCCTAGCTCCTCGGGTCCTGAGCCAGTAATCAGGCCTCCATCTGACTGTTTCCCGGGGGGGTCCTTGATGCATTACAGAGACGGCATGAACTTGCACCCGTAGCTCTGAGGTACCACCTAACCCCTGAGAGTTTCCCTTCTTCGGAGTACATCTTCAAAGTTGAGGTTCCTCCTTCACCAGTTTTCTTAGCCTTCTCTTTCTTACATGAACTTTGGACATGTCCCAAATTCCCACACAAATTGCAATAGTATGGAACCCATTTGTAATCAATCCTCTGTACAGACTTTCCCAATAATGGTATATTGAGTGTTACTGACTGAGGCAAGTCCTTCGACACATCCACCTCTACCATAACTCTTGCAAAAGATAATCGTTCTTTATAAGTTGTTGTAGTATCAGCATAAAGCGAAGAACCCACTTTACTTGCCATCTTGCTAAGAACCTGCTCTGACCAAAGATAGGGGTCAAGATCATGAAAAATCACCCACTCAGGCACAATAGAGATTTTATCCATCTCAAGAGAGAATAACGGACTTCATTGCTTCAAAACTAATGTGCTCCGTCCCATATGCCATGGCTCTCGTCTAAGGACTTGATCCATTTCCTCCTTATTTCTGAATCGGAAGGAAAACCATCCCCGTTTGAAGTATTGAACCACAGGATAGACATTATTCCGATATTCTTTAACAAAATCTGTCATCTGCTTTAATGTTGGCTTTGCTCCAATGACGTTACCCATGAGAGTGTAATTCCAAAGTTTCAATTCATCCTCAAAATCCGCAATTCCAATGTCTATTTCCTCAGAAATTGCACTTAGCTCATTGATAAGTGTAGTTTGTAGTGCCTAATTTGCTGTGTTTTGGTCCCGTTTTCCTTGTGGAATCACTCCTTGGGAGCGGTTTATGGGCTACTTATGCTTCCTCTAGTTCGTTTCAGGTTCCCGAGACCATTCATGAAGAGTTGGAGCGATTCCGACTCGATACATACACTTTTTGGAGCCAACGAAGCGAAGGAACGATCACTCGATGCCTTGGATTCGATCCCGAGACCTTGGGACCCATTCCCGAGCACCTTAGGCTCGATCCCGAGCCCCGAGAATTGGTGGGAAGCCCATGAGAACCAAGGAGGGACCAAAAAGTTCATATTGGAGGCCTACAAGACTCATCCCCGACGAGAATGGCCTCATCACGTCCGGGATGAGGTGCACAAATGAGAAGCTGCTGCCTTAGGTCCTTCCCGACCGGGAAGAGGGGCTTCCCGGCCGGGACCACCTCTTCCCGACCGGGACCACCACCTTCCCGGCCGGGAAGGCCCACCTGTAGCCCGCGCTTCATTGTTTCATCTCCTTCACTCTTGTAACCCTATATATACCCTTCCTCTTGTATTCTTATGGGATGTTCTTTATTACCCATCAAACCCTAGCATAGTTTAGCATATATTTGCATAGATTACTGTAGATTAGTCTTTAGTTTATCGTTAATATTAGTTTCACTCTTGTATTAAGGAGATTCTTCAAGATTCAACCAAGATTGACAACCTTGGGAGATTGTTTTGGGTTTTCTTCCATATATGCAAGATTTCTTCTTTTCATCTTCTCTAGTTTGGTATAATCTCTCTATTCCCTTCCCTTAATCTTGTTTTATCATTAAAGTTTCATTCTTTGTTCATTGTTCATGGTTTTGTTCATTGTTCATCTTTGTTAGTTTTCCATTATGTTTGTATGTTTTGATTCTTATGTTAGTTTCTCTTGATTAGTGTTAGTTTTCCTTTAGATATGTTTGAGTAGACTCTTGCTAGGGTTAGTAGGGGGATTTGGGTGTTTAATGGATGATTAAGGGTTTGTTGGAGATGTTGGTGGAAGTTTTGGGTTTCCTCTTGGTTTGATGCATGGTACATGTTTGTTGAAATGCTTGAATGACATGTAGATGCATATGCTTGTTTTTTTCTTGCCTTTTCTCTTGTGGGTGATAGTTTACTTGTGGGTTTGGTTCCCTCACTACGTAGCGAGAGCTCGGTGAGGACGACCCCTAGGTCGGTCTACATAGCGAGAGCCCGGATGCGACCTAGGCCACGATAGCACGAACCCCGTTTGTCACGTGTGTCGCCAAGATGGGTTCTAGGAGGAACCTCTAGGTCGGTCTACGTAGCGAGAGCCCAGACTACACCTAGATAACCCGATGACCCCCTTCACCTTAGCTCTTCCTTGACCATTCCATTACCCCTTGAACCCGACCTAATCCTAGCCCTTTTCTTATTTGTTTTCTCCGTCACCTTAGTCATAGTCTTAGCCTTCTTCCCTTCTTATCATAGTAGTTTAGCTTAGCTCGTTGACTGAGTCTCTTTTTTGGGTGACCTTAGTCTAGACGCCCTCTTACCGTCCCCGTGGATTCGACCCGACTTGACCTATCTACCCAGTTAGAAATAGCCGGTTATTTATTGACGGTGGGGATCCACGGCAAATCCCCTACCATCACTCATCATAATACAGTCCCATTCCTTTCTTTTGTTCCTTAACTATACTCGCCCAAGAAGGCTGGTTCACTCCAGTAACTACTTAACCAGATTCCCCTATAGGATTTGGCTTCAGAATACCATTCCCTTGAGTTCCAGAATCAGTATCAATTAATTCAGAATTTGTTTCCATACCTTTGCCACCATTGCTATTTGCATTTTCTCCCTGAATTCTTTGTTGTACCGTATCAGTGCCTCCAGATGGTCTTCCCCCTTCCAAGTTTATCACTGACTTCAATGCCAGATCAATCAGGTCATTAACATTATCATGACCCTGAAGTTGGAGTTCCTGATTTTGAGATTATTGCTCCTCTCCAGCCTCAGTATTTATTGAACCTATACTTGCAGAATCACCATGATCGTACGAGTCATTTACTTTATGTTTACGCGGTCTCCCTCTCCCCCTTCCCGTTCCGGCAGTTGATTTCTGCATCTCAAGCAGCAATCGCCAGAGAGGAAGCTTCCTCAAGAGAGAGAGTAGAGAGAAAATCTTTTAGTATTATTATTTTTTTTATAATAATAATTTTTTTAGTATTATTATTATTATTAATTTTTTTTTAATTATAAATGGAGAATTTTATTGATGAATCAAAAAGCAGTTTACAAAAAATTGGTTGGTAGCCGAGATACAATTATTATTTTTATTATTATTATTATTATTATTATTATTATTATTATTATTTTATTATTTTTACAAAATCGAACTTGTATTAATAACGAAACAAATTACAAGAAGTTAGTGGGTAGCCGAGATACTATGTGGGCACCCACTCCCTTAGCAATAGCGAAGCTAAGTCTAGTAAAAATAAAAGCAGCTGCGCGTGCCCCTGCGTCCTGAGAGATATAACGCAGTTCATATGCATATTTAGTCACATTTTATACTCCGTTTTTACCGATTTCACATGCCTTAGGAATAGTTTTGGTAGCTTTTATCCGTAGTTTGTTATGTTGGGTATTTTGTTTATGTTTTGACAGAAAACATAGCAAAAGACGGAGTTAAGAGCTACAAGTGAAGAAAACAAGAGAAACAAGGCAATAAGGCGGGCAACGAAGACCGAACCGGTCGGTTTGAAGTTGAACCGGTTGGTTCGTTTGTGAACCGGTCGGGTTGATTCTATACCGGGCGGTTCGCTGCTTCATAATTGGACTTTCCTAATCTTCTGAAGAGTCTGTATTCTACCTTAATTAAAGCCCTACGGGATTATTTTATTAAACTATGTCCTATTTCCTAATTAGACCCATTGTAATAAGTATAAATACCCTTCGTGGATTAGGTTTAATTACACTTTCTCGTTCAGAACTTTAGTTTAGTTTTATTATTAGCATCGGAATTCTGCAAACTTGTAGCGGTACTTTTTAGCTTTTAATTATTATTCAATCCTTCAGTTATTCGTAATCGGTATTTTTCCCTTTTCCTTTATTTTCATATTGATTTCTATTATGCTTAATTCTTTTGTTGTTTCATCTTTCGTTATGAGTAGCAAATTTATTCTTCTAGGGTTGAAGGGGATCTATGTTAATTGAATTGGGGATGTTAGTTTAATTAATTGTTTGATTGATCATTCATATGTTATTGCCTTACTACTTGTTTTGTATCGTTGTTCGATTAGTTTGAGACGTTGAACTAGTTAAATGTATAGGAACTCGAACCTAAGATCGAAAGCCTTGTAAGGGTAGACTTACAAGTAAGTGGGTAGGATAATTTAGTAAGTTGCGAGAGTCCGTCAGAATCTATCCTAAGGTTGAAATAAGATCCGATAGGCCGTGTCTTTCCCCTAAATAACTGTGATTGATTGATTGAATGATTAATTAACTTTACCCAATTTAATTACATAGTAAACCGTAAGACCCTAGATCCTTTTAATATTGATAGAACCTCGTTACTTTACATTACTGCAATAGTTTAGAAAAACAAACACAAACAAAACCGGAATTAGAATAGTTTAGAGTCGACTTATAGATAATTAGCGATAATCGTCCGTCTCTCTGTGGATTAGACCCTTACTTACTACTAGCTACCTGTTAGTTGTTTGTTAGGATTATTTTGATATAGGTGCTACGACTTTAGCCTTGTCAATTTTGACGCCATTGCCAGGGATCAAACCTGGGTCACCCGCGTGGCAGGCGGGAATACTTACCACTATACTACAACGAGAGGCCGTTATTGATCCGGGTATGAGCACATTATTTTTGAGTCGGCAAGGCAGCGAGAACTCTTCCTTGTAAAGGCCTCCAAACCGGTAACACATACTCGATTTCTTAGTCATGCTCTACTGCGTCGCTGTGGTATCAATGAGTCGATGAAGCAGTTTTTCTATGGTATTGGTATAGGTGGTCTGTTTAATATGAATTTACCCACCTACAAAGACTTAACTCTTGAATTCTTTAGCAGTTTTCAGTATAACGATTCTTCTGCTGCGATGACATTTGGGCTACTAAATGAGACTCATACCATCCCCCTCCGACTATTTAAGTATGCTTTTGGCCTGGATTTCGGTAATGTTTTGAGTGCCCCCGATTGTTTTAATCATCAGCTACTTTGGCACTCTATTACAGGTCAAGTTTTACCAGCTCGATTTAAGCGTGTCCCTTGTCAGGCCATTCAACATCATATAATCCGTATTTGGCAAAGATTTATTTCTGGGTTGATTTTTGGTCGTCACGAACATGGTTGCGTGACTAAAACTGAAATTGAGTTGATTGGGATGGCTCTTAATGTCCAATCCCAACGCTTATTTGATCTAGATATTTCTACTCTTATTATGAAGCATTTTGGTTTGATTGTTACTAAAGTAGGTCACTTGAAGTCAATTAATGGTGGAGGATTGGTAACTCATCTTGCTCGGACTCTACTACGAGGTACTTTTGATGAGATGAATCGGGTGCCTATTTAATGGAAACTGTGTATACTGCTAGTGTTTTTCCTGCAGGTTGGTTTTCCGTGAATGCTGATAATAAATATTTATGGCACTTTGCTCTAGGTCAATCCCGTATTCTTCTCGATTCTTCTTTACCGGATCTATGGCATAATCCACCATTCGATGACGATATCCCACCTCCTGCCACACCTAGTTACTTACTTACTGTTACTCCCGGAGCTACTCCACAGGGTAACCGAGGTCGCACCACTTTGAACATGGTGAAGGTTCAGGTTCACGTCAGCCACCTCAGTCACAGGCTCTCTCTCCACCCTATCAGAGGTCGTTTATCCCACCTACAGGTACCTATTATCAGCCTTAGCCGGATTATACGGAGATGCTTCATTTGATGTGGTCGATGTATGTCGACCAACAGCGAGCCTATTATCCACACCTCCGACAACTTCAGCAGCAGGGTCAGTTACAGCCGACTGACCACTTACCCTCCTGGTTCGCTTGACGGTTCGTTTCGAGGACCTACCGGTCCACCTCCTTTTGGTCAGTCCAACTTCGGGGTGCAGTATGACTTTGATCACTGATAAGTGTAGTTTGTAGTGCCTATTTGCTGTGTTTTGGTCCCTTTTTCCTTGTGGAATCGCTCCTTTGGAGCGATTCATGGGCTTCTTATGCTTCCTTTAGTTCGTTTCAGGTTCCCGAGGCCGAATTGGAAGAGTTGGAGCGATTCCGACTCCATACATACACATTTTGGAGCCAACGAGATAAAGGAACGATGACTCGAGACCTTGGAATCGACCCCGAGACCTTGGGATCCAATCCCGAGCCTCCGAGACCCGATCCCGAGTCCCGAGAATCATTGGGAAGCCCATGAGAGGCAAGGAAGGACCAAAGAGTGCTTAAGGAAGGCATACAAGACCCATCCCGTTCGGGATGGCCTCATCACGTTCGGGATGGGGTGCTACATTAGGATGGCTGCTGTGAGCCCATCCCGGTCGGGACCAACTCGTCCCGATCGGGATGATAGAGCCATCCCGATCGGGATGATCCGTCCCGGCCGGGATGGGCTACAGCTCACCCGCACTTCTTCCTTTCTTCTCCTTCATTCTTGTACCCATATATATATACTCCCTTGTAATTTTAAGACATCTTTTATTTTACCCTACATTAGTTTAAGCCTCAAATACCCTAGATTTACTCTCACTCATTAGCTTTAATCTTCCCTTAATCTTAGTTAATCTCTAGATAATTATTGTAATTAGTCTTGGATTAAGGGATTCTTGAAGATTGTTCCAAGCTTGACAACCTTGGGATTGTATTTGGGTTTCTCATTAATGCAATTTTTCATCTTTTTCATCATAGTATTGTTGGTATAACCTTCTCTACTCTAATCCTTGTTTATTCATTCTAGTTTCAATCTTTTTATATTGTTCTTATCATTGTTCTCATTGTTCATAATGGATGTTTGGTTTATGAGTTTGTTTTCTCTTGTGATTGTTAGTTTCTCCTTGATAATGAGTGAGTAGTTTCTTTGTGGGGTTAGTAGGGGGATTAGGGGTAGATTATGGATGATTAGGGTTGATTAAGAGGAAAAGGTTGTATCTTTGTTGTTAGTCACATTGTAGGCACTCTATGTGTTTGTTGATATGCTTGTGTGAGTTGTAGTGGCCATGCTTCCCATGCTTGTGTTCATCTTCTCATTGATTGCTTATTTTGTGGAAATGTTGAGAATAGTCATAGTCACGAGAGTGCCGACTAGAGTCTAAGTTGCGAGAGCTCGGACTCACCTTGACATCGGTCTAAGTTGCGAGAGCCCGGACCGACTCTAGCGATTAGGAGACACCCATACCCTTGATCACCCCAATTATCCTTCTACCTCTATGAACCCGACCTACCCCACTTCTTTCCATATTTGTGTTAATCCTCCTAGTTAGCTATCGTTCTTTTAGTTTATTTGTTAGTTTGATCATTAGCTTAGTCTTACCTCTCCTCCATCATTAGTTTTCCTTTTATTGCATTCTTTGTGTTCGTTTGGTAATCTAGTCTCGTTTTAGGCCAACCTAGTCTAAGCTTTGATATACCGTCCTCGTGGATACGATCCCGACTTACCCTAGCTACTCACTAGGTTAGTCGGTGTTATATTGATTGGCTAGGGACGTGACAAATCCCTCCCATCAATTTGGCGCCGTTGCCGGGGACGGTGCATTGTTTAGACTTAGTTTGCTTATATCTAGACTTAGTTACCTTTCTTTGTGCTCTCCCATCTTCTCTTGTGAATATTTTCTAGTTTCTCTTCTTTCCTTAGCTTTCTTTTCTCTTTGTCTCTAGTTGTGTTTGTTATTGTCGTTACCTAGTGCCCATAAAGCACTAGGTGTTCTTACGTTTGTTCTAGTGTGTAGTGTATGCCTAGGAGGGGAGGCGACTTCTATCTCTTTAATCCAGAGCCGGAGAGACTCTTTCGAGCCTTTCGCCAACTGACGATTAATCGGGTTAGGATCTCTTAACCAAGTGCAAGCACCACTCATCAAGGGCAAGCCCAAGGAGCCGACTTGAGCATTTCACCTCGAGAGACGGCCGGAGGGACCTTCATCAATCCCTTCGGTGATTCTTCTCTTAGTTCCCCCTCCTCTTCTACATCAACACCGTCTACACCACCATCGTCTCCCTTATATCCAATCATGCCTAAGTTCTCTTCTCACTCAACCTTTACGGAAGACGTTTTGCCGAGTCCATCCACTTTACCGGAGGCATATACCGGGAATTTTGTGGCGAAAACGCAATTTATCCAATTGGTCGAGAGAAGTCAATTTAGCGGGTTACCAACCGAAGATCCTCATCAACACATGGAAACCTTTTCGGACTATTGTGACGCTATTACACAAACGGGAATAACTCAAGACCAAATCCGGTGGGTATTATTTCCTTTCTCTCTTATCGGTAAGGCGAAGCAATGGTTGAAGGGGTTGGATAAAGCAAGACTTGGCATTGATACTGATGGGTGGGATTTGTCGTGGATCCCAACCGTCAAATAAAACCGGCAAAACCTAACTAGGGTAGCTAGGGTAAGTCGGGTCGAATCCACAGGTATGGGAGGTCGGACTAAGGTATGCTACGGTCAAGGACTAGGTTCGAGACAAGCTAGTCTAGGGGGGTGGCTACGGACTAAGCTAAGGTCTAAACAAAGGAAACAAACATAGGAAAACGGGCTAGGGTTAGGTCGGGGTCAAAGGGGTAACGGAATGGTCGAAGGAGAACTAGAGGTGAAGGAGGTAGTAGGGTAATCTAGGTAATGCCCGGGCTCTCGCAACTTAGACTCACCTAGAGATTCCACCTAAAACCCAACTCGGCGACACAACACAAACAGAGTACTAGCATGCTATAGACCTAGGTCGAATCCGGGCTCTCGCAACTTAGACCGGCCTAGGGGTCGTCCTCACCGGGCTCTCGCAACTTAATGAGGGAACCGAACCCACAAACAAGCTAATACCCACAAGAGAAAAGCAAGAAAACAAGCATTCGCACATACTTAGTCATCCAAGCAATTAAACAAACATGTGATGTGCAACAAACCAAGGAGAAACCCAAATCTTCCACCAACAACTCCAACAATCCCTTAATCATCCAATTAACACCCTAATCACCTTACTAACCCTAGCAAGATACTACTCTAACATATCTAAACTAAAACTAACACTAACAAGAGAAATCAAACCCAACAACAAAACTAACATAACGAAACTAGTCTAACAATGAACTAAACACTAACAAGAACTAAAGATTCAAACTTGATTAATAAAACAATGAACAAGAGAAAGGAAAAGAGATAATACCAAACTAGAAGATGAAAAGAAGAAAGAAACTTGCATAAATTTAAGAACCCAAATACCTCAACCAAGGTTGTCAAGCTTGGTTGGAATCTTCAAGAAATCCCAAATTACAGGTACTAATCTAAGATTAACGATAATCTAAGGACTAATCTACAATAATCAATGCTAATCTATCTAGGCTTTAGTCTCTAATGAAAGGCATATGATAAGATCGTGTCTTAATACAAGAGGGGGGGTATATATATGGTTACAAATGGAAGGGAGAAGAAAAGAAGAAAGCGGAGCTGCAGCTGACCCTTCCCGGTCGGGAAGTCTTGGTCCCGATCGGGATGGGCCATCCTTCCCGGTCGGGAAGGACCTTCCCGATCGGGATGGGCTCACAGTAGCCGTGCTTTATGCTCCCTTCATCCCGAACGGGATGAGCCTTGTAGGCCTCCAATATGATCTTTTTGGTCCCTCCTTGCTTCTCATGGGCTTCTCACCGATTCTCGAGACTCGGGATCGGGTCTCGGAGGCTCGGGATTGGGTCCCAAGGTGTCGGGGTCGACTCCAAGGCATCGAGTCATCGTTCCTTAGTTTCGTTGGCTCCAAAATGTGTATGTATTGAGTCGGAATTGCTCCAACTCTTCCAAATCGGTCTCGGGAACCTGAAACGAACTAAAGGAAGCATAAGAAGCCCCTAAACCGCTCCCAAGGAGCGATTCTACAAGGAAAATGGGACCAAAACACTACGAAATAGGTACTACAAATGACACTTATCAACTCCCCCACACTTAACCCTTACTCGCCCTCGAGTAAGCACATACTACTACTAAACTATCCGAGTGGGTATTAGCGCACCCTACACCCCTTCAACTCACGCGAGCGCACTTAGAGGACAAGTGCACTCCGCAAGGCAAGTTGGGTCTTGCGACAAAACCGCGGATGCAACCGGACACAAAACACATAAACACACAAACAAACAAACACAAAAACGAACACAAAATCGGTTGCACCCAAAAGAAAAACAAATACCGCTTCCCTCTAAAAGCGGTGAACGAAACACCGGTTTAGGACTCGAGGTAAGTGACAACGTTCCCAAGCTAGCAATACAAACCAAGGTGGACTAGACCCTAATAGTATGACGAAAAAGCAACAAAAAACGTTGGTAACTTACCTAGGTCCTCCTAACTTTCTAAGAACTTACTACGGGTCGATCGGCAGAGTGGAAAAGTGAAAAACCACGGTGTTAGTCGACATTGTAGGTAAGTGAGACCCGGCCCCCTTTAACGTGAGCCAAGAGGGTCGTCCCGTGTCCAAGACCGCCTAACTAGTCCAAGTAAAAAGGTGGAAATATGCAAAATGAGGGAAGACCGACTAATGCCGCTATCATCCTTCCTCGGGACTCGGTCCTTTGGTAGGCTCTTCACGGCAAAAGTCGGAAAAAGGCTTATTTTTGAGAGGTAGGGGTTATTTTTGTGAATCGGGTTTTCTTTTGGCATTTTCTCTTTTCTTTTGCATTTTCGCTTTGTTTTGCCATGCCATTCTTTTTCTTCTTTTCTATTTTCTTTTGGCTTTTGTGCCTATTCTTTTTCTTCATTCTTTTCTTTCTTTCATTTTTTTCTTTCTTAGCCCTTTTTGGCTTGATTCGGCTTTTTGGCATTCCTTAGTAACAAGAAAGAGAGATTTCAACAATTTGCATTTTTATTGTGTGGATTTGTGTAGGAGGTAGGGGAATGGGTATGTCGGGACGACGTCTTCCCTTCATACTCGCAAAAAGGGGAGAACTTGGACTAATCAAACAATCCCAAACACGGTCACCTAAGGGACGGGACTCGGTAACCAAGGCCTTTTCACACCGTGGGTGGTCATAATGGTCAAAATGCAAATCCCGTAGTAAATCCCTAGTAAGCTAGGTGGACTCAAGGTAAAGGACCAACGAAATCATTGATTTAGGGTCATTCTACTAGATTAAAGCCCAAGACTCGATTTATACAACTAGGAAGGGAAAGTAAACACTCACAAACTAGCCCCTAAACCGGGTTTTCGCAAAATGTTTACACACAAGACACACAACAAAACACAAAACAAAGACACAACGAAGATGGAAGAAAAATAGACAAAACAAAACAAGGAGAAACAACACATAAACAAAACAAACACCACCCCGATCTTCAAACAAGTCTCCAAATCCACCACAATCTTTACAAAGCTCCTCCCGAGCACACATCATCACAAATCTTCTCCAAACTCACAAGAAGCAAAGAAGGAAAGAGGGATGAGAGATGTTACCGGAAGTCTTGCAAGCTTTCCAAAGCTAACGGCGATTAGGCAACCTATAAGGAAAAAGGGGGGCAAAACACGCACAATACGACAAAAACATGACACAAGGACACAAAAGGAAAACACACAAAAGGAAAATATTTTTGATTTTTGTGAAATTTTTCAAATTTTTAGGGTTTTTAAGATTTTTTCGAAAAAACTAAGAAAATAAACTAAACTATACTAGAATATCGCTCCCCCACACTTAAATCGAGCCATGTCCTCATGCTCGATCGTAGGGTGCGGAGAGACAAAAGAAAAAGAAAAGAAACTACGAAAATAAAGCTAAAAATCAAAAATAAAGTGAAGAAAAGGGTAGAAGGTGTCCGGCCGGGGTGTAGTCAAGTCACCATGGGCTGAGACGAGAAAAAGATATGGATGGGGGAAGAAAATAAAAATAAGGAAAGAAAAGGAAATGGGAGGGGAGGGCTAGGTGTAATCAAGTCACCTAGCCCGGATTCCGCCTAAATCCGACTAAATCCTCAAAAAAGAAACTGATAAACTTGTAAAATTTGGATTTCGAAAATGACTCTTGATGTAGTCACATCATCGAGAATCAGGAGCAATATATACCAAGGCCTCGAAGGCCACCATGACACAAAATAATGGGAAGGGGAACATGCAAAGGGAGATAAGCTATAAAAGACGGAAAAGAAAGGATAGTTGCCATACCGAATGGTTTGGGAACTCACTCACTCCCTCGTCTCGATGATCAATGTAAGCACATAGCTAGTCTTCATCCTTGCTATTCCTCTTCATTCTCGATAATACCGCATGGTTGAGGTAGTAATGGTGTGAGGGAGGTAGGATTCGATGTGAAACTCGGTTTAAAGGGAAGAGAAATGAGGTGAGGGTATGTAAATGAAGTGTAAGGGTCGTATGACATGAGCAAGGATGGGTGAGGGAGGTTGGGTGGGGGTATACAATGGTTGGGTGGGCTCAAATGTCAAAGAAGAGGCCAAAGAGGAGAAAAGAGACCATCCCGGTCGGGATAGATGGTCCCGATCGGGATGATAAACCCTTCCCGATCGGGAAGCCTCCTTCCCGGTCGGGAAGCCACTCCAGAAACCTCGAAAAATGGCACCACCATCCCGATCGGGACGGCTCCTTCCCGGTCGGGATGGAATACCCTTCCCGGTCGGGATGGGTCTTCTTGACTCCCAAAACCTCAAAAGCTTCATCGAAGCTTCAAAAACCGACTTCCATTCCCACGATCCAAGCTCTATCATTATCTACTCTCCTCTAGGTATCACCTTTCCTTCACACCTATCACAATGAACTCAAATACAACATCAAATTCCCTCCCTCACATCGCTCATCAAAAGTCCAAATAAACAAGAATTCCATAAAAACTAACAAGTCCTAAACACAAACATAAACACAAATACAAGCACAAAAGAAAGGGTGAAGATATTTACACTAATTACTCTCGCCAACAACGCCTCCATAGCCATGAAGAGCTCGGAGGAGTAAGTCAAATGCTCTAGCAACATCTTCAATTAAGCTCACATGGCCGAGCCTAGCCACTCCCAAAAGTTTCCAAGTCGGAGGGAAGAAGCGATCATCTTCATTATGCTCGGGGCTCTCGTGATCTTCCGGGTCTTCTAAACCAACATAGCTACGACTCTTATGACCATCCGGTAGGTATAGTGGTCTAGAGTCGTGCTCGGTGTCATGATGTGGGAGATCACACCCTAGAGGTGTCGCTTCTTCTACGGGGTCGAGAGTGGAACTCTTTTCCACCGCCCGACAAGGATCCTCTTCACCAACCGTCTCACAAGACAAAGGGCTAGACATCGAGTGCGGTAGAGGAGGAGAAAGCATCAAGTTTTCTTCATTGGAGGCTTTAGGATCCTCCAATTCCCCATACAAGGCAAGTTCCAAGGCATCTACTTCTTTTTCCCAAGTATTGCGCTCCTTTTCACTCACCTTGTCAAAATGGTCATGAGGGGTCATCTCTTCACTTGGGTTTGGATTGTCAACACCCGGTTCATCACGAAGAAAATCAAACAAATCCAACTTTATAGCCAATACATTAGCTCCCCAAGAGCTATCTTGATAATCATGTTCAACTCCCTCCTCATTGTCGACCCTTAAAGCTTCAACTTCCTCTACTTTACCCCTATCTTCACCGCCCAAGCAACACTCAACAATGGTCTCTTCGACCCTCTCTTCTTCATTTGTAGCTTCAAGGTTGGGTTGACTTTCTTGTGGAGGCACCCGACCTTCTTGCCTAAATGAACCTTCCTCAACATGTTGCGGAGTTCGAGCGGCCAACATCGTGATATGCGCCACGAGTGCATTGATGCGATCATCTTGCACCTCTATTTGGGCCTTGAACTCCTCTTTAACCCCTATTATTTGAGCCACCATCGCTTGTTGATTCTTTTGCAATAGAGTCATCGACTGTTGTTGGCTCTTAAGCAATTGAACCATCATTTGACAAGTCTCAAAGTTGGGATTTTGCGGTTGTGGGTTATGTGAGGGTGTTTGGTAGTTGTTAGGATGTTGGAATGATCCTTGACAACTTTCTTGATAACCATAAGAAGAGGGTTCATAAGATTGTTGATGAGGTTGATATGGTTGGTAAAGTTGTGGGTTTTGGTAATTCGCCCCATAGTTGTCTCGTGATGATTGATGGTAGCTTGGATAAGCCATGTCCATAACGTTGCTTTGGTACCTAGGATGAGCTAGAAGCACTTGAGCAAACGTTAGTATCCTAGTGCTTTTGAGGCACTAGGAAGAGAGAGTAACACAAGAAGAGAAATGGAGATACACAAGGAGAAGAGAACACAAAATCAAGAACAAAGTCAAAAACTAAGCAAACAAAAGTCTAAACTACGCCGTTCCCCAGCAACGGCGCCAATTTGATGGGTGGGATTTGTCGTGGATCCCAACCGTCAAATAAAACCGGCAAAACCTAACTAAGGTAGCTAGGGTAAGTCGGGTCGAATCCACAGGGACGGGAGGTCGGACTAAGGTATGCTACGGTCAAGGACTAGGTTCGAGACAAGCTAGTCTAGGGGGGTGGCTACGGACTAAGCTAAGGTCTAAACAAAGGAGAACGGGCTAGGGTTAGGTCGGGGTCAAAGGGGTAACGGAATGGTCGAAGGAGAACTAGAGGTGAAGGAGGTAGTAGGGTAATCTAGGTAATGCCCGGGCTCTCGCAACTTAGACTCACCTAGAGATTCCACCTAAAACCCAACTCGGCGACACAACACAAACGGAGTACTAGCATGCTATAGACCTAGGTCGAATCCGGGCTCTCGCAACTTAGACCGGCCTAGGGGTCGTCCTCACCGGGCTCTCGCAACTTAATGAGGGAACCGAACCCACAAACAAGCTAATACCCACAAGAGAAAAGCAAGAAAACAAGCATTCGCACATACTTAGTCATTCAAGCAATTCAACAAACATGTGATGTGCAACAAACCAAGGAGAAACCCAAATCTTCCACCAACAACTCCAACAATCCCTTAATCATCCAATTAACACCTTAATCACCTTACTAACCCTAGCAAGATACTACTCTAACATATCTAAACTAAAACTAACACTAACAAGAGAAATCAAACCCAACAACAAAACTAACATAATGAAACTAGTCTAACAATGAACTAAACACTAACAAGAACTAAAGATTCAAACTTGATTAATAAAACAATGAACAAGAGAAAGGAAAAGAGATAATACCAAACTAGAAGATGAAGAGAAGAAAGAAACTTGCATAAATGGAAGAACCTAAATACCTCAACCAAGGTTGTCAAGCTTGGTTGGAATCTTCAAGAAATCCCAAATTACAGGTACTAATCTAAGATTAACGATAATCTAAGGACTAATCTACACTAATCTATGCTAATCTAAATAGGGTTTAGTCTCTAATGAAAGGCATATGATAAGATCGTGTCTTAATACAAGAGGGGGGGTATATATATGGTTACAAATGGAAGGGAGAAGAAAAGAAGAAAGCGGAGCTGCAGCTGACCCTTCCCGGTCGGGAAGTCTTGGTCCCGATCGGGATGGGCCATCCTTCCCGGTCGGGAAGGACCTTCCCGATCGGGATGGGCTCACAGTAGCCGTGCTTTATGCTCCCTTCATCCCGAACGGGATGAGCCTTGTAGGCCTCCAATATGATCTTTTTGGTCCCTCCTTGCTTCTCATGGGCTTCTCACCGATTCTCGAGACTCGGGATCGGGTCTCGGAGGCTCGGGATTGGGTCCCAAGGTGTCGGGGTCGACTCCAAGGCATCGAGTCATCGTTCCTTAGTTTCGTTGGCTCCAAAATGTGTATGTATTGAGTCGGAATTGCTCCAACTCTTCCAAATCGGTCTCGGGAACCTGAAATGAACTAAAGGAAGCATAAGAAGCCCCTAAAACGCTCCCAAGGAGCGATTCTACAAGGAAAATGGGACCAAAACACTACGAAATAGGTACTACAAATGACACTTATCAACTCCCCCACACTTAACCCTTACTCGCCCTCGAGTAAGCACATACTACTACTAAACTATCCGAGTGGGTATTAGCGCACCCTACACCCCTTCAACTCACGCGAGCGCACTTAGAGGACAAGTGCACTCCGCAAGGCAAGTTGGGTCTTGCGACAAAACCGCGGATGCAACCGGACACAAAACACATAAACACACAAACAAACAAACACAAAAACGAACACAAAATCGGTTGCACCCAAAAGAAAAACAAATACCGCTTCCCTCTAAAAGCGGTGAACGAAACACCGGTTTAGGACTCGAGGTAAGTGACAACGTTCCCAAGCTAGCAATACAAACCAAGGTGGACTAGACCCTAATAGTATGACGAAAAAGCAACAAAAAACGTTGGTAACTTACCTAGGTCCTCCTAACTTTCTAAGAACTTACTACGGGTCGATCGGCAGAGTGGAAAAGTGAAAAACCACGGTGTTAGTCGACATTGTAGGTAAGTGAGACCCGGCCCCCTTTAACGTGAGCCAAGAGGGTCGTCCCGTGTCCAAGACCGCCTAACTAGTCCAAGTAAAAAGGTGGAAATATGCAAAATGAGGGAAGACCGACTAATGCCGCTATCATCCTTCCTCGGGACTCGGTCCTTTGGTAGGCTCTTCACGGCAAAAGTCGGAAAAAGGCTTATTTTTGAGAGGTAGGGGTTATTTTTGTGAATCGGGTTTTCTTTTGGCATTTTCTCTTTTCTTTTGCATTTTCGCTTTGTTTTGCCATGCCATTCTTTTTCTTCTTTTCTATTTTCTTTTGGCTTTTGTGCCTATTCTTTTTCTTCATTCTTTTCTTTCTTTCATTTTTTTCTTTCTTAGCCCTTTTTGGCTTGATTCGGCTTTTTGGCATTCCTTAGTAACAAGAAAGAGAGATTTCAACAATTTGCATTTTTATTGTGTGGATTTGTGTAGGAGGTAGGGGAATGGGTATGTCGGGACGACGTCTTCCCTTCATACTCGCAAAAAGGGGAGAACTTGGACTAATCAAACAATCCCAAACACGGTCACCTAAGGGACGGGACTCGGTAACCAAGGCCTTTTCACACCGTGGGTGGTCATAATGGTCAAAATGCAAATCCCGTAGTAAATCCCTAGTAAGCTAGGTGGACTCAAGGTAAAGGACCAACGAAATCATTGATTTAGGGTCATTCTACTAGATTAAAGCCCAAGACTCGATTTATACAACTAGGAAGGGAAAGTAAACACTCACAAACTAGCCCCTAAACCGGGTTTTCGCAAAATGTTTACACACAAGACACACAACAAAACACAAAACAAAGACACAACGAAGATGGAAGAAAAATAGACAAAACAAAACAAGGAGAAACAACACATAAACAAAACAAACACCACCCCGATCTTCAAACAAGTCTCCAAATCCACCACAATCTTTACAAAGCTCCTCCCGAGCACACATCATCACAAATCTTCTCCAAACTCACAAGAAGCAAAGAAGGAAAGAGGGATGAGAGATGTTACCGGAAGTCTTGCAAGCTTTCCAAAGCTAACGGCGATTAGGCAACCTATAAGGAAAAAGGGGGGCAAAACACGCACAATACGACAAAAACATGACACAAGGACACAAAAGGAAAACACACAAAAGGAAAATATTTTTGATTTTTGTGAAATTTTTCAAATTTTTAGGGTTTTTAAGATTTTTTCGAAAAAACTAAGAAAATAAACTAAACTATACTAGAATATCGCTCCCCCACACTTAAATCGAGCCATGTCCTCATGCTCGATCGTAGGGTGCGGAGAGACAAAAGAAAAAGAAAAGAAACTACGAAAATAAAGCTAAAAATCAAAAATAAAGTGAAGAAAAGGGTAGAAGGTGTCCGGCCGGGGTGTAGTCAAGTCACCATGGGCTGAGACGAGAAAAAGATATGGATGGGGGAAGAAAATAAAAATAAGGAAAGAAAAGGAAATGGGAGGGGAGGGCTAGGTGTAATCAAGTCACCTAGCCCGGATTCCGCCTAAATCCGACTAAATCCTCAAAAAAGAAACTGATAAACTTGTAAAATTTGGATTTCGAAAATGACTCTTGATGTAGTCACATCATCGAGAATCAGGAGCAATATATACCAAGGCCTCGAAGGCCACCATGACACAAAATAATGGGAAGGGGAACATGCAAAGGGAGATAAGCTATAAAAGACGGAAAAGAAAGGATAGTTGCCATACCGAATGGTTTGGGAACTCACTCACTCCCTCGTCTCGATGATCAATGTAAGCACATAGCTAGTCTTCATCCTTGCTATTCCTCTTCATTCTCGATAATACCGCATGGTTGAGGTAGTAATGGTGTGAGGGAGGTAGGATTCGATGTGAAACTCGGTTTAAAGGGAAGAGAAATGAGGTGAGGGTATGTAAATGAAGTGTAAGGGTCGTATGACATGAGCAAGGATGGGTGAGGGAGGTTGGGTGGGGGTATACAATGGTTGGGTGGGCTCAAATGTCAAAGAAGAGGCCAAAGAGGAGAAAAGAGACCATCCCGGTCGGGATAGATGGTCCCGATCGGGATGATAAACCCTTCCCGATCGGGAAGCCTCCTTCCCGGTCGGGAAGCCACTCCAGAAACCTCGAAAAATGGCACCACCATCCCGATCGGGACGGCTCCTTCCCGGTCGGGATGGAATACCCTTCCCGGTCGGGATGGGTCTTCTTGACTCCCAAAACCTCAAAAGCTTCATCGAAGCTTCAAAAACCGACTTCCATTCCCACGATCCAAGCTCTATCATTATCTACTCTCCTCTAGGTATCACCTTTCCTTCACACCTATCACAATGAACTCAAATACAACATCAAATTCCCTCCCTCACATCGCTCATCAAAAGTCCAAATAAACAAGAATTCCATAAAAACTAACAAGTCCTAAACACAAACATAAACACAAATACAAGCACAAAAGAAAGGGTGAAGATATTTACACTAATTACTCTCGCCAACAACGCCTCCATAGCCATGAAGAGCTCGGAGGAGTAAGTCAAATGCTCTAGCAACATCTTCAATTAAGCTCACATGGCCGAGCCTAGCCACTCCCAAAAGTTTCCAAGTCGGAGGGAAGAAGCGATCATCTTCATTATGCTCGGGGCTCTCGTGATCTTCCGGGTCTTCTAAACCAACATAGCTTCGACTCTTATGACCATCCGGTAGGTATAGTGGTCTAGAGTCGTGCTCGGTGTCATGATGTGGGAGATCACACCCTAGAGGTGTCGCTTCTTCTACGGGGTCGAGAGTGGAACTCTTTTCCACCGCCCGACAAGGATCCTCTTCACCAACCGTCTCACAAGACAAAGGGCTAGACATCGAGTGCGGTAGAGGAGGAGAAAGCATCAAGTTTTCTTCATTGGAGGCTTTAGGATCCTCCAATTCCCCATACAAGGTAAGTTCCAAGGCATCTACTTCTTTTTCCCAAGTATTGCGCTCCTTTTCACTCACCTTGTCAAAATGGTCATGAGGGGTCATCTCTTCACTTGGGTTTGGATTGTCAACACCCGGTTCATCACGAAGAAAATCAAACAAATCCAACTTTATAGCCAATACATTAGCTCCCCAAGAGCTATCTTGATAATCATGTTCAACTCCCTCCTCATTGTCGACCCTTAAAGCTTCAACTTCCTCTACTTTACCCCTATCTTCACCGCCCAAGCAACACTCAACAATGGTCTCTTCGACCCTCTCTTCTTCATTTGTAGCTTCAAGGTTGGGTTGACTTTCTTGTGGAGGCACCCGACCTTCTTGCCTAAATGAACCTTCCTCAACATGTTGCGGAGTTCGAGCGGCCAACATCGTGATATGCGCCACGAGTGCATTGATGCGATCATCTTGCACCTCTATTTGGGCCTTGAACTCCTCTTTAACCCCTATTATTTGAGCCACCATCGCTTGTTGATTCTTTTGCAATAGAGTCATCGACTGTTGTTGGCTCTTAAGCAATTGAACCATCATTTGACAAGTCTCAAAGTTGGGATTTTGCGGTTGTGGGTTATGTGAGGGTGTTTGGTAGTTGTTAGGATGTTGGAATGATCCTTGACAACTTTCTTGATAACCATAAGAAGAGGGTTCATAAGATTGTTGATGAGGTTGATATGGTTGGTAAAGTTGTGGGTTTTGGTAATTCGCCCCATAGTTGTCTCGTGATGATTGATGGTAGCTTGGATAAGCCATGTCCATAACGTTGCTTTGGTACCTAGGATGAGCTAGAAGCACTTGAGCAAACGTTAGTATCCTAGTGCTTTTGAGGCACTAGGAAGAGAGAGTAACACAAGAAGAGAAATGGAGATACACAAGGAGAAGAGAACACAAAATCAAGAACAAAGTCAAAAACTAAGCAAACAAAAGTCTAAACTACGCCGTTCCCCAGCAACGGCGCCAATTTGATGGGTGGGATTTGTCGTGGATCCCAACCGTCAAATAAAACCGGCAAAACCTAACTAAGGTAGCTAGGGTAAGTCGGGTCGAATCCACAGGGACGGGAGGTCGGACTAAGGTATGCTACGGTCAAGGACTAGGTTCGAGACAAGCTAGTCTAGGGGGGTGGCTACGGACTAAGCTAAGGTCTAAACAAAGGAGAACGGGCTAGGGTTAGGTCGGGGTCAAAGGGGTAACGGAATGGTCGAAGGAGAACTAGAGGTGAAGGAGGTAGTAGGGTAATCTAGGTAATGCCCGGGCTCTCGCAACTTAGACTCACCTAGAGATTCCACCTAAAACCCAACTCGGCGACACAACACAAACGGAGTACTAGCATGCTATAGACCTAGGTCGAATCCGGGCTCTCGCAACTTAGACCGGCCTAGGGGTCGTCCTCACCGGGCTCTCGCAACTTAATGAGGGAACCGAACCCACAAACAAGCTAATACCCACAAGAGAAAAGCAAGAAAACAAGCATTCGCACATACTTAGTCATTCAAGCAATTCAACAAACATGTGATGTGCAACAAACCAAGGAGAAACCCAAATCTTCCACCAACAACTCCAACAATCCCTTAATCATCCAATTAACACCTTAATCACCTTACTAACCCTAGCAAGATACTACTCTAACATATCTAAACTAAAACTAACACTAACAAGAGAAATCAAACCCAACAACAAAACTAACATAATGAAACTAGTCTAACAATGAACTAAACACTAACAAGAACTAAAGATTCAAACTTGATTAATAAAACAATGAACAAGAGAAAGGAAAAGAGATAATACCAAACTAGAAGATGAAGAGAAGAAAGAAACTTGCATAAATGGAAGAACCTAAATACCTCAACCAAGGTTGTCAAGCTTGGTTGGAATCTTCAAGAAATCCCAAATTACAGGTACTAATCTAAGATTAACGATAATCTAAGGACTAATCTACACTAATCTATGCTAATCTAAATAGGGTTTAGTCTCTAATGAAAGGCATATGATAAGATCGTGTCTTAATACAAGAGGGGGGGTATATATATGGTTACAAATGGAAGGGAGAAGAAAAGAAGAAAGCGGAGCTGCAGCTGACCCTTCCCGGTCGGGAAGTCTTGGTCCCGATCGGGATGGGCCATCCTTCCCGGTCGGGAAGGACCTTCCCGATCGGGATGGGCTCACAGTAGCCGTGCTTTATGCTCCCTTCATCCCGAACGGGATGAGCCTTGTAGGCCTCCAATATGATCTTTTTGGTCCCTCCTTGCTTCTCATGGGCTTCTCACCGATTCTCGAGACTCGGGATCGGGTCTCGGAGGCTCGGGATTGGGTCCCAAGGTGTCGGGGTCGACTCCAAGGCATCGAGTCATCGTTCCTTAGTTTCGTTGGCTCCAAAATGTGTATGTATTGAGTCGGAATTGCTCCAACTCTTCCAAATCGGTCTCGGGAACCTGAAATGAACTAAAGGAAGCATAAGAAGCCCCTAAAACGCTCCCAAGGAGCGATTCTACAAGGAAAATGGGACCAAAACACTACGAAATAGGTACTACAAATGACACTTATCAACTCCCCCACACTTAACCCTTACTCGCCCTCGAGTAAGCACATACTACTACTAAACTATCCGAGTGGGTATTAGCGCACCCTACACCCCTTCAACTCACGCGAGCGCACTTAGAGGACAAGTGCACTCCGCAAGGCAAGTTGGGTCTTGCGACAAAACCGCGGATGCAACCGGACACAAAACACATAAACACACAAACAAACAAACACAAAAACGAACACAAAATCGGTTGCACCCAAAAGAAAAACAAATACCGCTTCCCTCTAAAAGCGGTGAACGAAACACCGGTTTAGGACTCGAGGTAAGTGACAACGTTCCCAAGCTAGCAATACAAACCAAGGTGGACTAGACCCTAATAGTATGACGAAAAAGCAACAAAAAACGTTGGTAACTTACCTAGGTCCTCCTAACTTTCTAAGAACTTACTACGGGTCGATCGGCAGAGTGGAAAAGTGAAAAACCACGGTGTTAGTCGACATTGTAGGTAAGTGAGACCCGGCCCCCTTTAACGTGAGCCAAGAGGGTCGTCCCGTGTCCAAGACCGCCTAACTAGTCCAAGTAAAAAGGTGGAAATATGCAAAATGAGGGAAGACCGACTAATGCCGCTATCATCCTTCCTCGGGACTCGGTCCTTTGGTAGGCTCTTCACGGCAAAAGTCGGAAAAAGGCTTATTTTTGAGAGGTAGGGGTTATTTTTGTGAATCGGGTTTTCTTTTGGCATTTTCTCTTTTCTTTTGCATTTTCGCTTTGTTTTGCCATGCCATTCTTTTTCTTCTTTTCTATTTTCTTTTGGCTTTTGTGCCTATTCTTTTTCTTCATTCTTTTCTTTCTTTCATTTTTTTCTTTCTTAGCCCTTTTTGGCTTGATTCGGCTTTTTGGCATTCCTTAGTAACAAGAAAGAGAGATTTCAACAATTTGCATTTTTATTGTGTGGATTTGTGTAGGAGGTAGGGGAATGGGTATGTCGGGACGACGTCTTCCCTTCATACTCGCAAAAAGGGGAGAACTTGGACTAATCAAACAATCCCAAACACGGTCACCTAAGGGACGGGACTCGGTAACCAAGGCCTTTTCACACCGTGGGTGGTCATAATGGTCAAAATGCAAATCCCGTAGTAAATCCCTAGTAAGCTAGGTGGACTCAAGGTAAAGGACCAACGAAATCATTGATTTAGGGTCATTCTACTAGATTAAAGCCCAAGACTCGATTTATACAACTAGGAAGGGAAAGTAAACACTCACAAACTAGCCCCTAAACCGGGTTTTCGCAAAATGTTTACACACAAGACACACAACAAAACACAAAACAAAGACACAACGAAGATGGAAGAAAAATAGACAAAACAAAACAAGGAGAAACAACACATAAACAAAACAAACACCACCCCGATCTTCAAACAAGTCTCCAAATCCACCACAATCTTTACAAAGCTCCTCCCGAGCACACATCATCACAAATCTTCTCCAAACTCACAAGAAGCAAAGAAGGAAAGAGGGATGAGAGATGTTACCGGAAGTCTTGCAAGCTTTCCAAAGCTAACGGCGATTAGGCAACCTATAAGGAAAAAGGGGGGCAAAACACGCACAATACGACAAAAACATGACACAAGGACACAAAAGGAAAACACACAAAAGGAAAATATTTTTGATTTTTGTGAAATTTTTCAAATTTTTAGGGTTTTTAAGATTTTTTCGAAAAAACTAAGAAAATAAACTAAACTATACTAGAATATCGCTCCCCCACACTTAAATCGAGCCATGTCCTCATGCTCGATCGTAGGGTGCGGAGAGACAAAAGAAAAAGAAAAGAAACTACGAAAATAAAGCTAAAAATCAAAAATAAAGTGAAGAAAAGGGTAGAAGGTGTCCGGCCGGGGTGTAGTCAAGTCACCATGGGCTGAGACGAGAAAAAGATATGGATGGGGGAAGAAAATAAAAATAAGGAAAGAAAAGGAAATGGGAGGGGAGGGCTAGGTGTAATCAAGTCACCTAGCCCGGATTCCGCCTAAATCCGACTAAATCCTCAAAAAAGAAACTGATAAACTTGTAAAATTTGGATTTCGAAAATGACTCTTGATGTAGTCACATCATCGAGAATCAGGAGCAATATATACCAAGGCCTCGAAGGCCACCATGACACAAAATAATGGGAAGGGGAACATGCAAAGGGAGATAAGCTATAAAAGACGGAAAAGAAAGGATAGTTGCCATACCGAATGGTTTGGGAACTCACTCACTCCCTCGTCTCGATGATCAATGTAAGCACATAGCTAGTCTTCATCCTTGCTATTCCTCTTCATTCTCGATAATACCGCATGGTTGAGGTAGTAATGGTGTGAGGGAGGTAGGATTCGATGTGAAACTCGGTTTAAAGGGAAGAGAAATGAGGTGAGGGTATGTAAATGAAGTGTAAGGGTCGTATGACATGAGCAAGGATGGGTGAGGGAGGTTGGGTGGGGGTATACAATGGTTGGGTGGGCTCAAATGTCAAAGAAGAGGCCAAAGAGGAGAAAAGAGACCATCCCGGTCGGGATAGATGGTCCCGATCGGGATGATAAACCCTTCCCGATCGGGAAGCCTCCTTCCCGGTCGGGAAGCCACTCCAGAAACCTCGAAAAATGGCACCACCATCCCGATCGGGACGGCTCCTTCCCGGTCGGGATGGAATACCCTTCCCGGTCGGGATGGGTCTTCTTGACTCCCAAAACCTCAAAAGCTTCATCGAAGCTTCAAAAACCGACTTCCATTCCCACGATCCAAGCTCTATCATTATCTACTCTCCTCTAGGTATCACCTTTCCTTCACACCTATCACAATGAACTCAAATACAACATCAAATTCCCTCCCTCACATCGCTCATCAAAAGTCCAAATAAACAAGAATTCCATAAAAACTAACAAGTCCTAAACACAAACATAAACACAAATACAAGCACAAAAGAAAGGGTGAAGATATTTACACTAATTACTCTCGCCAACAACGCCTCCATAGCCATGAAGAGCTCGGAGGAGTAAGTCAAATGCTCTAGCAACATCTTCAATTAAGCTCACATGGCCGAGCCTAGCCACTCCCAAAAGTTTCCAAGTCGGAGGGAAGAAGCGATCATCTTCATTATGCTCGGGGCTCTCGTGATCTTCCGGGTCTTCTAAACCAACATAGCTTCGACTCTTATGACCATCCGGTAGGTATAGTGGTCTAGAGTCGTGCTCGGTGTCATGATGTGGGAGATCACACCCTAGAGGTGTCGCTTCTTCTACGGGGTCGAGAGTGGAACTCTTTTCCACCGCCCGACAAGGATCCTCTTCACCAACCGTCTCACAAGACAAAGGGCTAGACATCGAGTGCGGTAGAGGAGGAGAAAGCATCAAGTTTTCTTCATTGGAGGCTTTAGGATCCTCCAATTCCCCATACAAGGTAAGTTCCAAGGCATCTACTTCTTTTTCCCAAGTATTGCGCTCCTTTTCACTCACCTTGTCAAAATGGTCATGAGGGGTCATCTCTTCACTTGGGTTTGGATTGTCAACACCCGGTTCATCACGAAGAAAATCAAACAAATCCAACTTTATAGCCAATACATTAGCTCCCCAAGAGCTATCTTGATAATCATGTTCAACTCCCTCCTCATTGTCGACCCTTAAAGCTTCAACTTCCTCTACTTTACCCCTATCTTCACCGCCCAAGCAACACTCAACAATGGTCTCTTCGACCCTCTCTTCTTCATTTGTAGCTTCAAGGTTGGGTTGACTTTCTTGTGGAGGCACCCGACCTTCTTGCCTAAATGAACCTTCCTCAACATGTTGCGGAGTTCGAGCGGCCAACATCGTGATATGCGCCACGAGTGCATTGATGCGATCATCTTGCACCTCTATTTGGGCCTTGAACTCCTCTTTAACCCCTATTATTTGAGCCACCATCGCTTGTTGATTCTTTTGCAATAGAGTCATCGACTGTTGTTGGCTCTTAAGCAATTGAACCATCATTTGACAAGTCTCAAAGTTGGGATTTTGCGGTTGTGGGTTATGTGAGGGTGTTTGGTAGTTGTTAGGATGTTGGAATGATCCTTGACAACTTTCTTGATAACCATAAGAAGAGGGTTCATAAGATTGTTGATGAGGTTGATATGGTTGGTAAAGTTGTGGGTTTTGGTAATTCGCCCCATAGTTGTCTCGTGATGATTGATGGTAGCTTGGATAAGCCATGTCCATAACGTTGCTTTGGTACCTAGGATGAGCTAGAAGCACTTGAGCAAACGTTAGTATCCTAGTGCTTTTGAGGCACTAGGAAGAGAGAGTAACACAAGAAGAGAAATGGAGATACACAAGGAGAAGAGAACACAAAATCAAGAACAAAGTCAAAAACTAAGCAAACAAAAGTCTAAACTACGCCGTTCCCCAGCAACGGCGCCAATTTGATGGGTGGGATTTGTCGTGGATCCCAACCGTCAAATAAAACCGGCAAAACCTAACTAAGGTAGCTAGGGTAAGTCGGGTCGAATCCACAGGGACGGGAGGTCGGACTAAGGTATGCTACGGTCAAGGACTAGGTTCGAGACAAGCTAGTCTAGGGGGGTGGCTACGGACTAAGCTAAGGTCTAAACAAAGGAGAACGGGCTAGGGTTAGGTCGGGGTCAAAGGGGTAACGGAATGGTCGAAGGAGAACTAGAGGTGAAGGAGGTAGTAGGGTAATCTAGGTAATGCCCGGGCTCTCGCAACTTAGACTCACCTAGAGATTCCACCTAAAACCCAACTCGGCGACACAACACAAACGGAGTACTAGCATGCTATAGACCTAGGTCGAATCCGGGCTCTCGCAACTTAGACCGGCCTAGGGGTCGTCCTCACCGGGCTCTCGCAACTTAATGAGGGAACCGAACCCACAAACAAGCTAATACCCACAAGAGAAAAGCAAGAAAACAAGCATTCGCACATACTTAGTCATTCAAGCAATTCAACAAACATGTGATGTGCAACAAACCAAGGAGAAACCCAAATCTTCCACCAACAACTCCAACAATCCCTTAATCATCCAATTAACACCTTAATCACCTTACTAACCCTAGCAAGATACTACTCTAACATATCTAAACTAAAACTAACACTAACAAGAGAAATCAAACCCAACAACAAAACTAACATAATGAAACTAGTCTAACAATGAACTAAACACTAACAAGAACTAAAGATTCAAACTTGATTAATAAAACAATGAACAAGAGAAAGGAAAAGAGATAATACCAAACTAGAAGATGAAGAGAAGAAAGAAACTTGCATAAATGGAAGAACCTAAATACCTCAACCAAGGTTGTCAAGCTTGGTTGGAATCTTCAAGAAATCCCAAATTACAGGTACTAATCTAAGATTAACGATAATCTAAGGACTAATCTACACTAATCTATGCTAATCTAAATAGGGTTTAGTCTCTAATGAAAGGCATATGATAAGATCGTGTCTTAATACAAGAGGGGGGGTATATATATGGTTACAAATGGAAGGGAGAAGAAAAGAAGAAAGCGGAGCTGCAGCTGACCCTTCCCGGTCGGGAAGTCTTGGTCCCGATCGGGATGGGCCATCCTTCCCGGTCGGGAAGGACCTTCCCGATCGGGATGGGCTCACAGTAGCCGTGCTTTATGCTCCCTTCATCCCGAACGGGATGAGCCTTGTAGGCCTCCAATATGATCTTTTTGGTCCCTCCTTGCTTCTCATGGGCTTCTCACCGATTCTCGAGACTCGGGATCGGGTCTCGGAGGCTCGGGATTGGGTCCCAAGGTGTCGGGGTCGACTCCAAGGCATCGAGTCATCGTTCCTTAGTTTCGTTGGCTCCAAAATGTGTATGTATTGAGTCGGAATTGCTCCAACTCTTCCAAATCGGTCTCGGGAACCTGAAATGAACTAAAGGAAGCATAAGAAGCCCCTAAAACGCTCCCAAGGAGCGATTCTACAAGGAAAATGGGACCAAAACACTACGAAATAGGTACTACAAATGACACTTATCAACTCCCCCACACTTAACCCTTACTCGCCCTCGAGTAAGCACATACTACTACTAAACTATCCGAGTGGGTATTAGCGCACCCTACACCCCTTCAACTCACGCGAGCGCACTTAGAGGACAAGTGCACTCCGCAAGGCAAGTTGGGTCTTGCGACAAAACCGCGGATGCAACCGGACACAAAACACATAAACACACAAACAAACAAACACAAAAACGAACACAAAATCGGTTGCACCCAAAAGAAAAACAAATACCGCTTCCCTCTAAAAGCGGTGAACGAAACACCGGTTTAGGACTCGAGGTAAGTGACAACGTTCCCAAGCTAGCAATACAAACCAAGGTGGACTAGACCCTAATAGTATGACGAAAAAGCAACAAAAAACGTTGGTAACTTACCTAGGTCCTCCTAACTTTCTAAGAACTTACTACGGGTCGATCGGCAGAGTGGAAAAGTGAAAAACCACGGTGTTAGTCGACATTGTAGGTAAGTGAGACCCGGCCCCCTTTAACGTGAGCCAAGAGGGTCGTCCCGTGTCCAAGACCGCCTAACTAGTCCAAGTAAAAAGGTGGAAATATGCAAAATGAGGGAAGACCGACTAATGCCGCTATCATCCTTCCTCGGGACTCGGTCCTTTGGTAGGCTCTTCACGGCAAAAGTCGGAAAAAGGCTTATTTTTGAGAGGTAGGGGTTATTTTTGTGAATCGGGTTTTCTTTTGGCATTTTCTCTTTTCTTTTGCATTTTCGCTTTGTTTTGCCATGCCATTCTTTTTCTTCTTTTCTATTTTCTTTTGGCTTTTGTGCCTATTCTTTTTCTTCATTCTTTTCTTTCTTTCATTTTTTTCTTTCTTAGCCCTTTTTGGCTTGATTCGGCTTTTTGGCATTCCTTAGTAACAAGAAAGAGAGATTTCAACAATTTGCATTTTTATTGTGTGGATTTGTGTAGGAGGTAGGGGAATGGGTATGTCGGGACGACGTCTTCCCTTCATACTCGCAAAAAGGGGAGAACTTGGACTAATCAAACAATCCCAAACACGGTCACCTAAGGGACGGGACTCGGTAACCAAGGCCTTTTCACACCGTGGGTGGTCATAATGGTCAAAATGCAAATCCCGTAGTAAATCCCTAGTAAGCTAGGTGGACTCAAGGTAAAGGACCAACGAAATCATTGATTTAGGGTCATTCTACTAGATTAAAGCCCAAGACTCGATTTATACAACTAGGAAGGGAAAGTAAACACTCACAAACTAGCCCCTAAACCGGGTTTTCGCAAAATGTTTACACACAAGACACACAACAAAACACAAAACAAAGACACAACGAAGATGGAAGAAAAATAGACAAAACAAAACAAGGAGAAACAACACATAAACAAAACAAACACCACCCCGATCTTCAAACAAGTCTCCAAATCCACCACAATCTTTACAAAGCTCCTCCCGAGCACACATCATCACAAATCTTCTCCAAACTCACAAGAAGCAAAGAAGGAAAGAGGGATGAGAGATGTTACCGGAAGTCTTGCAAGCTTTCCAAAGCTAACGGCGATTAGGCAACCTATAAGGAAAAAGGGGGGCAAAACACGCACAATACGACAAAAACATGACACAAGGACACAAAAGGAAAACACACAAAAGGAAAATATTTTTGATTTTTGTGAAATTTTTCAAATTTTTAGGGTTTTTAAGATTTTTTCGAAAAAACTAAGAAAATAAACTAAACTATACTAGAATATCGCTCCCCCACACTTAAATCGAGCCATGTCCTCATGCTCGATCGTAGGGTGCGGAGAGACAAAAGAAAAAGAAAAGAAACTACGAAAATAAAGCTAAAAATCAAAAATAAAGTGAAGAAAAGGGTAGAAGGTGTCCGGCCGGGGTGTAGTCAAGTCACCATGGGCTGAGACGAGAAAAAGATATGGATGGGGGAAGAAAATAAAAATAAGGAAAGAAAAGGAAATGGGAGGGGAGGGCTAGGTGTAATCAAGTCACCTAGCCCGGATTCCGCCTAAATCCGACTAAATCCTCAAAAAAGAAACTGATAAACTTGTAAAATTTGGATTTCGAAAATGACTCTTGATGTAGTCACATCATCGAGAATCAGGAGCAATATATACCAAGGCCTCGAAGGCCACCATGACACAAAATAATGGGAAGGGGAACATGCAAAGGGAGATAAGCTATAAAAGACGGAAAAGAAAGGATAGTTGCCATACCGAATGGTTTGGGAACTCACTCACTCCCTCGTCTCGATGATCAATGTAAGCACATAGCTAGTCTTCATCCTTGCTATTCCTCTTCATTCTCGATAATACCGCATGGTTGAGGTAGTAATGGTGTGAGGGAGGTAGGATTCGATGTGAAACTCGGTTTAAAGGGAAGAGAAATGAGGTGAGGGTATGTAAATGAAGTGTAAGGGTCGTATGACATGAGCAAGGATGGGTGAGGGAGGTTGGGTGGGGGTATACAATGGTTGGGTGGGCTCAAATGTCAAAGAAGAGGCCAAAGAGGAGAAAAGAGACCATCCCGGTCGGGATAGATGGTCCCGATCGGGATGATAAACCCTTCCCGATCGGGAAGCCTCCTTCCCGGTCGGGAAGCCACTCCAGAAACCTCGAAAAATGGCACCACCATCCCGATCGGGACGGCTCCTTCCCGGTCGGGATGGAATACCCTTCCCGGTCGGGATGGGTCTTCTTGACTCCCAAAACCTCAAAAGCTTCATCGAAGCTTCAAAAACCGACTTCCATTCCCACGATCCAAGCTCTATCATTATCTACTCTCCTCTAGGTATCACCTTTCCTTCACACCTATCACAATGAACTCAAATACAACATCAAATTCCCTCCCTCACATCGCTCATCAAAAGTCCAAATAAACAAGAATTCCATAAAAACTAACAAGTCCTAAACACAAACATAAACACAAATACAAGCACAAAAGAAAGGGTGAAGATATTTACACTAATTACTCTCGCCAACAACGCCTCCATAGCCATGAAGAGCTCGGAGGAGTAAGTCAAATGCTCTAGCAACATCTTCAATTAAGCTCACATGGCCGAGCCTAGCCACTCCCAAAAGTTTCCAAGTCGGAGGGAAGAAGCGATCATCTTCATTATGCTCGGGGCTCTCGTGATCTTCCGGGTCTTCTAAACCAACATAGCTTCGACTCTTATGACCATCCGGTAGGTATAGTGGTCTAGAGTCGTGCTCGGTGTCATGATGTGGGAGATCACACCCTAGAGGTGTCGCTTCTTCTACGGGGTCGAGAGTGGAACTCTTTTCCACCGCCCGACAAGGATCCTCTTCACCAACCGTCTCACAAGACAAAGGGCTAGACATCGAGTGCGGTAGAGGAGGAGAAAGCATCATGTTTTCTTCATTGGAGGCTTTAGGATCCTCCAATTCCCCATACAAGGCAAGTTCCAAGGCATCTACTTCTTTTTCCCAAGTATTGCGCTCCTTTTCACTCACCTTGTCAAAATGGTCATGAGGGGTCATCTCTTCACTTGGGTTTGGATTGTCAACACCCGGTTCATCACGAAGAAAATCAAACAAATCCAACTTTATAGCCAATACATTAGCTCCCCAAGAGCTATCTTGATAATCATGTTCAACTCCCTCCTCATTGTCGACCCTTAAAGCTTCAACTTCCTCTACTCTACCCCTATCTTCACCGCCCAAGCAACACTCAACAATGGTCTCTTCGACCCTCTCTTCTTCATTTGTAGCTTCAAGGTTGGGTTCACTTTCTTGTGGAGGCACCCGACCTTCTTGCCTAAATGAACCTTCCTCAACATGTTGCGGAGTTCGAGCGGCCAACATCGTGATATGCGCCATGAGTGCATTGATGCGAGCATCTTGCACCTCTATTTGGGCCTTGAATTCCTCTTTAACCCCTATTATTTGAGCCACCATCGCTTGTTGATTCTTTTGCAATAGAGTCATCGACTCTTGTTGGCTCTTAAGCAATTGAACCATCATTTGACAAGTCTCAAAGTTGGGATTTTGCGGTTGTGGGTTATGTGAGGGTGTTTGGTAGTTGTTAGGATGTTGGAATGATCCTTGACAACTTTCTTGATAACCATAAGAAGAGTGTTCATAAGATTGTTGATGAGGTTGATATGGTTGGTAAAGTTGTGGGTTTTGGTAATTCGCCCCATAGTTGTCTCGTGATGATTGATGGTAGCTTGGATAAGCCATGTCCGTAACGTTGCTTTGGTACCTAGGATGAGGTAGAAGCACTTGAGCAAACGTTAGTATCCTAGTGCTTTTGAGGCACTAGGAAGAGAGAGTAACACAAGAAGAGAAACGGAGATACACAAGGAGAAGAGAACACAAAATCAAGAACAAAGTCCAAAACTATGCAAACAAAAGTCTAAACTACGCCGTTCCCCGGCAACGGCGCCAATTTGATGGGTGGGATTTGTCGTGGATCCCAACCGTCAAATAAAACCGGCAAAACCTAACTAGGGTAGCTAGGGTAAGTTGGGTCGAATCCACAGGGACGGGAGGTCGGACTAAGGTATGCTACGGTCAAGGACTAGGTTCGAGACAAGCTAGTCTAGGAGGGTGGCTACGGACTAAGCTAAGGTCTAAACAAAGGAGAACGGGCTAGGGTTAGGTCGGGGTCAAAGGGGTAACGGAATGGTCGAAGGAAAACTAGAGGTGAAGGAGGTAGTAGGGTAATCTAGGTAATGCCCGGGCTCTCGCAACTTAGACTCACCTAGAGATTCCACCTAAAACCCAACTCGGCGACACAACACAAACGGAGTACTAGCATGCTATAGACCTAGGTCGAATCCGGGCTCTCGCAACTTAGACCGGCCTAGGGGTCGTCCTCACCGGGCTCTCGCAACTTAATGAGGGAACCGAACCCACAAACAAGCTAATACCCACAAGAGAAAAGCAAGAAAACAAGCATTCGCACATACTTAGTCATCCAAGCAATTAAACAAACATGTGATGTGCAACAAACCAAGGAGAAACCCAAATCTTCCACCAACAACTCCAACAATCCCTTAATCATCCAATTAACACCCTAATCACCTTACTAACCCTAGCAAGATACTACTCTAACATATCTAAACTAAAACTAACACTAACAAGAGAAATCAAACCCAACAACAAAACTAACATAATGAAACTAGTCTAACAATGAACTAAACACTAACAAGAACTAAAAATTCAAACTTGATTAATAAAACAATGAACAAGAGAAAGGAAAAGAGATAATACCAAACTAGAAGATGAAAAGAAGAAAGAAACTTGCATAAATGGAAGAACCCAAATACCTCAACCAAGGTTGTCAAGCTTGGTTGGAATCTTCAAGAAATCCCAAATTACAGGTACTAATCTAAGATTAACGATAATCTAAGGACTAATCTACACTAATCTATGCTAATCTATCTAGGGTTTAGTCTCTAATGAAAGGCATATGATAAGATCGTGTCTTAATACAAGAGGGGGGGTATATATATGGTTACAAATGGAAGGGAGAAGAAAAGAAGAAAGCGGAGCTGCAGCTGACCCTTCCCGGTCGGGAAGTCTTGGTCCCGACCGGGATGGGCCATCCTTCCCGGTCGGGAAGGATCTTCCCGATCGGGAAGGACCTTCCCGATCGGGATGGGCTCACAGTAGCCGTGCTTTATGCTCCCTTCATCCCGAACGGGATGAGCCTTGCAGGCCTCCAATATGATCTTTTTGGTCCCTCCTTGCTTATCATGGGCTTCTCACCGATTCTCGGGACTCGGGATCGGGTCTCGGAGGCTCGGGATTGGGTCCCAAGGTCTCGGGGTCGACTCCAAGGCATCGAGTCATCGTTCCTTAGTTTCGTTGGCTCCAAAATGTGTATGTATTGAGTCGGAATTGCTCCAACTCTTCCAAATCGGTCTCGGGAACCTGAAACGAACTAAAGGAAGCATAAGAAGCCCCTAAACCGCTCCCAAGGAGCGATTCTACAAGGAAAATGGGACCAAAACACTACGAAATAGGCACTACAAATGACACTTATCAGATACTTGGAAGAAGCTAGCCTTAGCCTTCTACCAACAATTCTATCCCCCGGAGAAGACAAATCTATTGAGAGCCTCTATCACGGGTTTCCAACAACGCGATGATGAAAGCCTCTACGAATCGTGGGAAAGATTCAAAGCCTTGATCCGTTCTTGTCCACACCATGGCTTATCACAATGGTTCCTCGTACAACAATTTTGGAATGGGCTATTTGAAGACTCGAGGGCCATACTCAATATGGGATCTAACGGTAGGTTTACCGAAGTGGAGGATGACCAAACTTGTTCAAGAATCGAAGAGATGGCGGTGCATAATTCGCAATACTCTAGGCCTAGGAAGGCACACCGAGGAGGCATGCATGAGGTCGATGCTATCACTAAGCTAAGCATTGACCTTGGAGCTCAACTTAAAACACACATGGAAACTATTGATAAGAAGCTCCAAAGACACCTCAACCAAGTCCAAGGCTCTAGTTCATCCCACCATCAACCGATCCAAGAAGTGAATGCTTTGGGGTTCGCACCCCCTACACCTTACTTTGGGATGTGCGATACTTGTTGAATCGTTGGTCATGACCCTATGAGTTGTAGAGGGAGTATTGAGCAAGTGAACGCCTTTCAAGCGTTCAAGCAAGGTGCCTCCTTCTCTAATCAATACCAAGCTTCCAATCAAGTCCCTCAACAACAAACACTTCAACTTCAACCACAACATCGTCCTTATGTTCCACCTCCCTTACGGGACAACAATGAAAGTTACCAAGGTTATGGGTGGTAACCAAATACCCTTCAACAATTTCAAGCAAAACAACCAAGGTAACTTCAACAACAAGCAAGGGTTCCAACAAGGGAACTTCAATCATGGCGGTTTCCAAGGAAACCAAAATTCCAAGGAAACCGAAACTTTCAAGGTCAACAAAACCACAACCAAGGCCTTAATCAAGGCAATTCTCATGGGTTCCAAGGGAACCATCAACAACAACAAGCAACACAAGGCAATCAACAAAGCAAGCCTAGGAGTCGGTCTCCCATTCATGACTACGGTACTCCATTGGCCCTCACCGATACTCCGCATAATCCATCATCCCCACCACGGGATTCGGATATACAAAAGCAAATATTGGATATGCAAAGGAGTACTCAAGATATGCAAAGGAGTCAATTGGAAACACAAATGTCGCAACAAGGAATCATTGCTCAAATTCTAATGGATAACAAGGAAATGAAGACTCACATGAAGATGATTGAGAACCAAGTAGCTCAACTTGCATCGGGGAGTTCTTCAAGACAAATGGGGCAATTACCTCCTCAAGGTGAAACTCCAAATTTTGAGCATGTCAATGCCATCACCTTAAGGAGCGGTGCTACATATAATCCTCCCGCGTTTCCTAGTGAGCAACAAGAGATGAAGGAAGTTGTGTCTCCAATTCAAGAAGAAGCAAGCTTTGACATTCCAATTGAGGAGCAAGTCTCAAGGGAGGCCGAGAAACCCCAAGAAGACACTCCTCCCCCACTTCAAGCACAAGAAAAGGGTAAAGGGAAAGTGTCAAGAGAAGAGTCCACCCCAAATGATCAAAACAAGTACCAAATCAAGTTGCCCTACCCGTCAAGGCAAATGAAGACTAAGGTGGACACTCATTACGACAACTTCCTTAGTATTGTGAAGAAATTGGATGTTAGTGTCCCGTTCACCGAATTACTTACCCAAATCCCGGCATATGGAAGATTTATGAGAGAAATCCTAGCTAGGAAGAGATCCGTCGACAAGGAAGAGACCGTAGCGTTCACAAGGGTGGTGAGCGAGCTTATCCAAGGTTCCACGCTTCCGAAGTTGAAGGATCCGGATAATTTTTCGATCCCTTGCACCATAGGCAACTTCTTGATCAAGAATGCGTTATGTGACTTGGGCGCGAGTGTGAGCATTATTCCATATTCTATTTGTTGCCGACTCGGAATGAAAGAGTTGAAATGTACGTCCCTCACCCTCCAAATGGCCGATAAATCATTCAATCGACCATTAGGAATGTTAGAGGACGTACCGGTACGAGTAGGGAAATACTTCATTCCGGTCGACTTCATTGTGCTTGACATGCCGGAGGATGCCAATACTCCCATTATTCTTGGGCGCCCATTTCTACACACCGCGGGTGCCATGATCGATGTGAAGAAAGGTAGGATCACATTTGAGTTGGGCGAGGAAAAGATAGTGTTCGACCTCCAAGGCAACACTTCGCCTACTAGCGATGAGACATGCAATATGGTCCAAGCCAAGAAAGACATCGATCTAGGGGGTGAACCGGAACAAAGCTTGAAGAAGTACTCTTATGTACTTGATGATGATGACTCCGAGAGTGAGGAAGATGAGTGCCCATGTCATGGGCTTGATGACAAGTTGAAGTGCGATGACGAGAAAGAAGATGAGCCTCCCTTGGGGCCGCATGATGACCGGTGGACGTTTGGGTATATCCCCAAGGACCAAAAGTACAAGTTCAAGCCGTTGAACTTAGAAGAGAGGGATGTCCCGGGAACATCAAGGCAAGGCCATGAGGAGCCTTGGGATGTGGTCGGCTATATGACGTGCTTGATTGAAGACTTCTCAAGGGCCTTCGACTTGTTCTTACGTGCCCTTGATGGAGATGGAACTAGTTTTGGTTGTTGAAAAAGATTGAAGAAAGCACCACCTTGGTTTGACGGAGTTCCACAAGAACCGTCTCCTTGTATATATCCTTGTATTATATTTGCTTTGGATTTTTGTGAATTCTTGTTATTTGGATTGATTGATGAGCGTTGTGAGGGAGAGAGTTTGATGTATGTTTGAGTATTGCTTGATAGGTGAAGTGAGAATGCTCCTAGAGGAGATTGGCGATGATTTACTTTGAGTTGTAGGCGAGGATCAAGTTTTTGAAGCTTGAAGCAAGCTTTTGGGGATTGTGGAAGTTGAAGAAGACCCATCCCGGCCGGGATGAGGCGTCCCGACCGGGAAGGGTAAGGCAACCCGACCGGGAAGGACCCGTCCCGATCGGGATGAGTGCATCATATTTGGAGCTTCCTGTGAGTCCATCCCGACCGGGATGAGGGCGTCCCGACCGGGACGGATGAGGTATCCCGACCGGGAAGGAGCCGTCCCCATCGGGATGGGTGCACCAAGAATTGGGCTTACTGTGGGTCCGTCCCGACCGGGATGAGGTCGTCCCGACCGGGATGGTTGAGGTAACCCGATCGGGATCAGTCTTCCCGACCGGGATGGTCCTCTGCTCCCCCTTTGTGATTCTTCTTCGCAAATCGAGTCCACCCAACCGTTTTATGCCCCCTCCCAACCTCCCTAACTACCCTAGCCTTACCATATGCCCCATGTACTTCATCGTCATGCCCTCACTCCACTTCCTATTCACTTTACACCAACTCTCACATCAAATACCATCCCCTCACACCATTACTATCCCGACCATGACTCCTTCTTGAGTGTGAAGCGAGATGGCACCAGAGAAGACAAACGACGAGCCTTCAATGATCATCGAGACGATGGAGCAAGTGAGTTACTAACCGCTCGGTTTGGTAACTATCCTTACTTTTCCGTTTTTTTTATCGCTTGTTTTTCATTGTTTGCCCCCCTTCCCTTGAGTCATGGGATCTTAGTGGCCTTCGAGGCCGTAGTATGGTTGCTCCCGACTCCCAACGACGTGATTACGTCGAGAGTCACTCGATTAGTCCAATTTACAAGATTTTCACCCCTTTTTAGGAGTTAGTGGGATTTAAACGGAATCCGGGCTAGGTGACTTGATTACACCTAGCCCTCCTCTCCCATTTCCTTTTTGTTTCTTTCTTTTTATTTTTCTTCCCCGTTCCATATCTTTTCCTCGTCTCGGCCCATGGTGACTTGACTACACCCCGGCCGGACACCTTCTACCTTTTTCTCCACTTTGTTTTTAATTTTAGCTTTATTTTCGTAGTTTATTTTCTTTTCTTTGGTCTCTCCGCACACTACGATTGAGCATATGAGGACGTTGCTCGATTTAAGTGTGGGGGAGCGATATTCTATCGTAGTAGTTTTATTTTCATAGTTTTTTCGAAAAACCTTTAAAAATCCTAAAAAAAAATTAAAAAAAAAAATTCACAAAAATCAAAAAGATTTTTCTTTTGTGTGTTTTCATTTTGTGTCATTGTGTCGTATATTTGTTTTGTTGTGCGTGTTTTGCCCCCCTCTTTCTTTATAGGTTGTTTAATTCACCAAATGCTTTGGAGAGCTTTCAAGACCTCCGGTAACATCTCTTCACCCCTTTTCTTCTTTATTCCTTGTGGAGTTTGGAGGAGATCGTGATGATGTGTGCTCGGGAGGAGCTTTGTAAAGATTGTGGTGGATTTGGAGACTTGTTTGAAGATCGGGGTGGTGTTTGTTTTGTTTTTGTGTTGTTTCTCTTTCTTTTGTTTTGTTTTGTTTCGTCTCTTTTTCTTTCACTTTCGTTTTGTCTTTGTTTTGTGTTTTGTTGTGTGTCTTATGTGTAAACGTTTTCGAAAACCCGGTTTAGAGGCTAGTGTGTGAGTGTCAAACTTTTCCTTCCTAGTAGTATAAATCGAGTCTTGGACTTTAATCTAGTAGAATGACCCTAAATCAATGAATTCGTTGGTCCTTTACCTTGAGTCCACCTAGCTTACTAGGGATTTACTACTAGATTTGCACTTTTGACCATTATGACCACCCACGGTGTGAAAAGGCCTTGGTTACCGAGTCTCGTCCCCTAGGTGACCGTGTTTAGGATCGTTTGATTAGTCCAAGTTTTCCACTTTTTGTGGGTTTGAAGGGTCTTGGCCCGTCCCGACTTACCCATTCACCTACATCTCACACATATCCACACAATAACTTGCAAAATGTTGATTCTCTTTTTCTTGTTATACAATGAAAATGCCAACAAAGCCAAATCTTGCCAAAAAGGGCAAAGAAAAGAAAAGAAAGAAAAAAATAAAAGAAATAAAAGAAATGAAGAAAAAAAAAGAAAAGGCACAAAAAGCCAAAAAGAAAATAGAAAAGAAGAAAAAGAAATGGCATGGCGACAAACAAAGCAAAAACGTCGAAAGGAATGAAAATGCCAAAAGAAAACCTGTCTCACAAAAAGAAATCCTCTCAAAATAAGCCTTTTTTCCGACTTTTGCCGTGAAGAGCCTACCAAAGGACCGAGTCCCTAGGAAGGATGATAGCGGCATTAGTCGGTCTTCCCTCATTTTGCATGCTTTCCACCTTTTTACTTGGACTAGTTAGGCGGTCTTGGACACGGGACGACCCTCTTGGCTCACGCTAAAGGGGGCGGGGTCTCACTTACCTACAGTGTCGACTAACACCGTGGTTCTTCACTTTTCCACTCCGCCGATCGTCCCGTAGTAAGTTCTTAGAAAGTTAGGAGGACCTAGGTACGTTACCAACGTTTTTGTTGCTTTATCGTCATACTATTAGGGTTTAGTTCACCTTGGTTTGTATTGCTAGCTTGGAAACGTTGTCACTTACCTCGAGTCCTAAACCGGTGCTTCTTTCACCGCTTTTAGAGGAAGCGGTATTTCTTTTGTCTTGGGTGCAACCGATTATATGTTGTTTGTATGTCTGCTTGTTTGTGTGTTTTGTGTCCGGTTACATCCACAGTTTTGTCGCAAGACCCAACTTGCCTTGCGGAGTGCACTTGTCCTCCAAGTACACTCGCGTGAGTTGAAGGGGCGTAGGGTGCGCTAATACCCATTCGGCTAGTGTAGTAGTTAGTATGTGCTTACTCGAGGGCGAGTAAGGGTTAAGTGTGGGGGAGTTGATAAGTGTAGTTTGTAGGCGGTCTTTGGAGCGATTCATGGGCTTCTTATGCTTCATTTAGTTCGTTTCAGGTTCCCGAGGCCGAATTGGAAGAGTTGGAGCGATTCCGACTCCATACATACACATTTTGGAGCCAACGAGATAAAGGAATGATGACTCGAGACCTTGGAATCGACCCCGAGACCTTGGGATCCAATCCCGAGCCTCCGAGACCCGATCCCGAGTCCCGAGAATCAGTGGGAAGCCCATGAGAGGCAAGGAAGGACCAAAGAGTGCTTAAGGAAGGCATACAAGACCCATCCCGTTCGGGATGGGGTGCTACATTAGGATGGCTGCTGTGAGCCCATCCCGGTCGGGACCAACTCGTCCCGATCGGGATGACAGAGCCGTCCCGATCGGGATGATCCGTTCCGGTCGGGATGGGCTACAGCTCACCCGCACTTCTTCTTTTCTTCTCCTTCATTCTTGTACCCATATATATACTCCCTTCTTGTAATTTTAAGACATCTTTTATTTTACCCTACATTAGTTTAAGCCTCAAAAACCCTAGATTTACTCTCACTCATTAGCTTTAATCTTCCCTTAATCTTAGTTAATCTCTAGATAATTATTTTAATTAGTCTTGGATTAAGGGATTCTTGAAAATTGTTCCAAGCTTGACAACCTTGGGATTGTATTTGGGTTTCTCATTAATGCAAGTTTTCATCTTTTTCATCATAGTATTGTTGGTATAACCTTCTCTACTCTAATCCTTGTTTATTCATTCTAGTTTCAATCTTTTTATATTGTTCTTATCATTGTTCTCATTGTTCATAATGGATGTTTGGTTTATGAGTTTGTTTTCTCTTGTGATAGTTAGTTTCTCCTTGATAATGAGTGAGTAGTTTCTTTGTGGGGTTAGTAGGGGGATTAGGGGTAGATTATGGATGATTAGGGTTGATTAAGGGGAAAAGGTTGTATCTTTGTTGTTAGTCACATTGTAGGCACTCTATGTGTTTGTTGATATGCTTGTGTGAGTTGTAGTGGCCATGCTTCCCATGCTTGTGTTCATCTTCTCATTGATTGCTTATTTTGTGGAAATGTTGAGAATAGTCATAGTCACGAGAGTGCCGACTAGAGTCTAAGTTGCGAGAGCCCGGACTCACCTTGACATCGGTCTAAGTTGCGAGAGCCCGGACCGACTTTAGCGATTAGGAACACCCATACCCTTGATCACCCCAATTATCCTTCTACCTCTATGAACCCGACCTACCCCACTTCTTTCCATATTTGTGTTAATCCTCCTAGTTAGCTATCGTTCTTTTAGTTTATTTGTTAGTTTGATCATTAGCTTAGTCTTACCGCTCCTCCATCATTAGTTTCCTTTTATTGCATTCTTTGTGTTCGTTTGGTAATCTAGTCTCGTTTTAGGCCAACCTAGTCTAAGCTTTGATATACCGTCCTCGTGGATACGATCCCGACTTACCCTAGCTACTCACTAGGTTAGTCGGTGTTATATTGATTGGCTAGGGACGTGACAAATCCCTCCCATCAATCACGGTGTCAGGTACTATGGACACGATGATGCCTATTCTCGCCATGATGCTTCTTTACACGAACGTACAACTTTCGCTGATGAGACCCGACATGGTGGTCGTGAGTTCGTGGATCTTGTATCAAGTCCTGAGGCTGCTGATGATGATTATAACATTGATGGGTATGAGTCTGATTCTTAGTCCCGGTTGGTTGCTGGTTTGGAGGACTTATCTGCAGTACATATTTTGTCGGTACCTTATCTTACTTTTTTTGTTTTTCGTCCATTCCCTGTTATATTTTTTGTCCTAATTTTAACATCTTGCTTCACAATGAGGACATTGTGTGATTTGGTTTGGGGGGATATTTTGTGTGGATATTTTGTGTGTTGTGTCTATTTTCGTAATAAAAAAAAAGAAAAAAAAAAGTTTTTTATTTAATTTTTCTGTCTTTTCGTGTGTTTTAGTATAGAGTCGTGTCGGCGATGATGACATTGCATTTGTTGCATGCTTTTCCCTAGTTCTTTCCTCTTTCTTGTGAATGACACTTATTTCCCGTTATTTGAGTTTGAGATTTCTTTGATCTTGCCGCCGATTATGTTTTGAATGCCAAACGAGTCAATTGACCTGTTGTCGAGTAAGCTACTTATATTGTGAGACTTAGAACCTAAACTGATGACATCCATGATCAGTTTCATATAGGTTAAGAGTAGCACTCCTTATGAGGCATATAACATCAAATTGCATAAGCATGACATTCGTCTCTTAAATACCTGTATGCATTTGGTTTGTGATTATGACGCATGTAGAAGAGGCAATCTCCTTTCTTTTATCTAATTCCCATGAACTTCACATAGTCATAATTTGACCTGTTTTGACCCGTTTATTAACTACATGCCATATTTGCCTACCCTAGTCAAGCTAGTTGGTTAATTAGACGGAATTATTTTTTACGGGTAAAATTTGGTACCATGTTGATTGAGGAAGGGAATTGAAAAAAAAAATGATGAATGAATTGAAAAAAAAATCAATGAACAAAAGAAAAAGAAAGGAGATAGTTGAAAAAAAAAAGAAAAAAAAAGTGAAACAAGAAAAGGAATGTGTTTTTACTATGAGAAAAGAATTGATCTCTCTGTTTTCGTAGTTGTTGGTGCGAAGCCGGTTATGGAAGGTTGAAAATAAGGCGCTTGCTACTGCTTGCGATTCCTTTGATTGAAGTTTGGTAAGATGGATAATTCTAATGTTGGTTATAGTCGTTCTAGCTTGGCTTTTACCTCCACATATCCAAATCGTTTTGCCCTTCTTACCCGACTAGCCTCACTCTATACCATATGTAAGTCCTCATCATGTGTCTTGGTCCGATTGAATGTGTATGTACGGTTGGTAGAGATTGGTATCATGTTAGATTGCATGCATGTTCTTATAAGTCGCAGTTAGGTGAGTGTTTTGTGATAAGCTAATCGTACACCTATCAAAGATAACCAACTTAGGTCTAACTAAAAATATAGCTAGGGAAGTCAGGATCGTATCCACAAGGAGACAAATATATTCTACTCGCAATTAATCTAAGTAACAAATCGGGGGTTCTTGGTTGTGGTTAACTATTCTAAAAGTAGTAAAGGAAGATAAGTAAAAAAAAGAATAACTAAAATAAATAGGATGAATAAGGATGAATAAATATAGAGGGAAAACTAGGATAGTCGGTTCACCGTGAATTTCTTACGGTCACAGTCTGGGTCACAGGTCTATCACAGATATTGGTCTAAGGGGTAGTGAAAAGGTCCTTCCGGTCCGCTATTCACCCTAGCATGCGTCTAAAGGCTTCCGATCTTATTAGGGCATACTAATGTGTTGTAGCAGGTCTAACTCTTACCAGGCTTCCGATCTTAGGTTCAAGTTTACCAATTCAATTAATCAATTACGTCGACTTAATCAATTAATCTCAATTAAATGCTACAATTAACAACATAGACCCAATATCATTGACAGATTTGTAAACTAATTAGCAATCGTATTCAATTCATGGATCCCCTAAATCCTAGCAAGGGAAACTAGCTACTCATGGAGAAATTTACGACAACGATAATAAAGATGATAAATAAATTAAGCATAGCGAATAGATCTAAAGAGAAATTAAGCATAAACGAACTAATACGATTAAGAAAGAAAGAATCAAGGATAAAGGAATAAAGGAAGAATAAAGAGATAATTAGATTACCGAGTTTAAAGGAAGAGAAGAAAATAATTCAGAAATCTAGATCTAAAAGTTTTAAATTAGAGAGAAATCTAAAGAGTTAAAAGTCTAAAGAGAATTAGAAACATAAAAGAAGAGGTTGAAGAGGTAGTAGAATTCTAGTCTAATAGTTTCTTAAATACTAAGTTAAAACAACAGCCCAAAAGTCTTATTAACCCTAAACATCAAATTAGGAAAGTCTCGGTCTTCGTCCAGTCTCGAGAATAGTCGGTCGACTATTCTGAATAGTCGTTCGACTATTATTGACCTGTTTCCGTTCTCAGCACTGCGCGATCAACTTCAAACGCTTGCCATTTCTTCGTTACTTCTTCAAATCGAGCGTGTAATATACCGTTGGAAAGCTAAGAGAAATATCTTTCCAACACAACTGAAATCAGCTCAATTAGAGTTGTATAACTCAATATATTCACGTTTTAAGTAGACCTGTTTGGAAACGATCATTCTCTTTTCTTATTTCGCATAAGATTTCACCTTTAAGCACGATTTTTGCCTTGTTTATGCGTCCACGGGTTCGAACCTGCATAAGATGCAACATGACCACAAAGTATCAAATTCGGGGGAAAATAGTAGACAATGCTACTCGATATGCATGGAAATGCGTGCATAAAAGACGGAATAATCATATATAAATAGCACGCATCATTTTGTCTTTCCGATTCTACATAAATTCACAATATTTTGCCCATATTGAGTGATGAGTGCAAACCATGAGGAATCTCGACATAGATGGTTGTGCAAGATTAAAAGTTTGGCATTTGAATATTGATTGGGACTTGGTTTTTGAAACTCTTTTACTCTTCATCTTTCTGCTATAGAATTTGTTTCTTTAGCTTTGGTGTCATTTGCTTGTTAGAGTATTAGATTTGGGATGGTGCGTGTTGACAAAGTTTGCTCTGAGCCATTTTTCTATGTGTCCGATGTGAGTTTGCTTGGGGACAAGCAAAGGTTCGGTTTGGGGGGATTTGATGAACGCAGTTCATATGCATATTTAGTCTCATTTTATCCTCCGATTTTACCGATTTCACATGCCTTAGGAAGAGTTTTGGTAGCTTTTATCCGTAATTTGTTATACTGGGTATTTTTGTTTATGTTTTGACAGAAAACATAGCAAAAGACGGAGTTAAGAGCTACAAGTGAAGAAAACAAGAGAAACAAGGCAATAAGGCGGGCAACGAAGACTGAACCGGTCGGTTTGATACCAAACCGGTCGGTTTGAAGTTGAACCGGTCTGTTCGTTCGTGAACCGGTCGGGTTGATTCTATACCGGGCGGTTCGCTGCTTCATAATTGGACTTTCCTAATCTTCTGAAGAGTCCGTATTCTACCTTAATTAAAGCCCTACAGGATTATTTTATTAAACTATGTCCTATTTCCTAATTAGACTCATTGTAATAAGTATAAATACCCTTCTTGGGGTTAGGTTTAATTACACTTTCTCATTCAGAACTTTAGTTTAGTTTTATTATTAGCATCGGAATTCTGCAAGCTTGTAGCGGTACTTTTAGCTTTTAATTATTATTCAATCCTTCAGTTCTTCGTAATCGGTATTTTTCCCTTTTCCTTTATTTTCATATTTATTTCCATTATGCTTAATTCTTTTGTTGTTTCATCTTTTGTTATGTGTAGCTAATTTATTCTTATAGGGTTGAAGGGGATCTATGTTAATTGAATTGGGGATGGTAGTTTAATTAATTGTTTGATTGATCATTCCTATGTTATTGTCTTACTACTTGTTTTGTATCTTTGTTCGATTAGTTTGAGACGTTGAACTAGTTGAATGTATAGGAACTCGAACCTAATATCGAAAGCCTGGTAAGGGTAGACTTAAAAGTAAGTGGGTAGGATAATCTGGTAAGTTGCGAGAGCCCGTCAGAATCTATCCTAAGGTTGACATAAGATCCGAGAGGCCGTGTCTTTGCCCTAAATAACTATGATTGGTTGATTGAATGATTAATTAACTTTTCCCAATTTAATTACATAGTGAACCGTAAGACTCTAGATCCTTTTAATATTGATAGATCCTCGTTACTTTACATTACTGCAATAGTTTAGAAAAACAAACACAAACAAAACCGGAATTAGAATAATTTAGAGTCGACTTATAGATAATTAGCGATAATCGTCCGTCTCTCTGTGGATTCGACTCTTACTTACTACTAGCTACCTGTTAGTTGTTCGTTAGGATTATTTTGATATAGGTGATACGACTTTAGCCTTGTCATCATTATTATTATTATTATTTTATTTTTATTTTTTTATGAAAGGAAGAATTTTATTGATGAATCAAAAAGCAATTTACAAAAAATTGGTGGGTAGCCGAGAAACAATCTGGGCCCCCACCCCCTTAGCTATAGCAAAGCTAAGTTTGGAAAATATTATTATTATTTTATTATTATTATTATTAATATTAATATTAATATTATTATTATTATTATTATTATTTATTTTTATTTTATTTTTATTTTTATGTTTTTTTTGCAAGAAAAATCATCATTTCATTCATAATCGAGTGAAATTACATTTGGATGCAAAAAGCGCTAACCGCTAATAGAGAAAACCTCCCTTACACAATCATCTCCCTAATCCTATTATACTTGGGATTATTCACCATAAAGAGTCTAGAAGACACCTGAAATTTAATTCTATTGATAACTGTTTCTACCATTGAGAACTTGTCAGCAAAGACACTTTTGTTCCTTTCTCTCCAAATGTTGTGTACTATAGCAGGCATACTTAGTTGCATCCAACGCATTTTCCAATGAAGACATCCATTTTAGGGAGTCTTTAAGAGACTGATCCTCCATAGTAACATTCATCCAATCCATAATAGCATTCTTAATTTGCCTGGCATATTGACAACTAAAAAACAGATGCTTGCTAGTTTCTGAAGCAGCATTACATAGGCAACATCTATTTGCCATTTGATATCCCCTCTTGCAAAATAGGTCCAGTGTAGCTAATTGATTTTGAGCTGCCATAGAAGCAATGATTTTATGGCTAGGTATGATCAGAGAGTGACTAAGAGCTCTAGTCCAGGGCATAGATCTCTATTTACAGAAGAGACTGTAAGCCTCTGAAATCCTGAATTTTGAACCTGCACATTTCTTTATGCTTTGTTGTGCCTCTGACAGTGAACCTAAAATGTTAATCAGTTTGTCTCTAATACTGATTATCCCCCTTTAATCCTGGCGAAAAGAAATCTTTAGAAGTAATGTGCCAGATAGATTCATCCTTCAAAATGTAGGCATGAATCCATTTCTGCCAAATGCTATTTCCTTCCCCAGACTGCTGCCATATCCGTTTTGAGATTAGAGTTGCATTCCAAGCCTCAATGTCCTTAATGTTAAATCCTCCTACAGACCAAGGAGAGCATATCTCTTTCCATTTTTAAAACACCCGTCTCCTTTCTTTCTCCCTTATACCCTAATAGAAGTCTGTACAAATTTTATTGATCTTTTTACTCACTTCCTTGGGCAACAAAACACTTGAGCACCAGAAATTTTCAATACCAAAGATAACTGAACTAATAAGTTGTGCATTTCCAGCATATGACAATAGGTTTGTTGACCAATGATGTAAATTGTGTTGTACTTTCAATATCAGAGCATCAAACATAACCACGGTGATTCGTCCTTCAGATAAAGGGATTCCCATATATCTGAAAAGGAATACACCTACAGAAAAACCAGTAGCATCCACAATACCTCTCTGCACAGTGCCTGCAACACCACCAAAATAGATGCATGTTATTTCAGAGTTAGTAGCAAGACCTGAGAGAGCAGCAAAGTCATTAAGAGCTAACTTGACAGCAGTAACTGAGGGGACATCTCCTCTAGTGAAAATCATCAGATCATCTGCAAAAACCAAGTGAGTTAAATTGAGCTTGCAGCATTTAGGGTGGTATGAGACCTGATCCTGGTTGCACAATATTCTAAGAGATTGTGAAAGGACTTCCATGCTCATGACAAACAAGTAAGGGGATAGAGGCTCTCCCTGTCTTATCCCACTCTTGCCTTGAAGAAACCCAGACACACTCCATTTAGTTTGAAAGAATACCAAGGGCTAGTGATACAACCCATTATCCATTGTATGAACAATGCAGGAAACCCATAATGCTGAAGCATTTTCTCAATAAAGTTCCACTGAAGAAAGTCAAAGGCTTTTCTGATATCCACTTTAATAAGACACCTTGGGGAGAGAAATTTTCTACTGTAACCCTTCACAAGATCTTGTGACATAAGGATGCTGTCAAATATGTTTCTTCCTGCAATAAAGGCAGCCTGCTCCATCCCAATAAGAGAGGGTAGAGCAACTTTTAATCTATTTGCCAAAAAAATTGATACAGTTTTGTAGAAGACAATGCAACAAGTAGGGATGGCAATGGGTCGGATTCGGATCGGGTGAAGCCTCACCCGCATCCATCACCCGTCTTTATCCGCTCGATCCATCCATCATCCACTAGGAGTGACAGGCTAAAGTCGTATGCCTCAAATTACAATTTATAATCACTTATAACCAACTAACTAAAACAATAGTATAGTAGAAATAAGGGTCGAACCCACAAGGAATTGGTTTAATTATAACTGCGTACTAATGTAGAACGATAAATAACTAATTAACTAAATAATAATAAGGGGGATTTTGATTGATTGTCTAACAACTAAAACAATAAAGATGAAAACTTTAAGTAAATCAAATGATGAAAAAAGAACTTAGACACAAGCACAAATCCACACTCAATAGCGATTGATCATCGTAAGACGGTTTCAATTAATAATCTTGACTACTCTATCGTGAATATGAAATTCCAATTCTCTTAAGAATAGTTAACTAAAACGAATCCCGTTCTTAATTAACCCTAACCGTAAAACAACCTAAACAATCCAGTTCTAGGTTCAATTAGACGGAAGCAATATAGATCTGAGAATTCGATAGAGAATAAATAGCACGTACAATCCAGTCGCACCTTAGATATTTATGTGAATTGCTTCTAAGTACTAATATCAACGTATCTCGTTCAATATTAATTCCTAGTTGTTACCAATGTAAAGTTAATCAGTAAATCTAACTCAATTAACAATACTAACGATAGAATGAAGAAATCAAGTACTAGTTGCGCATCTAGCAATTAACAACATTCATAGATTTAATAACAAAGCAATTCACAATAATCAAGATTAATAATTAAAACATTCAAACTCACAACCAATTATCGAGTGCTTCAAAGGCTTGAATCTAAGTAAAGGAAATTAGTTACACATACTTGAAATCGAAAAATTAGGGTTCTTCAAAGGTCTCCCTTTTCTTTCTTAATGTAACGTTAAACTGATGGATCAATAATAATAATACCGATTCTAATCATCTATACTAATAGTAGTCTCATAATAACTAAGGTAAGTCTATCACTTACCAAACTCTAATAATAAAAAATAATATAATATAATATAATATAATAATCTTAATAAATACTAAGCTGTCACGGAACCTAAAGAGACTTAAATTCCGTCTTCAACTTTTGAGCTTGTTCTTCCGGTTCCTCGTTTGGGCTTGTTCTTCCAGATCTTTGTCTCGGGCCGAATCAACTAAATAATCATGTTGTACTCCAAAATCCTCAAATTAGCTCATATGATAACCACACAGACATTACACAAATACGACAGAATAATCTCAATTTAGTCAACCAAATTACACCTAAATCATCGTTATAACCATGACAAAATACGACCTATCAAGGAGTGTCATCCATATCCGATCCACCCGTCATCCACGGGTGAAACGGGTGGTTCGGGTGATTTAACGGATGAGTCACTTGTAATACGAAGTATTATTTTGTGAAATAAATACCAAATCAAAAACAATTTCTTGCGAGACCTACCTTGTGACTTGACACCTCTCGTTGCCATGGTAGTATTATTTGAGTTAGGTCTAGTCTAGGAAATAAAAATGAATAAGGTTTTAGAAAAACGGGGACATTCTCTTATTCTTGGATAATTTTATAATATATATATTTTTTAAATGGATGGATGTCGGGTGGTTAACGAATTACGGGTGGGATGATGCTCCACCCACATCCGACCCAATCCATCCGTCTCATCCATCACCCTCTATTCATCCATTTATTCGGGTTTTCACCCATTTATTTTTCTCGGGTTGATTGGGTGCGGGGTGCATGCGGGTGAAATTGTCATCCCTAGCAACAAGAGATGGGTCTGTAATCCTTTACAGAAGTAGCATTCTTCTTTTTAGGAATTAAGGACACCACAGTTGAATTTGCTTGCTTTGGCATTTTCTTAGATTTGAAAAAGCTCAAAACAGCCTTACAAAAATCATTCTCCACAACTGACCAAGAGGCCTTAAAAAAGCCTGCAGAAAACCCATCTATGCTAGGACTGCTATTTGAGTCCATAGAAAATATGGCAGCCTTAATCTCAGGAACCAAAACTGGAGCAATCATTGCCTCAATCATGGCTTCTTGGAGCTTGGCAGATCTGGAAAGAATCCACTAGTAGGTTTTTTCCTGCCCTAGTAATGTAGCATAGTAATCCTGGAAAGCCTTAGATACCTCATCCACCCTCTTTTTCATAACACCAAACTGGTCATTGATATAACCAATCATCTGGTGATGCTTCCTCTCAGAAATTTTGGCAAAAAAATATTTACAAGAGCACTCAGCAAGCTGAATGTGCTTCACTTTGGCTCTTTGAAAAAGCATGCTAAGTTCAGAGTTCTTTAGAGAGGTATAATTCTCAAGGATCTCTTTTTCCTGACTCAAAAGTGTTGGAGATAAAGGTTGGTCTCTCAATTTTCTTTGGCATTCTAGTAGCTCTTTGTTAGTCTCTTTTACCTGACCAGAAATATTAGTGAAGTTCTGAGAATGTAAACTCCTTAGGGCTTTTTCATTGCCTTAAGCTTCTGAAACATTCAAAAAATTGGTGAACCAGCTGAGTAAGATTTCCAAACTTGTTGAACCACACTAGCATAGTCTGGATGAGTTGTCCAACTATTCAAGAAGGTGAAGCTTCTCTTAGTCTTAATATCATTAAAGATCTGAACTAAAATGGGAGAGTGGTCAGATATACCAGGTTCACAAAAGTTAGCAGCTGAATGAGGGAAGATCTTTATCCATTCAGGATTAATCAAAACCCTATCCAACTTAGACCAAACTCTTGCAGTAGGTTCCTGTTTATTTGTCCAGGTTAAACTATTACCAGAGCTAGTCATATCATCCACCTTACACTGAAAAAGACAAGCATTATAGTCCCACATGTCCTGCATATCAGGTGCGTTAGCTCCAATTTTTTCTTCAGGAGATCTCACAATATTGAAGTCTCCCATTATTAGGATCCAGGGAGAGTCCACAGACATAGCTTGTAGATCTTGCCAGAGCTGCATTCTTCTTTGCCCATCATTGTAAGCATAGATTGCAGAGAGTTGGAAATGCTTATTAGTATAAAATGGCAAACTGATCCCGTGATATGTTGATCAGTTTTCCTAGTAAGTGTATAAGAAGTAGTAGAGGGATTGTATAACAGCCAGATTCTACCATTATTGTGATAGTCATAATTATCAATCACTTTCCAAGATCCAAAATTGTTTTTAATGATTTTTCCTGCTTTTTTATTCTTCACTCTAGTTTCAATTATGATCAGAATATCAATACTATGGGTTAAGATAAAATCCCTAACTTCACTACGCTTGAAGGGATTGTTAAAACCCCTAACATTCCAGGATGCAATCTTCATTGGGTTTGATTTGGAGGAATATTCCTACCATCCCCAATTGGATTAAGCATCCTCTCATGAGGACCTACTGAGTGCATTACAGCAGCAGAATTGGAGGGCTTTCCACCAGGGATGGAAGACTCAGTCTTCCCATCCGGGTACTCTACCACCTCCAAACGCTCTGAGGTACCACCTAGTCCTTCTCCATTATTCATCCATTCAGTCTCATCTAGAAAGATTTCAAATTTATTTTTCAAAGGCACTGGTTCCATTTCCTTGACCGGAATCTGCTTAACAGCAGAAGAGTTTTTCTTTAAAACTGGTTGAAAAGAATTAGTCTGCCCATATGAGCATCCTGAGTGCATTACAGCAGCATCCATGGAGGGCTTTCCACCAGAGATAGAAGGCCCAGTCTTCCTATCCGGGTACTCATCCATCTTTAGAAGCTCTGAGGTACCACCTAGCTCTAAGGGCTCAAAATCATCAGCTTTTGAAACTTCTTTTAGTTCCTTCCCAAGGTCCTGAATATGTGTAGAGGCAACTTTATCACCATCTACCTTATCCTGAGTAACAGAATCAGCCTTAGCATTCCTTTTCTTTTCCCATTTACATTTAGAAATAGTGTGCCCAAGTTTTCCACATCCCTTACAGTAGAAGAGAATCCATTCATATTTCACCTTTTGAACTGAGTATTCCACAAAAGGAGTACTAATTACCACTTCTTCATGCAGGAAGGGCTTTAGAAATGTCAGCTTGAACTAGAACCCTAGCAAATGTTAGTTTTGCCTTGGTAGTAGTAGCAATATCAGCACATATAGGCTTTCCCACCTTACTAACAAGCTTGCTTAACACCACATCAGACCATAGAAAGGGGTCTAAGTCGGGGAAAAGGAACCAAATAGGCACAGTAGCAATTCTATCCATAGTAGCAGAAAAATCATGTGTCCATTCTTTTAAGACCAAAGTATAGATCCCCATATGCCATGGACCCCCACCCAAAACCCTATCCATGGCTTCCTTAGAGTCGAATCTAAACGAAAACCATCCTCTTTTAAAATATTGAACTATAGGAGACGCTAAGGATCCCCATTTTTCCCCAACAAACTTCTTAATTTGTTGTAATGAAGGTTTAGATCCTATCACATTTCCCATAAGAGTATATTTCCAAATCTTCAATTCATCCTCAAAATCACTCAATTCAATAGTAATTTCAGCCTCATCCACAATATTTTCAAAGAATGTAAGATTCATACCAAGTTGCTTTTGATTAGCATCTATGTTAGATCAAGTCGGTTTACGTTGTTCATTCATCCGCGAAACAGAGGGTTTAACATGTTCTATAACAATTTCATCAGATTTTTCTCCAATCAACTCAGAATTCTTAGAATTATTAGAGGAAGAAAGATTAATACCAGCAGATGCCATGGCATCAAGAATCACGTCATTTAGAGAAATTTTTTGCAAAGAACTCTGTAAATTCTCAAAATTCTATAATTCCGTCTCATGAAGCTCCAAGTTCGGGTTTGGAGGGAGGGAGTGATGTGACTTCTTTGGAGGTCGACCTGGCCCACGCTTCACTGGTTGGGAAGCCATGAACGCAGAGCTCAGAGAAGTCGCGTAACAGAATCGCCAGAAAAGAGAGAAAATCTAGAGAGAGAAAGACTTTCTCTCACTTCGAGTTCTATTATTATTATTATTATTATTATTATTTATTATTATTATTATTATTTTATTATTATTATTATTATTATTATTATTATTATTTATTTTATTATTATTATTATTATTATTATTATTACTACTACTATTAATTACTATTAGTATTGTTATTACTATTATTATTGTTATTGTTATTATTATTATTATTATTATTATTGTTATTGTTATTATTATTTTATTTTTTTAAAACGGGACTTTCATTAACACCAGAATAAATTACAAGAAGTTAGAGGGAAGCCGAGATACTATCTGGGCCCCCACTCCCTTAGCGATCGCAAAACTAATTCTAGTGAAAATATGAACTGCGGCACGCGCTCCAGCATCCTGAGATATAGCGAATTTACGAATCCGTTGGAGCAGAGAAACAACATCCGTGTCGAGCTCACCGAGAGAGGAGAAGGAGAAATGAAGGAACCCATACCCAATGGCCATGTAGCGTGCCTGATACTTGGCACACTTACGGCGAGCAGCATCAGCAACGGCCCGTCCAGGCTCAAAAGAAGTCAAGCCGGACTGGGTCAAAGGAGAGGACCCAGTCAGATCGACACAAACATCACGTCCCTTGTCCCACGAATAGAGCAGAAGGTCAGCAGGTCGTAAGGGCTTGTCGTTATCGTCGCAGAGGCCAATCTCCACCTCCTTGAATTGCCTGCAGAGATCCCTCTCCGAAAGCAAATATACAACAGTGTATCGTGGACAAGGTTATGGCGATGTTTAATCCCCACAGTACCAGCGCACGCAACCGCGTGGTCACCAAAAATATCCTCTCTGAGGACCCTGGAGCAAGAAGAGCAAGTCCCGGAAAGCGGAAACAAAGGGACTCCCAGGCGGTAACTAAGCACACTGCGATATGTCCGACCGTTCATGGTTTGCCCAAGCCCGGTAATAGCGACAGCCCTCAACCAGTCAAAAGAATGGTCCCCCTGATGAGATTTCCTCACGGCAACCTGTCGAGGGGTCAAGGAGAAAACAGATTCCGCTGCTGTAGCAACCCTCGTGAAATATATTATTATTATTATTATTATTATTATTATTATTATTATTGTTATTATTATTATTATTATTATTATTATTGGAGAATTTTATTGATGAACCAAAAAGCAATTTACAAAAAATTGGTGGGTAGCCGAGACACAATCTGGGCCCCCACCCCCTTAGCTATAGCAAAGCTAAGTCTGGTAAAAATAAAAGAAGCAGCGCGTGCTCCGGCATCCTGTGCTATTGAAAATTTCTAAATCCTCTTGAGTAAGTCGATAGCATCCGCCTCCAATTCCCCCACCGAAGAAAAGGAAAAAGGCAAAAACTCATACCCAAGCCCCGAGCATAGGCCCCTGTACTTAACGCATTTGCGCCGAGCAGCGTCGCCCACAACACGGCCTGGCGCGAAGTCAGAGAGCCCGGACTGAGTCAAAGGAGAAGACCCAGTAGGATCTACGCAAACGTCACGCCCCCTGTCCCACGAATAAAGAAGCAAATCTGCAGGACGCAAGGATCTGTCATGATCATCAATCAAACCAATATCGATCTCCTTACCAGCCGAGACCCCGAAACGGAAACAAATATCCAAAAGAGTGTCACGAACGAGGTTATGTCGATGTTTAATACCGACAACCCCCGCACAAGACACGGCAAATATTTGCAGGTTGGAAAATATTTTCCTTTATGTTTTCTCTGAAAGCTTATTTTATTATAATATTTCACCGTTTTCTGTTTTTACTATTTTCATATAATAGTAATTACATTTTTTTTTAAATCTTGTAATATGGCTAGGAGAGCGTTGACTTTGCTCCTCACTGATTGTGGCTGTTATGTTTTTAACATGACATGTATATGTGACTCTCGAGGGTGGGCTAGCGAGCAGTAGTGAATCCTGCTATGCTTAAAAAAAGTTGTGTACTATGGATTGTTTACCCAATTATGGATTGTTTTATTTTTAGTCAATTTTATTTATGGCTTATGCACCGACTTTACCATTTATTTATGGCTTAGTTACAGAGTGTTTTAATCCCACATCTACAGTGTTTCCGGTACTGTATTGCGTTAGAATTATTAGGGGATTACATTACATCTCATGCGGTGGACTCTTGATAAGAAAAAAGAATGGGGTAAGAGTTGGGATGATTTTACGAGGAATTAACAAGTGATTTGGAAAAAAAAATTAATGGGGGTCGAGAGTATGATTACGACAGGACAAATGAACAGGTGAAGGAATTTGCTAAGGTGTCGGCTTTGTATTGGAGGCAAAGGGCAAAAATAAAATGGGCAGCGGAAGGTGGCGCCTATACGAGGTATTTTCTCAATTGTGTTAAAGGGAGACGGAGTCGCAATTATATTTTAAATATTAAACGACACGACAATACCTGGACACCAGATGTTGCGATTACGGGGGATACCTTCAAGGAATATTTTAAGTCAATTTTTGGAGTTAACGAGCAACGATAGAATATTCACAGATATTACCAACAAAATCGAAATTTCATTGATGTTGTGAAAAGTAGTATTGCGGAGGAGGAGAGGGATAACCTGTCTAAGAACTTTTTAGCTAAAGAAGTTAGGACTACTGTTTTTCAATTGGGAGATTTCAAGTCCCCGAGACTTGATGGAATTTCTGCATAATTTTTCAAAAAGTGCTCGAAATTTATTAAGAATGATATTACAGAAGCTGTGTGTGCGTGTTTTAACTCTGACTTCGTGCTTAAAGAAATGAACAAAATATTTATTACACTTATTCCAAAGTTGGAATGTCCTTAAAAGGTGGAGCACTATAGACCTATCAGTCTATGTAATGTTATTATGAAGATCATTATGAAGTGTGTTGCTAATCGTATGAAAAATTTGATGCCCAAAATTATAGGCAAATTCCAAATTGGATAATGGACAATATCTTGATAGAAGATGAATGCTTGCACAGTTTAAATAGACACAAGACAGGTAAGATCGGGGAGATTGCTTTTAAGGCCGATATGAGCAAGGCGTGTGACAGGATTGATTGGAATTTTTTTCAAAGTGCTTTAACAAGTTTTGGCTTCCCAGGTCAATATATTGACCTTATCATGCAGTGTGTTACTACTGTGTTTTATGCTATTTTGATTAATTGAGTTCCTTTACGATTCTTTAAACCTTCATATGGTCTACGGCAAGGTGATCCTCCTTCCCCATACTTATTTGTCATCTGCACTGAGGTTTTATCCAGGAACCTTGTTCAGAGTGGAAATAAGAAGGAGGTTGCTGGTATGCAAGTGGCCAAAGCAACTCCGAATATCTCACACCTTTTCTTTGCTGACGATTCTCTTTTCTTCTTAAAAGGAATTCGGGATAATATTGTCAATTTTCATAAATTACTGGCTAAATACTGTGTTTTCTCAGGGCAGGAAATTAATAAGAAGAAGTCAGCTATGGTATTTAGCCTAAACTGTAATCTTGGAATTATAAGGGATAGCTTGAATTTATATAAACTAAAACCATGCAGAAAGTTGGGCAGGTATCTTGGAGTACCGGAGATTAGTGATACGAGATCAATAAGTATTTCACAAAGGATTTGTGATCAAATTCTTAGAAGAATTGGCTCATGGAATGGTTCTTTTCTGTCTCCGTCAAGACGTCTAACGTTAATCCACTCGGTTCTCGCTAACCTCTCAAGTTTCTTTCTAACGGTTTTCTCAATTCCGATAAGTATGGCTAAGAAAGTTAATGCTTTATTAGCACATTTTTTGTGGCTGGCAATAAATTGAGAAGAACGTTACATTGGAGATCGATTAAGTTTCTCAGCCTTCCTAAGCACTTAGGAGGTTTAGGGATTAGAAACATTGCTTTCACTAACCAGACTCTATTAGGTAAGAATGCTTGGATAATCATTCAGAATAAAGAGTTGCTTATCAATAAGGTGTTCATAGGGAAGTATGATCAAATCAGGAACTTTGAGGAATTACGACTTAGTAAAAAGAGGGGACCTAAATCAAGAGGAGGTATTGAAATTATTAAGGGTAGAGAAACTTTGGAGGGAGGGTTGGGATGGAAGGTGGGGATTGATGAGGCGGTTGAGGATAGTGTCGGGTTAGATTCGGGTCAGGTCACTTTCGTATTATAATAATCGGGTTGACTTCGGGTCGGGTCGGATAATTTCGGGTTCGAGTCATCTTCGGGTTTGTTGTTTTCATCTTTTTCAGGGATATCGACTATTTTCTATAATAATAGTCGGGTCAGTTTTATGTTAGCTCGGGTCAATTCGAATTACGGGTCAAAATCAAGTCTTCAATTCGGGTGTCGGGTTGGGTCATTTTTGTCAGGTCTACTCCTCCTTACTTCTCTCCTTCATCCTCTCTCTCCATTACCCTTCATCCTTCTTCAGTTTTTTTTCTATACGTTTCGTTTAGATTAACGTGTTGATTTTGGTGTACGATTGTGTTGTTAGCTATATTTGGTGAGGATGAAGACTTGAAGAAAAAGGAAGACAGATGACATGAATGACGTTTAATGGCCCGTACACTGAGTAGGTGAAAAAGAGTGAAGTAATATTGTGGACATGACATAGGTCCACCCCAACGCGGCCACGCGCGGGTTTGGGTAGGCGAATAAATCTCCATATGAGAATGGATCGAATTGAAATTTAGGTCTACGTGGATTCGCCACCGAATTTTGTGGTTATTCGGAACCATTCGAGCCCACTCTATGTCGTAGTGGGCCGTATACAAAATACGGTCCATTTTCGATGTCAGATTTTATGGGGCTCGTCCCTTTGCATTTGATACCGATACCGACGTTATCGGATATCGTGTATTGAATGACTCTCGTGCGCCAACGGTTTCGGGCATCCGGAAACCGAGGTTCTGAGTAAGGGGTGAGGGTACGTGTTGGGAAGCCCACAAAGGACACCCAACCCCACCCGCACTTAGCGGCCTCTACTAAGATCTCGAGTGACTTTCTAATATGCGCGTTAGTTGTACGGGAAAATGATATGCAAAGATTGTTTTCCCTAAGCATGTGAATGGAATTGAAAAAGGGTTTCTACGTCAATTTAATGCAATTAATTCTAACGTCGAAGTTGAATTTTAGCATGTGGGTTCATTTTAGCGCAATAAAATAAACAAGAATTAAATTGACAAAAGAAATAACAAACGCGTTAGTAACGATGTAACGATATTTAACGGTTTATGCAAATATGAGATGAGATGATGCAAATATGATGATGTATGGTTTTGAAAAATGAAGCTTTCACGTGATTGATTAGACACGTGTTGACTTAAGTCATGAAAAGATATGAACGAGACTCGAATAACTTGTAGGACTCGCGGTTTGACGCAATAAAGGGGCCACTCGACTGAGTCATTGAGGGAATCGACCGAGTGGACCTCTGAAAAAGGTTCTGTCTGAATTTCGTGACCCTACTCGACCGAGTTACTGACCAACTCGGCCGAGTACGTTGCCACTCGATCGAGTCATTGCGAGACTCGACCGAGTGGAGGTCGGAAAACGTATTTTGCTCGGTTTTTGTGATGTCACTCGATCGAGTGGCTGAGGCACTCGGTCGAGTGACACCTGTACGAACCAGGTTCTCTTGCAATTTTATTATTGATTTTGAAATTGCTTTTGATTTTTGATAATTCGACGGCTTTACCGAATCGGACATAAATATTGCACAATTTATGCTCGACTCGGATTTTATAAATCGTTGATTTTGTTGAATCGAATATAATTTTGTTGAATTTATACCCGATTCTAATTTTGAATACTCGTTGTATCCCATATTCGATTAGTGAATCGATATGGAATATTAGAGTGAAAATAAAAAATAGATTAATTTTAGTCGTCTTAAATTAACTATCACGTTATGAGTAAATCGCGTTAATTAATTTATGTGACTAGATCGCTAGATTCGACATCCAATTATGGAATTGGTATCGAATCTAATGGATCGACACTTTGCTTGAATTAAAGGACTTGATTCCCTCGACTTCTCCGACATCGAAATAAATCCCTAGGGATTGTGATGTCGGATCCGCGTCAACGGGTTTCGACCCTTATTAAAATACAATGCTTGTTTTAAAAAAATCGATTGCGAATATGCGATTTAATTTGAATAACGATGCAAAAAATAAACAAATTATTGTTTAGGTTAACTTGTTTCAATAATCAAATGATCGGGGTGATGGGATAAGCAACCGTCAACGCTGTGTGCAGTACACTTGTATGTTCGGTTTTCCTTATCCCACCATCACTCACATTCGACACAAATCGACAAGTATTTTAATGTCCTATATTAATTGTATTATCGATATTATGATGCGATAAAGAAAATAATAATAAAAAAAATGAAAAAAAAACGTGAAAAGGAGAAAGATGACGAGAGGAAGAGAAGGAAGGAAAGAAGGGGGGTTTGGCACCCTCAACCTACATGTTCTTGTCTCGGATCGGACTCGTAATCGCGGCTTTAACACGGGAGTTTCGAGGTTTATGGAGGTTGAGTTATGGTGGTTAGGGTTTAGATTTCCTAAAACTATGTTTAGGGTTTGCTAGTGTAGTGCTAGGTTTTGAATTAGGGTTGTAGAGTTGTGTAAAGGATTGATTAGAGTTGTGTAAAGATTGAAAGGATGTCCAATTGAGTGTTGCATGGGGTGTTTATATAGGCATTGCTAGGGCACCCGGTTAGGGTTACTCGACCGAGTAGGTGTCTGACTCGGTCGAGTGGCCCGATACGCCTGCAGTCGGGCCTGAAACAGGCCCGCTCGATCGAGTGGGTCGGGCACTCGATCGAGTGGCCCAACTAGGTCGCGTGAGTCCGTTGACTTTGGACCGTGACTTGGGTTTGATGATGGGTTTGTATTTGACTTGGAATTTTGATGTTGTGAATAGCTTTTTGCATGTCTCGGAAACGACTCTGACCGAGGTTGACCCAATCGCTAAGAAGTCGGTTTTATTTCCGGTGTCGGTTTCGGCCCAAATTAGTCTTGTTTGACTCGGAATGATCCACTAGGCCTGAATTTGAGGTTGATTTTGTGAGATTTGTACTCCATAAGTGCGTTAGTCGGCAACTAATGGATTTGAACCTGTATCCGAGCGCGTAGAAACACGTTAGCGTCCGATCATCATCGAGTGTTTTTTGGAAACTGACATAGACACCTGGCAGTCAAAATGTGGGTGTCTACAAATTTATTAAAATTGAATTATTTTTGGAAGACAGTCTATAGTTGGTATTATTGCCGTTAAATAAAATTAAAGGTGAAAAAGAAAGGTGGAAGGGTTCTACAGGTAACCGGTCATCTATACTACTCTTGTTTAACCACTTCAATAATACGTATTATTCTCAGATTTATTAAAATTGATATTATTTTGGGAAGATGCCCTATACTTGGTATTATTGTTGTTAAATAACCCTTTAAAATAAGTAAAATGTACCAAAATAGTATTTCTAACAAAGTAGACATTTTATGAATATCGTTGTTATCGTAACTTAATATATTTATAAGTTCATCACTAAAATATAAATCAAATATAATAAGTCAAAATATATAGTATTTACAAATATTTGGGCAAATCGAGTTAAAATGATAAATTTTAGAAAAGAAATGTCTTAAGAAAATGATATCAAAATCCAATCAGTCAACAAGCTTTATAAACGAAACAAGATTTTATAAAAACTCTCAAATTATTGCAAATAAATTCTATTAATAAATAATACGATTTTACTAAAAATAATCAATCGTAAACAAAAGAGAAATTATTAGTGAAAATAGTTTCGACTAAAAATGTATTTCAAACAAAAAGGACTATTTCCTCATTTATTAATAAAAGTCACAAACAAATTTAATTTAATGAACAGGTCCTCAAATCTCGATTATAATACTAAAATACGACTTTTAGTTAAAATCACAAATTAACGAATGACGAAAATATGAAATCGATATTATTTAGTTAATAGTGTCACGATAACCAACAAAATATAATAACGATCATAAATAATAAAATTACAAACAATTTATAAAACGATATCGAATAGTTATAAAACATGTATAAGGCACACGATTTGAAATTAAACTTTTAGCAAATAACACGTAGGTAAAAATTAGAAAACCGAAAGTAAACTATCTACTACATACTACTACTCAACATAACGATATAATACCGATTAACGCCCTAAAGTTACCTTGAGTCGATACCCGCTCGATAACGTACTCATCCTCAAAGGGGGTCTTCAAGGAATCCCGGAGAATTGGAGAAGAACAGAGGATTATTGTGAGTACGGAACATGAAAATTGGAGGGACAAAGAACACAGACTCGGTGTCTTCAAAGAGCAACCCACGAACAACAACTTCACGAATCAGCTACTACAAAACTTGACAACAGCAGTAGCGATACAACAAAGTCGATTAGAAACGGAGCGGAAAACAAAGGAGAATGAAGAGAGCAAAGGTCAATAGATTCAACATTGAACCCAACACAAACAACGATGAACAAAGAGAAAGGTGTAGAACACCTGAGCAATAAACATCAAGAACAAATTTAAACACACAGCAGCAGCTCACGGCGGATATCAGCAACCAACAACAGTGAGACATAAAACCACAACGAAATCGAGGATGCGAAACGAACAATAGGAGAAATCGACAATAGAAATGGCAGTAAAGATAATAGTAGCAACCAATAATGAAACAACAACAATATCACCAGTAACGACATACAACAACGAACCAGCAGTGACAGTGGAACTCGATAACAGCAGCAACACGAGTAACAATGACCCGAAAGCTGAAACAGAATACGAGAGAAGACGGAGGAATGGAAGATGAGAAACAAGGCTGAAGGAAGAGGAAGGAGCAAGCAGAAGACAATAGTGAACGGATACCAAGGAAAAGGAAGACAACGAAACAACGAACGAAATCCGATAAAGCGAGCAGCAGCAGTACAGACATCACAACAACAGTAGAAGTAACAAGCGCACAACATCAACATCAATGACAACAACATCCGCGACAACAAAATGATAGAAGGGGAAGAAGAATGGAGAACATAGAGAAAGAACAGAAGGAAACAAATCATAGAACAACGGGAGAGAAAGAAATACGTAACAACAGCAAGGGAACGAAATGGCAAGGGAGAAGAACTACCTTCAATCTGTAACACACGAACAGAGGAGGCGAAACTAGTGAGAGTAGAGACGATGAAGGTGAACGAGAGATCGATGATGGATGCGAAGATGGAACGACAAAGAAAGAGGCAGACTGGAAGACGAAGGTTAGGGTTTCAATTAGGTTTAAGTAAATGAGCAGGTATATAACAAGTCTCGAGAAGTGATATCAAGTCATAAGTCGAATCCCGAGCAATCGGATTAAAATCGGGTTGAGAAAATAAATAATTTAACCAAATAAAATAGTCTTGTAAATATGATATTTAATCGAGACAAGGTTAAAGGTAGGAAAAATGAATAATTAGATCGGGAACATGTATAAAATGTATCCTAAGATTAAAATAAATGTTCGCGAAGAAATAATATACAATTTACGAAGAAATGAATTACATTGTTTTCTCGAGAAAATATATCAAATACTTTGACGAAGCTTAATTAAAATGAACTTCGAGCTGAAAATAGAAGTTCGAGCTTAAATAAAAAGAATTTACAATTCAAATCGCCCAAATCGGATTTCGATAAGTATTAAATAAACAGATTGAATCGAAAATAAAAATAAAATTTTAATATATAAAGACTTTTCGAGACAAATAGAAATTTAGGGGTTCAAACGATTGAAAAATGAAACTGTTTTATGATTATAATTTATAAAAATCATGGGTGTTATGATACAGGGTAAGTATCGCTTACTTGTTTCATTTTGTTTGCATTTGACATGTTTGAGAATAATGTTTCTCTGTTGGTTTCAGATGTCGTCGGCCAGTCACCAGCGCTTGTGGCATGCAGCCAACTGCTTCCGAGCTTATGCATCCGGGAGGGCTCCCACCTCGTCACGTAACGCTGCTGGGACTAGCTCGGATTGTTTTAGTTTATCCTTTGTTGATAAGACCTTGTTTTGGTTAGTTTATTATGTCGAGATTTCTTTTGCAGAATGTTCCCTATATGGTGCTTCAGCTAGAGACTCGGGAGACTAATCTCGATAAGGTCAAGAGGGACTTGACAGGGGTTGTTTGCTTTTCGGAGCGGGAAATCGAGAGGATAAAGGAGTAGTTGGCGGGATTCAAGGGCGAGTCCTCGAGGCGGGTTGAGGCTAGGCTCGGGCTTAAGGAGGTAGAGAGGGCTACGGGCTGGAGGTATTTGAGGAGCTGATATCGACAGAGGGGATCAATGGTACAGCTGAGGTCGCTGCCGAGGAAGTTACATTAAACGAACCCACATGGTAATTTACATTTCAAGTTATTTACTTCATTGTTTGACATTTATCGCTTTCTAAATGAACCCACATGGTAAAACAATTTCGATAATCCGAAAGATGGATTAAACGACGTAGCACAACTTTCAATTTGCATGTCTAGATCAAAACGATGTTTGCCATACATTCCACCATCTTACTAACACGCGCACTATAACACCAATTGATATCTTAGTATAGGCCGCTATATGTGCTTCCCAACATGTACCTTCGTGGGCTTTATATTCCTCAATTTTTTCTTTCTCCATTCGACAAGAGTCATTCATTCATGTTGGTCTTTACCTCCCCTAACCTATTTTTGCCCATGGTCGGCCATATGTTGCAATATCAAGGGTCATTAACAACCACGACTTGAAGATTCTTATTTACGATAGGGAGAAGCGCACTTCTACCACTACTACTAATTAATGTTGTTATTTATCAAGAAGTGTTCCAATAATTGTAATGATTTTTTTGTTGTTGTACTAAAATTTACAGTTACGACGTTGCTGATTGCATTTAAGTTGCTTTAAGGTCACTTCAACTTTAAATTACTTTATTCACAATTGTATAACAAATCTCCGACAACACACCTGATGATGTTATCCTTATATGTTATCCTCATGCTTATGCTGCTAAATAGGTGATAATGGTCACGTGTGTTATGTTGTCTGCCAAATTTTAGTAAAATTGTCGAGTACATTTCATCTGGTTGCATTATTTACTAGTATTTAGTAAACAACATTTTTTGTCCAATCCTTTATGTATCTTTTTAACGTCGACGCAATTTATACGCGTAAAAACTAGTTATTCATGGATAAAAATATTTTTTTTAGTTTATAGGATGAAGAAATGAGTTAGGTTCATTTTTTTCGATGATTTTTTTTATCCATTGGTATAAATGTTCTTATGATATACGGATTACTCCGTAAGACCTTCTATAATAATTTGTCTACTGTCACACTCCTTTTTATCTGGCAACATTAAAAAGCCTTCCATCTTTTTCTCTCCGCCCCCCTCTCTTCCTTCTCTCTCTCTCTCTACATTTCTTCTCTTTCTTCTTCCACTCCAATTTCCACCACCGTCACTGACTTTTCTCTCCTCTTCCTCCTATCTCTGCTGCCACCAATACTAAATAAATAAAAAAATCAAAATTTTTTTTTAAAAAAAAACATCCCATCATAAAAAAAATCATGTCAGGAATATACAACTCAAATTTCTCACCAGCAAGAGTTGTTTCTCCTCAGATTCGAACCACTACTTCTACTTTTGATGATAGGTTGCTTTCCCTTTTTACTCTTAAACTCCACTTTTTTTTTTTTTTTTTTTTTTTTTTTTTGGTTTGGTTTGGTTAATTCTATATGCCCTTTTTGTTGTTTTGATTTTGTTTTTATTGTGTTTCCGCTGATGGGGTTTGTTGTTACTGTTTAACTTAACTTTGTGCGGGGGTTAGGGTGTTCAAGCATAAAATGACTCTTTGAACTGAGTACTGACTACTGAGTAGACTGTGCTTTTTTTTGTTTTGTTTTGTTTTTTTTTTTTTTTTATGCCAAGTTGTGGTTCTTTGATGCAAGATTGGAACTTTTTAATGTTTTTTTATTGTTGTTTTGCTATCCCAGTGTAAGGCTGCGTACATCCGCACAAATTCTTATTTGTGACGGAGATATCCATCGTATGATTAACAATGCTTTGTCGTCAATGGGTTATATTTGATCCGTTACAACAATACGGCGGATACCTCGGTCACAAGGAGACTAATTGGTACACCGACCACGATCACTTGTTTCACTTGACTGCTTGAAGGGATAGGTAATGACATTGTTGTAGGATAATGGTGGTAGAATATGGACTTACGTGCTGTTTTGTGTGAAGCGAATAAAATAAAATGCCTTCTTAAACTGGCTGTGCTTTTTTGATTACTTTTGAGTCACTCTGGAAACCACATGTCCCGACAACTCACCCCTTGATTTGAGAGAGCCCTCGAGGCACCAGAGTTATATCATAGTATAATGATGATGAAATGTAGACTTACACGGGTAGGTGTTTTTGTTGGGTGTGTTGATGTGGTGGTGCTGTAGTGGCAGTCAGTACTTGACGGAGTTGTTAGCTGAGCATCAGAAATTGGGGCCTTTTCTGCAACTTCTCCCCATATGCAGCCGTCTCTTGAATCAAGGTCTCACCTTTTCTTTCTTTTCCCATTCATTTCATGTGATTTTCACTGCTGCTGCTGCAGTAGTTTTTGTATTTCTGCTGCCTTTGTACAGCTATGGATCTGAGTCACACCTTTCTCAAGTGTCCAAAAGTAATGGAAATGCCATTTTCGGGATGTATGTTTGTACTAGTAAGTTGGTGTTTGAGTGAGCACACTATGTTCCTACAAGTGGAAAATGTTGCTCATCAACTTGCACTTGGCCTCACTTTGAGGTGTGCGCCATTGAGTGTCACTAGCTTTTAATTGGCTATGGATTGTACATGTTCCACATTTATGTCATTTGCCAATGGCATCACTTTGCAAGTCCTACAACTGTGAGAGTGTTTTGTCTGTTTCATTTTTTTGTTGAAGTTGAGTATGAGTAACATGAATAGGGAAAGAGGATTTTGTTTTCGCTCTCCTCTATACTCAATAATTGAACAAGAGTGTCAATATCGTTGGCCCTCTCCTAGTATATTTTGCTATCCTGCTTTGACCGAATTTTGAACTACTTTATCTGCTACAGAAATTCTGAGGGTTTCTGGTATGTTGCCCAACCAAGGTCTTGGTGACTTTGATAGACGTCAGTATAGAAGCCCCAGTCCAATGGCATCCGGAAATTTGGGCTCAAGTCCACATGGGGGCGGATATGGTGGGTGGAATGGCATACATCAGGAGGTATTTTTTTTTTTTTTATTATTTTCCTGATGGCTGTATATTAGGTGTATCCTGATGCTGCTTGTTAACACATATTGTTCTAATCTTTTTTCATCACTCGTCATGTTTCATCTCTTGTATGTTATATACTTATATGAACCACTTCTTAAATTCCGAACACAATTAGGTTGAAATTTGGAAGCGTGCGCAAATAGAATCGGTTGTTTTGGAGGTTTTTGTAGAAATGGAGGAGTAATCTGGGTGTTTGATATTGCAGTATGCCAGTAGGTGATACGACTTATATGTTGGATTCTGGATATGATTTTACTTGTGCTGGTATATTGCTGGGAACAAATGCATTTTGTATCATAATCTCTTGAGGATTGTCTCATTCCTAAACTTTTATGCAAGAATTTGTATATCTGCCATCTTTTAGAATAACCAGCTAGATGTTAGGATGATGTGTCTTCGTAAATGTTATAGCATGTATCCATTGGAACATACATTAAGCCAAGTTGCAGAAGCAGTAAGCCTGTTGATTGTGGACATTTTAATTTGTACAAATGGTTGTCCCTTTATAGCATTCTCATTCATGAATGAATGGTCAAGAAGTATACTTCTTGGAGCTGTAGTGGGAGAATTTTCTCTTGCGAAGTCATCCCATTGAATTGGCTAAAAAACTGAAGCGTCATAGTTCGCTTGACCCGACGGTCTAAGATGAGTGCTTTGTCTATGAAAGGAAAGAGGAGGAAGCTTGGACTCCAAATACCCTGAAAGAGGAAATATGAAATGTAAGAGGTGAGATTGCCTTTAAGTGAAGGTGAAACTATGAATCTATTAATCTAGATTTTGGAGGAAAGCTACCAAAGGGCGAGGCTTGCACAACCCGAAAAAGTTGGCAGAGAGTCAATTAAACACTAAGCGCTGGAGTCTAGGGTTATGGGAAATTTGGGAATGCATTCTGGAGCTGCAATCTCAATTCTCAACTTAATGTTACTTGGGCTGTGATGTAGTGTTATTGTGAAAGCCAGAAAGAGAGCTCTCACTTTAGAACTTCTGTATGCTCACAGAGTACTTGTGACCAGTATGGATGGTTCTGTGTTCAATCTCCGAGGAATGGGTTTGAGTTTTTAAAACGTTGGATTGGGGTTAACGTTTAAAAAACTCTTGGAAAGTAGTTCACCAGAAAGCTCAGTTCTAGTATAGACAATTTGCTTCGCTTGGCCTACCGAATCTATTTGTGCAACTGTGTTTGTCAATTAGTGGAACCACAGAATGTCGCTGGCAGGGCTTTTGATAATTCTGTAGATGAAATTAATCTCTATTAGGGGTGCTTCTCAATGAGAGTTTCTCAGACTAATACTTGAATGGTTCTTCAGCAAAATGTTCTCTTTGTAGTAGGAACAAACTGTGGGGCTGCCTTGCGTTTCTTGACTTGTCGATGAGCTTTTTAACCTCGGATCCTAATGAACATTAGCTATTTGTTGAATTGGCTACATTTGGACCTGCCGAAGGCGACTCCACCAAACCCGGAAAGAATAATCCGTCAAATTGGCTCATCCATAACAAATTATCAACCCTGCACTAAAAATAAAGTGTAAGCTGTTTCAAGAATGACCTGAAATGACTAACCTCAAACAATAACCTTGATAATCAGACTTGAAAGTTGGAAATGACCCAATTCGTGAGCGATGACCCAAATATGCCCTGAACATACTGACCAAATAGAAGAAATGACTTGATATCAGTGCCAGTTGAATTGAACGGGTCTAGTCTTGTACATTATTATCTTGATTACCGACATGCCCTTATGATGTGTTTTATTATTTATATATTTCAGAGGTTGGGTAATCCACATGGAATGTCTATGGATTGGCAAGGGGCACCCCTGAGTCCTAGTTCGTATACTGTGAAACGAATTATGCGTTTGGAAATACCAGTAGATGCATATCCCAATGTAAGTCATCTGTGAACTTTAAAGCTGTTGGAAGCTTAATTCTAACTTCTCCTTCTTTTCGTTTGTTATGTCTACAACTCAAGACATTTACCACGGGATCTAACTCGAGAGCTAACTTTGCTTGTATGTATCTCAGTTTAACTTTGTTGGTCGTCTGTTGGGCCCGAGAGGTAATTCGTTGAGACGTGTAGAATTATCGACTGGTTGTCGTGTGTTCATTAGGGGAAAAGGATCAATAAAAGATCCAGAGAAGGTAACATTTGATGCATTTGGTTATTGGTCATTAACTCTCCTTTGTTGTCTCAAACACTTGACACTAATTTGCATGTTCTTATCCTTCTGTTAAAGTGAGGTTGCATTTCTCGGTAAATGTGATTATTGATAGCTAAGCAATTAGGATTTTATTTGTTATATTCAGGAAGAAAAGTTGCGGGGAAGACCTGGTTATGAGCACCTTAATGAGCCACTCCACATTTTGGTTGAGGCCGATTTGGCACCCACTGTGGTTGATATAAAATTGAGGCAGGCTAAAGAAATTTTAGAAGAACTGCTGAAACCTGTGGTACGTCTCTTTTATATTTTATTCGTTGTTCATACTAATCGTGATAGAAAAGATGTATAAAATCATCCTTAGAGGCTATTTCTTTCATCAGCAAATTGCTTTGTCTATGATGCATTAGTGGTACTTTCTGTGTTTGTATTTTGTTTGAAATGACCGAAATCTGTTGTATAGTCATAGTGTTGAATGCCCTTTTTATTCTTAAAACATAAATCAATCTTGGTATGTGATGTAGGTCGCTAGATCTTAAAATAAGTTCAAAGATGACCCGATCAAAACTCTTAAAGAACATCCGAAGGCACACCTGAATCAAATTGACCATATTCGAACAGCAGTTGGCCCGAAGTGGCCTTTTGTGTGACTTGATCTAGAGCCTACAAGCCTAAGTGACTTGAAATAACTAACTAAAACAAAATTATAACCACAATACTAGAAACGACACGATAATGACCTGATGTGTCATTCTCATTTCTCAGGATGAATCACAAGACTTTTACAAAAGACAGCAGCTGAGGGAGCTAGCTTTGCTGAACTCCAGTATCAGAGAAGACAGTCCCGGGCCCAGTGGAAGTGTGTCTCCTTTCAATACTAGTGGAATGAAGCGTGCCAAAACCGGGCGTTAAAGGTTTTCACTTGTGAGATCATTCATATCTCTGCTATGCATATTGTTGAAAGGCTCAACTTCTGAGCCCGTCTCACATAGGGCCAAGGTCGTTCGTGGTGAGCTAATTGGCTGGTCATGGCCCTTCTTTTTACTCGTATCGCTTTTCTTTTCTATTTGTTTGCTTTCTGTTTTTCTTCCCTCTTTGTGATAAATTATACGGAGTATTTGGAAAGTGGTTTTGAAAAAACTGAAAAAAAGTGAACAAGATATTCGTCAGAAAAAAAAAACAAAAAGAGAGAAGTCACTAATCTCATTAGAATGCTTTTTGGGTTAGTTCAGTTTTATCGTGTCAGTCTGTAATTACTAATTAGTAAGTCAATTATATTCATTGGATTTATTCATACTTTCGAAAACTCGAATAGTTTTTTGTTTATGGAAATTTGGGTATCATCGCATGTATGATGTTTGGTGGCGACTTGACAATCGTCACAATTTCAGATAATGATTCATGTTTGTCAGTTTTTTTTGGGACTAAGGTTCTCTTGTTAGTACTCAGTAGTAGTATTGCATATTTGCATGTATGATGTATGTACACTAGTTGTCCAACATGCCTACATTATGGTGAATGTATTCCTGTGTCGCCTTGGGGTCTGATGATTTTCTTAGCATTTCCAACCGAGGCCCTTGACTTTTCACATACTCTTCACTTCTGATGCATTTAACATGTTAACCAAAGTATTCCGTATCAGTCATTACCTCAAGAACGAGGTCTCATATCTGGCTAAACTGACTGCTGAGATCGGAGGGGTGGTAGTTGGTGATCATTTTTTTCGAAGCATAAGCAGTTGGGTTTATTTTTGTTTTGGGCACGAGTATCCTGGGGATTGTTTGTCGTCTTTTTGGACGATATGTCATCAAAATGTAGATGGTTGATAAAAAAAAACACATAAAGAACATTTTGAGTAGAATGGTATAAAGAGTATTACCAAAATGGGAAGACAAACAAATGGGAGATATCTTAAAATGGAATAGGGAAATAAATGATAGATTGGGTAAAGAGAATCGTAACATAGGAGTAATATAAAATTATGGATTAGTACTCGATTTGATACCCTTATCTAAAAACCATTGAGAGCACCTTAAAAACTCTTGTAAGATAGATTCTTCTTACACTTGCTCACCTTAAAGTCCATCCAATCTTAATATTTACAGGAATACAGGGGAGTAACATTTTCAATATGCGTGGGCACATTCAATATGTGTGGGTTCTTGCTCTAAAAACACCAATTTCTTTTTTGCCAACAAAGTAAAAATCGCCTTAATCCCTATGTAGAGCCTTAGCAGCCAAAGCATGAGCACAGGTATTAAGGTTTCGAGGTACAAATTTTATAGCTAAACAACGAATGTAAGTCGATTCATCATGGAAAATAGAGATAAAGTCCCGAATGCAGTGGTGTTGAACTTGAACATTGGCCAACTACCAAACCAGCTGAATATAGTCCATTTGAAGTATAATGTGGATATATCCAAACTTTCTTGCCTACCTAAGGGCCTTTATTGCAGCTATAGCCTCCGCTTGAATCGAGAAGACATCCTTGGAAATCCAGCAAGCTGAAGCTCTTCTTAAAGGAAGCCATCCTGCATCCACGTTAATCAATATGGTAAAACATTGACAATTAATTTGTATCGGGGAGATTAACCATACTACATTTGAGTTGCGAATACTTGATCTATGACGTTCCTTATCTGAATCTTCGTTGTAGTTAACAATCAACATGCCTTTCTTCTTCTTTGAATCTTCCCATAAATCATTCAATGTGTTAAGTGAGGCTTGATATCTAGCAAGTAACTCAGGAAAAAGACAGGTGGTTTCCTTAAAAAGTACTCCATTCCCGAAAAGTCAGATGTTGTATAGAACATTGATGAAGTTAAACAATCCGAACCAATAATCATCATGGTGAAATAATTCCGTAGTTTGTTTCATCAACCATTCCCGAAAATCCATACTTTCACTATCCTTCATAATTCCACCAAATTGAGTACCATTCCAGAGCATTCTATTGATCTGGCAGTCTCTAAGAAGACGACCTAATGTTTCAGTGCTAGGAGAAGAATTGTCATCTCCTTCAGTATAGCATAGGGATGGCAACGGGTTGGGTCTGGGTCGGGTCCACCCAGACCCAGACCCGGACCCGAAGTTTCAACCCTGGACCCAGACCCGACCCGGACCCGAACGGGTCCAAAATTATCAGACCCATACCCGAACCGGCCGGGTCCGGACCGGGTCCGGGTCTACCCGCGGGTCCGCCTTAATTGGTCAACTAACATCCTTTTTCATTCTCAATTTCGAATAAATTAAATCAATCGATTAATCCTTCAATTCCTGAATATAATCACACTGATATGGCAACAATAGATTAAAAGTGGGTGAGCAATTAGACAGCCTTCAAACAACTGAAATCAGAAAATTAACAAAAAAAATCGCAAGTGGATCTTACAATGGGATGTATGCGGCTGAAATGAGATTTTTTTTAGGGTTTCACTTTTCAACCCAGAAGGAAGTCACTATGTTATGATGAATTGAAGTTTTAATTTTTTTTTAACGGGTCTACGGGTCGGGTCCCAAAACTCAGACCCGTACCCGTACCCGAATTTTTGGGGAGGACCCAGACCCGACCCATGCCCATCGGGTCTGCAAAATTTAGACCTAGACCCGACCCATTCGGGTCCGACCCGCCGGGTCTGGGTCGGGTCTTGGACCCATTGCCATCCCTAGTATAGCAGAGGACACAGTGATATGGTCCCGTCAAATTCCTCTTTTCCTTTTCAAACTCTACAGGGAGCTGATAAGTGTAGTTTGTAGTGCCTATTTGTTGTGTTTTGGTCCTTTTTTCCTTGTGGAATCGCTCCTTTGGAGCGATTCATGGGCTTCTTATGCTTCCTTTAGTTCGTTTCAGGTTCCCGAGGCCGATTTGGAAGAGTTGGAGCGATTCCGACTCTATACATACACATTTTGGGGCCAACGGAGTAAAGGAACGATGACTCGATGCCTTGGAATCGACCCCGAGACCTTGGGACCCAATCCCGAGCCTCCGAGACCCGATCCCGAGTCCCGAGAATCAGTGGGAAGCCCGTGAGAGACAAGGAAGGACCAAAGAGCGTTTAAGGAAGGCATACAAGACCCATCCCGTTCGGGATGGGGTGCTACATTAAGAGGGCTGCTGTGAGCTCATCCCGGTCGGGACCATCCCGTCCCGGTCGGGATGACAGGGCCGTCCCGATCGGGATGATCCGTCCCGGTCAGGACCGTGATGCTGCTGCACGACTCTTTTTCTTTCTTCTCCTTCATTCTTGTACCCATATATATACTCCCTTCTTGTAATTTTAAGACATCTTATCTTACCCTAGATTAGTTTAAGCCTCCAAAACCCTAGATTTACTCTCACTCATTAGTTTTAATCCTCCCTTAATCTTAGTTAATCTTTAGTTAATCCTTGTAATTAGTTCTTGTATTAAGAGGATACTTGAAGAATTCTCCAAGATTGACAACCTTGGGTTTTATTTGGGTTCTTATTTATACAAGTTTGCATCTTTTCATCTTCCTAGTGTTGGTATAACCTTTCTTACTCTTGTTCTTAGTTATTTAATCTTGTTTCCATCTTTTTATATTGTTATTGTTGTTAGTTGTTCATAATGAATGTTTTGATGTTTAGTTTGTCTTCTCTTGTTATTGTTATGGGTAATTTGATAATGAGTGAGTAGTATTCTTGTGGGTTAGTAGGGGGAATAGGGGTAGATTATGGATGATTAGGGTTGATTAAGGGGAAAAGGTTATATCTTTGTTGTTAGTCACATTGTAGGCACTCTATGTGTTTGTTAATATGCTTGTATGAGTTGTAGTGGCCATGCTTCCCATGCTTGTGTTCATCTTCTCATTGATTGCTTATTTTGTGGAAATGTTGAGAATAGTTTAGTCGTGAGAGCGCGGACTAGGGTCTAAGTTGCGAGAGCCCGGACCCACCTTGACATCGGTCTAAGTTGCGAGAGCCCGGACCGACTCTAGCGATTAGGAGACGCCTATACCCTTGATCACCCCAATTATCCTTCTACTCCTATGAACCCGACCTACCCCACTTCTTTCCATATTTGTGTTAATCCTCTTAGTTAGCCATCGTTCTTTTAGTTTATTTATTAATTCGATCATTAGCTTAGTCATATCTCTTCTCCTCCATCATAGTTTTCCTTTTCATCTTCTTTGTGTTTGTTTGGTAATCTAGTCTCGTTGTAGGCCGACATAGTCTAAACCTTGATATACCGTCCTCGTGGATACGATCCCGACTTACCCTAGCTACCCACTAGGTTAGTCGGTGTTATATTGATCGGCTAGGGACGTGACAAATCCTTACCATCAGGAGCGAATCTGTCACTATCTTCCAATAAAAGATCTTCCACGAAGACAGTCCTGAGAGCTTCCACAATTTTTTTTTTTTATAAATCATGGGCATGGTTTTTACAATTTTCTTGGCCCTCTGGTTACAGACAATCATCACCGGGTCCTTCTGAATCAATTCATAATAACCACTTTTGACACTATAGATAGATGAACCAGTTCTTATCCAATAACAACGATTTTTCCTTGATAACTTCAATTTTAAGGACACCACTCGTCAAAGAAAACCGATTCAAGCTTAACCTTATTCCACTGTCTTCCACCCGTGATAAGATCCTGAATCTTCCACTTCGCCGCTCCAAAAGTTGGATCATCAATATCGACTCCAGTTTTAATAATAATCGAAACGCAGCCATTAACCCGTTTATCTTGATAGAATTTATGACATTATCCTCAACCGCCTCATTAATCCCCACCTTCCATCCCAACCCTCCCTCCAAAGTTGCTCTCCCCTTAATAATTCCCATACCTCCTCTTAATTTAGGTCCCCTCTTTTTACTAAGTCGTAATTCCTCAAAGTTCCTGATTTGACCATACTTCCCTGTGAACATCTTATTGATAAGCAACTCTTTATTCTGAATGATTCTTCAAGCATTCTTACCTAATAGAGTCTGGTTAGTGAAAGCAATGTTTCTAATCCCTAAACCTCCTAAGTGCTTAGGAAGGCTGAGAAACTTAATCGATCTCCAATGTAATGTTCTTTCTCGATTTATTGCCAACCACAAAAAATGTGCTAATAAAGCATTATCTTTCTTAGCCATACTTATCGGAATTGAGAAAACCAATAGAAAGAAAATTTAGAGGTTAGCGAGAACCGAGTGGATTAGCGTTAGACGTTGATAAGTGTAGTTTGTAGTGCCTATTTGTTGTGTTTTGGTCCCTTTTTCCTTGTGGAATCGCTCCTTTGGAGCGATTCATGGGCTTCTTATGCTTCCTTTAGTTCGTTTCAGGTTCCCGAGGCCGAATTGGAAGAGTTGGAGCGATTCCGACTCCATACATACACATTTTGGAGCCAACGAGATAAAGGAACGATGACTCGAGACCTTGGAATCGACCCCAAGACCTTGGGATCCGATCCCGAGTCTCGAGAATCAGTGGGAAGCCCATGAGAGGCAAGGAAGGACCAAAGAGTGCTTAAGGAAGACATACAAGACCCATCCCGTTCGGGATGGCCTCATCCCGTTCGGGATGGGGTGCTACATTAGGATGGCTGCTGTGAGCCCAACCCGGTCGGGACCAACTCGTCCCGATCGGGATGACAGAGCCGTCCGGATCGGGATGATCCGTCCCGGTCGGGATGGGCTACAGCTCACCCGCACTTCTTCTTTTCTTCTCCTTCACTCTTGTACCCATATATATACTCCCTTCTTGTAATTTTAAGGGATCTTATCTCACCATACATTAGTTTAAGCCTCCAAAACCCTAGATTTACTCTCACTCATTAGTTCTAATCTCTCCTTAATCCTTAGTTAATCATTGTAATTAATCTTGTATTAAGAAGATTCTTGAAGATTATTCCAAGATTGACAACCTTGGGGTTCTATTTGGGTTTCTTATTTATACAAGTTCGCATCTTTTCCTCATCTAGTATTGGTATAATCATCTCTACTCTTGTTCTTAGTTTATTTAATCTTGTTTGAATCTTTTCATATTGTTATTGTTATTACTCTTGTTATTCATTATGGATGCTTGTTTAGTGGTATTGATTTCCTTTATGATTGTTAGTTTGTTCTTTATTATGAGTGAGTAGTCTTCTTGTGGGGTTAGTAGGGGGATTAGGGGTAGATTATGGATGATTAGGGTTGATTAAGGGGAAAAGGTTACATCTTTGTTGTTAGTCACATTGTAGGCACTCTATGTGTTTGTTGATATGCTTGTGTGAGTTGTAGTGGTCATGCTTCCCATACTTGTGTTCATCTTCTCATTGATTGCTTATTTTGTGGAAATGTTGAGAATAGTCATAGTCACGAGAGTGCCGAGTAGGGTCTAAGTTGCGAGAGCCCGGACTCACCTTGACATCGGTCTAAGTTGCGAGAGCCCGGACCGACTCTAGCGATTAGGAGACACCTTTACCCTTGATCACCCCAATTACCCTTCTACCTCTATGAACCCGACCTACCCCACTTCTTTCCATATTTGATACATCTTCTTAGTTAGACATCGTTTACTCTAGTTTATTTGTTAGATCGATCATTAGTATTGTTTAGCATTGATAGTCTAGTTCTTATTCCTCCTCCTCAATAGTTTTCCTTTTATCACTTCTTCGTGTTTGTTGGTAATCTAGTCTCGTTTTAGGCCAACCTAGTCTAAACTTTGATATACCATCCTCGTGGATACGATCCCGACTTACCCTAGCTACTCACTAGGTTAGTCGGTGTTATATTGATCGGCTAGGGACGTGACAAATCCCTACCATCAATTTGGCGCCGTTGCCGGGGACGGTGCATTGTTTAGACTTAGTTTGCTTATTTCTAGACTTAGTTACCCTTCTTTGTGCTCTCCCATCTTCTCTTGTGAATATTTTCTAGTTTCTCTTCTTTCCTTAGCTTTCTTTTCTCTTTGTCTCTAGTTGCGTTTGTTATTGTCGTTACCTAGTGCCCATAAAGCACTAGGTGTTCTTACGTTTGTTCTAGTGTGTAGTGTATGCCTAGGAGGGGAGGCGACTTCTATCTCTTTAATCCAGAGACGGAGAGACTCTTTCGAGCATTTCGCCAACGGACGATTAATCGGGTTAGGATCTCTCAACCAAGTGCAAGCACCACTCATCAAGGGCAAGCCCAAGGAGCCGACTTGAGCAACTCACCTCGAGAGACGGCCGGAGGGACCTTCATTAATCCCTTCGGTGATTCTTCTCCTAGTTCCCCCTCTTCATCTACATCAACACTCTCTACACCCCCATCCTCTCCCTTACATCCAAGAATGCCTAAGTTCTCCTGTCACTCCACATTCACCGAGGATGTCTTGCCGGGACCGAGTGCATTACCGGAAACCTACACCGGAAATTTTGGGGAAAGACCCAATATATCCAACTTGTGGAGAGGAGCCCATTTAGTGGTTTGCCCACCGAAGACCCGCACCAACATATGGAGACTTTCTCCGATTATTGTGACGCTATATCTCAAACCGGGGTTACTCAAGATCAAATTCGTTGGGTACTCTTCCCGTTTTCTCTTATTGGAAAAGCGAAGCAATGGATCAAGAGTCTCGATAGGGCAACCATGGGGATCGATACTTGGAAAAAGCTTGCTTTGGCGTTCTACCAAAAATTTTACCCTCTGGAAAAGACGAACTTGCTTAGGGCCTCCATCACCGGGTTCCAACAAAGGGATGAAGAGAGCCTATATGAAGCTTGGGAGCGGTTTAAGTCTTTGGTAAGATCGTGCCCTCATCATGGACTCTCACAATGGTTCTTGGTGCAACAATTTTGGAATGGACTTTATGAGGACTCGAGAGCCATTCTCAACATGGGCTCCAATGGTAGGTTTACCGAGGTCGATGACGACCAAACATGGGCAAGAATCGAAGAGATGGCGGTGCACAATTCGCAATACTCTAGGCCTAGGAAGGCACACCGAGGAGGCATGCATGAGGTCGATGCTATTACCAAGTTAAGCATTGACCTTGGAGCTCAACTTAAAACACACATGGAGACTATTGACAAGAAGCTCCAAAGCCACCTCGATGTAGTCCAAGGCTCTAGTTCATCCCACCATCAACCGATTCAAGAAGTGAATGCTTTGGGGTTCGCACCTCCTACACCTTACTTTGGGATGTGCGATACTTGTGGAATAGTAGGACATGATCCTATGTATTGCCGTGGAAGTATCGAGCAAGTGAACGCCTTTCAAGCGTTCAAGCAAGGTACCTCGTACTCTAATCAATTCCAAGCTTCCCAACAAGTCCCCCAACAACAAGCCTTTCAACATCAACAACAACATCGTCCCTATGTTCCACCTCCCTTAAGGGACAACATCCACGGTTACCAAGGTTACATGGGTAATCCAAGACCCTTCAACAACTTCAAGCAAAATAACCAAGGTACCTTTCACAACAACAATCAAGGGTTCCAACAAGGGAACTTCAATCAAGGCGGTTTCAAAGGAAACCAAGGCTTCCAACAACAACAAAACCACAATCAAGGCCTTAATCAAGGCAACTCTCATGGGTTCCGAGGGAACCGTCAACAAGCAACTCAAAATCAATAACAACAAAGCAAGCCTAGGAGCCGGTCTCCTACTCATGATTATGGCATTCCCCTCGCCATCACCGATACTCCGCATAATCCATCGTCCCCACCTCGGGATTTTGACGTTCAAAAGACTTTGATGGATATGCAAAAGAATACTCAAGATGTGCAAAAATGTCAAATGGATATGTCAAGAACCCAACAAGAGCTCTTCGCTTACATTCAAGGGGAAAATGCGGTAAGAGACGCTCGTATGAAGATGCTTGAAACTCAAGTATCTCAACTTGCTTCGGGGAGCTCCTCAAGACAAAAGGGGCAACTACCTTCTCAAGGTGAAACACCGATATTTGAGCATGTAAATGCTATCACCACAAGGAGAGGTACATCCTACAACTCCCCTCCATATCCGAATGAGCAAGAGCCGATGCAAGAACCGACAACGGAAATGACATCTCCGAATCAAGAAGAGCCAAGCTTTGACATGCCAATTGAGGAGCAAGTCTCAAGGGAGGCCGAGAAACCCCAAGAAGACACTCCTCCCCCACTTCAAGCACAAGACAAGGGAAAAAGGAAAGTGTCCTTTGAAGAGTCCACCCTTAATGATCAAAACAACTACCAAATCAAGTTGCCTTACCCATCGAGGCAAATGAAGACTAAGGTGGACACTCATTACGACAAGTTCCTTAGTATTGTGAAGAAATTGGATGTTAGCGTCCCGTTCACCGAACTACTTACCCAAATCCCGGCATATGGAAGATTTATGAGAGAAATCCTAGCTAGGAAGAGATCCGTCGACAAGGAAGAGACCGTAGCGTTCACTAGGGTGGTGAGCGAGCTTATTCAAGGATCCACGCTTCCGAAGTTGAAGGACCCGAGTAGTTTCTCTATCCCATGCACCATCGGCAACTACAAGATCAAGAGAGCTATGTGTGATTTGGGCGCGAGTGTGAGTATTATTCCTTACACCATTTGTGAGCGATTAGGATGACGGAGTTGAAGTGTACGTCCATTACACTCCAAATGGCCGATAAGTCTCTTAACCGACCATTGGGAATGTTAGAGGATGTGCCGGTACAAATAGGGAAGTTCTTCATTCCGGTCGACTTCATTGTGGTTGACATGCCGGAGGATGCTAACACTCCCATCATCCTTGGACGCCCATTTTTACACACCGCCGGTGCCGTGATCGATGTGAAGAAGGGTAGGATCACTATTCAACTAGGCGACGAGGAGTTAGTGTTTGACCTTCAAGGCAACACTTCGCCTATGACCGAGACATGTAATATGATCCATGCCACGGAAGACATCGATCTAGGGGAAGGATCGGGACAAAGCTTGAAGGAGTACTCTTATGTACTTGAGGATGATGACTCCGATTTGGAGGAAGATGAGTGCCCAATTCATAGGTTTGACGACAAGTTGCTAAGCAAGGAAGAAGATGAGCCTCCCTTGGGGCCACATGATGACCGGTGAACGTTTGGGTATATCCCCAAGGACCAAAAGTACAAGTTCAAGTCGTTGAACTTGGATGAGCGGGATGCCCCGGGAACGTCTAGGCAAGGCCATGGGGAGCCTTGGGATGTGGTCGGTTATATGACATGCTTGATTGAAGACTTCTCTAGGGCCTTCGACTTGTTCTTACGTGCTCTTGATGAAGATGGAACCGGTTGGAGTATTGTTGAAAAAGAATGAAGATTATACCACCTTGGTTTGACGGAGTTCCACAAGAACCGTCTCATTGTATATATCTCTTTCTTGTAGTTAGTGGTTTTTTTGTGAATTCTTGTTATTTGGATTATTGATGAGCGAGGCAAGGGAGAGAATTTGATGCTTGAATTGAGTTTGTTGGATAGGTGAAGTGAAGATATCCCTAGAAAGGATTGGCTATGGTATACCTTGGATTTTAGGCACGAGGATCGGGTTTTTGAAACTTGGAACAAGTTTTTGGGATCGTGGAGGTCGAAGAAGACTCATCCCGATCGGGATGAGGCGTCCCGACCGGGAAGGGTAAGGCTTCCCGATCGGGAAGGGTGACTTCCCGATCGGGAAAGGTGCGCTGGATTTCGAGCTTACTTTGGGCTCGTCCCGACCGGGATGAGGGCGTCCCGACCGGGAAGGTTGTGGCATCCCGACCGGGAAGGACCCGTCCCGATCGGGATGGGTGTGCCATGATTCGAGCTCACTGTGGGTCCGTCCCGACCGGGATGAGGTCGTCCGGACCGGGACGGGTGAGGTAACCCGATCGGGATCAGTCTTCCCGACCGGGATGGTCCTCTGCTCCCCCTTTGTGATTCTTCTTCGCAAATCGAGTCCACCCAACCGTTTTATGCCCCCTCCCAACCTCCCTAACTACCCTAGCCTTACCATATGCCCCATGTACTTCATCGTCATGCCCTCACTCCACTTCCTATTCACTTTACACCAACTCTCACATCAAATACCATCCCCTCACACCATTACTATCCCGACCATGACTCCTTCTTGAGTGTGAAGCGAGATGGCACCCGAGAAGACAAGCGACGAGCCTTCAATGATCATCGAGACGATGGAGCAAGTGAGTTACTAACCGCTCGGTTTGGTAACTATCCTTACTTTTCCGTCTTTTTATCGCTTGTTTTTCATTGTTTGCCCCCCTTCCCTTGAGTCATGGGATCTTAGTGGCCTTCGAGGCCGTAGTATGGTTGCTCCCGACTCCCGATGACGTGATTACGTCGAGAGTCAATCGATTAGTCCAATTTACAAGATTTTCACCCCTTTTTAGGAGTTAGTCGGATTTGGACGGAATCCGGGCTAGGTGACTTGATTACACCTAGCCCTCCCCTCCCATTTCCTTTTATTTTCTTATTTTTATTTTTCTTCCCCCTTCCATATCTTTTCCTTGTCTCGGCCCATGGTGACTTGACTACACCCCGGCCGGACACCTTCTACCCTTTTCTTCACCTTATTTTTGATTTTTAGCTTTATTTTCGTAGTTTCTTTTCTTTTTCTTTTGTCTCTCCGCACCCTACGATCGAGCATGAGGACATGGCTCGATTTAAGTGTGGGGGAGCGATATTCTAGCATAGTTAGTTTTATTTTCTTAGTTTTTCGAAAAAAATCTTAAAAATCCCTAAAAATTTGAATTTTTTTCACAAAAATCAAAAAAGATTTTTCTTTTGTGTGTTTTCCTTTTGTGTCATTGTGTCGTATATTTGTTTTGTGTGCGTGTTTGCCTCCCTTTTTTCTCCTTATAGGTTGCCCAATCGCCGTTAGCTTTGGTGAGCTTTCAAGACTTCCGGTAACATCTCTTCATCCCTTTTTCCCTCTTTGCTTCTTGTGAGTTTGGAGGAGATTTGTGATGATGTGTGCTCGGGAGGAGCTTTGTAAAGATTGTGGTGGATTTGGAGACTTGTTTGGATGATAGGGGTGGTGTTTGTTTTGTCTATGTGTTTTGTTTTACCTTGTTTTGTTCTTGTTTTGTTGCTCTTGTTTCTTTTTCTTTCGTTCGTTTTCGTCGTGTCTTTGTTTTGTGTTGTGTTGTGTGTCTTGTGCGTAAACCGTTTTCGAAAACCCGGTTTAGAGGCTAGTGTGTGAGTGTCTATCTTTCCCCTCCTAGTAGTGTAAATCGAGTCTTGGACTCTAGCCTAGTAGAATGACCCTAAATCAATGATTTCGTTGGTCCTTTACCTTGAGTCCACCTAGCTTACTAGGGATTTACTACGGGATTTGCACCTTTGACCATTATGACCACCCACGGTGTGAAAAGGCCTTGGTTACCGAGTCTCGTCCCCTAGGTGACCGTGTTTAGGTGTTTGATTAGTCCAAGTTCTCCACTTTTTGTGGGTTTGAAGGGAAGGACGCTCCCCGACTCTCCCATTCACCTACCTCCTACACATTCCACACAAATAAAATGCAATTTGTTGATTTCTCTCTTTCCCAATTGTCAAAGAAATGCCAAAAATGCCAAATCTTGCCAAAAGGGCAAAGAAAAGAAAAAGAAAGAAAAAATGAAAGAAAGAAAAGAATGAAGAAAAAAAAGAAAAGGCACAAAAGCCAAAAAGAAAATAGAAAAGAAGAAAAAAAATGGCATGGCAAAACAAATCAAAACGTCGAAAAGAAAGAAAATGCCAAAAGAAAACCCGTCTCACAAAAAGAAATCCCCACAAAAATAAGCCTTTTTCCGACTTTTACCGTGAAGAGCCTACCAAAGGACCGAGTTCCGAGGAAGGATGATAGCGGCATTAGTCGGTCTTCCCTCATTTTGCATATTTCCACCTTTTTACTTGGACTAGTTAGGCGGTTTTGGACACGGGATGACCCTCTTGGCTCACGCTAAAGGGGGCGGGGTCTCACTTACCTACAGTGTCGACTAACACCGTGGATCATCACTTCCCACTCCGCCGATCGTCCCGTAGTACGTTTTTAGAAAGTTAGGAGGACCTAGGTAAGTTACCAACGTTTTTGTTGATTTATCGTCATACTATTAGGGTTTAGTTCACCTCGGTTTGTATTGCTAGCTTGGGAACATTGTCACTTACCTCAAGTCCTAAACCGGTGCTTCTTTCACCGCTTTTAGAGGGAAGCGGTATTTCTTTTGTTTTGGGTGCAACCGTTTATGTGTTTGTTTTTTTTGTGTTTGTTTGTTTATGTGTTTTGTGTCCAGTTGCATCCACAGTTTTGTCGCAAGACCCAACTTGCCTTGCGGAATGCACTTGTCCTCCAAGTGCACTCGCGTGAGTTGAAGGGGCGTAGGGTGCGCTAATACCCATTCGACTAGTGTAGTAGTTAATATGTGCTTACTCGAGGGCGAGTAAGGGTTAAGTGTGGGGGAGTTGATAAGTGTAGTTTGTAGTGCCTATTTGTTGTGTTTTGGTCCCTTTTTCCTCGTGGAATCGCTCCTTTGGAGCGATTCATGGGCTTCTTATGCTTCCTTTAGTTCGTTTCAGGTTCCCGAGGCCGAATTGGAAGAGTTGGAGCGATTTCGACTCCATACATACACATTTTGGAGCCAACGAGATAAAGGAACGATGACTCGAGACCTTGGAATCGACCCCGAGACCTTGGGATCCAATCCCGAGCCTTCGAGACCCGATCGCGAGTCCCGAGAATCAGTGGGAAGCCCATGAGAGGCAAGGAAGGACCAAAGAGATTAAGGAAGGCATACAAGACCCATCCCGTTCGGGATGGCCTCATCCCGTTCGGGATGGCCTCATCCCGTTCGGGATGGGGTGCTACATTAGGATGGCTGCTGTGAGCCCATCCCGGTCGGGACCAACTCGTCCCGATCGGGATGACAGAGCCGTCCCGATCGGGATGATCCGTCCCGGTCGGGATGGGCTACAGCTCACCCGCACTTCTTCTTTTCTTCTCCTTCACTCTTGTACCCATATATATATTCCCTTCTTGTAATTTTAAGGGATCTTATCTCACCATACATTAGTTTAAGCCTCCAAAACCCTAGATTTACTCTCACTCATTAGTTCTAATCTCTCCTTAATCCTTAGTTAATCATTGTAATTAATCTTGTATTAAGAAGATTCTTGAAGATTATTCCAAGATTGACAACCTTGGGGTTCTATTTGGGTTTCTTATTTATACAAGTTCGCATCTTTTCCTCATCTAGTATTGGTATAATCATCTCTACTCTTGTTCTTAGTTTATTTAATCTTGTTTGAATCTTTTCATATTGTTATTGTTATTACTCTTGTTATTCATTATGGATGCTTTTTTAGTGGTATTGATTTCCTTTATGATTGTTAGTTTGTTCTTTATTATGAGTGAGTAGTCTTCTTGTGGGGTTAGTAGGGGGATTAGGGGTAGATTATGGATGATTAGGGTTGATTAAGGGGAAAAGGTTACATCTTTGTTGTTAGTCACATTGTAGGCACTCTATGTGTTTGTTGATATGCTTGTGTGAGTTGTAGTGGCCATGCTTCCCATACTTGTGTTCATCTTCTCATTGATTGCTTATTTTGTGGAAATGTTGAGAATAGTCATAGTCACGAGAGTGCCGACTAGGGTCTAAGTTGCGAGAGCCCGGACTCACCTTGACATCGGTCTAAGTTGCGAGAGCCCGGACCGACTCTAGCGATTAGGAGACACCTTTACCCTTGATCACCCCAATTACCCTTCTACCTCTATGAACCCGACCTACCCCACTTCTTTCCATATTTGATACATCTTCTTAGTTAGACATCGTTTACTCTAGTTTATTTGTTAGATCGATCATTAGTATTGTTTAGCATTGATAGTCTAGTTCTTATTCCTCCTCCTCAATAGTTTTCCTTTTATCACTTCTTCGTGTTTGTTGGTAATCTAGTCTCGTTTTAGGCCAACCTAGTCTAAACTTTGATATACCATCCTCGTGGATACGATCCCAACTTACCCTAGCTACTCACTAGGTTAGTCGGTGTTATATTGATCGGCTAGGGACGTGACAAATCCCTACCATCAGACGCCTTGCCGGAGACAGAAAAGAACCATTCCATGAGCCAATTCTTCTAAGAATTTGATCACAAATCCTTTGTGAAATACTTCTTGATCTCGTATCACTAATATCCGGTACTCCAAGATACTTGCCTAGCCTTGTGCATGGTCTTAGTTTAAATAAATTCAAGCTATCCCTTATAATTCCAAGATTACAGTTTAGGCTAAATACCATAACTGACTTCTCCTTATTAGTTTCCTGCCCCGAGAGAACACAGTATTTAGCCAGTAATTTATGAAAATTTACAATATTATCCCGAATTCCTTTTAAGAAGAAAAGAGAATCGTCAGCAAAGAAAATGTGTGAGATATTCGGAGTTGCTTTGGCCACTCGCATACCAACAACCTCCCTATATCCACTCTGAACAAGGTTCCTGGATAAAACCTCCGTGCAGATGACAAATAAGTATGGGGAAGGAGGATCACCTTGCCGTAGACCACATGAAGGTTTAAAGAATCGTAAAGGAACTTAATTAATCAAAATAGCATAAAACACAGTAGTAACACACCGCATGATGAGGTCAATAAATTGACCTAGGAAGCCAAAACTTTCCGATCTCGAGGGTAATTTAATTACTCTTATTCGTGCTAGATCCGACGAAGACGGTTATTTAATTGATTCAGATCTCGATTAAGGTAACATTGACACGTTACTCGGTATTGTGTGATGTTATTGTTGTAGTTGCATGTATAGAAATTAGTGTTTGTTAGACAATATATGTATGTCTCGTTTTTAATAACAAAGACTTCAAGCGTAAATTTTCACATGTTTCGTTATTTTAAATCGTTTTTACGAGATTTGCGAATAAGTCTTTCTTTTAATTATTAAAAAGTATTATAAGGCCGAGACTAAAACATACACCTAATAATTTTATTTTATAATTTTTGTGATTTCAAAGTATGAATTATCAAATTGAAAGTTTTATTGTTTTTAATAAAGTTACAGCATGTTTCAGAATCTGATAGTGTTTTTGTGCTAATTAATAATCTATTTTAAAGACTTTATTTACGAAAACATTGAAATGAGACAACTATTTATTTAAAGTCTAATTTATGCCTATTTAATTTTGTAAAATAATTTCGTAAGATGGGGATGAAAATACTCGTTTCTTTCACTGTTCTATTAGAGCACGGAGGGAGCAGAATAAAGTCATAACTATCAGGGACAAAGAAGGTAGACCGTGCAGTGACAATGCAGCGATTGAAGTAGCTTTCCTGGCCTATTACAAAGATCTGTTGGGTAGTGCAAATGTTGTGCAGGCGGTTAGTCATCCTGTCATACAAAGAGACGGTTGATAAATACTGACCATGAGGCTCAGCTTTGCAGGGATGTCACAAAAGAAGAAATACTGGAGGCTCTTTACTCTATACCTATTGATAAAGCACCGGGGCCGGATGGATATTCGTCTAAGTATTTTTAAGATGCAAGAGAAGTAATTGAAGGGGATCTAGTTGGAGCAGTACAAGAATTCTTCTCCTCTGGCAGACTACTAAAGCAAGTTAATGCGACTGTTCTTACTTTAATTCCTAAGAAGGTAAACCTTGAAACTGTCATGGACTTTCGTCCTATTGCTTGTTGCAATGTAGTATATAAGTGTATTGCGAAGCTATTAAGTAATCGCCTGGCTGGGGTATTGCCTGATATAATTAGCATGAACCATAGTGGATTTATACCTGGTAGGGACATTGTAGATAATATCTTAATCTGCAGGACATTGTTCGCCTGTACAATAGGAAGACTTGCTCCCCTCGGAGTATTATGAAAATTGACCTTAGGAAAGCTTATGATTCGATAGAGTGGAGTTTTCTTAGAGGGATGCTAGAGGGTTTGCGGTTTCCTTTAAAATTGATTAATTGGATTATGGAATGTGTGTCCTCTACATCTTATACTTTGTCATTGAATGGGTCGCAATTTGGGTATTTCCAAGGAAGAAGGGGCATACGCCAGGGAGATCCCATGTCTCCATTTTTGTTTGTCATTTGTATGGAGTATCTCACCCGTATTCTTGATGTGGTTACTGAAAGGCAGGATTTCCGCTAACATCCTCTTTGTAAGGGGGTCAAGTTGAGCCATCTATGCTTTGCGGACGACTTACTAATGTTTTGACGAGGAGATCAAGAATCCAATAGATTATTACTTAGAGGTATGCTCACTTTTTCAGCAGCTTCTGGGCTCAATATGAATAAGGAAAAGTCTGAAATCTACATGAATGGAGTGCGAGATAATGAGAAAAGAGCTATTTTATCTATGTCTGGGTTCAACCAAGGTACTTTTCCCTTTAAATACCTTGGTGTTCCGATATCGTACAAGCGAATAACCAATGCGGAATGTGCTGTATTAGTGGAGAAAGTGGTTAAGCGAATTAGAGGTTGGGGTGCTCGAAAGCTGAGTTATGCAGGCCGTTTGGTGCTCATTAGAGCGGTTTTAAGTCGATTACATGATTACTGGGCGCGTATCTTTCTCCTGCCGGCTGGAGTTATTAAGAAGATTGATGCGGTTTGTAGGAATTATCTTTGGTCAGGAGAGAGTGAATATGGTAAAATCCCTTTGGTGGCATGGAAGGATTGTTGCAGGTCTGCTAAATATGGTGGTTTGGGGATTGTAAATAGTATGGAATGGAATATTGCGTCTTTAGGTAAATACTCTTGGTGGTTAGCCCAAAAGAAGGATCACCTTTGGATTAAGTGGGTCACTCATATATATTTAAAACAGGTGGACTGGTTCGATTATATTCCGTCTCCTAATTCCAGCTGGGCGTGGAGACAGATATGTAAAGTTCGGGACAAACTTAGAGGGGGGTATAGTGGCCGTGACTGGAGTGGTGGCTCATATACCACTAGGCTTGGTTACGAGTGGCTGCAGTCCCCTAGTATGAAGACTCCGTGGGTGGACTATGTGTGGAATAGGCACTCTATACCCAAGCATAGAGTCACTAATTGGTTAGTAGTACAGAATAGGCTTCTAACACGAGATAGGCTGATTAATTTTGGGATGATAGCGGAGGAGAGTTGCTTCCTTTGTGGTATTGGCAAAGAGTCCAAGGAACACTTATTTTTTGAGTGTTGCTATTCTAAACAAATACTTGCAGGGTTGACAAAGTGGTTACAAATAAAAGGGAATATGGAACTCAACAATTTCTTTGATTGGAGATGCCCTTCGCTACTACAACGTAAAATTATTCAAGGGGTCATAGCTGCTGCAGTATATTACATTTGGAGGGTACGGAATATAAGCAGGGTGGAAGGATATGTGAGCAGACCTGGAGTTATAATCGGATGTGTTCAGGCGGATTTTAGAAGTCGAATTCATTTTATTAGTCCCATTTTGAGTTGTAATCGGGTATGGGTCGAGAACTTATAGTAGCTATTCTTGTGGTAGGCAATTGAATTGTCTTTAATTGTATGGTGCAAAATGATTTCACTGATTATAATATATAATTCACATTTCACCAAAAAAAAAAAAAAAAAATTCGTAAAATAATTCCAAGTGGTTTGGTCAAAATAAATTGTGTATTAACAAGTGTCAAATTAATCGTGAATCTTTCAGTTGTGATAAGATTTGGTTTGAAACATATAATAAACTTTGTATTTAAACTTGTTAATTTATGTATTTAAACTTTAAAGTGTCTAATTAATGTTTCCAATTGGATTTGATTTAAAATAAATTTTTAAACATGTTTTATTAAAGAAATACGATCGAGTGTCTAATTCTGACAGTTTTTAAAATACGAACAAAAACCCATGTTTTATTTGAAATTTGGATTTTCTCCAGAAATAAAACTAAGTTTCTAAAGTTTTTAACCCTACTTGTCTTATGTTGTTTTGATTTTTAATGATTTAATTATGAATTTTATAGTAAGACAGTGCAATTCTTGAAAATCTGTCAATTTGTTATTTAAATACTTTCAATTACTTAAACTTTAATCTTTTTAGAAATAATTATGATTTTGACTTTAATTGACTTTTAATCATGAATTATACATTTATATAATAAATATAATGTTTACGTCTCGAGGCCTAATATTAACTATTTTATATAACTCCTATTTTAATCGATTTCTATTTATAATAGTACCTACTTTTGGAAAGTTATTATTTTAAGAAAAGTTCTATATCTATAAAGTTTTCTCTTTTGAAAAACTTTGTTTTGGAGTTATGGCTTTGTATATCTATATATTTTTATTTTTAAGAAAGGTTCTATATCTATATATTTTAAGAAAGGTTCTATATATATTTTTAGATTGTAGATTGTATATCTTAAGAAAGGTTCTATATCTAAATATTTTTATTGAATTACGATAATGGCTTTGTTTTGGAGTTATGGAATAAGAGAAGTGTACGGGTAGAGTAATACAGTCTAGAATATACGTTTTGCCATCAGCTATAAGGCTAGTGTATCCGAGCGGGATGCAGTGGTTGTTGAACTGGGCATGTTTTTGTCCAAAGGAGTATGTTCATTTTGACCTTAAGTTCGTACCTCACATGTAATAAGACGCCGTCGGGTTGAACTGGGCACATTTGGTGTTCCAGGAAGGGTGTGCATATTTACTTAAGTTAGGACCTCGCATTATAAGTTGCCATCCTATTATGGTTGAGTAGCCTAGTTAGAGACCAAGGTTTGATTTGTTTGAACTAATTTCTCGAAGCTAGTTTTAGTATTCTTCTAGTGAAAGTCTATTCTGTTGCACTGATCCATATCCATAACGCCGTTATTATTATTGGTTAATATTGACTTGCAGGTTGGAAATCGTTTGAATTATTTTACTATATCGTTTTAAATGTTTTCCATTTTGAACTATTTCGATATAATAGTAATTATAATGTCATGTAATATGGCTGGGAGAACGTCGTTGTTACTCCCCACTGAATTGTGGTTCTTATGTTTATAACATGACAGGTATTTTGCTGCTGGGTTTTGGGTGTGAGCTAGCGAGTAGCACGGATCCTACTCTACCTCATTTATATTAATTTTTGGATTGTTAAACCCATTTGGAGATTTTTATTTTTAGCCCGTTTGTATAAAGTGGCATTTGTATTGACTGACCGTTCTTTTTGTAAAGTTTAGAACATCAGTGTGTTTTAATCCCAAATCTGCAGTGTTTCCCCCACTGTATTGCGTTAGAATTTATAGGGGGTTATAGTTGGTATCAGAGCATTATTGCTCCCGATGCTTACACCTGATTTTAGGAAAAAACACCAGTAAATGATTTGAACATTAGTAAAAGATTAGTGAGAGATGAGTAGAAACCTAATTAAGGACTTAACTGTTAGGCTTACATGTTCTTGTAACTCAATGATTAGCATTGGATATTTGTTTTATTTGCCCAAGAAGAAGATGAGTGAACAAGACGTGGACTTGATACTACTCCACATCGGGACAAGACCTACTTATCACTCTCCACATGTGCTGACTCGAGTAGACAACTTGGTGCTACATGGAAGATATAATGGTGACTCTCCAGCTCAAATTCAGTTTGCTCAAGTTACATGCTTGACGATCAAAAGCAGAATAAAAATTGATTAAAAATAAAATCAATCCATAACTGGGTAAAAAATCCATAGTACATAAAAATTATTTAAGCATACCAAGATTCACTACTGCTCGCTAGCCCACCCTCGAGAGTCACATATACCTGTCATTGTTAAAAACATAACAGCCACAATCAGTGAGAAGCAACGTCAATGCTCTCCCAGCCATATTACAAGATTTAAAAAAAAAATGTAATTACTATAAGATGAAAATCGTAAAAACGAAAAAAGGTGAAATATTATAATAAAATAAGCTTTGAAAGAAAACATAAAAGAAAATTTTTGCCAACCTGCAAATAAAGTTTATCGATGATGATGATGATGATGATGATGATGATGATGATGATGATGATGATGATGATGATGATGATGATGATGATGATGATGATGATGATGATGATGATGATGATGATGATGATGGCGTTATGGATAAAATCAGTGTCAAAGGCTAGACTTTCACTAAGAGAATACTAAAACTAGCTTCGAGAACTTTAGTCTTAACACATATCAGACTTCAGTCTCTAGTCAAGGCAACTCAACCATAATAGGACGACGACTTATATATGCGAGGTCCTAACTTAAGTAAATGGATACACCAACCTTATAGTTGATGGCGAAAACGTAAACCTCCGTATTTATTACTCTAAATCTTACACTTGTCCTTATTCCATAACTGCAAAACATAGTCATTATCCATATTCAAAGATATAAACATTGTAAATAACATGAGGATAAAAGAAGTAGTCATGATATTCTAAAAGAGAAAATTTTCTATTTTAGGAAAATTTCTAAAAATAAAGTCATATCAAAGTATCAAAAATACTAGTTCATACTATCACAACATTTTTAATAAATAATATAGATTTTAAAAACTAATACTTTCGACCTTAACGATATTAATTGTTAAAATGAGAATAATTGGGTTTATGAAATTATTGAAACATCATACAAGTGTTTATAAAATGATTAAAAATGCCTTAAAAATTTTAGTACTACTAATAAGGGTGCTTTCAAAATTTATAAAACTAAAATTCCCTAATTATTAATAGTTTCTACAAAACAAGCAAAAGTAGGATTTTACGGCGAATACCGATACAAATCATTTAACGTCTTTTATTGATTAAACACTTAAACAAACTTAGAACATCGTAAGGGGTGATTTAACTTATAATCTTTCAGATTTCAAAACTTTCAAAATAGCTGGAAAAATAATTTATTTAGCTGAAACGGAATATTTTATCGGTATTGGCGCTAGAAATGCCCTAATGCCCTCTAAGGCAATTTTTAGGCGACGAAGGGACGATCGGAAACTTGACTAAGCTCTTATCAATGGCACGAAATTCAGCAAGCAAGACAAAGAGCAAGAGGAAAAGTTCATTGCAATCGTTGAAGGAGAAATTTAACAAGGAGAAACTACATGATGGGAAGAAGTCGGGGCCTGATGAGAATGATGTTCTACGTACTAAACCTATGCATGACATCATGGGCATCGCTGGACTTGATTTCGATGATGATGAGATTGTTGAATGTAGCATATGAATCACGTAGAGGGGAAAGAAGAATTCTAAAACGAAGAATATTGATACTAAGGATATTATAGATGATGTAGGTGTTGCTTTAGAAACTCCTGCACAAGAGAAGGAGGAGGAGTTGATACACTTCCAAGATGAGGACATTCAAGAAGAGTTACAGTATTCGCATAATGCTGTATACTGCTATATCCTGGGGGCTAATCCACCATGGGAAGTTGTCCAAGGATATGTTCATCGAGTTTGGGGTAAGTATAGAATAGACAATATTTCGTTCCTTCCCAATGGAATTTTCTTGGTGAGATTTAAACAGTTGAAGGATAAGGAGGTTGTACTGCAGTTAGATTATCATATGTTTGATAGTAAGCCTCTGATAGTGAAGAACTGGACACCTGACACAAACCTGTTGAAGGAAGATGTTAAGGTGGTGCCTTCCTGGATTAGACTCCATGAACTGCCTTTGCCCTACTGGGGTAAAGGCCTTCCTAGAGTTGCTGGAATTGTTGGGAAGTTCCTCAAAGCAGATCAACCAACGACAAAAAAAAGAAGACTGGGGTTTGCTAGAGTATTGATAGAACTCCATGTAGACCAGACACTGCCTGATAGTGTGAAGTTCAAGGATGGAAAAGGAGATGTTATTACAGTAAGGGTGGACTATGAATGGAAACCTATCTTATGCCAGAAATGCAAGGGATTAGGACATGCTACGACTCTTTGCAGAAAAAATCCAGGCCTAGAGAAGAGAAAAGAACTCACAAAGGTTTGGATTCCTGCTCCCCCGAAAGCAAAGCCAGTGACAGAAAGACAAAGAGTGCAGCCTGTGGTTGTACCTCCCAACCCAATTCGAACAACTAGAGTGGAGACACAAAATAAGGGTGCTCAGAGTGACTCAAGAGGAGGTACTCCTACTTATGCTGATATAGTGGGGGAAAAAGAAAGGAATGAGGACAATGGGATAGAAGGATCAACTCCAAATGTTTTCCATGATGATGCATAAATTAAGCTTTTGGAATGTGAGGGGTATGAACAATGTAAATAAACAAAAGGTAATAAACGTTTTCTTGCATAATAATGATATTAGTCTATTTTGGTTATTAGAGACTAAAATAAAGTTAGCAAATATCAATAATGTGATGACTACCCTGTGTAATGGATGGAGTGTGGCTACTAACTGCCATCAGCACAAGGGGGTAGAGTGTGGATGTTATGGAGGCCAGTTCAATATGATGTGTGGATTTTGCGCTCTCATGCCCAATATGATGCGAATACCAATAGCAGCGGAAATCGAAAATTGATAGAGGTGATTACCGTTCAAGACCTATTGAGTAGTAATCAAATATTAGAGCTCGAAACGCGTCGAACGGTAATGAAACCGATTGTAACTCGATAACCAGAGAAGCACGCAAGCTATTTTCTTTGTTTGTTATCATCCAAGATCGACAAAACTGAAAACAAAGCCTACTTCTTATAGCCATGGATCGACTGTTACAAACTATTGCTATGTCAAGCAATTATTATACTAAATTAATATATAATAGTAACTAATGATATCTAATTATTCCTCTGTTGTTTCTCTGCCTTTATTACTTAGATTAATTTGATTACTCTTCCTTACTCGGTCATCCCTAGTATTTTCATCCTAGTACAAGCCCGATTATTACTCGTTCCCAAATACATACCACGAGTCATCTTTTCCGTCACAGGCTCGTTGTTATTGAATAATACCGCTTCATCTAAACCTGTATCATCCCCTCCCCCTTTAAAAGGAATTGTCCTCAATTCGGCAATCCCGTCATCGTCAATATAAGGAGATAGATCACCAAAAATTAAATGTAGCGTGCACACCATGATCACCCGAAAGCTCAATTTTATAAGCATCGTCACTCCCTGTTTTTAAGGTCCTTCGGCTCGAGGCATAAGCCTGTTTTTCCTCTTGCTTGGAAATCGCTCCTCTATTTGTCCACCTTTCTGCCCAACTTCACTCACAACTCGTTGTTCACTAGCAAATAAAGTCAAGATAAATTTCTTACCTCGATTATTACTCGTAGAACGAATATCTTGATACGTCATAGGTTTTAACACGATTTTTTCCCTTGTCTTGTAACTCATATTCGTTACTCCTCCCACGATGCACGACATTCCTATCAAATTGCCACGGACGCCCCAAAAGTACATGACAAGCATCCATAGGAATTACGTCACACAATACTTCGTCCCGATACGAACCCATTGCTAAGCAAATGCGCACCTGTTTTGACACTTTCACTTTATTCCCGTCATCGAGCCAATGTAAAGCATAGGGTCTTGGGTGGGCCGTGGTGGTCAGCCCAAGTTTAGGAACGATCTCGCTTGAAGCAACGTTGGTGCAACACCCTCCATCGATGATCATACTACACCATTTGTCCCCAATTTGACACTTAGTACGAAATATTTGATCCCGTTGTTCCGAATCACTCGGCCCTGACTTGGTTTGTAAAGTACGAAGGACTAGAGTCGTGTCATATTTTGGAGCACTATAAATCTCAATTTCCTCCTCCTCACCGTCCCCTTCCTCAAAAACAAATACGGTCCCCAACCTTTCCCTTTCTTCCTCATCTAACAACTCATCCCGGGCAACCATAGCTTCTCGTAATGTCACAACCCGTTTGTTTGGACAAGCGTTTTGATAGTGCCCAAAGCCCTGACACTTAAAGCATCGTACCCTCGACAAGCTAGTCTCTTTAGGTGAGTCCGATATTTTAGAGGTAGTCTTAGGTATGGCATAAGAAACAGGGGTAAACACGGGTTTAGGGACCGTGTCAGGATCACTACCCGACTCGTTTTTAAACCCCCACAAAACCTGCTATATTCCCCACTTGAACCCTCATATCTCGACTTCCCAAGTACCTCTAATTTTACGCATAAACCACATAAAGTATTGAAATCCGCATAAGGATACAATTCGAGGGAATCAGCATTGTTACGATTCAAACCACATAAAAACCGTGACATTTTTTGTTCCTCATTCTCCTCTAATTCGCCCGTCAAGGCCAATTTCTCAAACTCATCAATATATTCACCAATAGTCATTTTTCCTTGTATTAAATCCGCAATTTTTCGATACAAATTCAGTCTATGTGTGGTAGGCTCATACCTTTTCCCGAGTTTGCGTTTTAAGGATTCCCAAGAGAGGATCTTCTCCTTACCGGCTCGTGCTCGTTTGGATTTCACACCCTCAAACCATAATGATGCTCCCTTACCCAATTTTAGAATTGCGTACTTACATCTCTTCTCATCGCTAAGGTTTTTAAAATCGAACATACGTTCAATCTTCCGCTCCCATTCCAAGTAATTTTCGGGATCTGTGCTTCCGGTGAACTCGGGAAGTTCCGTGACCTTGAACTCGTCAGGCTTGGAACGCGGCCCAGTTTGAACGCCGGCACGCAACAAGTCTCGTAACTGAGAAAGTAACATATCATCGTCAAATTCTGTCATGTTTTGGGATTTTTTTATTTGTTTTTAGAGATAGGCAACAGACTACGAAGAACAGGGACAATACACGAGGACCGTCTCGATTTAAGGAATTCAAGATCCGAAGCTTTGATACCACAAATGATGCGAATACCAATAGCAGTGGAAATTGAAAATTGATAGAGGTGATTACCGTTCAAGACCTATTGAGTAGTAATCAAATATTAGAGCTCGAAACGCGTCGAACGCTAATGAAACCGATTATAAATCGATACCCAGAGAAGCACGCAAGCTATTTTCTTTGTTTGTTATTATCCAAGATCGACGAAACTGAAAACAAAGCGTACTTCTTATAGCCATGCATCGGCTGTTACAAACTATTGCTACGTCAAGCAATTATTATACTAAATTAATAATAGTAACTAATGATATCTAATTATTCCTCTGTTGTTTCTCTGCCTTCATTACTTAGATTAATTTGATTACTCTTCCTTACTCGGTCATCCCGAGTATTTTCATCCTAGTACAAGCCTGATTATTACTCGTTCCCAATACATACCACGAGTCGTCTTTACCGTCACAGGCTCGTTGTTATTGAACAATACCGTTTCATCTAAACCCGTATCACAATATATCCATGCCAAGGTAACTGTTAGGGGGACAAGGGCTAGTTTTGCTATCACCTTTGTCTATGCTCACAATGATGGTGCAGACAGGAAAGAGTTATGGGACCAACTGAGGGGTATTGCAGTGAACATACAGGGTCCGTGCGCACTTGCGGGAGATTTTAATACTGTTATCAATCCTACGGAAATATTGGGAGGAATTTTTAAGCAGTAAGATATAGATGACTTTTTTCACTGTCTTAATGATTGTGATATGACAGACATGATTGCTTCTGGAGCTTACTTTACAGGGAACAACAAACAAGATCCTAGTCACAGGGTGTGTAGTAGGCTTGATAGATTTTTGATTAACTCTGAATAGAGTAATAAGTTCCCTGATATTTTTACGCATTTCCATCCAGAGGGGCTTTATGATCACACTCCTTGTGTGGTTAAAAGAAAGGATATGATGAACAAGAGGGGGTCTTCATTCAAATTCTTTGACATGTGGACAAAGCATCCTGATTTTATGAATATAGTGTGTAGGAGAGCTAGGGGGAGGTCATTGCAGGAACTCCTATGTTCCAAGTGGTAAAGAAACTGAAAGCTCTTAAAATCAAGCTTAAGGAACTAAATAGAGCAGCTTTTTCAGATATTGACCTTACAACTACAAAAGCAACTAGAGAACTTACCTCAATTCAGTTGAGATTGATGCACGATAATCTGAATGAGGCATTATTTACTGAAGATAGGCAAGTTTTTGAACAATTGAGAGGACTGATGGAGTCTCAGTAAAGTTTTCTAAGCCAAAGAGCTAAGGCATCCTAGATCAAAGATGGGGATGCAAACACTGCGCATTTTCATAGGGCCATCAAACATAGAACTCAACAAAATAAGGTCCTGCAAATTAAGGACATGGACGGAACCTACAGACTGATCATATGGGTATTTAGCAGGCTTTTATATCATATTATGTGAATCTGCTAGGTTGCTGCAATGAAAATGAGAGGGTGAGACAGGAGGTCATTAATCAGGGGAGCGTCTGTACTGCTCATCACATATCTATTATGGAATCCCCTATCACTGATAAAGAGATTAGGGACATTATCTTCTTGATTCCTAATGAAAAAGCCCCGGGACCAGACGGTTATACAAGTGGATTTTGTAAGCGAACTTGGAATATAACTGGGGAAGGAGTATGCTATGCAGTCAAAGATTTTTTCAGAACTGGTAAATTGCTGAAACAGATAAATGCAACCACACTGACCTTGATTCCTAAGTGTGATAGGCCTGATTCTGTGAAACATTTTAGGCCTATAGCTTGTTGTAACTTAATTTATAAAGTTATATCTAAAGTGCTGTGCAATAGGCTTGTAAAGATACTTCCTGATCTGGTGAATGAGGTTCAAGGGGTTTTTGTTCAGGGGAGATCCATAATTGAAAACATACTGATTTGTCAAGACATTATGCAGCATTATACTAGGAAGAATGCTTCCCCTAGATGCTTATTCAAAATCGATCTCCAAAAAGCTTATGATTCTGTTGAATGGAGGTTTGTGGATGAGCTCCAAAAAATGCTACAGTTCCCTAATCATTTTAGAGCCTAATCATGACTTGTATCACTACTCCTCAATTTACTTTTAGCCTAAATGGGAGCAATTTTGGCTATTTTCATGGAAAAAAGGGACTGAGGCAAGGGGACCCTATCTCCCCCCTTTCTCTTCACCCTTTGTATGGATTACCTTAGTAGAATGCTGAAGTTTGCAACAGATAAATGACCTTTCAAATATTATCTAATCTGCAAGCAGCTCAAGCATACACACTTAGTGTTTGCAGATGATCTGATGATGTTTTGCAAGGGAGAGCCTCAATCCATTATGCTTCTGGTAAGGGCCTTGTCCCCCTTCTCTAAAGCTTCTAGATTAACCCTAAACACTTCAAAATCAGCCATATATTTCAATGGGATGAGGCAGGAGACTAAAGAGGAGATTCTTAGTGCAACTGGGTTTACTGAAGGTGAGATTCCCTTTACTTACCTGGGTATACCAGTTAAAACTAAGAGACTAAACAAACAAGAGTGCTCTAGACTAGCTGAAAAGATGTTAACAAGAATAAGAAGCTTGGGGGCTAGGAAACTATCATATGCGGGAAGAGTTGTGCTTATTAACTCAGTCCTGAACTCTTTGTACAATTACTGGGCCACCATTTTTCTGATACCTAAGGGTGTTATAAGTAGAATCGAGACCGTCTGTAGGAATTTCCTATGGGAGGGGTCTGCTGAATATAGACGTGTCCCTCTTGTATCCTAGGATATTGTCACTAGACCGAAGGTGGAAGGAGGCCTTGGCATTAAACATGCAAGAATATGGAACACTGCAGTTGTGGCGAAGCTAGTAAACTGGCTGTATGATAAGGAAGACAAACTTTGGGTGAGATGGATTCAACACAACTACCTCAAAGGAAAGGAGTGGCACTCCTATACCCCCCCCCCCCCCGATGTAGCTTGGACCTGGAGGTCAATTGCAAAGCAAAGGAGAAACTGAAAGATGGATAAGAGGAGGATACTTGGATAACAGATGCTCAAGGGTACTTAATTGCAAGGGGGTGCATGTGGCTTTCTGTAACTCACCCTAAACCGGATTGGTTTCAACTAGTCTGGAATCACCGGAATATACCGAAGCATGCCATGATTACATGGATTATGCTCAACAAAGGATTAAATACTAAAGATATAAACTGATGAGGTTTGGATGCTGCCCTGATGACAACTGCTGCTTATGCAATGCGGCCCCTCAATCTGCTCAACATTTATTCTCTGACTGTGTTTACAGGACAATAATTAAATCCAAGCTGGAACATTGGCTGCAGAGCCCCTTCCCACCAGACTACAAAGTGCCAGATGATCCTGTTGGCAGAACTTTAGCCATGACTATGAATGCTTACCATCATAGCATATGGATGATGAGGAATAAGGCATGTCTTGAGGGATACCTCCTAGACCTTGGGAGAGTAATCAGTTCAGTGAAGATAGAGATCAAAGCAAGGCTAAATGGAGTGCTGCAGAGTCATCACATAAAGCAAGCTGAAATAGATACTATTAATGCTCTTTTGTCGAAGGATTAGCCTTGTAATTGTGACTGTTATTTTGATATAATATACCTCACATTTCCACCAAAAAAAGAATATTTTATCGATAATTCGTAACTTTGCTCAATAATCGGTACTACCATTTAAAGACTTCAATAAATAGTGTAAAAATTACGTAAATTAGTTAAAAGACATATTTTGACATTCTGTCCAGAAAAATAAATTTTCCAGAATATGTAAACTCGGTATTAAAGGGTTTTTACGTTAATTGTCTAATCTCGACGATAATGATTAATAAAAATAGTAACTACAAAATGATTTAGGTAGAAATAACAAAAAATTATGATTATACTTAAAATTTGGGATTTTCCAGAAACTTAATATTTTTCCAGAAGTTCAAAATTCCAGATTTAGAAATATGTACAATGATTTGGGAATTCTTTTTTTTATATGTATGATTTGTTGTTTTGATCAAGCCTGGTCCGTTGATCTCAATCAGATCTAACGGTCCAGATTGTGCCTCAATGGTTGCAGGAAGTTTGGTTGTCTCAATGGATCCCGAGTATATATATATATATATATATATATATATATATATATATATATATATATATATATATATATATATATATATAATGTTTTGGATGATTTGTGATAATTTCATATTTTTATGATATTTTAAATACCGTTTATTGAATTATTACCGATTTCGGACAAAAATGATTAAAAACCGATTTTTAGTTCTTGTACGTAAATATTTTATTTTAATCTGAAATTCGACGTGGAAGACTTTCTGATGAAAAATAATGTCCTGTATTTTTTCATATTCGAAATATTTAAGTGGGTAAATTAATTAATCGTTTTAAAACATCGTTTATCGTTAAAACTGTGTTTGCTATTTTGAATTCTGATTTTTGGCTACTGTTTTAAATCTGTAAAAAAAAATGTTCCTGATATTTTCTTGATAAAAATGTATTTTAATGATTTTCGTGTCTTAATAAAATAATTAGGAGCGACAAATTTTATTCAGGGAATCGTTAATTACGAAAATGGGTTTTAAAAGACGGTTTTATTGAATTTTACGAAGTACATAACTCATCTAAAGTACTACTTCGTGTTTTGTCGTACATAGGTCTAGACCTGTCAAAAACTGACCCGACCCGAAACCGCCCGAAAAGAAACCCGAAAATACCCGCCCGAAAATAGATAAATTAAAAAAATATTACTATTATACACTAAATTTCTCAAAAAAACTAAGAAATATTTTTTTATTTTCAAATTTTTGAGAAATAATATATATATATATATATATATATATATATATATATATATATATATATATATAGAGAGAGAGAGAGAGAGAGAGAGAGAGAGAGAGAGAGAGAGAGAGAGAGAGAGAGAGAGAGAGAGAGAGAGAGAGAGAGAGAGAGAGAGAGAGAGAGAGAGAGAGAGAGAGAGAGAGAGAGAGAGAGAGAGAGAGAGAGAGAGAGAGAGAGGAGGGCTCCGGTGAGGCAGGACAACTCCTTACACCCATAGAGGCAGCATGTCGACCCTTAGATTAAGATCTGATCTAACGATCCAGATTAAAAGATTAAAAAACGCGCGCTGCTCCTCTCCACCTTCTAAAACCCTATCATTTGAACACTACTACTTTCTCTCTCTACTCTGAAAACCTCTAAAATTCATTGCCGTGTAATTTTGCACCTTCAATGGCTAGTAATTCTGCATCTTCAATGGCGACTGATTCTTCATCAAAGCGTCGAAAATTAGATACAAATGAAAAACCTTCAATTTCACCTTCATTTATTTCAGATTTAGGTCAGAAAAATTCTATTTATTATAAAATTCAATTTCAGATTTTAAATCTGATTCTTAATTTATTTATGCCGTGATTCGTTTTTTGAATGCAATGAATAGTCAAGGAACAACTGCAACATGTTCGATGATGGGCGATTCTAATATATTAGGTAAAATATTTCATTAATTCATCTATTTTTCAATTTTAGTTTATATTACTTCATCAATTCAATTGTTCAAGTTTTCATAGAAACGTATCTTATATTGTTTGGTTCATATTTAAAGCAGTTGCTGCTTTGAAGTACACAACTTAATATCTGTTGCACATGTCGAATAATGTTCATAATTAAAGCAGTTGCTGCTTTGGTGTAGATAACTGAGTATCTGTTGTACATGTTGATAATTGTTCATAATTAAAGCAGTTGCTGCTTTGGCGTAGATTACTGAGTATTTGTTGTACATGTTGAGAATTGTTCATAATTAAAGCAGTTGCTGCTTTGGTGTAGATAACTGAGTATTTGTTGTACATGTTGATAATTGTTCATATTTAAAGCAGTTGCTGCTTTGGTGTAGATAACTGAGTATTTGTTGTACATGTTGAGAATTGTTCGTAATTAAAGCAGTTGCTGCTTCGGTGTAGATAACTGAGTATCTGTTGTACATGTTGAGAATTGTTTATAGTTAAAGCAATTACTGTTTTAGTGTAGATAACTGAGTATCTGTTGTACATGTTTAGAATTGTTCATAGTTAAAGAAGTTGTTGCTTTGATGTACATAACTTAATATATGTTGTACATGTTGAGAATTGTTCATAGTTAAAGCAGTTGCTGCTTTGATGTATATAACTTAATATCTGCTGTACATGTTTAGAATTATTCATAATTTTGATGTAGAATTTAATATTATGTGTTAAATTTACATAGATACTCCCGAACCTAAGCAAGATTTGAAGATACCAAGTTGTTCCAAAGATTTGAAACCTTATGTGGGTCAAATTTTTAAGAATTTGGAAGAAGCATTCCAATTTTATTCCAAGTACGCAACTACTGGTGGCTTCATTGCTAGGAAGAGCACTGGATGCACTAGTTGTGGTATTGTTAAAAAAAGTACATTGTTTGCAATAGAGAAGGAGAATATGAACGTAAGGGACAAAAGCAAAGAAGGGAGATAACAAGAATTCTTTGTATGGCCAGAATCATCTTAGAAAGAACATCTGATGGGCGATATAAAATCACAGAATTTGATGAAGGACATAACCATTGTTTGAACACACCTTCCACGATGATGCACCTTAAAAAGGCAAGGAAACTCACCATTTTGCACAAAAAGATGATCATTGACAACTTCATGGTGAACCAAGGTGCAGTTAAAACTTTCAGAATGTTCAAGCAGTTCGTAAAGGGCTATAAGTATGTAGGTTCATCAAAGGTTGATTTTAAAAAGTTTGGTAGAGATATAAAGAAGTTCATCAAGGACTCCGATGCACAAATGTTCATTGAGATACTTATGAAAAAGAAAGCCCTCTGTGACTCTTTTTATTTCGACTTTGATGTTGATGATGAACAAAGAATTACTCGTTTATTTTGGGCTGACCCTATAATGATAAAGAACTACATGTTATTTGGTGATATGGTGTCTTTCGATACTACATATAACATGAATAATTACAAGATGGTATTTGCTCCCTTCACGGGTATAGATCATCACAAGAGATGTTTCACATTTGTTGTTGGCCTTGTTGGGAGAGAGAATGGTAAGAGTTTTTCTGACTGCTATTTTTGTCATTATTTGTATTTTGAAGATAACATGTGTTGCACATAAGGAATTTTATTATACTGTCTCCTCAATGCATGTGCAGGTAATGGCTTTAGTTGGCTGTTTAAAAACTTTATAAAGGCAATGGGAGGTACTTTTCCTTCCTTCATTATTACTGATCAGGATTTGGGAATCAAAGCTGGGGTGAATGAGGTTTTTGGAAGCCACACATTTCACAGATTGTGTATGTGGCACATAATGAAGAAAGTAGCAGATAAAGTGGGTTCGAAAATATGCACTGAAACAGATTTTCTTAAGGATCTAAATGCTGCTGTTTGGGGTGAGGATGTGAACCCCACTCAGTTTGAACAGATGTGGCAGGATCTTATTAGTAAGTACAATCTTGAGGATAATGAGTGGCTTCAGGAGATATTTGAGATGCGAGAGAAGTGGATACCAGCTTACCACCGTGACCTGTTTCTTTCAGGGTTAATGAGAACAACTTCAAGGTCTGAGTCTGAGAATAACTTCTTCAACAACTTCACGAATCCTCATCTGACACTTGTTGAGTTTTACATGAGGTTTGACAGTGCCATTGATGCCCACAGGTGGGAGCAGTCCAAGGTGATTGCTGACTGTAAAAGCACTTCTGCTGCTTTGATCAGTCAATTTTCTCTTGAAAAACATGCTTCTGAAATCTACACACGAACTGTCTTCTATGAGTTGCAGGAAGAGTTAAAGGCATCCATGTACAATTGTGGTGTTAATGATATTATAAAGGAGGATGATGTTGAATATATATCTATATAGGACTACATCAAAAATAGGGTATATGTAGTTGACTATACACCTGCAGAAGAGAAAATTGTTTGTGCCTGCAAGATGTTCGAGCATCGTGGACTGTTGTGTCGTCATGCTCTTTGGGTCCTGAAATAAAGAGGTGCCAAAAGGATACCTAATTCATATCTACTTCCTCGTTGGAATAAGTTTGCAACATCCAGGGAAATGTTTGATGCAAATGGCACACTTCTTTCTGATTCTCGGTCATCTGATGGAATAAAAACAAAGGTTGCAGAATTATGGACTGAAATTTTTGATTGTGTGACTGTGGTTGAGGACAAGGAAGAGAAGGTGGATGAGCTCTTAGAATTAGTGAGAGCATTCAAGGAGAAGGTTGTGGAAGAAGGTACAAACCTGAGAAATGACAAGAGGTCTGAGATCGAGTTTTTTAATGGGTGCCACTATTCCAACTGACATTAAAAGGATGACTCTCGAAAGCTTGGCCCGTATTACATTAGTGGGACTACGGCTGGCTCTTTCTCCTCAATCGGGGGGAATGCCATTCTTAACATCTTTCGCTACGGTTCTGCCCGACCGACAGCTCTCCCGGAGAATTGCCGTCTCCGGCCCTCAATCATATGCAATCAATTTGAGATTACCCTTTCAATTAATCGCTTTCTTTCTCGAGAGAACCTGTTCCCGGGGTTGAAGGTGGGTGGGCTCCCCTAGAAGAATCTAATCATCGCCCGAAAGAAAGTGCCGTTAGGTTTGGCCCATATAGATTCAGCTTAGGGCTTTTGTAAAAATAAACATTAATGATGATTTTTACAACTTTCTCTTTTTTAGAGCGAGCGCGAATTGGATGCAGCGGAACCGTGGCAATTAGGATTTCAAGACGCAGCAACACCTATCTTGAATCCAAACCAGTCTAAAACTAAAGGCTCTGGAAGGCGACTTATTTCGTCTAAAGAAAAAGCCACGAAACAACATAAGAAGCCTCCTCGAAAGTGCAATGCTTGTGGAGAGATGGGATACCATGATTCAAGGAATTGTCTTGGCAAAGTTTAATCATCATACATTCTCTTATTTTTACTTAATTTTAATATATATTTAAAATACAATAAATTGTCTAGGAATACATAAAGTACATTATACTTTTATCAAGTACACTTGATTTTCAATTGTCCAGGGATATATGAACATCTCTATTTGATTTTATATGCAGCAATTCTACTTATTTCTTCTTTTGACATACATATTTTACCATATATTGTATATGTGTGAATTTCGTACATACTTATGTAGACATTTTACATAGTTAAACAAGTGTCTGTTTTGATGTACATACGTTAACATTTGATGTACATATTGATATTCTTACATAATTTAAACATAGTCTGTTTTGATGTACATAATATAATATCTGTTGTTTTGTCGATTTTTTTACATATTTAAAGTAGTGACTATTTTGATGTACATAAGTTAACATCTGTTGTACATGTCGATATTTTTGCATAGTTAAAACAGTGTCTATTTTGATGTGCATAAGTTGATATCTGTTGCACATGTTCACAATTTGTACATTGTCAAAGCAATGTCTGTTTTGATGTACGTAAGTTAACATTTAATGTACATATTGATATTTTTACATAGTTTAAACAGAGTCTAAATTGATGTACATAAGTTAACATATGTTGTGCATATTGATATTTTTACATAGTTAAAACAGTGTCTAAATTGATGTACATAAGTTAACATATGTTGTACATATCGATATTTTTACATAGTTAAAATAGTGTCTGAATTGATGTACATAAGTTGATATCTGTTGCACATGTTCACAATTTGTACATTGTCAAAGCACCGTCTGTTTTGATGTATATAACTTGATATCTGTTGCACATGTTCAAAATCTGTAAATAGTTAAAGCACCGTCTATTTTGAAGTACATAACTTGATATCTGTTGTACATGTTGATATTTTTACATATTTAAAGTAGTGTCTATTTTGATGTACATAAGTAGATATCTGTTGTACATAGTAAAAATAGTGTCTGTTTTGATGTACATAAGTTGATATCTGTTGCACATGTTCACAATTTATGCATAGTTATAACAGTATATGTTTTGATGTACGTAACATTATATCTGTTGCACACATGTTCAATGTTGTACATGTACAGTGAAGATGCAGTATACAATGTACATGGACAACTTTGTTATTATGGGAAATGATGCTTTTAACGCGTGGAGCATTTAATGACATACCTTCCCCAAAAAGTACCTTCCCCAAAAAGTACCTTCCCCAGTACAAATTAATTACAGTATAACGCGTGGAGCATTTCAAATTAATGACAGTTTTCACATTCGCAGTATAAAAACACATCCACAAACACGCAAACACATCCATAATCCTTCTGTCCCCTACTACAACCCTACAACTATCAAAATATTATCATCTAATTTATAAATATTATATTCTAAAATATTTTATAATTCAAATATTATCATCTGCAACTACTATAAAAATATTATCATAAGCGTTAAAAAGTACTATTTATTATTAAATTTAATTAATAATGAGAATTGAAGATGTTCATGGAGTTATTTCATCACGCACTATTCCAAAAAAAATCTTTAGTAGATTCGTCTTTAGTACCTCAGATGAATTGGTGCAAGTTCAAGTCTTGTGTTGATCTGTTATCAACACAGGGTTATGTGATACCGTTATAGTCCCTTGAATGGTACAAAGCCGTGAGGGTATAACGTGTCGAAACTAGAGACGACATTCTTCGGTTTCATCAAGGGTACAACTTCAAGATGTGTTGGAGAATTGAGTTTGACATCTTACCACCCTTAAACTGATCCCTAAATGTCTTAACGAATTGACAATACTCATCAGATTTGTCGTCATATTCAACGAGAACCACGTCAATGTGTCCCATAGTGATTTTTATTTTCATCTATCTTCAAAGGATGAAGTATAGAAACAGTGATCCCGTTCGTGCGTTCCCAACTATGTCGTATTGGACGCAAGAGACAATGACAAAGAGGATAAAGGAGGAAGCTAAACTCCCTGGAACATTTGGGAACGGTTATGTGATACCGTTACAGACATATTACATTAGTTCAGTTGTACTTGTAATCTTTCGTTTTCTTTTAGGTGCTGAAAAGGGTTATGTGCAAGTAATATAGAAATATGTACAATGAACCACTTTAATATGTATCACCTAGTGACCTATATACTGTACCTTTTGTTTTTTAATTAAAAATATGACAATACATACAGAGTAATTATATAGTGTATACTCTATATAATTTATGATTTGACACTAGTAAAATATAGCTACTCGAATATGTATAACTAGTTGAGATATGTACATCTAATATGGAATTATGTATAATGATGTCCTTAGATAGATTATGTACATGTGATATTTAAATAATATAATAAAATATGTAGTGCAATTTTGTTCATCAACAGTTATTAACGTAATTCAGCAAGAAATATGATTTAATAACTGTAAGATATAGGTTATATTTACATATAAACATGTAATATTTACATATATACATTATGTACTAAAAATATGTACATCAAGAATTATTAATGCAATTCAGCAGAAAATTTGATTCAATCACTGTATGTATAGTAAAGCTAAAAATGTGTTAAATTTGATTCAATCACTGTACGTAGATGGGTTATGTACAACTAATATAGAAATATATACAATGATTTACTCGGTTGTACTATGTACAACTACTATTTAAATATGTACATCACCTAGTGACCTATCATAATATAGTGTATATAAGTTATCATTTGACACTAGTAAAATGATATACATAATTAATAATATAGTGTATATAACTTATCATTTGATGCTAGTAAAATGTCCACTCTAAGTATCTTCTTAATTTGAAATTAATTTGATATATAAATCAGTAATTATTATTAATGTAATTCAAAATGATTCAACCATTGTAAGATACATTGTACAGTGCAGATACATTGTACAGTGCAGATACAATTGTACTTGGACACGTTTGTCATTTTGGGAAAGGATGCTTTTGATATAATTTCATCCCGTTTGATACAATTTGTAAATACAATTGTATTTGGGAAATGACACTTTTGACGAAAACACTTATATTCTTCCATATATACCTTCCCCATGTATACCTACCCCAGTGAATATACATCAGCATTTATATTCTTCCATATATACCTTCCCCATGTATACCTTCTTTTTTCTCTAATTAATGACTTTTTCCCATTTACAATATAAATTGACGAAAGCACACCCACACCCACACCCACACCCACACCCACAACCACAATCCATTCCTCTTTGCATTATTTAATTAGAAATAATTATAATTATTCATCAAGTACCATGCAAATAAATTCTTTAGTTGATTTGTCTTTAGTACCTTAGATGAATTAGTGCAAGTTAATGAACACATAATTTGCACCAATTCATCGGAGGTACTAAGGAAAAATTTGCTAAAGATTTTATTTGAAATGGAGTTGGGGTATTAAATACTTACAAACGGAGTTTAGTCTTCTATGTTTTGTTGTTTTACTGTACATAATAGGGAGTTTAGTCTTCTATGGGGTATTATTTTAACCATAAAAAACTATTTTTAATATTCTAAAGTAATACTGACTGCAAAGTAATCATGACTTTTTCATACTCAACTACCCCAGCCGACTTTTCATTTCAAAGTATTGATTATGGTATACTCTATTAAGTTGTAGTACATAGTGAATCAAAGTAGTGTTACATAACTTACGATTTGTTGTATATAAGTTGTACTGCACATATTCAAAGGTATAGCACTGTCGATTCTATATTTAAACTACTATTAATGGTGTGTTTTAAAATTGTTTTAATGTTAATGTAATTTATGTATATTAAAATAGTAAATATACTATGTACATAAAGTTATACTGTGTTGTACATAAAGTTATACTGTGTTTTGGTGTACATAAGTAAATATGCGTTGTACATGATACATGTTTGAAAACAGTGTTTCTTTTAAAGGATATATGTACATATAAAATGCTATTCTTGAAGTACATATAGAGTATACCCACTTTGAAGTACAGTAATGATGACTGCAAAGTAATGATGAGTTTTTCATCCTCGAGTACCACAGCCGACTTGTCATTTCAGAGTAAAGATGATTTTTGCATCTACTGACGTCAGTTGCATATACAAGACTATTCAATTTTATTGCATTTGATTGTTTTATATTAAGGCAGTATATATATTAAATTAGAGACTTTTTTATTGTACATAACATACGACATAACTTATACTGCACATAACTTTTTTGTATTACTTGATTATATTGATTATATTTACTTGATTATATTTTGAAACATATAGACATTTTTTTTATTGCACATAATTTATACGGCACATATTCATATATATATAACTGTCTCTTTAGGGTTATTAATATTATGTGTATCAAATCTTTAGATAATGACAAGCTAAATGTGACAATTTTTTTGTAAGAGGTGGGCTCAAATATAATACCCTATGTACACTTCAAATTCTAATGTCCTATGATGGTTAAAGCAATGTTCGTTTTGATGCACATAAGTTAATATTTGTTGTACATGGTGAAATTTGTACATGGATAACTAGTTGAGATATGTACATCTCATATGGAATTATGTAAAATTGATAATCACCGTTTCCATTCTTTACCACATCTACTGCTCTCTCTATGAACCTTAACAGATTGGGGGTATTGATCATATCGACTAATGTTCTAATGAATAGAGCATATTAATCATATCGACTGAACTGGAAGTTATTCACCAAAAATTGCATGCATACTCAGTACAAATCAGTACTACCAAGAACACATACGTCAAATACGTAGTTAACATTCATACTATAATCAGTTCGTTCCAAAATGTAAGTGATCAATAATTGCAGTACAATACATCCAAAGTAGGATTAGAATTACAATCCGAGTTAACAGTAACTGCATATGCACAAAAATTCATATGCTTGCAAAATAACATCCATATCCTAGGGTTCCTCCATCACTTACCTAGATCATCTTTTCAAGGGTAGAAGTTTGGGTAAATCTGCCACAAGGCCTCCAGGCAGATCTCATAGTGGCAGATTTCCGTCATGTCCGCCAAATATCCACCCTCTCCCCTCAACGTCAGGGGAACCATCCTGTAGGCCGTGTGACTGGACAGATATTGGTCATCCATCCATGAGGCAACCCAACAGCGAGGTCCGTCGTATGGATGAATCTGCATCGCCATTTCAGGTTTGCCTCTTCCGAAGTCTTCAAAGGCCCGTTGCAGCTTATACGCGTGGAGGTAGTTCTGATAACCGCTCTTGAAACAAATGACTGCAGCTCTGGTGAAGATCGGACCATTTGAACTGGAAATCCACTTTAGCATAATCTTCTCCACCGGATAACCCAAGGCAGTTAACCTGTTCCTTAAACCAGTTAGTGATCTACTAGTATGTAAATATGTACAGTATATACTAATCTATATACGACAAAACTACCAGTTATTTAATACAGTATGTAAATACTGTACACAATACAGTATGTATTAATCTATCCCAACAATTTATGTAACATTAAAACAGTATAGATTTATCTATTAGTTATGTACAAAACCACAATTTATCTAATAAAAGCTTTTATGATTTCTTATTCAATGCATGTAAGTATTTATTACACAAATTAACCTGTTCCTTAAACTAGTTAGTGATCTACTGGTAACCTTGTTATCAACCACCTTGTGGACATGACATAGGTCCACCCCGACGCGGCCACGCGCGGGTTTTGGGAGGCGAATGAATCTCCATATGAGATGGTCAAATTGAAATTTAAATCGAAGTTGGAGTCGCCACCGAACTTTGTGGGAGTTCGGGCCCGTTCGAACCCACTCTATGTCGTAGTGGGCCGTGTACAGAATACGGCCCATTTCCGATGTCAGAGTTTATCGGGTTCGTCCCTTTGCATTTGATACCGATACCGACTTGATCGGATACCGTGTATTGAATGACTCTCGTTGCCAATGGTTTCGGACATCCGGAAACCGAGGTTCTGAGTAAGGGGTGAGGGTACGTGTTGGGAAGTTCACAAAGAACACCTAACCCCGCCCGCACATTAGCGGCCTCTACTAAGATATCGTTTGGTTTTAAAATACGCGCGTTAGTAATACGATGAATGATATGCAAACATTATTTTCCTAAACATGCGAGGAATTGAATGCGTTGCTAAGCTGGTTTAATGCATGAAAAATTAACGTCAAAGTTGAATTTAGCATGTGAGATTCATTTTAGTATTCGTTTTAGTATAATAAAACAAACGATAAAAAGATGAATTTGCTACAAAGGATGAACAAACGAGTTAGTATCAAATTGTGAATAAAAATATAGCAAATATGATGAATATGCGAGATTGAGAAAATATTAGTCGAAATCTGAAAATATTGCTAAAAAGACGTTGTTTTGTCTAAAAAGCGATGTTAGAGAAAATAATAAAAAAAACGAGGAAAGGGTCGCGTTCCAGTCAGTCGCGCGACTCGCCCGAGTCTGGCGCGACTCGCCCGGGCAGGCTGCTCGCCCGGGACGCGCGCGACTCGCGCCCCGGCCTGTTTTCGAAATTGATTTTTTGAAAGTTCGATGATTTTATTAAATCGCATACAAATATTGCACAATTTGTACCCGATTTAATGTTTTCAATATTCGTCGTATCCAATATTCGATTATGAAATCGATATTAAATATTCGGAATGATTTTTAGAAAAAGTTTTTATGAAATTGTTTTGAAAAGGATTTTATCGAAAAAAAGGAAAAAAAGAATGTTAATTCTCTCCGCGTTAAAATCGTCGTATTTTGTAAAAAAAAAGATGTAACGATTTTTTAGCATCAACGAGACTTAATTTAATTCTTTTAATACGATATTCGACTATAGAGTTGATATCGTATTTTTAAGAATGTTTGTTATATGAAAATAGTTTTTGTAGTATCGATATTAGAAATAATAAAAAAAACGACGAACGACCCATAATCAAAAAAGGACGACTGATGACCCGTAAGAGAAAAAAAAGACGGACGACGAAAAGGAAGAAAACGAGAGGGAGAAAAGAGAAAATAGAGAAGTTGGGTTTGGTTACACCCTCAACCTACATGTTTTAGTTTACTCGGATCGGAGCTCGTTGGAACGTGGCTTGGGCACAAGAGCGTCGAGTGGATGTCGGTGAGTTGTGGTGGCTCGGTTTGGACGTGAAGGGTGTCGGGTATCGGGGCCGGTTTCCTTCGGGTCTTAGATATAATATCGGTTTCTCGATGCTAAGTGTAAGGAGTTTTATGGATGTGTGTAATTGATGTGAATAATTCTGAATCTTAGATGTTAATTGATGTCTAAAAAGTGTTGTGCAAGGGGCCTATTTATAGGAATATTCCCGACCTTGGCTAGGAGAAGTGTTTGGGTTACCGCTTAGGATAGGAAACGTAAGAAGCTGAGAGGAACGAGAATTCCGTTCACTTGGCAAAGAAGAAAGGGAATCTCGGCTGGTATGGGCTGCTCGGCCGAGTGTCCTAGCTCGGTCGAGTGTTCGATTCGGTTTTTGGATAGAATTCCTACTTGAGATCGAATCCTATCCTTAAACGGATTTGTTTAATATTTCATGTAGCTGATTTTTTGCAGTGTTGGAGTCCAAACCGGACGTGTGAGGTGTCACGGCTGGTCCGTGTGTCTCGGGAATATCTCTGACCGGGTTTTGACTCGGTCGCTAAAAGACGATTTTGCCCCTGGTGCCGGTTTCGACCCAAATTAGTCTTATTTGACACGAAACGACCCACTGGGCCTGATTTTGAGGTTGGTTTTGTGAGATATGTACTCCGTAAAAAGCCCAAGCCAAATGCCAATGATTTTGAGCCCGTTTCCGAATATATTAAAGCACGTTTGCGTCCGATCATCATCGGGTGTTTGTCGGAAACTGCTATAGACACCTGGCAGTCAAAATGTGGGTGTCTACACACCTCAAATGGTAAATTTGCAATAATACATTTAGGAGGGTACATCAGTTCTAAATACCTTTTTTTGGTTTTTTTTTTATTTAATATTTTTTTTTTCAAAGTTTAACTACTCTCAATCTTAACTTGAGGAGTATATATAACTGATTGAAAGTCCACTCAACCCCCTTTGTAATTATTACTTATGCAATTTTGAGATATTTATTTATTGCATGATAGACACGTTTTAATTCACCCATCAAATACCTCATTTACCAAAGTGAATAATTGTGTCTAATAGAATCCAGAATTTGAATGGTTAAACCTAAATTTATGTGTGTACAGATTATTCACCTTTACTTCAATTTTAATTTATGTACTACATTTAACGCATTTTATACATTGGTAAATCACTGCCTTATACATTAATCAGTTTCTTTGTACATAATCTGTCTTATGTATTTTATACATTTTATACATTGGTCAATTCTTTGCCCTATACATTTTATACACATTTCACTCTCTTATACATTGAAATTTATGTACTACGAACCTTCTGTTTTGGTGCACATAATCTGTCTCAGAACATTAAAAAATTAAAAACTTGTGTACATAAAAACTTGTGCTATAAAATCCCACATTCTCAACAAATTCTCAATTTGTCTCTCTGTTTCTCTCTTTCCCTCTCCTTTTGTGTGTCTCTCTGTATCCCTTTTTCTCTCTTCCTTTCTCAACAAAAGATGAATATTACATGTGATGGAAAGATATACGATATTAGGCAACAATATAAACTGTGGTTTGCTTCTCAAAAGAAGGAGAAGTTGGAATAAATATTTACCGATTCTCATGGACCTATTTCAAGTCCATATGTTGAATCACTTGAAAAGGTTTTTGCAAATGAAAATATAATGGAAATAATTTTCAGAAGGTTCAACCCTACTTTTAGAAAGGAAGAGTTTGCAAAATTGACTCTTGTTTGCAAGAGGTGGGCTCAAATACTTTTGGCACATCCTCATTCTCTTCTTTTAGAAATGGAGTACAGTATGAGTGTGCATGCAAGCATTGAGAATGGAATACTTTCTCTTCATAGAAATGGTGTCTTGTTGTTAAAGCAATGCAGATGCTATATGACTGATGATCTGCTTTGTAGAGATATGCTACACTATATGCAACTTCGACTTGCATCTCCAGAAGATGTAGTTCATCTTCATGGTTCTTCTCCTGAAGATTTTCGTCGATCATCTATCTTTGCTGAATATCTGTTTGAGCCAACAATTTTTTATCCAGATGTATAAGTGTATTTTGTTTTTTCCTTATATATGTAATGTTTGAACTATATGAAAGTTGAATCTCAAGTTAATTTGAACTTATGTACACTTGTTATAAAATTATTTACAAATCAAGCGTGTTTATATGTATTGGTACATAAGGCTATGTTTGACGGATTATGAGTGCTTCAGTAAACATAAATCTAATTAGAATAACTTATGATTTGGTTCCAGTAATATGTAACTAGATGAGTTATGTACAATAATTATAGAAATATGTACACCATGTTCACGGTTATTACTATGACTAATATGTACAGCTGATGTGTAAGTATGTACATTATGTATTGATCTATATACTATGCATAAACTACCAATATAAGAATAAACTAGTTTTCGTGCCCGTGAAATTCACGGGACTTGAATGGTATGTTTGTGCGATCTTCGTTTAGTGCAGTACCTTCTTTGGGAGCGTTTGTTCGCAACGTAGTGGTCAATTGGTGGAAGAATGGAAATGTTTAATGTTTGGTTTTGTTACTCGAAGTTGTGTAAATCGCAGCAATAAGCGTAATGTAGACAGCAAACAACGCCAGTAAATAAATAATAAGGGAATATGGTAAGCCACACCCCCAAATCTTGGTAAATAAATTGGAATATAGTTCGTGGTAGGTGAAAGACAACGTAGCACGACACAATTAACTAACAATAATACGCAAGTAATTTTGACCAATGTTTGTAGGTTTCTTTATTGTGCTCCTCTTAAGTTTTGTGTGATGTTGTTGGCCTTAGTCGCTTCCCAGCCTTGCTAATCTCCTTCATGTTTGTGTCCTTTGCGTTAGGGTCGTCTCTGGAACACATTGTAGACAGAATATGCTCAATTTTAATAATGAAGCAAATGTAATGATTATTTGTGTAAGTAAGTTGTTTTGTTATTACTGTTTCGGACGCTTTGAAGTTTCTGTTTTATGTGGAGTGTTGAGGAGCATTTCGTCTTCTGCGGAGTCTACGGTGGGTTTTTTTTCCTCGTTTCCTTCTATGTGCTTCTCCGGGGATTTGGTGAGTGTCGATTCATGCATCGCAGGCAAAAATGTTTTTTGGACCTTTAATTCCCTTTCATTCCCAAATTTATTTACCCCTATCTTAACCTTAAAAGTACATGTCTTCCCAACACATTGTTGTAGAATGTCAAATACTTTTCCTTTTCCGTCGTCCTGCAATACCATTCCGTAGCAGGTGGTTTGTGCATTATGTTCTCTCGTAGTATCGTTTTAAATATTACTAATAGTAATTTTTGAAGTCATTACCTTCTCATATAAGTTCAGAAGATGAGATATCGGCTTCCCAATGACCTTTTCTGCTTCCTTGTGGAAAAAAACCAACGGGGCTGATGTGTCTCCGTCCGGTATTGTGGTCATTAGTCTATACCTGCAGGTAGGAGGCTGGTAAACGTTATTGTTTCAAGCGAGCCTTAATTTAATTGTTACTTACCTTTGGGTCGGGTAGGAAATCAGCTGGGCACAGTTAGCACACGTTCTATCTTCTCGAATGCCTGTCTTGCATGTCGGGCATGATTGATATTTCCATTCGACGTCCGTGTGGACTTCCACTAACGTACCCTCGCATATAAATGTTTCTTTCTCATCTGTTATGTTCATCTCTAGTAGTTCCCGGATGGTTTTTTTTTGTTCTTCAACAACTCTTCAAATGTCTCTTCTGGGGTGGCTGACATTGTCACATGAATAGTTGGAGGGTCCCTGTATATATGTGACGTGTTTAGAAAAAATTGGCAAAATCATTACAGAATGACTAATGTTTGCCATTTCATTTCAATTATTTGTGGCCAGCTCATTCATGCTCCACATAGAAGGCTTCATAATTAATTTGTTGGGTTATAAAATTGTATTATCATGGGACTATTTACATATTTTCATGTTTAATAATCTAAACGCCGACTATTTTAAACATTTCGTAGCTATTGGGGAAGAACCTTTGTTGAAGAATTAGTGTCTCTGCAATGGCCAGATTGACGTATATTTTTGTGGCATATGTAGATTGTAACTGGTAAGCCCCTGCAAACACGGTATATATTTTTTGGGTATTAGAAGGTTGCATATATAGTTTATCTAATGTTGTTCTTCACAGCTGTTGGTTTTTTGGTTCTTAGTTGTTACCGTCGTATTGCGTTACTCTGGTAGACGTTATCACAATGACCTTTGCATCGATGTCATGCGCCATCTCCTCGTCCACGAGTGCAGCTGCATCTCCCCATAAAGTGGCGCGTACCTTCTGGTCCCTGAGCAATGCAGAAATAAATAGCACACACTTCAGCGCGGCAACATATGGTTAATTTGTATTAAGGCAAAATTTATAGTCGCCTGCCTTTCGTTTATGATCTCTATATGTCGTAATTGTGTGAAGCCGTTTTCAGTCCGCACTTCTTTCATTGTCTCAATGTTTGTCAATAATCCCGCAACATCTGCGACGTGAATAAAATGTGTAAGGTTCATGCGAAGCACTCCCAAATTAGATGGCACATAGTATATGTGAATATTTAGGACAAATACGATAACTGTGTATGTATTTTAACAGGTCATTCTACCTATTAAATAATCGTTCATGTTGTTACGCTCGTGGAGACTGTCTATTGGGAAGAACTCAAACTTGTGCAATGGAATAGTCTGGCTTGCAGTTTCATCTTCAACAATTGAAGTAAAAGGGGTGAACCTGATGATGTTGTCATTAGTCTTGACAGGCCTGCATGAGCGGATGTTTTTTATGACATCGAAGTGTTGCAATGTGTATACTCTGCCTTCCTTCAATTCGTCCTTGTAAGAGCTAATAAATTTCTTTGGTATTGTTGTGTGGATGTGGTGTCCCTGTTAAACATTTTGTTAGAATGTTGTCGATTATGTGTCAAGGAAACATTATTATGTCATGTACCTCTTTATCTAACAAAATCAAGTCCATTGATAGCGGGTGGGCTGTCTTGTTTGGATTCACCTCCCATATTCTTGTTGCTCTTGCAGTAATCTTGTACTTTGATTTGGAGGGGACTAAGCTGGCTATGGTTGTCATAATTGGCGCCATTTTTGTTTTCGTTCTTCTCCGTTTTTGGGCCTGCACATGTGAGAATAAGAATGGGTAGGTCATTAGTTAAGGTGGTGAGTAAAATGGGAGGCGTGAACGACGAAGTGACCCCAAAAGCATACCTTACCTTTGTAGTCTTGGTTGGGTTTTATTTTTTGTAGTTAATCAATCAATCAATTTTATTGCAATGTTTTCTGGTTTGTCATTTCTATTTACCTATCTACCTATTTATATGATAGGATAGGATGTGCATGAAGATCCGTGTTTGATATGCTGTAATTAATTTGTGCACATTTAGTGCCATTATATTTGTGTTTACTGCTGGTATTTAAGTTTCGTAACTGCTGTGTTGTGTCCTTGTAACTGCTATTTCCAGAGTTATAGCAAATCCATGTTATCAATTTACATCATCATTTAGCTGTCAGCATACTCTTAATTCTACTATATTCTGTTCCTATCTATGTATTTGCTTTGAATTGAAACTTGAAATGAGATTGTATTTTGAAAGCAAACTCTTAATGAATTATATAAATTGAGTTGACTGAAATTTGAAATGGGACTATATTTTCAAATCGGACTGTTAATGAATTATATAAAATTGAATTGATTGATGAGAGTATATCTTGAAATCAGATTGTTAATGAATTACATAATAGAAGATTGAGGTGAGTGAAATTCGAAATAAGACTATATTTTGAAATGAGACTGTAACTGAATCACATAAAATCGAATTCATTTCACCACAGGAAAAAAAAGCAAACTGTTAATGAATTATATAAATTGAGTTGACTGAAATTTGAAATGGGACTATATTTTCAAATCGGACTGTTAATGAATTATATAAAATTGAATTGATTGATGAGAGTATATCTTGAAATCAGATTGTTAATGAATTACATAATAGAAGATTGAGCTGAATGAAATTCGAAATAAGACTGTATTTTGAAATGAGACCGTAACTGAATCACATAAAATCGAATTCATTTCACCACAGGAAAAAAAAGATATAAAATGAATTGATGATTTGATTTGATGATTGAATTGAGGAGCGTAACTGCTGTATTTATATTTGCATTTGCAATGATTAGCTTTGAAATTAATTATTGCGAATTTATGAATGAAATTAATTACTAATTGTATTCAATTGAATATGGCAGTATATATTTGATTGTTTGGCTACTCGTATGTGCAAATTCCTATTTTCCTTACATAGACGGTAATATTTGTAATTTGTAAATGGCGTACAGTTATCTGAATGGGGACATAGTGGAGGTCATGTATCCTTAGGCGGGTTTCTGGGGTGGCTACTACAGTGGCTGTATCGTGTGCTGTGACGGTAGCAGGTGTTTGTATGTGCAGTTTCACAATTTAACCGACTCGAGCGGAATAAGCCCTTTAAGCGATGTTGTTGTCGTGGACTTGGTTCGCCCTTTTCCGCCATTTATTAACAGCTCCGTTTTTTTTATAGATGATGTAGTGGAGCTGTATGTGTTCCATGGGTGGTATGTCGGAAGAATCGTGCATGTGTATAGTCACCCTGGCTACTATGGTGTCCACCTCGAGATGAATGATCAAGTCTTAATAGGGGAGATATCTCTTATGCGGCTTTGTCAACTTTGGGAGAATGGTAGATGGGTTATCCTGATTGATTAGTTTAGCATAAGTTTCAGTTTGCACTGTATTACATTTGAACTTGTCAGTTTGTTTCGAATAAAATCGTCATCATGTTTACTTCGAATTTGTCAGTTTGAAACAATTTATAATTATTGACATTATAATTACTATTCAAATCTAATTCAAATAACCAGAATAAGCTAAGTAAGCAGTGAGGCGGAGAGTTTACTTGGGCGGTTGATAGTTCTTGCATCATCTAGCATACGAAGTTGGTGCAATATGCCTGACTGCACACATAATAGATCTTGAGAATTGAAGTTGCAAGTGTGCTGTCGTAGTGAGCTTTCAATTCAAACGTGGTCTGTCAAATGTGTTACTACTGTCATTACTTTAAAAGGGTATGCACAAAAGTTACGTTGTTGATGCAGTAAGACAAAGGCAAGAAGGGAACACGATATAATTCGACACCGCAATTCAACTGGAATGTCAATATAAATAACATAAATATAAAACATGGGGTATCCGAAGATAACCTTCTATCTATCTTTGAGATCTGTAAAAGTGGCGTCTAAAGAAGGCTTGAAATGAAGTTGTTACAAGTCTGCAAAAATTTCTCTATACACGACATTTTTAGTCTTCCTCGCACACCCATCTGTGTCACTCTCACTTGGTATGGAAATTCGTAAGCCTTTACGTGACGTGACTCTTGAAACAGCAACATACAACTGACCATGGCTAAAAACAGGCTGGGGTAAGTATATGCCTACCTTAGCAAATGTTTGGCCTTGGCTCTTGTTTATTGTCATTGAGAAACATACTTTGACAAGGAATTGCCGTCTCTTCAGTGTGAAAGGCCATTTTGTCTCTGTTGGTGTCATCTCAATTCTTGGTATCGATACAATCGTGCCGATGTTGGTGCCGGTGATGACTTTTGCTTCAATAATACATGAGCGTATTTTCGTAACTATTAGTCTTGTCCCGTTACACATTCCTGAAGCCTGATTAATGTTTCTTAGCAATATAATCGGGCAACCTTCCTTGAGACGTATTTCATGATTGGGCAAACCCTGAAACTTGAGGGAGTTAAGAAACTCAGTTGGATATAGGCTGTCCATATTACTTGCGTGCCGAGTCAATGGACAAATCCTATCAACGCTTTTTGATACATGTTCTTCCCCCGGTATGAGGCTTAACATGTAATTGTTGACCTCTTCAGCTGTGTCATTCCTTGGTGTTAATATAGCACGATCCTGCAAATATGTAAGGTTGGTGAAATTATCCAGTAGGTGAGGGTAAACTTCCTGGACAATTGAAGCGATGGGATCTCCACCCGGCTGAACTAAAAGGTCCTCCGGTATATTTATCCATGAACTTTCGTCCTCATCTTCCTTGGATGTGGCAGGCACCTTCCCGTCTCCCATGTCAAGTACCCATTTGCTGAATTCAGATAGTTCTGCAGCTTCTTCTTCACATTTTCCTTGCATTATGCGCATGTTCTTTTCAAGTCTCATGACAGTGCAGTGCGGCCATATTTGATTTGATTTGCTAATAGAAGCGTCGACTATATCTGCTCTCCCCTTCTTAGGAACCACGGGCAAAATTTGTCTAAAGTCTCCACTTAGCACGACCGTTTTTCCACCAAATACTTTATGCATCGCCATGCCATCATCGAGCTGCATAATGTCTCTGAAAGCTCTGTCGACAGCCTCGAAAGCGTGCCTATGTACCATCGGTGCCTCGTCCCATATGATTAGACTTGCTTTCCTGATTAAATGTGCCAAGTCCGACCCCTGGTCAATTTTGCAGCTTGTGTTGTCACTCAGAAGTAAGGGTATCGCAAACCGTGAGTGGGCAGTCCTGCCTGAAATCAACAACAAAGCGGCTATGCCAGAGGATGCCACAGTGAGGACTATATGGCCATTGGATCTAAGCCTGGAAATCAATGTTTTCCAAAGATATGTTTTACCTGTTCCGCCACTACCGTAGACAAAGAAAACACCGCCCTTTTTGAGATGCACTGCTTCCAGTACTGAGTCGTACACATGTCTCTGGTCAACGTTCAGACCTGATTGTAGCATGTCGGCTTGTTCACGCAGCACTTGTTCGTCGTAATCTTGTTCTTCAAGTATTAGGCGGTTAGATGAGTCTCGCATTAACACATCATCAGGTAAAGGGAAGTCGTCATATTGTCTAAGGCTTCGACCACTACGATTTAGGATCAACTCTATCTCATAAAGCGCGTAGTTCTTGACTTGTTCAACACTTAAACTTAAATCTCCGATACCGAACCTTCTGCGTTGGCGATGCAATATGTCGTCAGATAAGGCTTGCGAATGTGCATCCCAAAGGGCTTTTGGGTCTGACACTTCACAAAACAGCAACATGGTGACAAAAAGTTCTCGAAGTTGTCGAGGTGTTGACCAAGTTGCAGCGTCGTCCAACGCCACGTGCCATTCGTCATCGCCATCAAGTAGGCCTCTAGCTTTGCAAGCATCTTTGAACGTCGGATATATGACATCGTCCACTGTTCTAATGTCCGCATAACATTTGGCTCCCTTGACTATGTTCAACAACAACCTCAAATAATATGATTCTCCTGCGGTGGGTGGGGCGAAGTATATTCTCCCGAGCTTCAGTCCTTTTTTCCTTTTTGTCCACTTCTTAGACCCGGCATTCCATACCCATTTTAGTGGGAAATCAGCGTACGTTAATTCGTGCGCCTCTTTGTGGTGTTTATTTGTCTCCATCCACTCTGTAAAGGTTGTTTTTGCGGCACCAACCCTTTTAAGTACCTCTTGCGGTTCCTGTTCGTCTTCAAAAATGATTTGTTGTTCATCTTCCAGGTGAAAACATAGTCTCTGGACTGGTGGCTGCTTAAACTGAATCTCAAATGCGAACATACGCCAAGAAGCTTCAGAGGCTGATATGTACCTACAACGAAGATACATCTCAATCTCATCAACTGGTTTGTTTGACGCCTCTCCAGCATCTTGGTCTCCTCTTATCTCTTCTAATTTCGCCAATGCCATGTCAGGTCCCTTGGACATATATTTGAATAGGTACTTGATTGATCTATGTTTATTACACCATTCTACATTTATGTGTGCCTGATATTTGACCAATAGATCTATGTTATGAGGCACAATAAATCTATTGTCGATGGTGTGGCCGCTCTTTTCCAATGTTTTACCATCATTCCGCCGGCGATACTCTGGGTACCCATCCTCACTAACTGAGGTTTGGCTGCAGAACTTCCTTGGATAATATTTAGAGCAGTTCCCATCAATCATACATGGCGATTGAGAGTTCATTTCACCACAGGGACCGTGGACCATGAATTGCATAACGGTGGCATACCCAAGTGGATCTTCTTTTTCATCAGGAATCTCAGCACTGATAATGTTGTCAATATCAGCAGGCTCTGTGGGCTTATTATCTGGATGTAGAAAGAGGCAAATGTGTGCATGGGGTAACCCTCTTTTTTGAAACTCGACAGTGTATACAACTGCAAGAAAAAATGCATCGATTAGTAATTACACTCTTGTGAGACAGTTCATGAAAAATCGAATATAAAAAGGAAGGGGCCGATGAAGTTCCTACGATTAACCTATACCATATAGGTACTGCTACATACAACCGCAGGAAACTGCATCGATTAATAGTCTTGGAAACTCCCTCGAAGATGGCATAAACAATTCAGGGGAAATCGAATACAAAAAGAAAGGGGTCGACGAAGTTCCTGTGATTAACCTATACTACATAGGTACAGCTACATACATAAATGTGGAGTATATATAAATCTGAGTATAGGCAATATTGTGGGCGTACATCGTGGGGTTACCTGCAAGTGTCTTGCCGAAGAAGTCGTGCTTGGTAATGTCCTCAATTAGCTGATCAAGTTTGATTCTAAAAGCTCTTGCAACTATGTCGGGGCGGTCCTCGGGACGTTGGCCTGGAACGGCTTGGAGAAATTCTTTGATCTCTGTCCATTGTGGGTTACAGGTGAAAGTAATGAACAAATCAGGTGGTCCGGCCCAACGACATATAGCGAGCGCATCCTGGTAGTTCTGAAACCCAAATCTGAAACAGTTAGGGAATGATGGGGGTAGGATGATCCGATGCCCAATAGATGCTCCAAGCGTTTCTCCAGCCGTCACTGCATCAGTAAGACCACGAAGAGAGTATTTGCGTATATCTTTTTGGTTATTGCGAACATAGTCCAGCCGCTGCTGTTCGACGGACGTGAATGAATCAACAATAAATTGTTGTCTCAGTTTCCCACAAAGAATGCTCCAGCCGTCTATGATTCTCCCTTCTTTTCACCTTTCCTGAAAACGGTAAGCATAATACTCTCTCATTGTCACAAAAGTTCTTTTCTTTCGTGTCGTTGTCTCGGCATCGTTGTGCTTAATGTCAGGTCTGTACCCATCTTCACCGTAGGGGAACATTAGTGGATATTGCATCGCCATGAAACTGGGATGCAGCGCAGAATTTTTTTTCAAGCCCTTAGAGCGGTCATGGATGCTGACATCCCTTGGTTGTGTATCAATCTCTCTATCTCCTACAATAAGAGCTGCAACCTCGTCCACGGTCGGCAAGTTAAATTGTCTTCCATCTTTTTTGCGGCCTCCGTGTAGGCGAATACGAACTGGTTGGAGGCTTCTCTCATCGATACTTTCCCTGGCCATTTTGCACATCTTTGCCAGCACATTATGTTCATATAGCATGTCTGAAAGTCCTTGGACAATTTCGGGGTCTAGGTTGTTGCCGGCGCCAGGTGTCAGAGAAGAAATATAGTTGCATGAATTTGGGCTGTTTCCCTTCTGGTGGTAGGAAAGATCCGATGTGGTGGTGATTTTGGCCGCCAAGTCTAAAGCAGTATGGGCCGGAACCTTTGTTGATGGCGTTGTCCACTTTGCCTGCCAGCGATGTTAACGCGTAGCCAGAGTTGTAGGTTCTTATCTGCTTGCGAAACTTCTTTGACCGAGGACCTCCATTCGGGTTTAGCAACCCTTGTAGGTAGTCTGGTGGGTCCTGAAGCAAAGAGAGCTTCACTTTCCCCTTCTGGCAACAAATGCTAAACTTAGGTCGACTGGTTTTTGTACGTTTACCCACCGACTCCTCTATCCACAGGATGGCACCGCAGTACTCACATGTCTCAGTAGGTCCGCCGAAGGACCAAGGCTCAACAAAAATCCCTGTGAAAAAGACATGGTAAGCAGGTGTTTGCAAAGGGCAGGTATGGTAGTAGTTTTTCTGTATCGAAGCTTACTTCCAGGTTTGCTGGTGGGGCCTGGCTGGCTTGTTTCTTGCGTTTCGGATGAAGATTGGCCTGCTGAGTATCATCGAGTAAAAAAGTATAGAAAAGATAAAATTAGAGATTTTAATTGGAAAAGTCTAAATTTTTTTTAAAAAATTAGAAATTATTTTCGCGTTTATAAAAATATTGTAGGTGTATAATTTTCCGCATATTTTTTTTGGAATATATAGTGAGGCGGATATTTTATTTAGAAAATCGAAAAGTGAGAAATAAAAATGGTCTTATCTAAGCAAAGCAGTAGGGCAGTGGGGTGTACCGGTGGCTTCCGTGGGCTGCTGGTTGCTACGTTTGGTTCTCGAAGACGACGGGTGATTACTGGAGGGGTCGTCAGCAGGTACGGGTCTGTTTCTAGCCGCAGCTTGGCGAGTCTTTGGGGCCTTGGCGGCAACTGATTTTGTTGTGCTCTGCCGACCTGCCTTTTTGGTGGGTTTTCCGACCTGAACAGTGGCTCCAACCTGTGCCTCATCTGAAAAGTGGGCTGCTGTGCATATGTACATATGTATATGGGAAAATGAAAGTAGAGTGTATATAATCATGGAGGTATCCTGTATGAAAGCATAGTACGAAGTCTACAAATCTGGTCTGGGGCAAATCTAATCCAAGTGTTTCTACCAAGTATTTAGTTTTACAGTCTCGGGTGATTTTGTAAGTAAATCTTATGGTTCGGTGATTAGTCGTCCACAACACCAATTCCCTGTCGAAATAGTGGTGAGACGTCCTTGGTGATTGGTGCACATGTATATATATGTATAGGCGGAGGTAAACGGGAATTACGCATGGGAAGGGAATCTATATTTGTTTTTACTTAAAGAGCAGCAGGTGTATGGTGTAGTGGAGCGTACCAATGGGGTGAAGTTCAAGCGTCTGTGAGCAGCTCGGCGGGTGGTTCGGTTCTCCAACCTCGGACTTGCTCTCTCCCGTTTTAGCGCAGGGCCCGGCCGTGGATTCGGAAGCCGAAGTTGACGCCGTTTTTTTCCTTCGTCTCGATTCCCCGGTGGGTCCATCCCGGGAGCTGATTATTTTCCTCTTCTGACCCCTTCCTGATCGCCTTGGAGGCGGTGGAGGCCGGGTCTTTTTTGCTTCGGCCAAAATATTTCTTCTGGATTCCCTATTTTGCTTTGTTAGATGAGCGTACAAGCGGCGAATGTGAGGATTCAACCCCAACTGTGGTTGTGGCTGCATTGGAGGCGTGACCTGGTAGTGGGTGTTTAAATAATAGGCATCAGTGTGACTTTTCTGCACTTCGGATTGATTACTCATTCGTAGTCACTAATTTATGCCTTTCGTGTATTTTTTATTCATAACACGCTAAGCGTGGAGTAAGACCATAATTAAAGGCGGTGGATAAAGAATGGTGAGGATAAATAAATCCGTGTAACGTGCAATGCTAAATTAACTCACCTTGGATCTTATGATGGCAGTCGCAGGGCTGCAATTACGTCTTCTCGGTTCGAAAATGGTGGTTCAAGTGATACCGCTGTTCAGAGAAGTTAGAGAGGAGGATTAGCAATGCACGCCAACGATCAAATGCAATCAAGTTTCCGGGAAACAAATGTGCTACTCTTACTGAACAAAGATCATCAACCATAAAAATCACACATTACATATCCCTTGCTTCTGAATTCTGATCCCCATTTTTTTGTGCACTTAAACAAACTAAGAAATAAACCCACAAAATCCAGATTCATCTCAACAATTTTCTTCTCTTTATTTCTTCACTTGAAGGTATACTTTCCCCCCTTTTTGAAGTTATTTATTTCATCATCATATATGATTATGCAGGCTAATATTGTCGAAAGATTCAATCTTTTCTGCAATTGGATCTCTGGGGTTTTTTTAATTTTTATCATCGATCCATGATTCATAATTATGTGCAGCATAAAATGTATTGCTCTCTTGTAATTTACAATAAGGTCTCTTATTTCAGTTCGCGAAGCGTCATGCTTGGTGTCATCGACTATACACCAGAAAAAAATGTGTTGCTGTCTTCCAATTTACAATAAGGCCTCTTATTTCAGTTCGTGAAGCCTGATGCTTGGTATCATCGACTCTATCAAACTTGTTACGCCTCGCATGTGTTCAATTGACAATAAATAAAAGAATTGACACAGCAGCCGTACTGAAAACAATTCCTAATAAATGTTTTTATTCTCTACTCCATATACGATTGAGACTAAGTAATGAAATTGATAATGGAACATTTCACATCAAAATAAAGTTGGAATTCAGATGCTATTTTCTTTAATTCAAATCAAGTGTATGGAATTTCAAGTTATTGAGTTCAAACTTTCTGCAGAGAATCAAGTGGAGTTTTGCTCTTGGACACCGATATTCAAAGTAATTCAAGGATGGCTAGCGTCAAACTTTTTGAAAAACAATGCTACACGCCGGCCAAAAGAACTCATATGCAGATGAAATAGATCTACAACAATAAATCTACTACTGGTGATTCTGCTACTTTTGTTAGGGCGTTATAACAGGCAAGTAATGTGCACGAAGCAGAACACTGCTGGCGGTGCTCATCAGAACAGGAAATCGTCAATGTAAGAGCAGCGTAAATGGGCCGTAATAATTTGCTTCAGGTCCTCAAGTGAGGGTGTAGTAGCTAAGTCAGTGTCATACAGCGGAGGACTAAATTTGACCGATGAAGTACAATAACGAAATAGCATAAATCTTACCAATGAAGACAGACGCGCCTGGCAGCAATTTGGAGCAAGCGTTTGCCGAAGGTGGAGAGGGACACGTACTGATCGTTTTCCACTATTAGTTTTCTGGTTCATTGAATTGAAATATACAAAACAGCAGGGTTTTAGCACGATATCACAATACATGACTATCAAATCTATATAAAACTTGGCCAAGTGAGTGAGTGTAGGGGCAAATACCCTCAGTGATGCCTAATCTATATAAAACAATAATAAGCAACAGTAGCCATACCTTTGTATAATGGAACCACCGAGTATTCAGACTGTCACCTGGAGTCAAAAGGATGATGAAAAATGGCCTGATTTTGTCATATGTGTGAACTTGAGAGGCATAAATAGACTGAAATAACTTCAGTTCATAGGATGCCATTGTAACTTGAGAGGCATAAATAGAGTGAAATAACTTCATTTCATAGGATACCATTGTAACGGCTAGGAAGTTAATGGAGGAGAACTATAATGGAGGAGTAAATATGCTTAATTAGGAACTTTAATGTGCTTTAATGGCGAAGATGGGAGTAGGAACAGGGCAGCATAACCAGCCAGAGTAATTAGGCAATGGGTTAGGGGTAGATTAGTTAGGGAATTGGTTAAGAGGAGTAAATTTGCTATGCCACGTGTCAATCTGTGGAGGGTTGTTGGTGTAATAGACTAAGAGGGAATGACTTTTTATTGTTTTATATAGATAAGGTTAAAGGTTTCATGACCCGTTTACCAATGACACAAACACAAACAGGATACAACCCGATCTGTTTGCTGGGTCTAAATGCATGTAAAAGTTTATTACACATATTGTATATAATAGATATGATATACATAGTTTATATAAATGACATACTTTATAAACATAGTGTATATAAAGTTTGTAACACCCGCTATTTTCCTAGCATTTTTATTCTTCCGTTATGACATCGTTATAACTCTATCACATTTTGGCTTATGTGTCATCATTTTTTCCAAGCTTATCTTCAATTTTGAGTTTAATGATATTTATTTTTATTTTAAAAGATTTTAAATCTTTTACATCTATTTATTTGATTTTCTTCGTAAGGTTATTAATTTTCCGCGAGAAATTCTATTTCTATTCGAATTGACGTTTTTAAACTCGGATTTAAGTTATTCCTTTTCCTAAAAATGTTTAAATACATTTATATAATATTTTCAAGTAGTAAATATTTTTATTTACGAAAATTTAGCCATTAAAGATTCTATTACGAAGCTTCGCGAATAATTACTTTCTTACGCGAGGTTTACTCGAGTTGCTTTAAAATGCCTTTAACTATTTTACGATTATACTTTTTATCAACTTATAAATCATTTGAGACCTTTTCCTTATATTTTGGACCGACAAAGCTTCTTGTCACAATTTAACTATGTTTTATTAATATGTTTCATTTTATCACATTAAACCGTAAACATAGGATTCTTTTCTTTTCATTGAATTGAGGCTTTACTACTCAAGCTCTTCCTACTCCTCTTCTTATCCCTTTGGCTAGCCATATTTGTCTAGATGCACTTTGGATTCCTCATTTTGGAGGCTTTAATTTCATTCTTACTCTTTAAAGTGTAGTAACCTCCATCTCCTCCTTTACTCTACATTCTTTTTTGGCATTAACAAAAAAATTACTACAACATATTCATCATCCTTTTTTTTCCTTGTTGGCTGAGTCCTCCCTCCCCTATTCCAGATTGATTTTTGCTCCATTTCGAGTCTCAATCGAATCGTTTTTATCGTCATATTAATCCTCTTTCCGATTCCTTCGTTAAGGTAATAATCGACGTCGTTTTCGATCATTATTTACCTTGATTTTTGTTAGTTTTCTCATGGTATTTTTCTGCCATGATTTTCGTGTTTGGAAGGATTTGTGGACGATCCCGAGGCCGACGAGTATATAATCGATTCAGACTTGGAGTAGAGGTAACGTCGATGTTACTCGGTATTTCGTGATTTTAATTGTGTAATTGCATGTATATTTTTATATATCATTTTTGAAAATATATGTATGTCATATAATCTGGAAAATTTTTAAAAGTTTAAAATTTGCATGTTTCGATATTTTTATCGCTTTTACGAGATTAACGATTAAATTGTTGTATTAATTGTTAAAATCGTAATATTCGGCCTAAACTTCTAATATATGATTATATTTTGTAAAAATGAAGTTTTTAATGATTTTTAATAATTTGGTATTTTTCTGATATTTTTGCTATCGGTTATTGAATTTTTACCGTTTACGAACAAAAACCAATTTTTATTTCTAGCACTTAAACATTTTATTTTAATCTGAAATTTGACTTGGATAATATTTCTGATGAAAAATCATTTTCTGAATTTTTTTCATAATTTTTCGGAATTGTTAAGTTGGGGAATGAATTAATCACTTTAAATCATCGTTTATCGTTAAAATCGTGTTTGTCGTTTAAATTCTCGATTTCTGGTCTTTTGTTTAAATCTGGAAAAAATAGTAGTTTCTGAAAAATCATTGTTTTTAAGTTTAATAATAGTTTTTGGATATTAATACTTAAAACGTTTTGTAATTACTATTTTTATTAATCGTTATTGTCGAGATTAGACGATTAACGAGAAAACCCTTTAAAATCCGTGTTTAAGGATTCTGGAAAATTCTCTTTTCTGGACAGAATGTCCAAAAATATATTTTAGCTATTTTACGGAATTTTTGTACTATTTGTTAAAGTCTTCAATTAATAGTAATGATTTTTGAACAAAATTACGATTTATCGTTAAAATGCTTCGTCTTACCAAAAAGAATTATTTTTGCAGCAATTTTGAAAATATTTAAATCTGAAACTTTGATAGTTAAATCCCCCCTTATCATATTCTAAATTTTTTTAATGGTTTAATTAAATAAAACACGTTAAAAGATTTATTTTTACATTTGCCGTAAAATCCTATTTAGGTTCGTATTGTCGAAACTAATAATAATTAGGGAATTTTAATTTTATAAATTTTGAAAACACCCTAATTAGTAGTATTAAAATGTTTAAGACATTTTTAATCATTTTATAAACACTTGTATGATATTTTAATAATTTCATAAACTCAAATGTTTTCACTTTAACAATTAATATCGTTAAGGCCGAAAGTATTAGTTTTTTAAATCTATAGTATCTTTTACTAAAAATGTTTTATTAGTATGAACTAATATTTTCGCTATTTTGATATGATGCTATTTTTGTAAAGTTTCTAAATATAAAAGTTTCCTAAAATAGAAATTTTCCTCTTTTGGAAGGTGATCCGTTTTCCCTTTTGTTCTCATATTATTTACAATGATTATATCTTTTGAATATCGATAATGGTTTTATTTTGGAGTTATGGAATAAGAAAAAGTGTGAGTTTAGAGTAATATAGTCTGGGCTGTACGTTTTGCCATCAACTATAACGCTGGTGTGTCTATGTTGAGACACATTGGTCGTTGAACTGAGCTTGGTTTGTGTTCAGGAGAGTGTATGTTTATCTTAAACTTAGATATCGCATCGTTTAAGTCGCTTCGGGTTGAACTGGGTATGGTTTGTATCCAGGAGGGGTGTACACTACTTAAACCAAGACCTCGCTGCACACAGTCCTGTTATAGTTGAGTTGCCTAGTTAGAGACCAAAGTCTGATTTGTTTTGACTAAGTTCTCCAAACTAGATTTTAGTACTGTCCTAGTGAAAGTCTAGATTCTACATTAATCCTATCCATAACGCCATTTTGATTATTTTATTTATTATCGATATAAATTGGTTTGCAGGTTGGCAAATATTTTTATGTTTCTTCGATAACCCATTTTAATATTTTGGTTTTGTGGCGAAAACTTATTTTAATATGATGTTTTACTGTCTTCCATTTTTATTATTTTTCTATAGTAGTAAGTACAGTTTTAAATCCTGTTATACGGCTGGGAGAACGTTGACGTTGCTCCCCACTGATTGTGGCTGTTATGTTTTAACGTGGCAGGCATACGTGTTTGTTTCCGGTGGGTGTGGGCTAACGAGCAGTCTTGGATCCTGCTTGATTTTTTTTTAATAATTATGTCTTACGGAATGTTTAACCTTTTTACAGATTGTTTTAAATTTTAGCCATTTTTATGTATGGCATACGTTTGACTTTACCAATTTAATTTACTAAGACATAGTTACAGTGTGTTTTAATCCCGACTCTATAGTGTTTCCGCCACTGTATCACGTTAGAATTCTAGGGGATTACATTTGGTATCAGAGCATTACTGCTCCCAACGCTTACACCTGAAAATAGGGAAAAACACCAGTAAATTATTTAAACAGTAATTAAAAATATTATTAGGAATGGGTAGAAACAAATAAGGACTTAACTGTTTAGCTTTCCTGTTCCTGAAACTCAATGGTTAGCATTGAATACTTGTTTTATTTGTTCAAGAAGAAGATATGTGGACAAGAAGTTGACATGATGCTGCTCCAGATCGGGACAAGACCTGCTTAGAACTCTCAACGCCTGCTGACGCGAGTGGACAACTTGGTGCTCCAAGAAAGATGTCGATGGTGACTTTTAGCTCCGGTTCAGTTTACTTAAGCTACTGGCCAGATGATTAAGAGTAGATTCCAGTTTCGTAACAGTGCACCAGACTCAGATGTGAAATCACTTTGGATCCAGATGGAGTGACCCAATTCTAGTATGCTCGTATCTCTACGAGATGATGAAGATATCCCGCGATTTCCTTTGTGGAACCTTAGAGGTCCGAACATTTCCGTCTCGTTTTAGATCTTAGTTATCTAGGATCATCATTCTTTTCCTTCTTCCTCCACTTCTTTCAACTCTTCTTTTGTAAATTCTTGCCTTTGTTCTTGAGGCAAATCTTCGACTAATTATCTTACTTTACCATCTTTCCTCTTGAGATTCTTGGTTTGACCAAATTCCGTCTCAGTGGACCCCCTGAAAAGTCATAGATGTTTGAGGCTTAGTAAACCCTTGTTACATGGTTTGAGGATTGTGAGTATACTCGGTTATCTATCTTAGTAAGCTTTTGAGGATCGATTTGAATGTCAAATTGTCGATTAATGGAATTAGGTTGGTACTTAATACATTGAATCATGGGTTATAGGTTATTTTGATTACTTTGGAGTACTTAGAGCTGAATATATTTTGGAGTAGTAAGAGTATGTCATATATTTGATGGATACCTAGTACCTAACCTAGAACCGAACTAAGTGTAACTGATAATATCACTTTGGGATTCTTACCTAATTCATATTTGGTGGATGCATCGTGAATATTTGGGATCTTAGAGTATCGTTTAAGATGTTAGCCTAAGTGTTGTGGTACCATTTCAGGTCCTCGTTAATGTTTAGTAAATTTTGGGTTCACATAGATTAAACCTTGTTTCTTATGGAATAGATCGTTGATGTAAGGTTGTAACCTACGAACTTTGGAGCTGAATGACCTAAATTTTGGGATAGTTCATTATTAGCCTTGAAGAAGAAAACATATTGCTCAATTAAAGGTTGGCTTTATCGCGTTGTTTTAAGGAATACTTAATATCAATCATCTTGATGGATTTATAGTTCAGAACCCTTAGACCACCGAGATTGTGGCTTCGTTGAGTTAATAAATATTTTAGTGGTTTCACTGTTACGATATGAAATTTGATGGAATTCTCAGAAACCTTAGCTGAATGACGTATTTGAAAATGTGAGTATCTGCCGTTACATGTCAGGCTGAGTGTGTTTAAGGTTTGGCGTTGTTGGTGGACTTTTGAACCTGTCATTGAAAAACGTCTAACGACTGATTTAATTTTACTAACTACAAAATTTGCTTTCTCAAAAATAATTTTTGTTTTGTCTTAAAACAAAATATTGTCGAGTTTCTTAATCAAAACATTTTGTTTTGAACGTGTTTTCGGTATTCTCCTCCGAGTTCGTTTACGAATGTTATTCAACAATGTTATTTTATCAAATAACTTTACTTTACGGTTTCATTAATTTAGAAGGTTTTAAACTTCGGGTCGCTTAGCTCAATTCCTCTTGGAATAAATATTTGCCATCGATTTTGTATCACTTTGAAAGTTGTAAAATTTTCTTTTAAACCATTTTTTTAATGCAAAATAAGTATTCTCATCTTTTCGACTGAGGTAATCTGGATTCCTTTCTGCTTATTCTCAGTTTCGAGGACGAAACTTTCTTTTAGTGGGGAGGATTGTAACACCCGCTATTTTCCTAGCATTTTTATTCTTCCGTTATGACATCGTTATAACTCTATCACATTTTGGCTTATGTGTCATCATTTTTTCCAAGCTTATCTTCAATTTTGAGTTTAATGATATTTTATTTTATTTTAAAAGATTTTAAATCTTTTGCATCTATTTATTTGATTTTCTTCGTAAGGTTATTAATTTTCCGCGAGGAATTCTATTTCTATTCGAATTGACGTTTTTAAACTCGGATTTAAGTTATTCCTTTTCCTAAAAATGTTTGAATACATTTATATAATATTTTCAAGTAGTAAATATTTTTATTTACGAAAATTTAGCCATTAAAGATTCTATTACGAAGCTTCGCGAATAATTAATTTCTTACGCGAGGTTTACTCGAGTTGCTTTAAAATGCCTTTAACTATTTTACGATTATACTTTTTATCAACTTATAAATCATTTGAGACCTTTTCCTTATATTTTGGACCGACAAAGCTTCTTGTCACAATTTAACTATGTTTTATTAATACGTTTCATTTTATCACATTAAACCGTAAACATAAGATTCTTTTCTTTTCATTGAATTGAGGCTTTACTACTCAAGCTCTTCCTACTCCTCTTCTTATCCCTTTGGCTAGCCATATTTGTCTAGATGCACTTTGGATTCCTCATTTTGGAGGCTTTAATTTCATTCTTACTCTTTAAAGTGTAGTAACCTCCATCTCCTCCTTTACTCTACATTCATTTTTGGCATTAACAATAAAATTACTACAACATATTCATCATCCTTTTTTTTTTTTTCCTTCTTGGCCGAGTACTCCCTCCCCTATTCCAGCCTGATTTTTGCTCCATATCGAGTCTCAATCGAATCGTTTTTATCGTCATATTAATCATCCTTCCGATTCCTTCGTTAAGGTAATAATCGACGTCGTTTTCGATCATTATTTACCTTGATTTTTGTTAGTTTTCTCATGGTATTTTTCTGCCATGATTTTCGTGTTTGGAAGGATTTGTGGACGATCCCGAGGCCGACGAGTATATAATCGATTCAGACTTGGAGTAGAGGTAACGTCGATGTTACTCGGTATTTCGTGATTTTAATTGTGTAATTGCATGTATATTTTTATATATCATTTTTGAAAATATATGTATGTCATTTAATCTGGAAAATTTTTAAAAGTTTAAAATTTGCATGTTTCGATATTTTTATCGCTTTTACGAGATCAACGATTAAATTGTTGTATTAATTGGTAAAATCGTTATATTCGGCCTAAACTTGTAATATATGATTATATTTTGTAAAAATGAAGTTTTTAATTATTTTTAATAATTTGGTATTTTTCTGATATTTTTGATATCGGTTATTGAATTTTTACCGTTTACGAACAAAAACGATTAAAAACCGATTTTTATTTCTAGCACTTAAACATTTTATTTTAATCTGAAATTTGATATGGATAATATTTCTGATGAAAAATCATTTTCTGAATTGTTTCATAATTTTTCGGAATTGTTAAGTTGGGGAATTAATTAATCGCTTTAAATCATCGTTTATCGTTAAAACCGTGTTTGTCGTTTAAATTCTCGATTTATGGTCTTTTGTTTAAATCTGGAAAAAATAGTAGTTTCTGAAAAATCATTGTTTTTAAGTTTAATAATAGTTTTTGGATATTAATACTTAAATCGTTTTGTAATTACTATTTTTATTAATCGTTATTGTCGAGATTAGACGATTAACGAGAAAACCCTTTAAAAACCGTGTTTAAGGATTCTGGAAAATTCTCTTTTCTGGACAGAATGTCCAAAAATATATTTTAGCTATTTTACGGAATTTTTGTACTATTTGTTAAAGTCTTTAATTAATAGTAATGATTTTTGAACAAAATTACGATTTATCGTTAAAATGCTTCGTCTTACCAAAAAGAATTATTTTTGCACCAATTTTGAAAATATTTAAATCTGAAACTTTGATAGTTAAATCCCCCCTTATCATATTCTAATTTTTTTTAATGGTTTAATTAAATAAAACACGTTAAAAGATTTATTTTTACATTTGCCGTAAAATCCTATTTAGGTTCGTATTGTCGAAACTAATAATAATTAGGGAATTTTTATTTTATAAATTTTGAAAACACCCTAATTAGTAGTATTAAAATGTTTAAGACATTTTTAATCATTTTATAAACACTTGTATGATATTTTAATAATTTCATAAACTCAAATGTTTTCACTTTAACAATTAATATCGTTAAGGCCGAAAGTATTAGTTTTTTAAATCTATAGTATCTTTTACTAAAAATGTTTTATTAGTATGAACTAATATTTTCGCTATTTTGATATGATGCTATTTTTGTAAAGTTTCTAAATATAAAAGTTTCCTAAAATAGAAATTTTCCTCTTTTGGAAGGCGATCCGTTTTCCCTTTTGTTCTCATATTATTTACAATGATTATATCTTTTGAATATCGATAATGGCTTTATTTTGGAGTTATGGAATAAGGAAAAGTGTGAGTTTAGAGTAATATAGTCTGGGCTGTACGTTTTGCCATCAACTATAAAGCTGGTGTGTCTATGTTGAGACACATTGGTCGTTGAACTGAGCATGGTTTGTGTTCAGGAGAGTGTATGTTTACCTTAAACTTGGATATCGCATCGTGTAAGTCGCGTCGGGTTGAACTGGGTATGGTTTGTATCCAGGAGGGGTGTGCACTACTTAAACCAGGACCACGCTGCACACAGTCCTGTTATAGTTGAGTTGCCTAGTTAGAGACCAAAGTCTGATTTGTTTTGACTAAGTTCTCCAAACTAGATTTTAGTACTGTCCTAGTGAAAGTCTAGATTCTACATTAATCCTATCCATAACGCCATTTTGATTATTTTATTTATTATCGATATAAATTGGTTTGCAGGTTGGCAAATATTTTTATGTTTCTTCGGTAACCCATTTTAATATTTTGGTTTTGTGCCGAAAACTTATTTTAATATGATGTTTTACTGTCTTCCATTTTTATTATTTTTCTATAGTAGTAAGTACAGTTTTATATCCTGTTATACGGCTGGGAGAACGTTGACGTTGCTCCCCACTGATTGTGGCTGTTATGTTTTAACATGGCAGGTATACGTGTTTGTTTCCGGTGGGTGTGGGCTAACGAGCAGTCTTGGATCCTGCTTGATGTTTTTTTAATAATTATGTCTTACGGATTGTTTAACCTTTTTACGGATTGTTTTAAATTTTAGCCATTTTTATGTATGGCATACGTTTGACTTTACCAATTTAATTTACTAAGACATAGTTATAGTGTGTTTTAATCCCGACTTTACAGTGTTTCCGCCACTGTATCACGTTAGAATTCTAGGGGATTACATTTGGTATCAGAGCATTACTGCTCCCAACGCTTACACCTGAAAATAGGGAAAAACACCAGTAAATTATTTAAACAGTAATTAAAAATATTATTAGGAATGGGTAGAAACAAATAAGGACTTAACTGTTTAGCTTTCCTGTTCCTGAAACTCAACGGTTAGCATTGAATACTTGTTTTATTTGTTCAAGAAGAAGATATGTGGACAAGAAGTTGACATGATGCTGCTCCAGATCGGGACAAGACCTGCTTAGAACTCTCAACGCCTGCTGACGCGAGTGGACATCTTGGTGCTCCAAGAAAGATGTCGATGGTGACTTTTAGCTCCGGTTCAGTTTACTTAAGCTACTGGCCAGATGATTAAGAGTAGATTCCAGTTTCGTAACAGTGCACCAGACTCAGATGTGAAATCACTTTGGATCCAGATGGAGTGACCCAATTCTAGTATGCTCGTATCTCTACGAGATGATGAAGATATCCCGCGATTTCCTTTGTGGAACCTTAGAGGTCCGAACATTTCCGTCTCGTTTTAGATCTTAGTTATCTAGGATCATCATTCTTTTCCTTCTTCCTCCACTTCTTTCAACTCTTCTTTTATAAATTCTTGCCTTTGTTCTTGAGGCAAATCTTCGACTAATTATCTTACTTTACCATCTTTCCTCTTGAGATTCTTGGTTTGACCAAATTCCGTCTATGTGGACCCCGTGAAAAGTCATAGATGTTTGAGGCTTAGTAAACCCTTGTTACATGGTTTGAGGATTGTGAGTATACTCGGTTATCTATCTTAGTAAGCTTTTGAGGATCGATTTGAATGTTAAATTGTCGATTAATGGAATTAGGTTGGTACTTAATACATTGAATCATGGGTTATAGGTTATTTTGATTACTTTGGAGTACTTAGAGCTGAATATATTTTGGAGTAGTAAGAGTATGTCATATATTTGATGGATACCTAGTACCTTGATAAGTGTGGTTTGTAGTGCCTATTTCGTAGTGTTTTGGTCCCATTTTCCTTGTGAAATCTCTCCTTGGGAGCGGTTTATGGGATTCTTATGCTTCCTTTAATTCGTTTCAAGACTTCCGGTAACATCTCTTCACCCCTTTTCTTCTTTATTCCTTGTGGAGTTTGGAGAAGGTTTGTGATGTTGTGTGCTCGGGCGGCGCTTTGTAAAGATTGTGATGGATTTGGAGACTTGTTTGAAGATCGGGGTGGTGTTTATTTTGTTTATGTGTTGTTTCTCCTTGTTTTGTTTTGTTTTGTTTTGTTTTGTTTTGTCTCTTTTTCTTCCATCTTCGTCATGTCTTTGTTTTGTGTTGTGCTGTGTGTCATGTGTCTAAAACGTTTTCGAAAACCCAGTTTAGAGGCTAGTGTGTTAGTGTCTACTTTCCCTTCCTAGTAATGTAAATTGAGTCTTGGACTTTAGCCTAGTAGAATGACCCTAAATCAATGATTTCGTTGGTCCTTTACCTTGAGTCCACCTAGCTTACTAGGGATTTACTACGGGATTTGCATTTTGACCATTATGACCACCCACGGTGTGAAAAGGCCTTGGTTGCCGAGTCCCGTCCCTTAGGTGACCATGTTCGAAATCGTTAGATTAGTCCAAGTTCTCCCCTTTTTGTGAGTATGAAGGGAAGACGTCGTCCCGACATACCCATTTCCCTACTTCCTACACAAATCCACACAATAAAAATGCAATTTGTTGAAATCTCTCTTTCTTGTCATACTAAGAAATGCCAAAAAGCCAAATCAAGCCAAAAGGGCTAAGAAAAGAAAATGAAAGAAATGAAAGAAAGAAAAGAGTGAAGAAAAAGAAAAGGCACAAAAGCCAAAAGAAAATAGAAAAGAAGAAAAAGAAAGGCATGGCAAAACAAAGCAAAAATGCAAAAGAAAAGAGAAAATGCCAAAAGAAAACCCGATTCACAAAAATAACCCCTACCTCTCAAAATAAGCCTTTTTCCGACTTTTGCCGTGAAGAGCCTACCAAAGGACCGAGTCCTTAGGAAGGATGATAGCGGCATTAGTCGGTCTTCCCTCATTTTGCTTATTTCCACCTTTTTACTTGGACTAGTTAGGCGGTTTTAGACATGGGACGACCCTCTTGGCTCACGCCAAGGGGGTGGGGTCTCACTTACCTACAGTGTCGACTAACACCGTGGTTCATCCTTTTTCCACCCCGCCGATCGTCCCGTAGTACGTTTTTAGAAAGTTAGGAGGAATCGAGGTAAGTTACCAACGTTTTTGTTGCTTTATCGTCATACTATTAGGGTTTAGTTCACCTTGGTTTGTATTGCTAGCTTGGGAACGTTGTCACTTGCCTTGAGTCCTAAACCGGTGTTTTATTCACCGCTTTTTGAGAGAAGCGGCTTTTGGGTGCAACTGATTATGTGTTTGTTTGGTGTCCGGTTGCATCCACAGTTTTGTCGTAAGACCCGACTTGCCTTGCGGAGTGCACTTTTCCTCTAAGTGCACTCGCGTGAGTTGAAGGGGCGTAGGGTGCGCTAATACCCATTCGGCTAGTATAGTAGTTAGTATGTGCTTACTCGAGGGCGAGTAAGGGTTAAGTGTGGGGGAGTTGATAAGTGTGGTTTGTAGTGCCTATTTCGTAGTGTTTTGGTCCCATTTTCCTTGTGGAATCGCTCCTTGGGAGCGGTTTATGGGCTTCTTATGCTTCCTTTAGTTCGTTTCAGGTTCCCGAGACCGTTCATGAAGAGTTGGAGCGATTCCGACTCGATACATACACATTTTGGAGCCAACGGAGTAAAGGAACGATGACTCGATGCCTTGGAATCGACCCCGAGACCTTGGGACCCAATCCCGAGCCTCCGAGACCCGATCCCGAGTCTCGAGCCTCCGAGACCCGATCCCGAGTCCCGAGAGTCGATGAGAAACCCATGTGAAGCAAGGAGGGACCGAAAGAAGCTTAAAGGAGGCGTACAAGGCTCAACCGGTTCCGGTTGAGCTCAACCGGAACCGGTTGAGGTGCACAAAAGAGAGGTGTTCTGTGAAGGGTCCATCCCGAACGGGACCAACTCATCCCGAATGGGATGAGCTTAGTTCAGGCCGCACTCATTTCTTTCTTCTCCTTTCCACTTGTAACCCTATATATACTCTTCCCTTGTTTTGTTAAGCTTATGCACTTCATATTAGACTAAACCCTAGATTATTTTAGCATAGATTAGCATAGATTAGTGTAGATTAGTCGGTAATTAGTCTTTAATCATAGATTAATGCTTGTAATTTGGGAATTCTTCAAGATCTCCACCAAGCTTGACAAACTTGGATGTATGTTTTGGGTTCTTCCATTTATGCAAGTTTCTTTCTCCTTTTCATCTTCTAGTTTGGTATAATCTCTTTTCCTTTCTCTTAATCTTTGTTTTATTATTCAAGTTTGAATCTTTAGTTCTTGTTTATTGTTTTGTTCTTCATACTTGTTAGTTTGTATATGTTTGTTTTGTTTTATTATGTTGATTCATCTTGTTCTTGTTAGTTATAGAATAGATATGTTAGAGTAGTATCTTGCTAGGGTTAGTAAGGTGATTAGGGTGTTAATTGGATGATTAAGGGATTGTTGGAGATGTTGGTGGAAGATTTGGGTTTCCCCTTGGTTTGATGCATATCACATGTTTGTTGAAATGCTTGAATGACTAGTATGTGCATATGCTTGTTTTTCTTGCTTTTCTCTTGTGGGTGATAGTTTGTTTGTGGGTTTGGTTCCCTCATTAAGTTGCGAGAGCCCGGTGAGGACGACCCCTAGGTCGGTCTAAGTTGCGAGAGCCCGGATGCGACCTAGGCCTATAGCATGCTAGTACTCCGTTTGTCGTTTGTGTCGCCAAGGTGGGTTTTAGGATGAACCTCTAGGTGAGTCTAAGTTGCGAGAGCCCGGGCATTACCTAGATTACCCTACTACCTCCTTCACTCTAGTTCTCCTTCGACCATTCTGTTACCCCTTTGACCCCGACCTAATCCTAGCCCGTTTTCCTTATTTGTTTTCTTGCTTTAGACTTAGCTTAGTCCTAGCCTCCCCTTTAGAATAGCTCGTCTCGAACCTAGTCTAGAACCGTAGCATACCTTAGTCCAACCTCCCGTCCCTGTGGATTCGGCCCGACTTACCCTAGCTACCCACTAGGTATAGTTGGTTTTATTTGACGGTTGGGATCCACGACAAATCCCTACCCATCATACCTAACCTAGAACCGAACTAAGTGTAACTGATAATATCACTTTGGGATTCTTACCTAATTCATATTTGGTGGATGCATCGTGAATATTTGGGATCTTAGAGTATCGTTTAAGATGTTAGCCTAAGTGTTGTGGTACCATTTCAGGTCCTCGTTAATGTTTAGTAAATTTTGGGTTCACATAGATTAAACCTTGTTTCTTATGGAATAGATCGTTGATCGTTGATGTAAGGTTGTAACCTACGAACTTTGGAGCTGAATGACCTAAATTTTGGGATAGTTCATTATTAGCCTTGAAGAAGAAAACATATTGCTCAATTAAAGGTTGGCTTTATCGCGTTGTTTTGAGGAATACTTAATATCAATCATCTTGATGGATTTATAGTTCAGAACCCTTAGACCACCGAGATTGTGGCTTCGTTGAGTTAATAAATATTTTAGTGGTTTCACTGTTACGATATGAAATTTGATGGAATTCTCAGAAACCTTAGCTGAATGACGTATTTGAAAATGTGAGTATCTGCCGCTACATGTCAGGCTGAGTGTGTTTAAGGTTTGGCGTACTTTCCTAACCTTTGTCTATTGATGATGTTAAGAATGTGTTGATGATCACTTTTGAGGTTTTCGTGTCCGAACATTGTTAATTGATGGATTTTTATTTAGTGTTCCTTAATCGAGAAATTTGAAGTATACCTCGAGTTCAGACCTTATGAGCTTTGAATTTATGAGCCTTAGTGATTACGAGTTTGGGTATGTTTTGACGCCGTTGGAATATTAATTAATGGATTAGTCTAAATCATTTGTGGATTCTTTTTCATACTAATTGAAGGAATATATAAGTATGTAAGACTTAATTTTGGAGGCTATGGCAGTCGATAAATTTGGAGGTTGTAGATTAAGTAGGACCACCCTGTACCGATATTGGTCTTAGCGTTAGTTGATGGGCCAATTAGGAACCCATGTTTGTGAGAGTCGTGCTAGGAATCTCGAGATGGTTAATTGCTTCTATAATCCTTGCGAGCTATTTTTTTATCCTGAACTCCGCCTTCCTTTCTGCTTCTCTTGAATTCTATTACCCCCATCTGCTGCTAATCCCTTCAACCTTTGTCGATTTTGAAAGCTCTTATTTTTAATTTATTTATCCTTGTTCTATTTACCCGTTAATCATTTTTTTTTGAACTCCCTATTTTATAAAAAAAAAATTGACCAGTTTAAAATAAAATAAAATAATGGATTTTCGTAAAATTTTAACATTTTGAGTTATAATTCCTAATTATGAAATTACCCGTTTTGTATAAAGTTGACTAACTTAAACTTTTCGGATATCGTGAAATTTAACATTTTTGAATTATAATTTTAAAAAAAAAAATTTACTTCACTTTTATTTTATCTTTGGTTGATATTTATATTTACTTCTATTTCAAAATGCCTTAATAATTTATTTTAAATTATTTCAAAATTATTTCAATTTTTTTATTTTCAAGCGATCTGAGTTTTATGAAGACTTTCAAGTTTTCAAATACTTAAAATTACTATAGGATTAGTATGCAAAACATTTTAACATTGTCGAAATTATTTTATGTTCAGGTTTGATAACATATTTGAAAACTTTCATAATTACTTTGATAACATTTTCAAAATTTTAACATTTTGAAATCGGTTTTCGTTTTGTTGTTGGTGGACTTTTGAACCTGTCATTGAAAAACGTCTAACGACTGATTTAATTTTACTAACTACAAAATTTGCTTTCTCAAAATTAATTTTTGTTTTGTCTTAAAACAAAATATTGTCGAGTTTCTTAATCAAAACGTTTTGTTTTGAACGTGTTTTCGGTATTCTCCTCCGAGTTCGTTTACAAATGTTATTCAACAATGTTATTTTATCAAATAACTTTACTTTACGGTTTCATTAATTTAGAAGGTTTTAAACTTCGGGTAGCTTAGCTCAATTCCTCTTGGAATAAATATTTGCCATCGATTTTGTATCACTTTGAAAGTTGTAAAATTTTCTTTTAAACCATTTTTAAATAAGTATTCTCATCTTTTCGACTGAGGTAATCTGGATTCCTTTCTGCTTATTCTCAGTTTCGAGGACGAAACTTTCTTTTAGTGGGGAGGATTGTAACACCCGCTATTTTCCTAGCATTTTTATTCTTCCGTTATGACATCGTTATAACTCTATCACATTTTGGCTTATGTGTCATCATTTTTTCCAAGCTTATCTTCAATTTTGAGTTTAATGATATTTTATTTTATTTTAAAAGATTTTAAATCTTTTACATCTATTTATTTGATTTTCTTCGTAAGGTTATTAATTTTCCGCGAGGAATTCTAATTCTATTCGAATTGACGTTTTTAAACTCGGATTTAAGTTATTTCTTTTCCTAAAAATGTTTGAATACATTTATATAATATTTTCAAGTAGTAAATATTTTTATTTACGAAAATTTAGCCATTAAAGATTCTATTACGAAGCTTCGCGAATAATTATTTTCTTACGCGAGGTTTACTCGAGTTGCTTTAAAATGCCTTTAACTATTTTACGATTATACTTTTTATCAACTTATAAATCATTTGAGACATTTTCCTTATATTTTGGACCGACAAAGCTTCTTGTCATAATTTAACTATGTTTTATTAATACGTTTCATTTTATCACATTAAACCGTAAACATAGGATTCTTTTATTTTCATTGAATTGAGGCTTTACTACTCAAGCTCTTCCTACTCCTCTTCTTATCCCTTTGGCTAGCCATATTTGTCTGCATCGCACTTTGGATTCCTCATTTTGGAGGCTTTAATTTCATTCTTACTCTTTAAAGTGTAGTAACCTCCATCTCCTCCTTTACTCTACATTCATTTTTGGCATTAACAAAAAAATTACTACAACATATTCATCATCCTTTTTTTTTCCTTCTTGGCCGAGTACTCCCTCCCCTATTCCAGCCTGATTTTTGCTCCATTTCGAGTCTCAATCGAATCGTTTTTATCGTCATATTAATCCTCTTTCCGATTCCTTCGTTAAGGTAATAATCGACGTCGTTTTCGATCATTATTTACCTTGATTTTTGTTAGTTTTCTCATGGTATTTTTCTGCCATGATTTTCGTGTTTGGAAGGATTAGTGGACGATCCCGAGGCCGACGAGTATATAATCGATTCAGACTTGGAGTAGAGGTAACGTCGATGTTACTCGGTATTTCGTGATTTTAATTGTGTAATTGCATGTATATTTTTATATATCATTTTTGAAAATATATTTATGTCATATAATCTGGAAAATTTATAAAAGTTTAAAATTTGCATGTTTCGATATTTTTATCGCTTTTACGAGATTAACGATTAAATTGTTGTATTAATTGGTAAAATCGTTATATTCGGCCTAAACTTGTAATATATGATTATATTTTTTAAAAATGAAGTTTTTAATGAGTTTTAATAATTTGGTATTTTTCTGATATTTTTGATATCGGTTATTGAATTTTTACCGTTTACGAACAAAAATGATTAAAAACCGATTTTTATTTCTAGCACTTAAACATTTTATTTTAATCTGAAATTTGACATGGATAATATTTCTGATGAAAAATCATTTTCTGAATTTTCCATAATTGTTCGGAATTGTTAAGTTGGGGAATAAATTAATCACTTTAAATCATCGTTTGTCGTTTAAATTTTCGATTTCTGGTCTTTTGTTTAAATCTGGAAAAAAATAGTAGTTTCTGAAAAATCATTGTTTTTAAGTTTAATAATAGTTTTTGGATATTAATACTTAAATCGTTTTGTAATTACTATTTTTATTAATCGTTATTGTCGAGATTAGACGATTAACGAGAAAACCCTTTAAAAACCGTGTTTAAGGATTCTGGAAAATTCTCTTTTCTGGACAGAATGTCCAAAAATATATTTTAGCTATTTTACGGAATTTTTTTACTATTTGTTAAAGTCTTTAATTAATAGTAATGATTTTTGAACAAAATTACGATTTATCGTTAAAATGCTTCGTCTTACCAAAAAGAATTATTTTTGCACCAATTTTGAAAATATTTAAATCTGAAACTTTGATAGTTAAATCCCCCCTTATCATATTCTAATTTTTTTTAATGGTTTAATTAAATAAAACACGTTAAAAGATTTATTTTTACATTTGCCGTAAATCCTATTTAGGTTCGTATTGTCGAAACTAATAATAATTAGGGAATTTTAATTTTATAGATTTTGAAAACACCCTAATTAGTAGTATTAAAATGTTTAAGACATTTTTAATCATTTTATAAACACTTGTATGATATTTTAATAATTTCATAAACTCAAATGTTTTCACTTTAACAATTAATATCGTTAAGGCCGAAAGTATTAGTTTTTTAAATCTATATCTTTTACTAAAAATGTTTTATTAGTATGAACTAATATTTTCGCTATTTTGATATGATGCTATTTTTGTAAAGTTTCTAAATATAAAAGTTTCCTAAAATAGAAATTTTCCTCTTTTGGAAGGCGATCCGTTTTCCCTTTTGTTCTCATATTATTTACAATGATTATATCTTTTGAATATCGATAATGGCTTTATTTTGGAGTTACGGAATAAGGAAAAGTGTGAGTTTAGAGTAATATAGTCTGGGCTGTACGTTTTGCCATCAACTATAAAGCTGGTGTGTCTATGTTGAGACACATTGGTCGTTGAACTGAGGATGGTTTGTGTTTAGGAGAGTGTATGTTTACCTTAAACATAGATATCGCATCGTGTAAGTCGCGTCGGGTTGAACTGGGTATGGTTTGTATCCAGGAGGGGTGTGCACTACTTAAACCAGGACCTCGCTGCACGCAGTCCTGTTATAGTTGAGTTGCCTAGTTAGAGACCAAAGTCTGATTTGTTTTGACTAAGTTCTCGAAACTAGATTTTAGTACTGTCCTAGTGAAAGTCTAGATTCTACATTAATCCTATCCATAACGCCATTTTGATTATTTTACTTATTATCGATATAAATTGGTTTGCAGGTTGGCAAATATTTTTATGTTTCTTCGGTAACCCATTTTAATATTTTGGTTTTGTGGCGAAAACTTATTTTAATATGATGTTTCAATGTCTTCCATTTTTATTATTTTCCTATAGTAGTAAGTACAGTTTTAAATCATATTATACGGCTGGGAGAACGTTGATGTTGCTCCCCACTGATTGTGGCTGTTATGTTTTAACATGGCAGGTATACGTGTTTGTTTCCGGTGGGTGTGGGCTAACGAGCAGTCTTGGATCCTGCTTGATTTTTTTTTTAATAATTATGTCTTACGGATTGTTTAACCTTTTTACGGATTGTTTTAAATTTTAGCCATTTTTATGCATGGCATACGTTTGACTTTACCAATTTAATTTACTAAGACATAGTTACAGTGTGTTTTAATCCCGACTCTACAGTGTTTCCGCCATTGTATCGCGTTAGAATTTCTAGGGGATTACAAAGTTTATTATATGTGTATATAATTGTGTTCAACTGCCCCATAAATGTAATTAGAACAACTTATGATTTGATTCCAGTAATATGTAACTAGATAAGTTATGTACAACAATTATAGAAATATGTACAACCTTGTTCTTGGTTATTACTATGACTAATATGTACAATTGATATTTAAATATGTACATTATGTATTGATGACTAATATGTACTTGTTTCAATATGTACATTATTTCTAATATAACCGTATAAAAGCTTTTTATATATATACAACCATGCCTGTTTCGATGTACATAAGTTACTATATGTTGCACATGTTGGAATTTGTACATGGTTATAGAAATGTTTGCTTTGATGTACTTATGTACATTATGTATTGACAAAACTACCCGTATAAAAGCTTTTTGTATGATTTCTTATTCAATGCACGGAAGTGTTTATTACACATACAGTGTATATAATAGATACGTAGGATATACATAGTTTAAAATACAGTGTATAAAATATTAACGTTAATAATAATAATAATAAAGTACTCGGTATTAGACACATTATTTTGAAATACAGTAATTGCTCATCATATAACATAATATCTGTTGCATAGTTTAAACAGGGTCTGTTTTGATGTACATAACATAATATCTGTTGTAGTTGTCAATTTTTTACATATTTAAAAGAGTGACTGTTGATATCTGTTTTACATAGTTGATATCTGTTGTACACGTTCACAACAGATATATCTCAATTTAAATTTGAACTTATGTACACTTGTTTGAACTTATTTACTAATCACGCATTTTTATATGTATGTGTACATAAGACTATGTTTAACGGATTATGAGTGCTTCAGTAAAATTAACTAATCTAATGAATATAAAATATGATGATACATAATCTTCATATGTACATGTGTATTTATATAGAAAAATCGTTTCATATCTTCTTAGGATTTAAAATATTAACATTAATAATTAATAATAATAATAATAATAAAGTACTCCGTATTAGACACATTATTTTGAAATATAGTACTCAGTATTCCACTACCCTAGGACGTATTTATGACGTATTAGGACTTTTTGAAACTATGACGTATTATTAAGAGTTTGGAAACAACTATTCAGAATTCCTATAATCACTTCAACAGTCATTTGACAACTATTGCATAATTCCTATAATCACGAGACAAGATGAAATCAAATCAGGAGAAGACTGCACCAAAGAGGAAAACTGATAAAAAGGAGAAAGGTACAATTTAAATTATGTACAATTTAAGATATTTGTGTACAATTTAAATTATGTACAATGAAATTATACTGATTTGGTGTTCTTTATTCGTAGCTGAATGTAAAAGGAGGCGAACTGAAGAAAAGGATACATATTCTGATAATTATGAAGAAACATCAGACAAACAATTATGTTTGATAGCAGACGCAAATAAAGGTATATTCATTAAATAGACTACTATGTTTCAAAATTGTTTGAAAAGAACTTTTTTCATTTAGTATAGCTTTAAAAATTTACATACAATTTGTGTTTGAAGTTATGTGCATTGTGTAATGCGTTATGAACATACAATTTACAGGTATTGCTCCTAAAACTACAAAGACTAGGAGGAAGAGAGTTCTACATGCAACGAACGAACTGCCATCATTGAAGACACGCATGTCCCCTGATGGTTTGGTTAAACTTCTAAATGATATGTCAGAGAAACAGATTGCAGATATTAAGGAATTAGGGTTTGGGGATTTAATTGATCTAAAAGTAAAAGAAGTCCCGTCCAAACTTGCTCATTGGCTTGTTACAAATTTCAACCCTGATTCAGCCACATTTAAAGATAATACATTTGATGTGACAAATCTGGATGTACATATTGCAACTGGGTTTCCTATGGGACCAAACAAGATTGTCCTTGCATCGTATGATGACCAATCCATGGAATACAGAAAACTTCTTAATGAATGTAAGAATCAATTTGAAGGGTCAAAGGTTACGGCCCCTGCATTGAAATCCATCCTTAGTAATCAAAAGGATGGAGGTGATCTATTCAAAAGGAACTTTATAGTTTATATCTGTTCTTATTTTATACAAGGTACGTTTTCTGCAACTTCAGGTTTTAAGATATTGAAGTCTTTAGTCGACTTGCCATTGGTACCTACATTTAATTGGTGCGAATTTTGCCTTAATGCCTTCATTGAGGCTGTTGATTTATGGAAGATGAATACAGCAGAGAAGGAGAAGTTTTTTGATGGACCTATAATGATCTTTGTGTTCATATATTTGCAAAGAATGCGTTACAGAAACAGCACACCAGTTCGTTCTTTCCCAACAATGTTGTTCTGGACACAAGAGTCCATTTCAAAGAGAATAATGGACGAAGGAAAGAAATCGGGTACGTTTGGTAATGGTCTGGTTATCCCATTACAGTCCCTTAATTGGTACAAGGGGGAGGAAGTAAAGGAAAGTATGAACAAAGAGGGAAAGGAAGAAGGAGATTGGTTACAAAGTTTAATGCTGAAATCTGTTGAATTCACAAAAAATTTCAAGGAGTTCAAAGATGCTGTAAATGTTGCAAAGTTTGCCTCCCCTCAATGCAAACTAATAACAAAATTGGAAATGTTGACCAGTGATTTTTTTTTGCAAAACTTGGAACAATAACAAAAGATGAAGAATTTGGTAAGAATTTTTCTTCAATTGGTTTTATCCTCATTCATTTGTTATAATATGTCGAATATAGTACTTATGTTTCATCTTTTGCTTCAAAATAGGTGAGGAGGAAGAAAATGAAAAGAATCCACAAATACTGGATATGATACATAAGATGGCAAAAGATCTTACTTCTTTGAAAAAGACTGATCTTGAAAAGGAGAAGATAGATGAACTGAATACTCTACTACTTTTGAAAAATGTTGATACTGCAGAAGACATCAATATTCATGATGATCCTATTTCTAGTCCTGTCAAGAATGACAGTGAAGATGTGTTGAATGTTGATACTGCAGAAGACATCAATATTCATGATGATCCTATTTCTAGTCCTGTCAAGAATGACAGTGAAAATGTGTTGAATGTTGATACTGCAGAAGACATCAATATTCATGATGATCCTATTTCTAGTCCTGTCAAGAATGACAGTGAAGATGTGTTGAATGTTGATACTGCAGAAGACATTAATATTCATGATAATCCTATTTCTAGTCCTATCAAGAATGACAGTGAAGATGTGTTGAATGTTGATACTGCAGAAGACATTAATATTCATGATAATCCTATTTCTAGTCCTGTCAAGAATGACAGTGAAATTATTTCTGAGAAAAATGAAGATGTGTTCAATGCGGAAACTGTGCAAAATGTTGATGCTGCAGAAGACATGAACATAGATACTCATATTTCTAGTCTTGTTAAGAATGACAGTGAAATTATTTCCGAGGAAAATGAAGACGTGTTCGATGCGGACACTGTGGAAAATGTTGATGCTGCAGAAGACATCTGTACAGATGCTCCTATTTCTACTCCTATCAAGAATGACAGTCAAATTATTTCTGTAGATGACAAAGATTTTTTGAATGCACATACTGTGGAAAGTGTTGATGCGGATTTGGAAACTTCTGTTGATGATGTTGTAAATGTGGATTTGGAATCTCTTACAAATCAAAACAAGGAAATTGATACACTTGAAAAAAAAGAGATTGAAGCACATCAAAAGGGAAAACAAGGAAATGTAGCAGTTTTCAAATCTTCTATTATTAATAGGAACATCAGTTGTTTGACCTCTCTCAAAGCTGAGCAGAAATATGTGTCAGACTATGTATTTGCACCAGGAAAGTCTTTGCAGTAAGTCTCATTAATCATTTAAACAAGTTTCATATCAGTTCCTGTTTTGATGTACATAAGTTGATATCTGTTGCACATGTTCACAATTTGTACATTGTCAAAGCACCGTCTGTTTTGATGTACATAACTTGATATCAATTTGTGCATGGTTATAGCAGTGCCTGTTTTGATGTACATAAATTAATATATTTTGTACATAAGATTCATACCAGGTATAGCAAAACTAGTACACTAAATAATTTAATTTTTCAGGGATATTCTGTTTAAGTTTGGAAACATTGAGCTTTCAAGGGGGGTCCAGTCGATGATGGCAACCTGTGATACCCGAATCAATGTGTTAATTTTAAATTTGTGGTCCCTATTGATGAATGATTTGGAAAAGCTATCACCGACATCATCTATCAAACGTGTGTATATGTCTCCTTTTCAAGAATATGAGGTAATGTTATGTATTCCATTCACATATGATAAAAACTGTTTTCACTCATGATTCTCTTCTAAACAATCACTACAATGTTTCAGGTTCCCACAAGTGAAATGAACGTTAATGATGTACAACTGGTAATAAAAAAGATATTCTTTATAACTCTTATTTATTTATTTATTTAATCATTCATTCATTGTGAGAACTAATAATGTGAATTTTTTCAAGGCACTTTTCTGCTATAGATATTCAGCAGGTTATGTTGTTTACTGTGCAAACTCAATCTCGAAGAAATTTGAGATGATTCATTTTGGGTTTCATGAAGGAATTAACAGCAAAGATTATGGTCTTGAAGCTAAAATGTTATATGTGAGCATACTCTAGGCATTAACATTACACATTCTATGTTTGTATTTTTTTGTTCATTAAAATTTTAGGCATTTATATATAAGTCTATGCTCTTTTGTACATTAAAATTTATGTTATCTGGCCTGAATAATTGGTTTATATTTTCAGAATGGTTATTTGAAGGAATATTTCGAACACACAATCGAATGGGTGAATGAGTTTGATACCTATGAGTTGATCGAATATATTCCAGATTTCTCTAAAGATTTGGAAAGTAACAATGGCATTCTTTCAATGAGAATCATTGAAACATACAAAGGCAATAAAGACAATTATGCCGAAGAGTTCAAACCAGTAAGTTAAAAATCACAACACATTTATCACTGATACTAATCTATATCTTATTATTTTCCAATATACTAATGTTATCATGTGTAAAGATTATGTATATGCGCAGTCCACCATTTCATACGATGATTACGTAAAGATGATGTCGGTGTCGTATTGCCACAAAATACTAACTTCAGACAGGAATGAGCTGAAGAATACTGTGTTGAAGGAGGTAAAAAAAATGTTGTATGTATCTGATAACTTACTGTTGATAAGTCATAATTTGACATACATAAATTATTATATATTATTTCGATTACAAAGTCATATTCTGTTCTATGACTTTTATCAGCTGCGAAGTGGAAAATTTAACAACAAAAAAATACAGTGATGCTCATATAGTTCAAAATTTCTTGAAAAAAGTAACGAAAGAATTTTGCTGGAAAGGGATTAGAGGACAAACAGAAAGAATACGATGCCATGCTACGATCGTATAATAGGTAATACATTTTACCCTTTCCATTGTTTTTGAAATCATTCATCATAATTAATTAATTTTAAGATTATTACTCCCACGTTGTGCGTTATTTTACAGTGAAAACGTTATACAAACTGAATGGATGTATTTAAGCCACGTAGATATGCAAGCATTATTTTTTACAGATGAGGAATTATTCGATATGGTAAGACAATGTCTAACAAGTTTTAATCTTATAAATTCAAATGCTTCTAAATAAATCTAACAAGTTCCATTTTAATAGCCGATAGATTTGTATGGAATTTATATCACATTAGGAAGGAAGGATGTCGTATTCTTTCCAACAAAGGCAGGGGTAAGTATATCAAATTGGTGTACTTATTTTCGGTATGTAAGGTTACAGTAGTTTATTTGATGCTTATCTTTTGTTTCAGGAATTAGACCCAAAGATCACTAGTACTCTTGATACTCCGTACTGTACTGTATCATACATGCCTCATGATACGAAATCTATGAGAAAGGTACACCCAATGATTATAGTATTAAAAGTTGACGATAATTAACTATAAAAAAAACTTTGTTTATGACTGTGAAATGTGTAAATTTTCAGATCTTTGTTCCTATTCACACCGAAGAGCCGGATCATTGGATTTTGCTTGTCTGTGATCTAGAAGAGAAAAGGAATTACGTCCTTGATTCATGCAAGACGAAGTATTACAGAAAAAGGAAAAAGCAAGTTGAAAAAGTAGTGTATAATGCTTCAAACATTTTACAAAACTACCCTGGCTATGAACAAATTTCCAAAGAAATGGGAAAATTTCAAGTGGAATCGGTTAGAAATGCAGCGAAGCAAGACAATGAATTTGATTGTGGTGTCTTTGATATGAAATGGATCAATCATACTTTAGAAATATCAAAGAATTTAGGCATCAAACATGCTTGGATCTTTTGAAGTGGGAAAAGAACTATTTGACAAATTTCAGTGTTAAGGAAAAATATGAGATCTTATTTTAATTGTATGTAGAATTAGTTATATTACTGTAATAGACGATCTGATAATATGAAAATGGCAATCAATGGATTATTTGTTTATCATTAGATATGTTATGTACGCATCAAAATATAAATATGTACAAGGAACATCTCTAAGATAACCTTGGACGAAATATGTGTTGTAGATAGTAAACTTCACACAGGAAGCATACAAAACGTTGTTTGGTGGAAGGAGTGTTTACCGGTAAAGTTGATCTTTGCCTTATTTTGTGCATCATAAATCTAGTTTGAAGATCATCAAGGCAGCCAATTATGTTGAACTGATCCCTATGTATGCTAAAGTTTATGTTATGTACATTTAAACTACTTGTATTATGTTGAATTGACAAAGTACATTTAAAGTATTATGTATGCAATATGGTTAAAATAGTCATGTCTTATGTTTTTGTATAATGTTTAAATAAGCTTGATATTTGGTTTTTTTTTTGAAGGATGATATTTGCCTTTATTTTGTACTTCATAAATCTAGTTTAAAGATTATCAAGCCATTCAATTGTGTTCAACTATCGCTATGTACACTACAATCTACGTTAAGTACACTTAAAGTAGTGATGTTTTACTATAAACTTATGTACAACATATAATATTTTATATACTTAGAATTTGATATTTAAATAATTAATTTATTTTCGCTAAATTCTATATTATGTACACTAAAAGTATTTATCTCTTATGTTTTCCAGTACACTTATGTACAAAATATAATATCTTATATACTTAGAATCTGTCTTATTTTCAATGAACATAACAACATTATAAATCGAATACTCGAACATAGTACTCCGTATCTTAACAGGAGCCCGTTTATTATTTAATTAAAACCCAAAAAAGAATACTCAAAATTGGTATCTGACCTACTTCATAGCCACAAAAGAAAAAGAAAAAAAGAAAGCGATCTCTTAAGATCTTCCCCGGATTATCTTCAACAATTCAGTACTGTAAGTTTATTCTTGCTTATCTTTTGCCGATTACCTTCGACATTGCGGTACTGCGTGTTATATTGTTGTTTTTTGAAACGATTTTTTGAAGATTGGTATAAAATAATAGTAGCAGTATGCAATTACTTCCGATCTAGGTTTAAATACGGTTTTACTGCGTTCGTGTGGATTCAAGTATCGATGATTATTCAACTTATGCAAATTAGGTACTCAGTTATCTCTGTTCTTATTTTTATTTGACGTTAATTAGGTTAACAAAAAAGATGAAAACAAATCGGGAGAAAAGCGGAACAAAGAGGGAAGGTGCTCATAAGATCGAAGGTATATAAACTTATACAGTACTCCGTATTGAACCCCATACTCCCAATGTAAATGATGCATATTGATTTTTCGTTAATTATGTATAGTTGCATGTAAAAAGAGACGGGTAGAAGTAAACGATGATTCTAAGGATGATTCTAAGGATGCTCCCAATTCTGATGATTCTAAGGATTGTAGTTTTCAGACACCAAAATCGCAATTACACTTACTGTCAGATGCGATTGTAGGTATGTACATTAGTTGTTTTAATTATCTGTTCTTAGAACTTGAACTTGTTACATATGCCCTCTATACATATCATTTAAATCTGTTTTGCTCACTCAAATTTACAACTGTCATTAATAAGCCTACAAAACCTACAAAAAATAGAAGGAAGAGGGTTCTACATGCAGTGAATGAACTCCCATCATTGACCACAAGGATGTCCCTTGAAAGTTTGTTTAAATTTGTAAGAAATCTGTCAGAGAAGCAAATTGAAGATAATTGCGGTTCGAGGATATAATTTTTCTAAATGTAAGAGAAGTCCCAGCAAAACTTGGTCATTGGCTTGTTTCCAATTTTGACCCTGATTCATCATCATATAAAGGTAGGACACTTCAGGTTACGAATTTGGATGTACACATAGCAACCGGGCTTCCTATGGGATCAAATGATATTGTATTAGCATCCTATGATGACAAGGATGTTGAATATAATCAATTAGTTGATGAGTTCAAGGAACAGTTTAAAGGTTCCAAGATAACAAACAATGTGTTACAATACGTGCTAACAACATAGACGGATTAGGGGGGATCAATTCAAGAGGAACTTCATTGTTTATCTTTGCTCTATTTTTATAGCGGGTAGCTGTTCTGTAACCCCAAGCTTAAAGATATTGAAGTCTTTAGTCGACTTGTCATTGGTACCTACCTTTAATTGGTGCAAATTTTGCCTTGATGCTTTCATTGACGCCGTTGATTTGTGGAAGATGAACACAGCAGAGAGAAACAAGTGCTTTGGTGGACCTATAATGGTCTTTGTGTTCATATATCTGTAAAGAATGTGTTACAGAAACAGCACACCTGTTCGTTCTTTCCCGATAATGTTGTTATGGACACAAGAGTCCATTTCAAAGAGAATAATGGACGAAGCAAAGAAATCGGGTACATTTGGTAATGGTCTGGTTATCCCATTACAACCGGTTGATTGGTACAAGGTGGATAACTCTAAAACCTGTACTACAAATGTTTCTTCTGTAATGGAAAAAGAGAAGCTAGTGAAAGTGGAGGAGGTAATAAAAGATGAGAATGATGAGCCAAAGGAAGCAATACACTGGGTGCAAAATTTAATCAACAAATCTTGTCAGTTCTCAAAGTCTTTCAGGGGGTTGAAAGATGCGATAAAAGTTGCAAAAGTTGCCTCCCCCAATGCAAACCACTACTAGACTTCGAAAATTTGGCAAATGAATTTATAAACAAACTTGCAGAAACGAGAAGAGAACATCCGTCAAAAGAGAATGGTAATATTTTTTTATAATTAATTTTCTATCTGTTGCACATGTTCGAATTTGTACATGTTTATAGAACTGTCTGTTTTGACGTACATAAGTTGATATCTGTTGCATAAGTTACTATGTGTTGCACATTTTGGAATTTGTACATGGTTAAAACAGTGTCTGTTCTGACGTATATAAGTTACTATTTGTTGCACATATTGAAATTTAAACATGGTTAAAACAGTGTCTGTTTTGATGTAGATAAGTTACTATGTGTTGCACACATTGAAATTTATACATGGTTAAAAAAGTGTCTGTTTTGATGTACATAAGTTACTATGTGTAGTATAATTATAACTTATATACAATATTTATTTTTCATCTTTTAGTGCTTAGAATCTGGAGATAAATGCAAGGATGTTACTAATATTGCATCACAAGTTGTCAATGATGACAACACAAAAGAAGAAGGCAAAATACCTTCTACTTTTCAAAAGGACTTCCCTACCTTCAGATACAGACTTTGGTCTAGAAGAACTGACTCCACACGTATTAGAGATGTTAGATCAGATAGTAGAAGAAGCTGTTTCTGCCAAAAAGAATGAGGTACCAAAGATGAAGAAGAAGAAGAAGAAGAAGGAGAGAGACCCAATGATGCCCAGATACAGTTTGTTGAACTTAGATGAGAGCTATCAACTCAGTCAAGATATTAACCTTGACATATATTCTGACCCTCAAGTTACACCTCAGATAAATGAAGATGTGGAAAATGTGGATAAAGAAAAAACTCCCATTATAAATGAACAAGTGTTCAATTACAAGAGTGTGCCAATTGTGGATATGAAGAATGTGGATGTGGAAGATACTACTGAACAAAGGTTCAATAAAAAGCTTGTGGAGTTTGTGGAGAACATGGAATCTACTCCTGCACATGCAGTAGAAAAAGTTAACTTAGAAACTCCTTGTGCTGTGAAAAATGTCATTCGAAATAGCCCAGATATTATTGAAAACTTGGTCACTCCACAAATAGTGAGGAGTGCATCTCAGCAAGATGAATGAAAAATAAATTGAAGTACAATACAAGAGGAAACAAGCAATACTAGCTATTTTCAAGTCTCCTTTCATACAAAGGAACATCAGCTTTTTAACCAATCTGAGTGCCGAGGAGAAATATGTGACAGACTATGCATTTGCATTAGATATGTCTCAAAGGTAAACAACTAATTTACATAGCTAAAGCACTGTCTGTTTTGATGTACGAAAGATACTATGTGATGCACATGTGTGAGATTTGCACATTATTAGACCAGCGTTTGTTTTGATGTAGATAAGTTACAACTTATTGTATATAACTCATACAATAGATGTACATAAGTAAAGCACTGTTAAAATGTGTTTAAATGCTAATAGTTTGAAAGTCATAGTTAAAATTGTTTCATATGAGTGATTGCTATACCAAAACTAATACACTAAATACTTTTTAATTTTACAGTGAACCTCTCTTTAAGTTTGAAACTATTCAGATTTCAAGGAGGCAGATGTTGATGATGTCACAGTCTGAAAGTAATGTTGAGGAACCAATTTCAAGTCTTTGGGGATTATTGATGAATGATTTGAAAAAGCTATCATCTCCATCATCCATAAAGCGTGTTTATATGTCTCCATTTGATAAATATGTGGTAATGTTATATACTCCATTAACAATGTCAATAGTGTAAATATATTTTTGCTCATGGATCTCTTCTAAACACTTCTGTAATGTTTCAGATTCCTACAAGTGAAATGCAGTTGGATGATGTGCAATTGGTAAACAAATAGATACTCCTTATAACCTCCATTCATTCATTCATTCATTCTGTAAACCAATAGTGCAATCTTCTTCAAGGTCTTTTTCTGGACAACAGAATTACCATCTATTGTTCTTTACTGTTTAAACTCAATGACAAAGTCATTTGAAGTAATTCACTTTGGGTATCCTGAAGAACGTGACAGCCAACTGGACAGTTCTGAAGCTAAAGATAAATATGTGAGGACACTGATGTATTGTTTTTACTTTTTTGTACATTGAAATTTATGTCACCTTTGTTGAATACTTTGTTATATTTGCAGTGTAATTATCTCTCTGAAAAATTCAAGAATAAGATCAAATGGGCCAATCAAGTGACAGACTATCAAATAGTGGAATTTATTCCAGATTTTAGTCGTCATTTGGAAATTGACAATGGTATTTTGTCAATGAGGCTCATGGAAATATACAATGGGAATACAAATACTTTTAACCAAGTGTTCAAACCGGTAAATATCATTGATACTATTTTATGTTTGATTATATTTCCATATATAAATGTTATTGATTGATGTATATGTTCAGAGCAATGTTACATATGATAAGTATGTAAGGATGATGAAGGTGCGGTATCGCCACAAAATACTAACCTCCACCAGGAATCAGATGAAAGATACTATTCTGAGAGATGCAAGAAAAATGTCAAGGAAATTTCTGTATGTTATAGACTTTCACTATGCTATCATATGACTACCATATATTGCACATAAAGCATAAATCATTAACATTTACTGTTCTATAACTTTTCTCAGTAGGGCAGCGGAACTCTATGTGGAAAATATATTCAGTGATGAAGAAATTATTCAAAAATTCTTAAAAGAAACAAAGAAGAAGACCTTTGCAGGAAAGGCAAATGAGAAAAAGGACTCATATGAAAACATTTTAAAATCATATAACATGTAATATATTCTATCCTGTCCAATGTTTTTTTAATTCTTTCATCATAATTAATTTTAAAATTGTTGATTATTTGTACTATGTTATCTTGCAGGGAAGAGGTTATGGAAACACAATGGATGAATGTAAGCCGAAAGGCGATGCAATCCTTGTTATTACCAAATGAACAACTATATGATATGGTAAATGTTACAGTAATATTATAAATTCAAATGCAGCCAAATCAATCTAACAAGTGTTCTTTTAATACGCAATCGATATAGGTGGAATATATGCAACATTCATGAGGAATGATATAATATTCATTCCTACAAAATCAGGGGTAAAATATGTCAAAATTCCTGTACTTCAGTACTTTTTTGGTACATAATCATACAGTTGTTTACCTATTGTGTATCCTTTGTTACAGGAATTAAACCCAGAAATATTCTCTTCTCTGACAACACCATATTGTACTGTATCATACTTGCCTGAAGATGGTAAATTCTTGAGAAAGGTATAACCATCTAATCTATATACTCCTATAGCATTAACACAGTTGAAATTTGTACATGGTTATAGAAGTGTCTGTTTTGATGTACTTAAGTTAATATGTGTTGACATGTTGAAATTTGTACGTGGTTATAGAAGTGCCTGCTTTGATGTAGATAAATTAATGTCTGTTGCACATGTTCAAAATTTGTACATTAATTAAAATAGTGTCTATTTTGATGTACATAAGTTAATATCTGTTGCAAAAGTTGTCAAAGCACAGTCTATTTTGATGTAGTTAAGTTAATGTCTGTAGCACATGTTTAAAATTTGTACATTAATTAAAACAATGTCTGTTTTGAAGTAGATAAGTTACTATGTTTTCCACATATTCAAAGTTTGTACCTAGTTAAAACAGTGTCTGTATTTATGTACATAGGTTATTATGTGTTGCACATGTTGGAATTTGTACATGGTTATAGGAGTGCATGTTTTGATGTACATAAGTTACTATGTGTTGAAAATATGTATTACAATAACTGTGAAATGTATACTTTTTCAGATCTTTATCCCAGTTCATATTGACACACCAGCACACTGGATTTTGATTGTGTGTGATTTTGAAGACAAAAAGAATTACATCTTGGATTCAAGTAAAAGGAAGGGTAACAAAGAACGAAGTGATGTTTGCTACAAAATAATGACAAATGTCGCAATCATCATTCAAAACTACTCCGGCTATGAATACATCTCCAAAAAAAATGATGACATATCCAATCGAGTATGTCAAAAATGCAGCTCAACAAAGTAATGGATTTGATTGTGGTGTTTTTCTCTTGAAGTGGATAAATGCATTACACGACAAGGAGAAATGGACAGACAAAGAATATTTTAATGACATCAATGACTTTCGGCGTCAAACATGCATAAATCTTATGAAGTGGGATAAGAACTTTGTTAAGGATTTTACAGTTGACAGAAAATATAAAATTCTATTTTAGCTGTGTGTATGTAAAGAGTCAGTGATGTAAACATTACTCCATGACAAGAATTTATATAAATATCAACGCTTTTATAATCATTCTCAGGTGGGTTATGTACATCTGATATATACATATGTACATTACATAATGACCTATATACTGTACTTTGTAAATTGTTAAACGTACAACAAAATTAACCTATAACGTTCTTCTGTAACTAGTTAAAAACATAAAATGTACAGAGTACTACTTTAGATGGGTTATGTACACCTGAAATAGAATTATGTACAATGATGTCCTAAGATAATTTATAACCCTAATCCAACCCTAAACCCTTTTCCCTATTCAAGGTCACTAAACCCGCAAGAAAATGAACCCTTAGAAGGTATTGGTGAACCCTGTCGTGGATGTGATTCAAACATGGGGCACTAAACCTTAAGAGTAGGGTACTGCATAAGACGAGACGGAAAAGAGTTTAGTGTTGGATTAGGCGTACCCGCTACGCGGCTCCGCCTAATCGAACCCTAAACCCTTTTCCTTATTCAAGGTCACTAAATCCGATAGAAACTGAACCCTAAGAAAATATTGGTGAATCCTGTCGTGGATGTGATTACACTATCAAAAACCCTAAACCCTAAACATGGGGCACTGAACTTTAAGAGTAGGGTACTGCATAAGACGCGACGGAAAAGGGTTTAGGGTTGGATTATGCGTACCCGCTACGTGGATCCGCCTAATCCAACCCTAAACCCTATTCCTTATTCAAGGTCACTAAACCCGCAAGAAACTGAACCCTAAGAGGGTATTGGTGAACCCTGTCGTGGATGTGATTCAAACATGGGGCACTAAACCTTAAGAGTAGGGTACTGCATAAGACGGGACGGAAAAGGGTTTGGGGTTGGATTAGGCGAACCAGCTACGCGGCACCGCCTAATCCAACCCTAAACCCTTTTCCTAATTCAAGGTCACTAAACCCACAAGAAACTGAACCCTAAGAGGGTATTGGTGAACCCTGTCGTGGATGTGATTCAAACTTGGGGCACTGAACCTTAAGAGTAGGGTACTGCATAAGACGGGACGGAAAAGGGTTTAGGGTTAGATTAGGCGAACCCGCTTCGCGGCTCCGCCTAATCCAAGCATAAACCCTTTTCCTTATTCAAGGTCACTAAACCCACAAGAAACTGAACCCTAAGAGGGTATTGGTGAACACTGTCGTGGATGTGATTCAACCATGGGGCACTGAACCTTAAGAGTAGGGTACTGCATAAGACGGGACGGAAAAGGGTTTAGGGTTGGATTAGGCGTACCCGCTACGCGGCTCCGCCTAATCCAACCCTAAACCCTTTTCCTTATTCAAGGTCACTAAACCCACAAGAAACTGCACCCGAAGAGGGTATTGGTGAACCATGTCGTGGATGTGATTCAAACATGGGGCACTGAACCTTAAGAGTAGGGTACTGCATAAGACGGGACAGAAAAGGGTTTAGGGTTGGAATAGGCGAACCCGCTACGCGGATCCGCCTAATCCAACCCTAAACCCTTTTCCTTATTCAAGGTCACTAAACCCGCAACAAACTGAAGCCGAAGAGAGTATTGGTGAATCCTGTCGTGGATGTGATTACACTATCATAAACCCTAAACCCTAAACATGGGGCACTGAACCTTAAGAGTAGGGTACTGCATAAGACGGGACGGAAAAAGGTTTAGGGTTGGATTATGCGTACCCGCTACGTGGATCCGCTTAATCCAACCCTAAACCCTTTTCCTTATTCAAGGTCACTAAACCCGGACGAAACTGAACTCTAAGAGGGTATTGGGGAACCCTGTCGTGGATGTGATTCAAACATGGGGCACTGAACCTTAAGAGTAGGGTACTGCATAAGACGGGACAGAAAAGGGTTTAGGGTTGGATTAGGCGAACCCGCTTCGCGGCTCCGACTAATCCAACCCTAAACCCTTTTCCTAATTCAAGGACGGAAAAGGGTTTAGGGTTGGATTAGGCGAAACCGCTTTGCGGCTCCGCCTAATCCAACCCTAAACGTTTTTCCTTATTCAAGGTCACTAAACCTGGAAGAAACTGAACCCTATGAGGGTATTGGTGAACCCTGTCGTGGATGTGATTCAACCATGGGGCACTGAACCTTAAGAGTAGTGTACTGCATAAGACGGGACGGAAAAGGGTTTAGGGTTGGATTAGGCGTACCCGCTACGCGGCTCCGCCTAATCCAACCCTAAACCCTTTTCCTTATTCATGGTCACTAAACCCACAAGAAACTGAACCCTAAGAGGGTATTGGTGAATCCTGTCGTGGATGTGATTACACTATCATAAACCCTAAACCCTAAACATGGGGCACTGAACCTTAAGTGTAGGGTACTGCATAAGACGGGACGGAAAAGGGTTTAGGGTTAGATTAGGCGTACCCGCTACGCGGATCCGCCTAATCCAACCCTAAACCCTTTTCCTTATTCAAGGTCACTAAACCCGCAACAAACTGAACCCTAAGAGGGTATTGGTGAACCCTTTCGTGGATGTGATTCAACCATGGGGCACTGAACCTTAAGAGTAGTGTACTGCATAAGACGGGACGGAAAAGGGTTTAGGGTTGGATTAGGCGTACCCGCTACACGGTTCCGCCTAATCCAACCCTAACTCTTTTCCTTATTCATGGTCACTAAACCCACAAGAAACTGAACCCTAAGAGGGTATTGGTGAACCCTGTCGTGGATGTGATTCAAACTTGGGGCACTGAACCTTAAGAGTAGGGTACTGCATAAGACGGGACGGAAAAGGGTTTAGGGTTAGATTAGGCGAACCCGCTTCGCGGCTCCGCCTAATCCAAGCCTAAACCCTTTTCCTTATTCAAGGTCACCAAACCCACAAGAAATTGAACCCTAAGAGGGTATTGGTGAACCCTGTCGTGGATGTGATTCAAACATGGGGCACTGAACCTTAAGAGTAGGGTACTGCATAAGACGGGACGGAAAAGGGTTTAGGGTTGGATTAGGCGTACCCGCTACGCGGCTCCGCCTAATCCAACCCTAAACCCTTTTCCTTATTCAAGGTCACTAAACCCACAAGAAACTGAACCCTAAGAGGGTATTGGTTAACCATGTCGTGGATGTTATTCAAACATGGGGCACTGAACCTTAAGAGTAGGGTACTGCATAAGACGGGACGGAAAAGGGTTTAGGGTTGGATTAGGCGTACCCGCTACGCGGATGCGCCTAATCCAACCCTAAACCCTGTTCCTTATTCAAGGTCACTAAACCCGCAACAAACTGAACCCTAAGAGGGTATTGGTGAACCCTTTCGTGGATGTGATTCAAACATGGGGCACTGAACCTTAAGAGTAGGGTACTGCATAAGACGGGACGGAAAAGGGTTTAGGGTTAGATTAGGCGAACCCGCTTCGCGGCTCCGCCTAATCCAAGCCTAAACCCTTTTCCTTATTCAAGGTCACTAAACCCACAAGAAACTGAACCCTAAGAGGGTATTGGTGAACCCTGTCGTGGATGTGATTCAACCATGGGGCACTGAACCTTAAGAGTAGGGTACTGAATAAGACGGGACGGAAAAAGGTTTAGGGTTGAATTAGGCGTACCCGCTACGCGGCTCCGCCTAATCTAACCCTAAACTCTTTTCCTTATTCAAGGTCACTAAACCCACAAGAAACTGAACCCTAAGAGGGCATTGGTGAACCCTGTCGTGGATGTGATTCAAACATGGGGCACTGAACCTTAAGAGTAGTGTACTGCATAAGACGGGACGGAAAAGGGTTTAGGGTTGGATTAGGCGAACCCGCTATGCGGATCCGCCTAATCCAACCCTAAACCCTTTTCCTTATTCAAGGTCACTAAACCCGCAACAAACTGAAGCCGAAGAGAGTATTGGTGAATCCTGTCGTGGATGTGATTACACTATCATAAACCCTAAACCCTAAACATGGGGCACTGAACCTTAAGAGTAGGGTACTGCATAAGACGGGACGGAAAAGGGTTTAGGGTTGGATTAGGCGTACCCGCTACGCGGATCCGCCTAATCCAACCCTAAACCCTTTTCCTTATTCAAGGTCACTAAACCCGCAACAAACTGAACCCTAAGAGGGTATTGGTGAACCCTTTCGTGGATGTGATTCAACCATGGGGCACTGAACCTTAAGAGTAGTGTACTGCATAAGACGGGACAGAAAAGGGTTTAGGGTTGGATTAGGCGTACCCGCTACGCGGCTCCGCCTAATCCAACCCTAAACCCTTTTCCTTATTCAAGGTCACCAAACCCACAAGAAATTGAACACTAAGAGGGCATTGGTGAACCCTGTCGTGGATGTGATTCAAACATGGGGCACTGAACCTTAAGAGTAGGTTACTGCATAAGACGGGACGGAAAAGGGTTTAGGGTTGGATTAGGCGTACCCGCTACGCGGCTCCGCCTAATCCAACCCTAAACCCTTTTCCTTATTCAAGGTCACTAAACCCACAAGAAACTGAACCCTAAGAGGGCATTGGTGAACCCTGTCGTGGATGTGATTCAAACATGGGGCACTGAACCTTAAGAGTAGGGTACTGCATAAGACGGGACGGAAAAGGGTTTAGGGTTAGATTAGGCGAACCCGCTTCGCGGCTCCGCCTTATCCAAGCCTAAACCCTTTTCCTTATTCAAGGTCACTAAACCCACAAGAAACTGAACCCTAAGAGGGCATTGGTGAACCCTGTCGTGGATGTGATTCAACCATGGGGCACTGAACCTTAAGAGTAGGGTATTGAATAAGACGGGACGGAAAAAGGTTTAGGGTTGGATTAGGCGTACCCGCTACGCGGCTCCGCCTAATCCAACCCTAAACCCTTTTCCTTATTCAAGGTCACTAAACCCACAAGAAACTGAACCCTAAGAGGGCATTGGTGAACCCTGTCGTGGCTGTGATTCAAACATGGGGCACTGAACTTTAAGAGTAGGGTACTGCATAAGACGGGACGGAAAAGGGTTTGGGTTGGATTAGGTGAACCCGCTACGCGGCTCCGCCTAATCCAACCCTAAACCCTTTTCCTTATTCAAGGTCACTAAACCCACAAGAAACTGAACCCTAAGAGGGCATTGGTGAACCCTGTCGTGGATGTGATTCAAACATGGGGCACTGAACCTTAAGAGTAGGGTACTGCATAAGACGGGACGGAAAAGGGTTTAGGGTTGGATTAGGCGAACCCGCTACGCGGATCCGCCTAATCCAACCCTAAACCCTTTTCCTTATTCAAGGTCACTAAACCCGCAACAAACTGAAGCCGAAGAGAGTATTGGTGAATCCTGTCGTGGATGTGATTACACTATCATAAACCCTAAACCCTAAACATGGGGCACTGAACCTTAAGAGTAGGGTACTGCATAAGACGGGACGGAAAAGGGTTTAGGGTTGGATTAGGCGTACCCGCTACGCGGATCCGCCTAATCCAACCCTAAACCCTTTTCCTTATTCAAGGTCACTAAACCCGCAACAAACTGAACCCTAAGAGGGTATTGGTGAACCCTTTCGTGGATGTGATTCAACCATGGGGCACTGAACCTTAAGAGTAGTGTACTGCATAAGACGGGACAGAAAAGGGTTTAGGGTTGGATTAGGCGTACCCGCTACGCGGCTCCGCCTAATCCAACCCTAAACCCTTTTCCTTATTCAAGGTCACCAAACCCACAAGAAATTGAACACTAAGAGGGTATTGGTGAACCCTGTCATGGATGTGATTCAAACATGGGGCACTGAACCTTAAGAGTAGGTTACTGCATAAGATGGGACGGAAAAGGGTTTAGGGTTGGATTAGGCGTACCCGCTACGCGGCTCCGCCTAATCCAACCCTAAACCCTTTTCCTTATTCAAGGTCACTAAACCCGCAACAAACTGAACCCTAAGAGGGTATTGGTGAACCCTTTCGTGGATGTGATTCAACCATGGGGCACTGAACCTTAAGAGTAGTGTACTGCATAAGACGGGACAGAAAAGGGTTTAGGGTTGGATTAGGCGTACCCGCTACGCGGCTCCGCCTAATCCAACCCTAAACCCTTTTCCTTATTCAAGGTCACCAAACCCACAAGAAATTGAACACTAAGAGGGCATTGGTGAACCCTGTCGTGGATGTGATTCAAACATGGGGCACTGAACCTTAAGAGTAGGTTACTGCATAAGACGGGACGGAAAAGGGTTTAGGGTTGGATTAGGCGTACCCGCTACGCGGCTCCGCCTAATCCAACCCTAAACCCTTTTCCTTATTCAAGGTCACTAAACCCACAAGAAACTGAACCCTAAGAGGGCATTGGTGAACCCTGTCGTGGATGTGATTCAAACATGGGGCACTGAACCTTAAGAGTAGGGTACTGCATAAGACGGGACGGAAAAGGGTTTAGGGTTAGATTAGGCGAACCCGCTTCGCGGCTCCGCCTTATCCAAGCCTAAACCCTTTTCCTTATTCAAGGTCACTAAACCCACAAGAAACTGAACCCTAAGAGGGCATTGGTGAACCCTGTCGTGGATGTGATTCAACCATGGGGCACTGAACCTTAAGAGTAGGGTATTGAATAAGACGGGACGGAAAAAGGTTTAGGGTTGGATTAGGCGTACCCGCTACGCGGCTCCGCCTAATCCAACCCTAAACCCTTTTCCTTATTCAAGGTCACTAAACCCACAAGAAACTGAACCCTAAGAGGGCATTGGTGAACCCTGTCGTGGATGTGATTCAAACATGGGGCACTGAACTTTAAGAGTAGGGTACTGCATAAGACGGGACGGAAAAGGGTTTGGGTTGGATTAGGTGAACCCGCTACGCGGCTCCGCCTAATCCAACCCTAAACCCTTTTCCTTATTCAAGGTCACTAAACCCACAAGAAACTGAACCCTAAGAGGGCATTGGTGAACCCTGTCGTGGATGTGATTCAAACATGGGGCACTGAACCTTAAGAGTAGGGTACTGCATAAGACGGGACGGAAAAGGGTTTAGGGTTGGATTAGGCGAACCCGCTACGCGGATCCGCCTAATCCAACCCTAAACCCTTTTCCTTATTCAAGGTCACTAAACCCGCAACAAACTGAAGCCGAAGAGAGTATTGGTGAATCCTGTCGTGGATGTGATTACACTATCATAAACCCTAAACCCTAAACATGGGGCACTGAACCTTAAGAGTAGGGTACTGCATAAGACGGGACGGAAAAGGGTTTAGGGTTGGATTAGGCGTACCCGCTACGCGGATCCGCCTAATCCAACCCTAAACCCTTTTCCTTATTCAAGGTCACTAAACCCGCAACAAACTGAACCCTAAGAGGGTATTGGTGAACCCTTTCGTGGATGTGATTCAACCATGGGGCACTGAACCTTAAGAGTAGTGTACTGCATAAGACGGGACAGAAAAGGGTTTAGGGTTGGATTAGGCGTACCCGCTACGCGGCTCCGCCTAATCCAACCCTAAACCCTTTTCCTTATTCAAGGTCACCAAACCCACAAGAAATTGAACACTAAGAGGGTATTGGTGAACCCTGTCGTGGATGTGATTCAAACATGGGGCACTGAACCTTAAGAGTAGGTTACTGCATAAGATGGGACGGAAAAGGGTTTAGGGTTGGATTAGGCGTACCCGCTACGCGGCTCCGCCTAATCCAACCCTAAACCCTTTTCCTTATTCAAGGTCACTAAACCCGCAACAAACTGAACCCTAAGAGGGTATTGGTGAACCCTTTCGTGGATGTGATTCAACCATGGGGCACTGAACCTTAAGAGTAGTGTACTGCATAAGACGGGACAGAAAAGGGTTTAGGGTTGGATTAGGCGTACCCGCTACGCGGCTCCGCCTAATCCAACCCTAAACCCTTTTCCTTATTCAAGGTCACCAAACCCACAAGAAATTGAACACTAAGAGGGTATTGGTGAACCCTGTCGTGGATGTGATTCAAACATGGGGCACTGAACCTTAAGAGTAGGTTACTGCATAAGATGGGACGGAAAAGGGTTTAGGGTTGGATTAGGCGTACCCGCTACGCGGCTCCGCCTAATCCAACCCTAAACCCTTTTCCTTATTCAAGGTCACTAAACCCGCAACAAACTGAACCCTAAGAGGGTATTGGTGAACCCTTTCGTGTATGTGATTCAAACATGGGGCACTGAACCTTACGAGTAGGGTACTGCATAAGACGGGACGGAAAAGGGTTTAGGGTTGGATTAGGCGTACCCGCTACGCGGCTCCGCCTAATCCAACCCTAAACCCTTTTCCTTATTCAAGGTCACTAAACCCACAAGAAACTGAACCCTAAGAGGGTATTGGTGAACCATGTCGTGGATGTGATTCAAACATGGGGCACTGAACCTTAAGAGTAGGGTACTGCATAAGACGGGACGGAAAAGGGTTTATGGTTGGATTAGGCGTACCCGCTACGCGGCTCCGCCTAATCCAACCCTAAACCCTTTTCCTTATTCAAGGTCACTAAACCCACAAGAAACTGAACCCTAAGAGGGCATTGGTGAACCCTGTCGTGGATGTGATTCAAACATGGGGCACTGAACTTTAAGAGTAGGGTACTGCATAAGACGGGACGGAAAAGGGTTTGGGTTGGATTAGGTGAACCCGCTACGCGGCTCCGCCTAATCCAACCCTAAACCCTTTTCCTTATTCAAGGTCACTAAACCCACAAGAAACTGAACCCTAAGAGGGCATTGGTGAACCCTGTCGTGGATGTGATTCAAACATGGGGCACTGAACCTTAAGAGTAGGGTACTGCATAAGACGGGACGGAAAAGGGTTTAGGGTTGGATTAGGCGAACCCGCTACGCGGATCCGCCTAATCCAACCCTAAACCCTTTTCCTTATTCAAGGTCACTAAACCCGCAACAAACTGAAGCCGAAGAGAGTATTGGTGAATCCTGTCGTGGATGTGATTACACTATCATAAACCCTAAACCCTAAACATGGGGCACTGAACCTTAAGAGTAGGGTACTGCATAAGACGGGACGGAAAAGGGTTTAGGGTTGGATTAGGTGTACCCGCTACGCGGCTCCGCCTAATCCAACCCTAAACCCTTTTCCTTATTCAAGGTCACTAAACCCGCAACAAACTGAACCCTAAGAGGGTATTGGTGAACCCTTTCGTGTATGTGATTCAAACATGGGGCACTGAACCTTACGAGTAGGGTACTGCATAAGACGGGACGGAAAAGGGTTTAGGGTTGGATTAGGCGTACCCGCTACGCGGCTCCGCCTAATCCAACCCTAAACCCTTTTCCTTATTCAAGGTCACTAAACCCACAAGAAACTGAACCCTAAGAGGGTATTGGTGAACCATGTCGTGGATGTGATTTAAACATGGGGCACTGAACCTTAAGAGTAGGGTACTGCATAAGACGGGACGGAAAAGGGTTTAGGGTTGGATTAGGCGTACCCGCTACGCGGATCCACCTAATCCAACCCTAAACCCTTTTCCTTATTCAAGGTCACTAAACCCACAAGAAACTGAACCCTAAGAGGGCATTGGTAAACCCTGTCGTGGATGTGATTCAAACATGGGGCACTGAACCTTAATAGTAGGGTACTGCATAAGACGGGACGGAAAAGGGTTTAGGGTTGGATTAGGCGAACCCGCTACGCGGATCCGCCTAATCCAACCCTAAACCCTTTTCCTTATTCAAGGTCACTAAACCCGCAACAAACTGAAGCCGAAGAGAGTATTGGTGAATCCTGTCGTGGATGTGATTACACTATCATAAACCCTAAACCCTAAACATTGGGCACTGAACCTTAAGAGTAGGGTACTGCATAAGACGGGACGGAAAAGGGTTTAGGGTTGGATTAGGCGTACCCGCTACGCGGATCCGCCTAATCCAACCCTAAACCCTTTTCCTTATTCAAGGTCACTAAACCCGCAACAAACTGAACCCTAAGAGGGTATTGGTGAACCCTTTCGTGGATGTGATTCAACCATGGGGCACCGAACCTTAAGAGTAGTGTACTGCATAAGACGGGACAGAAAAGGGTTTAGGGTTGGATTAGGCGTACCCGCTACGCGGCTCCGCCTAATCCAACCCTAAACCCTTTTCCTTATTCATGGTCACTAAACCCACAAGAAACTGAACCCTAAGAGGGTATTGGTGAACCATGTCGTGGATGTGATTCAAACATGGGTCACTGAACCTTAAGAGTAGGGTACTGCATAAGACGGGACGGAAAAGGGTTTAGGGTTGGATTAGGCGTACCCGCTACGCGGCTCCGCCTAATCCAACCCTAAACCCTTTTCCTTATTCAAGGTCACTAAACCCACAAGAAACTGAACCCTAAGAGGGTATTGGTGAACCATGTCGTGGATGTGATTCAAACATGGGGTACTGAACCTTAAGAGTAGGGTACTGCATAAGACGGGACGGAAAAGGGTTTAGGGTTGGATTAGGCGTACCCGCTACGCGGATCCGCCTAATCCAACCCTAAACCCTGTTCCTTATTCAAGGTCACTAAACCCGCAACAAACTGAACCCTAAGAGGGTATTGGTGAACCCTTTCGTGGATGTGATTCAAACATGGGGCACTGAACCTTAAGAGTAGGGTACTGCATAAGACGGGACGGAAAAGGGTTTAGGGTTGGATTAGGCGTACCCGCTACGCGGATCCGCCTAATCCAACCCTAAACCCTGTTCCTTATTCAAGGTCACTAAACCCGCAACAAACTGAACCCTAAGAGGGTATTGGTGAACCCTTTCGTGGATGTGATTCAAACATGGGGCACTGAACCTTAAGAGTAGGGTACTGCATAAGACGGGACGGAAAAGGGTTTAGGGTTTGATTAGGCGTACCCGCTACGCGGCTCCGCCCAATTCAACCCTAAACCCTTTTCCTTATTCAAGGTCACCCAACCCACAAGAAATTGAACCCTAAGAGGGTATTGGTGAACCCTTTCGTGGATGTGATTCAAACATGGGGTACTGAACCTTAAGAGTAGGGTACTGCATAAGACGGGACGGAAAAAGGTTTAGGGTTAGATTAGGCGAACCCGCTTCGCGGATCCGCCTAATCCAACCCTAAACCCTGTTCCTTATTCAAGGTCACTAAACCCGCAACAAACTGAACCCTAAGAGGGTATTGGTGAACCCTTTCGTGGATGTGATTCAACCATGGGGCACTGAACCTTAAGAGTAGTGTACTGCATAAGACGGGACAGAAAAGGGTTTAGGGTTGGATTAGGCGTACCCGCTACGCGGCTCCGCCTAATCCAACCCTAAACCCTTTTCCTTATTCAAGGTCACCAAACCCACAAGAAATTGAACACTAAGAGGGTATTGGTGAACCCTGTCGTGGATGTGATTCAAACATGGGGCACTGAACCTTAAGAGTAGGTTACTGCATAAGATGGGACGGAAAAGGGTTTAGGGTTGGATTAGGCGTACCCGCTACGCGGCTCCGCCTAATCCAACCCTAAACCCTTTTCCTTATTCAAGGTCACTAAACCCGCAACAAACTGAACCCTAAGAGGGTATTGGTGAACCCTTTCGTGGATGTGATTCAACCATGGGGCACTGAACCTTAAGAGTAGTGTACTGCATAAGACGGGACAGAAAAGGGTTTAGGGTTGGATTAGGCGTACCCGCTACGCGGCTCCGCCTAATCCAACCCTAAACCCTTTTCCTTATTCAAGGTCACCAAACCCACAAGAAATTGAACACTAAGAGGGTATTGGTGAACCCTGTCGTGGATGTGATTCAAACATGGGGCACTGAACCTTAAGAGTAGGTTACTGCATAAGATGGGACGGAAAAGGGTTTAGGGTTGGATTAGGCGTACCCGCTACGCGGCTCCGCCTAATCCAACCCTAAACCCTTTTCCTTATTCAAGGTCACTAAACCCGCAACAAACTGAACCTTAAGAGGGTATTGGTGAACCCTTTCGTGTATGTGATTCAAACATGGGGCACTGAACCTTACGAGTAGGGTACTGCATAAGACGGGACGGAAAAGGGTTTAGGGTTGGATTAGGCGTACCCGCTACGCGGCTCCGCCTAATCCAACCCTAAACCCTTTTCCTTATTCAAGGTCACTAAACCCACAAGAAACTGAACCCTAAGAGGGTATTGGTGAACCATGTCGTGGATGTGATTCAAACATGGGGCACTGAACCTTAAGAGTAGGGTACTGCATAAGACGGGACGGAAAAGGGTTTAGGGTTGGATTAGGCGTACCCGCTACGCGGCTCCGCCTAATCCAACCCTAAACCCTTTTCCTTATTCAAGGTCACTAAACCCACAAGAAACTGAACCCTAAGAGGGCATTGGTGAACCCTGTCGTGGATGTGATTCAAACATGGGGCACTGAACTTTAAGAGTAGGGTACTGCATAAGACGGGACGGAAAAGGGTTTGGGTTGGATTAGGTGAACCCGCTACGCGGCTCCGCCTAATCCAACCCTAAACCCTTTTCCTTATTCAAGGTCACTAAACCCACAAGAAACTGAACCCTAAGAGGGCATTGGTGAACCCTGTCGTGGATGTGATTCAAACATGGGGCACTGAACCTTAAGAGTAGGGTACTGCATAAGACGGGACGGAAAAGGGTTTAGGGTTGGATTAGGCGAACCCGCTACGCGGATCCGCCTAATCCAACCCTAAACCCTTTTCCTTATTCAAGGTCACTAAACCCGCAACAAACTGAAGCCGAAGAGAGTATTGGTGAATCCTGTCGTGGATGTGATTACACTATCATAAACCCTAAACCCTAAACATGGGGCACTGAACCTTAAGAGTAGGGTACTGCATAAGACGGGACGGAAAAGGGTTTAGGGTTGGATTAGGCGTACCCGCTACGCGGATCCGCCTAATCCAACCCTAAACCCTTTTCCTTATTCAAGGTCACTAAACCCGCAACAAACTGAACCCTAAGAGGGTATTGGTGAACCCTTTCGTGGATGTGATTCAACCATGGGGCACTGAACCTTAAGAGTAGTGTACTGCATAAGACGGGACAGAAAAGGGTTTAGGGTTGGATTAGGCGTACCCGCTACGCGGCTCCGCCTAATCCAACCCTAAACCCTTTTCCTTATTCAAGGTCACCAAACCCACAAGAAATTGAACACTAAGAGGGTATTGGTGAACCCTGTCGTGGATGTGATTCAAACATGGGGCACTGAACCTTAAGAGTAGGTTACTGCATAAGATGGGACGGAAAAGGGTTTAGGGTTGGATTAGGCGTACCCGCTACGCGGCTCCGCCTAATCCAACCCTAAACCCTTTTCCTTATTCAAGGTCACTAAACCCGCAACAAACTGAACCCTAAGAGGGTATTGGTGAACCCTTTCGTGGATGTGATTCAAACATGGGGCACTGAACCTTACGAGTAGGGTACTGCATAAGACGGGACGGAAAAGGGTTTAGGGTTGGATTAGGCGTACCCGTTACGCGGCTCCGCCTAATCCAACCCTAAACCCTTTTCCTTATTCAAGGTCACTAAACCCACAAGAAACTGAACCCTAAGAGGGTATTGGTGAACCATGTCGTGGATGTGATTTAAACATGGGGCACTGAACCTTAAGAGTAGGGTACTGCATAAGACGGGACGGAAAAGGGTTTAGGGTTGGATTAGGCGTACCCGCTACGCGGATCCACCTAATCCAACCCTAAACCCTTTTCCTTATTCAAGGTCACTAAACCCACAAGAAACTGAACCCTAAGAGGGCATTGGTAAACCCTGTCGTGGATGTGATTCAAACATGGGGCACTGAACCTTAATAGTAGGGTACTGCATAAAACGGGACGGAAAAGGGTTTAGGGTTGGATTAGGCGAACCCGCTACGCGGATCCGCCTAATCCAACCCTAAACCCTTTTCCTTATTCAAGGTCACTAAACCCGCAACAAACTGAAGCCGAAGAGAGTATTGGTGAATCCTGTCGTGGATGTGATTACACTATCATAAACCCTAAACCCTAAACATTGGGCACTGAACCTTAAGAGTAGGGTACTGCATAAGACGGGACGGAAAAGGGTTTAGGGTTGGATTAGGCGTACCCGCTACGCGGATCCGCCTAATCCAACCCTAAACCCTTTTCCTTATTCAAGGTCACTAAACCCGCAACAAACTGAACCCTAAGAGGGTATTGGTGAACCCTTTCGTGGATGTGATTCAACCATGGGGCACTGAACCTTAAGAGTAGTGTACTGCATAAGACGGGACAGAAAAGGGTTTAGGGTTGGATTAGGCGTACCCGCTACGCGGCTCCGCCTAATCCAACCCTAAACCCTTTTCCTTATTCATGGTCACTAAACCCACAAGAAACTGAACCCTAAGAGGGTATTGGTGAACCATGTCGTGGATGTGATTCAAACATGGGTCACTGAACCTTACGAGTAGGGTACTGCATAAGACGGGACGGAAAAGGGTTTAGGGTTGGATTAGGCGTACCCGCTACGCGGCTCCGCCTAATCCAACCCTAAACCCTTTTCCTTATTCAAGGTCACTAAACCCACAAGAAACTGAACCCTAAGAGGGTATTGGTGAACCATGTCGTGGATGTGATTCAAACATGGGGTACTGAACCTTAAGAGTAGGGTACTGCATAAGACGGGACGGAAAAGGGTTTAGGGTTGGATTAGGCGTACCCGCTACGCGGATCCGCCTAATCCAACCCTAAACCCTGTTCCTTATTCAAGGTCACTAAACCCGCAACAAACTGAACCCTAAGAGGGTATTGGTGAACCCTTTCGTGGATGTGATTCAAACATGGGGCACTGAACCTTAAGAGTAGGGTACTGCATAAGACGGGACGGAAAAGGGTTTAGGGTTGGATTAGGCGTACCCGCTACGCGGATCCGCCTAATCCAACCCTAAACCCTGTTCCTTATTCAAGGTCACTAAACCCGCAACAAACTGAACCCTAAGAGGGTATTGGTGAACCCTTTCATGGATGTGATTCAAACATGGGGCACTGAACCTTAAGAGTAGGGTACTGCATAAGACGGGACGGAAAAGGGTTTAGGGTTTGATTAGGCGTACCCGCTACGCGGCTCCGCCCAATTCAACCCTAAACCCTTTTCCTTATTCAAGGTCACCCAACCCACAAGAAATTGAACCCTAAGAGGGTATTGGTGAACCCTTTCGTGGATGTGATTCAAACATGGGGCACTGAACCTTAAGAGTAGGGTACTGCATAAGACGGGACGGAAAAGGGTTTAGGGTTAGATTAGGCGAACCCGCTTCGCGGCTCCGCCTAATCCAAGCCTAAACCCTTTTCCTTATTCAAGGTCACTAAACCCGCAACAAACTGAACCCTAAGAGGGTATTGGTGAACCCTTTCGTGGATGTGATTCAACCATGGGGCACTGAACCTTAAGAGTAGTGTACTGCATAAGACGGGACAGAAAAGGGTTTAGGGTTGGATTAGGCGTACCCGCTACGCGGCTCCGCCTAATCCAACCCTAAACCCTTTTCCTTATTCATGGTCACTAAACCCACAAGAAACTGAACCCTAAGAGGGTATTGGTGAACCATGTCGTGGATGTGATTCAAACATGGGTCACTGAACCTTACGAGTAGGGTACTGCATAAGACGGGACGGAAAAGGGTTTAGGGTTGGATTAGGCGTACCCGCTACGCGGCTCCGCCTAATCCAACCCTAAACCCTTTTCCTTATTCAAGGTCACTAAACCCACAAGAAACTGAACCCTAAGAGGGTATTGGTGAACCATGTCGTGGATGTGATTCAAACATGGGGTACTGAACCTTAAGAGTAGGGTACTGCATAAGACGGGACGGAAAAGGGTTTAGGGTTGGATTAGGCGTACCCGCTACGCGGATCCGCCTAATCCAACCCTAAACCCTGTTCCTTATTCAAGGTCACTAAACCCGCAACAAACTGAACCCTTAGAGGGTATTGGTGAACCCTTTCGTGGATGTGATTCAAACATGGGGCACTGAACCTTAAGAGTAGGGTACTGCATAAGACGGGACGGAAAAGGGTTTAGGGTTTGATTAGGCGTACCCGCTACGCGGCTCCGCCCAATTCAACCCTAAACCCTTTTCCTTATTCAAGGTCACCAAACCCAAAAGAAATTGAACACTAAGAGGGTATTGGTGAACCCTGTCGTGGATGTGATTCAAACATGGGGCACTGAACCTTAAGAGTAGGTTACTGCATAAGACGGGACGGAAAAGGGTTTAGGGTTGGATTAGGCATACCCGCTACGCGGCTCCGCCTAATCCAACCCTAAACCCTTTTCCTTATTCAAGGTCACTAAACTCGCAACAAACTGAACCCTAAGAGGGTATTGGTGAACCCTTTCGTGGATGTGATTCAAACATGGGGCACTGAACCTTAAGAGTAGGGTACTGCATAAGACGGGACGGAAAAGGGTTTAGGGTTAGATTAGGCGAACCCGCTTCGCGGCTCCGCCTAATCCAAGCCTAAACCCTTTTCCGTATTCAAGGTCACTAAACCCACAAGAAACTGAACCCTAAGAGGGTATTGGTGAACCCTGTCGTGGATGTGATTCAACCATGGGGCACTGAACCTTACGAGTAGGGTACTGCATAAGACGGGACGGAAAAGGGTTTAGGGTTGGATTAGGCATACCCACTACGCGGCTCCGCCTAATCCAACCCTAAACCCTTTTCCTTATTCAAGGTCACTAAACCCACAAGAAACTGAACCCTAAGAGGGTATTGGTGAACCATGTCGTGGATGTGATTCAAACATGGGGTACTGAACCTTAAGAGTAGGGTACTGCATAAGACGGGACGGAAAAGGGTTTAGGGTTGGATTAGGCGTACCCGCTACGCGGATCCGCCTAATCCAACCCTAAACCCTGTTCCTTATTCAAGGTCACTAAACCCGCAACAAACTGAACCCTAAGAGGGTATTGGTGAACCCTTTCGTGGATGTGATTCAAACATGGGGCACTGAACCTTAAGAGTAGGGTACTGCATAAGACGGGATGGAAAAGGGTTTAGGGTTAGATTAGGAGAACCCGCTTCGCGGCTCCGCCTAATCCAAGCCTAAACCCTTTTCCTTATTCAAGGTCACTAAACCCACAAGAAACTGAACCCTAAGAGGGTATTGGTGAACCCTGTCGTGGATGTGATTCAACCATGGGGCACTGAACCTTAAGAGTAGGGTACTGAATAAGACGGGACGGAAAAAGGTTTAGGGTTGGATTAGGCGTACCCGCTACGCGGCTCCGCCTAATCCAACCCTAAACCCTTTTCCTTATTCAAGGTCACTAAACCCACAAGAAACTGAACCCTAAGAGGGTATTGGTGAACCATGTCATGGATGTGATTCAAACATGGGGTACTGAACCTTAAGAGTAGGGTACTGCATAAGACGGGACGGAAAAGGGTTTAGGGTTGGATTAGGCGTACCCGCTACGCGGATCCGCCTAATCCAACCCTAAACCCTGTTCCTTATTCAAGGTCACTAAACCCGCAACAAACTGAACCCTAAGAGGGTATTGGTGAACCCTTTCGTGGATGTGATTCAAACATGGGGCACTGAACCTTAAGAGTAGGGTACTGCATAAGACGGGACGGAAAAGGGTTTAGGGTTTGATTAGGCGTACCCGCTACGTGGCTCCGCCCAATTCAACCCTAAACCCTTTTCCTTATTCAAGGTCACCAAACCCAAAAGAAATTGAACACTAAGAGGGTATTGGTGAACCCTGTCGTGGATGTGATTCAAACATGGGGCACTGAACCTTAAGAGTAGGTTACTGCATAAGACGGGACGGAAAAGGGTTTAGGGTTGGATTAGGCATACCCGCTACGCGGCTCCGCCTAATCCAACCCTAAACCCTTTTCCTTATTCAAGGTCACTAAACTCGCAACAAACTGAACCCTAAGAGGGTATTGGTGAACCCTTTCGTGGATGTGATTCAAACATGGGGCACTGAACCTTAAGAGTAGGGTACTGCATAAGACGGGACGGAAAAGGGTTTAGGGTTAGATTAGGCGAACCCGCTTCGCGGCTCCGCCTAATCCAAGCCTAAACCCTTTTCCGTATTCAAGGTCACTAAACCCACAAGAAACTGAACCCTAAGAGGGTATTGGTGAACCCTGTCGTGGATGTGATTCAACCATGGGGCACTGAACCTTACGAGTAGGGTACTGCATAAGACGGGACGGAAAAGGGTTTAGGGTTGGATTAGGCATACCCACTACGCGGCTCCGCCTAATCCAACCCTAAACCCTTTTCCTTATTCAAGGTCACTAAACCCACAAGAAACTGAACCCTAAGAGGGTATTGGTGAACCATGTCGTGGATGTGATTCAAACATGGGGTACTGAACCTTAAGAGTAGGGTACTGCATAAGACGGGACGGAAAAGGGTTTAGGGTTGGATTAGGCGTACCCGCTACGCGGATCCGCCTAATCCAACCCTAAACCCTGTTCCTTATTCAAGGTCACTAAACCCGCAACAAACTGAACCCTAAGAGGGTATTGGTGAACCCTTTCGTGGATGTGATTCAAACATGGGGCACTGAACCTTAAGAGTAGGGTACTGCATAAGACGGGATGGAAAAGGGTTTAGGGTTAGATTAGGAGAACCCGCTTCGCGGCTCCGCCTAATCCAAGCCTAAACCCTTTTCCTTATTCAAGGTCACTAAACCCACAAGAAACTGAACCCTAAGAGGGTATTGGTGAACCCTGTCGTGGATGTGATTCAACCATGGGGCACTGAACCTTAAGAGTAGGGTACTGAATAAGACGGGACGGAAAAAGGTTTAGGGTTGGATTAGGCGTACCCGCTACGCGGCTCCGCCTAATCCAACCCTAAACCCTTTTCCTTATTCAAGGTCACTAAACCCACAAGAAACTGAACCCTAAGAGGGCATTGGTAAACCCTGTCGTGGATGTGATTCAAACATGGGGCACTGAACCTTAAGAGTAGGGTACTGCATAAGACGGGACAGAAAAGGGTTTAGGGTTGGATTAGGCGAACCCGCTACGCGGATCCGCCTAATCCAACCCTAAACCCTTTTCCTTATTCAAGGTCACTAAACCCGCAACAAACTGAAGCCGAAGAGAGTATTGGTGAATCCTGTCGTGGATGTGATTACACTATCATAAACCCTAAACCCTAAACATGGGGCACTGAACCTTAAGAGTAGGGTACTGCATAAGACGGGACGGAAAAGGGTTTAGGGTTGGATTAGGCGTACCCGCTACGTGGATCCGCCTAATCCAACCCTAAACCCTTTTCCTTATTCAAGGTCACTAAACCCGCAACAAACTGAACCCTAAGAGGGTATTGGTGAACCCTTTCGTGGATGTGATTCAACCATGGGGCACTGAACCTTAAGAGTAGTGTACTGCATAAGACGGGACAGAAAAGGGTTTAGGGTTGGATTAGGCGTACCCGCTACGCGGCTCCGCCTAATCCAACCCTAAACCCTTTTCCTTATTCATGGTCACTAAACCCACAAGAAACTGAACCCTAAGAGGGTATTGGTGAACCATGTCGTGGATGTGATTCAAACATGGGTCACTGAACCTTACGAGTAGGGTACTGCATAAGACGGGACGGAAAAGGGTTTAGGGTTGGATTAGGCGTACCCGCTACGCGGCTTCGCCTAATCCAACCCTAAACCCTTTTCCTTATTCAAGGTCACTAAACCCACAAGAAACTGAACCCTAAGAGGGTATTGGTGAACCATGTCGTGGATGTGATTCAAACATGGGGTACTGAACCTTAAGAGTAGGGTACTGCATAAGACGGGACGGAAAAGGGTTTAGGGTTGGATTAGGCGTACCCGCTACGCGGATCCGCCTAATCCAACCCTAAACCCTGTTCCTTATTCAAGGTCACTAAACCCGCAACAAACTGAACCCTAAGAGGGTATTGGTGAACCCTTTCGTGGATGTGATTCAAACATGGGGCACTGAACCTTAAGAGTAGGGTACTGCATAAGACGGGACGGAAAAGGGTTTAGGGTTTGATTAGGCGTACCCGCTACGCGGCTCCGCCCAATTCAACCCTAAACCCTTTTCCTTATTCAAGGTCACCCAACCCACAAGAAATTGAACACTAAGAGGGTATTGGTGAACCCTGTCGTGGATGTGATTCAAACATGGGGCACTGAACCTTAAGAGTAGGTTACTGCATAAGACGGGACGGAAAAGGGTTTAGGGTTGGATTAGGCATACCCGCTACGCGGCTCCGCCTAATCCAACCCTAAACCCTTTTCCTTATTCAAGGTCACTAAACTCGCAACAAACTGAACCCTAAGAGGGTATTGGTGAACCCTTTCGTGGATGTGATTCAAACATGGGGCACTGAACCTTAAGAGTAGGGTACTGCATAAGACGGGACGGAAAAGGGTTTAGGGTTAGATTAGGCGAACCCGCTTCGCGGCTCCGCCTAATCCAAGCCTAAACCCTTTTCCGTATTCAAGGTCACTAAACCCACAAGAAACTGAACCCTAAGAGGGTATTGGTGAACCCTGTCGTGGATGTGATTCAACCATGGGGCACTGAACCTTACGAGTAGGGTACTGCATAAGACGGGACGGAAAAGGGTTTAGGGTTGGATTAGGCGTACCCGCTACGCGGCTCCGCCTAATCCAACCCTAAACCCTTTTCCTTATTCAAGGTCACTAAACCCACAAGAAACTGAACCCTAAGAGGGTATTGGTGAACCATGTCGTGGATGTGATTCAAACATGGGGTACTGAACCTTAAGAGTAGGGTACTGCATAAGACGGGACGGAAAAGGGTTTAGGGTTGGATTAGGCGTACCCGCTACGCGGATCCGCCTAATCCAACCCTAAACCCTGTTCCTTATTCAAGGTCACTAAACCCGCAACAAACTGAACCCTAAGAGGGTATTGGTGAACCCTTTCGTGGATGTGATTCAAACATGGGGCACTGAACCTTAAGAGTAGGGTACTGCATAAGACGGGACGGAAAAGGGTTTAGGGTTAGATTAGGAGAACCCGCTTCGCGGCTCCGCCTATTCCAAGCCTAAACCCTTTTCCTTATTCAAGGTCACTAAACCCACAAGAAACTGAACCCTAAGAGGGTATTGGTGAACCCTGTCGTGGATGTGATTCAACCATGGGGCACTGAACCTTAAGAGTAGGGTACTGAATAAGACGGGACGGAAAAAGGTTTAGGGTTGGATTAGGCGTACCCGCTACGCGGCTCCGCCTAATCCAACCCTAAACCCTTTTCCTTATTCAAGGTCACTAAACCCACAAGAAACTGAACCCTAAGAGGGCATTGGTAAACCCTGTCGTGGATGTGATTCAAACATGGGGCACTGAACCTTAAGAGTAGGGTACTGCATAAGACGGGACGGAAAAGGGTTTAGGGTTGGATTAGGCGAACCCGCTACGCGGATCCGCCTAATCCAACCCTAAACCCTTTTCCTTATTCAAGGTCACTAAACCCGCAACAAACTGAAGCCGAAGAGAGTATTGGTGAATCCTGTCGTGGATGTGATTACACTATCATAAACCCTAAACCCTAAACATGGGGCACTGAACCTTAAGAGTAGGGTACTGCATAAGACGGGACGGAAAAGGGTTTAGGATTGGATTAGGCGTACCCGCTACGTGGATCCGCCTAATCCAACCCTAAACCCTTTTCCTTATTCAAGGTCACTAAACCCGCAACAAACTGAACCCTAAGAGGGTATTGGTGAACCCTTTCGTGGATGTGATTCAACCATGGGGCACTGAACCTTATGAGTAGTGTACTGCATAAGACGGGACAGAAAAGGGTTTAGGGTTGGATTAGGCGTACCCGCTACGCGGCGCCGCCTAATCCAACCCTAAACCCTTTTCCTTATTTATGGTCACTAAACCCACAAGAAACTGAACCCTAAGAGGGTATTGGTGAACCATGTCGTGCATGTGATTCAAACATGGGGTACTGAACCTTAAGAGTAGGGTACTGCATAAGACGGGACGGAAAAGGGTTTAGGGTTGGATTAGGCGTACCCGCTACGCGGATCCGCCTAATCCAACCCTAAACCCTGTTCCTTATTCAAGGTCACTAAACCCGCAACAAACTGAACCCTAAGAGGGTATTGGTGAACCCTTTCGTGGATGTGATTCAAACATGGGGCACTGAACCTTAAGAGTAGGGTACTGCATAAGACGGGACGGAAAAGGGTTTAGGGTTAGATTAGGAGAACCCGCTTCGCGGCTCCGCCTAATCCAAGCCTAAACCCTTTTCCTTATTCAAGGTCACTAAACCCACAAGAAACTGAACCCTAAGAGGGTATTGGTGAACCCTGTCGTGGATGTGATTCAACCATGGGGCACTGAACCTTAAGAGTAGGGTACTGAATAAGACGGGACGGAAAAAGGTTTAGGGTTGGATTAGGCGTACCCGCTACGCGGCTCCGCCTAATCCAACCCTAAACCCTTTTCCTTATTCAAGGTCACTAAACCCACAAGAAACTGAACCCTAAGAGGGCATTGGTAAACCCTGTCGTGGATGTGATTCAAACATGGGGCACTGAACCTTAAGAGTAAGGTACTGCATAAGACGGGACGGAAAAGGGTTTAGGGTTGGATTAGGCGAACCCGCTACGCGGATCCGCCTAATCCAACCCTAAACCCTTTTCCTTATTCAAGGTTACTAAACCCGCAACAAACTGAAGCCGAAGAGAGTATTGGTGAATCCTGTCGTGGATGTGATTACACTATCATAAACCCTAAACCCTAAACATGGGGCACTGAACCTTAAGAGTAGGGTACTGCATAAGACGGGACGGAAAAGGGTTTAGGGTTGGATTAGGCGTACCCGCTACGCGGATCCGCCTAATCCAACCCTAAACCCTTTTCCTTATTCAAGGTCACTAAACCCGCAACAAACTGAACCCTAAGAGGGTATTGGTGAACCCTTTCGTGGATGTGATTCAACCATGGGGCACTGAACCTTAAGAGTAGTGTACTGCATAAGACGGGACAGAAAAGGGTTTAGGGTTGGATTAGGCGTACCCGCTACGCGGCTCCGCCTAATCCAACCCTAAACCCTTTTCCTTATTCATGGTCACTAAACCCACAAGAAACTGAACCCTAAGAGGGTATTGGTGAACCATGTCGTGGATGTGATTCAAACATGGGTCACTGAACCTTAAGAGTAGGGTACTGCATAAGACGGGACGGAAAATGGTTTAGGGTTTGATTAGGCGTACCCGCTACGCGGCTCTGCCCAATCCAACCCTAAACCCTTTTCCTTATTCAAGGTCACCAAACCCACAAGAAATTGAACACTAAGAGGGTATTGGTGAACCCTGTCGTGGATGTGATTCAAACATGGGGCACTGAACCTTAAGAGTAGGTTACTGCATAAGACGGGACGGAAAAGGGTTTAGGGTTGGATTAGGCATACCCGCTACGCGGCTCCGCCTAATCCAACCCTAAACCCTTTTCCTTATTCAAGGTCACTAAACTCGCAACAAACTGAACCCTAAGAGGGTATTGGTGAACCCTTTCGTGGATGTGATTCAAACATGGGGCACTGAACCTTAAGAGTAGGGTACTGAATAAGACGGGACGGAAAAGGGTTTAGGGTTGGATTAGGCGTACCCGCTACGCGGCTCCGCCTAATCCAACCCTAAACCCTTTTCCTTATTCAAGGTCACTAAACCCACAAGAAACTGAACCCTAAGAGGGTATTGGTGAACCATGTCGTGGATGTGATTCAAACATGGGGCACTGAACCTTAAGAGTAGGGTACTGCATAAGACGGGACGGAAAAGGGTTTAGGGTTGGATTAGGCGTACCCGCTACGCGGATCCGCCTAATCCAACCCTAAACCCTGTTCCTTATTCAAGGTCACTAAACCCGCAACAAACTGAACCCTAAGAGGGTATTGGTGAACCCTTTCGTGGATGTGATTCAAACATGGGGCACTGAACCTTAAGAGTAGGGTACTGCATAAGACGGGACGGAAAAGGGTTTAGGGTTAGATTAGGCGAACCCGCTTCGCGGCTCCGCCTAATCCAAGCCTAAACCCTTTTCCGTATTCAAGGTCACTAAACCCACAAGAAACTGAACCCTAAGAGGGTATTGGTGAACCCTGTCGTGGATGTGATTCAACCATGGGGCACTGAACCTTAAGAGTAGGGTACTGCATAAGACGGGACGGAAAAGGGTTTAGGGTTGGATTAGGCGTACCGGCTACGCGGCTCCGCCTAATCCAACCCTAAACCCTTTTCCTTATTCAAGGTCACTAAACCCACAAGAAACTAAACCCTAAGAGGGTATTGGTGAACCATGTCGTGGATGTGATTCAAACATGGGGCACTGAACCTTAAGAGTAGGGTACTGCATAAGACGGGACGGAAAAGGGTTTAGGGTTGGATTAGGCATACCCGCTACGCGGCTCCGCCTAATCCAACCCTAAACCCTTTTCCTTATTCAAGGTCACTAAACTCGCAACAAACTGAACCCTAAGAGGGTATTGGTGAACCCTTTCGTGGATGTGATTCAAACATGGGGCACTGAACCTTAAGAGTAGGGTATTGCATAAGACGGGACGGAAAAGGGTTTAGGGTTAGATTAGGCGAACCCGCTTCGCGGCTCCGCCTAATCCAAGCCTAAACCCTTTTCCGTATTCAAGGTCACTAAACCCACAAGAAACTGAACCCTAAGAGGGTATTGGTGAACCCTGTCGTGGATGTGATTCAACCATGGGGCACTGAACCTTAAGAGTAGGGTACTGAATAAGACGGGACGGAAAAAGGTTTAGGGTTGGATTAGGCGTACCCGCTACGCGGCTCCGCCTAATCCAACCCTAAACCCTTTTCCTTATTCAAGGTCACTAAACCCACAAGAAACTGGACCCTAAGAGGGCATTGGTAAACCCTGTCATGGATGTGATTCAAACATGGGGCACTGAACCTTAAGAGTAGGGTTCTGCATAAGACGGGACGGAAAAGGGTTTAGGGTTGGATTAGGCGAACCCGCTACGCGGATCCGCCTAATCCAACCCTAAACCCTTTTCCTTATTCAAGGTCACTAAACCCGCAACAAACTGAAGCCGAAGAGAGTATTGGTGAATCCTGTCGTGGATGTGATTACACTATCATAAACCCTAAACCCTAAACATGGGGCACTGAACCTTAAGAGTAGGGTACTGCATAAGACGGGACGGAAAAGGGTTTAGGGTTGGATTAGGCGTACCCGCTACGCGGATCCGCCTAATCCAACCCTAAACCCTTTTCCTTATTCAAGGTCACTAAACCCGCAACAAACTGAACCCTAAGAGGGTATTGGTGAACCCTTTCGTGGATGTGATTCAACCATGGGGCACTGAACCTTAAGAGTAGTGTACTGCATAAGACGGGACAGAAAAGGGTTTAGGGTTGGATTAGGCGTACCCGCTACGCGGCTCCGCCTAATCCAACCCTAAACCCTTTTCCTTATTCATGGTCACTAAACCCACAAGAAACTGAACCCTAAGAGGGTGTTGGTGAACCATGTCGTGGATGTGATTCAAACATGGGTCACTGAACCTTAAGAGTAGGGTACTGCATAAGACGGGACGGAAAATGGTTTAGGGTTGGATTAGGCGTACCCGCTACGCGGCTCCGCCTAATCCAACCCTAAACCCTTTTCCTTATTCAAGGTCACTAAACCCACAAGAAACTGAACCCTAAGAGGGTATTGGTGAACCATGTCGTGGATGTGATTCAAACATGGGGCACTGAACCTTAAGAGTAGGGTACTGCATAAGACGGGACGGAAAAGGGTTTAGGGTTGGATTAGGCGTACCCGCTACGCGGATCCGCCTAATCCAACCCTAAACCCTGTTCCTTATTCAAGGTCACTAAACCCGCAACAAACTGAACCCTAAGAGGGTATTGGTGAACCCTTTCGTGGATGTGATTCAAACATGGGGCACTGAACCTTAAGAGTAGGGTACTGCATAAGACGGGACGGAAAAGGGTTTAGGGTTAGATTAGGCGAACCCGCTTCGCGGCTCCGCCTAATCCAAGCCTAAACCCTTTTTCTTATTCAAGGTCACTAAACCCACAAGAAACTGAACCCTAAGAGGGTATTGGTGAACCCTGTCGTGGATGTGATTCAACCATGGGGCATTGAACCTTAAGAGTAGGGTACTGCATAAGACGGGACGGAAAAGGGTTTAGGGTTGGATTAGGCGTACCCGCTACGCGGCTCCGCCTAATCCAACCCTAAACCCTTTTCCTTATTCAAGGTCACTAAACCCACAAGAAACTGAACCCTAAGAGGGTATTGGTGAACCATGTCGTGGATGTGATTCAAACATGGGGCACTGAACCTTAAGAGTAGGGTACTGCATAAGACGGGACGGAAAAGGGTTTAGGGTTGGATTAGGCGTACCCGCTACGCGGATCCGCCTAATCCAACCCTAAACCCTGTTCCTTATTCAAGGTCACTAAACCCGCAACAAACTGAACCCTCAGAGGGTATTGGTGAACCCTTTCGTGGATGTGATTCAAACATGGGGCACTGAACCTTAAGAGTAGGGTACTGCATAAGACGGGACGGAAAAGGGTTCAGGGTTTGATTAGGCGAACCCGCTTCGCGGCTCCGCCTAATCCAAGCCTAAACCCTTTTCCTTATTCAAGGTCACTAAACCCACAAGAAACTGAACCCTAAGAGGGTATTGGTGAACCCTGTCGTGGATGTGATTCAACCATGGGGCACTGAACCTTAAGAGTAGGGTACTGAATAAGACGGGACGGAAAAAGGTTTAGGGTTGGATTAGGCGTACCCGCTACGCGGCTCCGCCTAATCCAACCCTAAACCCTTTTCCTTATTCAAGGTCACTAAACCCACAAGAAACTGAACCCTAAGAGGGCATTGGTGAACCCTGTCGTGGATGTGATTCAAACATGGGGCACTGAATCTTAAGAGTACGGTACTGCATAAGATGGGACGGAAAAGGGTTTAGGGTTTGATTAGGCGGACCCGCTACGCTGGTCCGCCTAATCCAACCCTAAACCCTTTTCCTTATTCAAGGTCACCAAACCCACAAGAAATTGAACACTAAGAGGGTATTGGTGAACCCTTTCGTGGATGTGATTTAAACATGGGGCACTGAACCTTAAGAGTAGGGTACTGCATAAGACGGGACGGAAAAGGGTTTAGGGTTAGATTAGGCGAACCCGCTTCGCGGCTCCGCCTAATCCAAGCCTAAACCCTTTTTCTTATTCAAGGTCACTAAACCCACAAGAAACTGAACCCTAAGAGGGTATTGGTGAACCCTGTCGTGGATGTGATTCAACCATGGGGCATTGAACCTTAAGAGTAGGGTACTGCATAAGACGGGACGGAAAAGGGTTTAGGGTTGGATTAGGCGTACCCGCTACGCGGCTCCGCCTAATCCAACCCTAAACCCTTTTCCTTATTCAAGGTCACTAAACCCACAAGAAACTGAACCCTAAGAGGGTATTGGTGAACCATGTCGTGGATGTGATTCAAACATGGGGCACTGAACCTTAAGAGTAGGGTACTGCATAAGACGGGACGGAAAAGGGTTTAGGGTTGGATTAGGCGTACCCGCTACGCGGATCCGCCTAATCCAACCCTAAACCCTGTTCCTTATTCAAGGTCACTAAACCCGCAACAAACTGAACCCTCAGAGGGTATTGGTGAACCCTTTCGTGGATGTGATTCAAACATGGGGCACTGAACCTTAAGAGTAGGGTACTGCATAAGACGGGACGGAAAAGGGTTCAGGGTTAGATTAGGCGAACCCGCTTCGCGGCTCCGCCTAATCCAAGCCTAAACCCTTTTCCTTATTCAAGGTCACTAAACCCACAAGAAACTGAACCCTAAGAGGGTATTGGTGAACCCTGTCGTGGATGTGATTCAACCATGGGGCACTGAACCTTAAGAGTAGGGTACTGAATAAGACGGGACGGAAAAAGGTTTAGGGTTGGATTAGGCGTACCCGCTACGCGGCTCCGCCTAATCCAACCCTAAACCCTTTTCCTTATTCAAGGTCACTAAACCCACAAGAAACTGAACCCTAAGAGGGCATTGGTGAACCCTGTCGTGGATGTGATTCAAACATGGGGCACTGAATCTTAAGAGTACGGTACTGCATAAGATGGGACGGAAAAGGGTTTAGGGTTTGATTAGGCGGACCCGCTACGCTGGTCCGCCTAATCCAACCCTAAACCCTTTTCCTTATTCAAGGTCACCAAACCCACAAGAAATTGAACACTAAGAGGGTATTGGTGAACCCTGTCGTGGATGTGATTCAAACATGGGATATGAACCTTAAGAGTAGGTTACTGCATAAGACGGGACGGAAAAGGGTTTAGGGTTGGATTAGGTGTACCCGCTACGCGGCTCCGCCTAATCCAACCCTAAACCCTTTTCCTTATTCAAGGTCACTAAACCCGCAAGAAACTGAACCCTAAGAGGGCATTGGTGAACCCTGTCGTAGATGTGATTCAAACATGGGGCACTGAACCTTAAGAGTAGGGTACTGCATAAGACGGGACGGAAAAGGGTTTAGGGTTGGATTAGGCGAACCCGCTACGCGGATCCGCCTAATCCAACCCTAAACCCTTTTCCTTATTCAAGGTCACTAAACCCGCAACAAACTGAAGCCGAAGAGAGTATTGGTGAATCCTGTCGTGGATGTGATTACACTATCATAAACCCTAAACCCTAAACATGGGGCACTGAACCTTAAGAGTAGGGTACTGCATAAGACGGGACGGAAAAGGGTTTAGGGTTGGATTAGGCGTACCCACTACGCGGATCTGCCTAATCCAACCCTAAAACCTTTTCCTTATTCAAGGTCACTAAACCCGCAACAAACTGAACCCTAAGAGGGTATTGGTGAACCCTTTCGTGGATGTGATTCAACCATGGGGCACTGAACCTTAAGAGTAGTGTACTGCATAAGACGGGACAGAAAAGGGTTTAGGGTTGGATTAGGCGTACCCGCTACGCCGCTCCGCCTAATCCAACCCTAAACCCTTTTCCTTATTCATGGTCACTAAACCCACAAGAAACTGAACCCTAAGAGGGTATTGGTGAACCATGTCGTGGATGTGATTCAAACATGGGTCACTGAATCTTAAGAGTACGGTACTGCATAAGATGGGACGGAAAAGGGTTTAGGGTTTGATTAGGCGTACCCGCTACGCTGGTCCGCCTAATCCAACCCTAAACCCTTTTCCTTATTCAAGGTCACCAAACCCACAAGAAATTGAACACTAAGAGGGTATTGGTGAACCCTGTCGTGGATGTGATTCAAACATGGGATATGAACCTTAAGAGTAGGTTACTGCATAAGACGGGACGGAAAAGGGTTTAGGGTTGGATTAGGTGTACCCGCTACGCGGCTCCGCCTAATCCAACCCTAAACCCTTTTCCTTATTCAAGGTCACTAAACCCGCAAGAAACTGAACCCTAAGAGGGCATTGGTGAACCCTGTCGTAGATGTGATTCAAACATGGGGCACTGAACCTTAAGAGTAGGGTACTGCATAAGACGGGACGGAAAAGGGTTTAGGGTTGGATTAGGCGAACACGCTACGCGGATCCGCCTAATCCAACCCTAAACCCTTTTCCTTATTCAAGGTCACTAAACCCGCAACAAACTGAAGCCGAAGAGAGTATTGGTGAATCCTGTCGTGGATGTGATTACACTATCATAAACCCTAAACCCTAAACATGGGGCACTGAACCTTAAGAGTAGGGTACTGCATAAGACGGGACGGAAAAGGGTTTAGGGTTGGATTAGGCGTACCCACTACGCGGATCTGCCTAATCCAACCCTAAAACCTTTTCCTTATTCAAGGTCACTAAACCCGCAACAAACTGAACCCTAAGAGGGTATTGGTGAACCCTTTCGTGGATGTGATTCAACCATGGGGCACTGAACCTTAAGAGTAGTGTACTGCATAAGACGGGACGGAAAAGGGTTTAGGGTTTGATTAGGCGTACCCGCTACGCGGCTCCGCCTAATCCAACCCTAAACCCTTTTCCTTATTCATGGTCACTAAACCCACAAGAAACTGAACCCTAAAAGGGTATTGGTGAACCATGTCGTGGATGTGATTCAAACATGGGTCACTGAACCTTAAGAGTAGGGTACTGCATAAGACGGGACGGAAAAGGGTTTAGGGTTTGATTAGGCGTACCCGCTACGCGGCTCCGCCTAATCCAACCCTAAACCCTTTTCCTTATTCAAGGTCACCAAACCCACAAGAAATTGAACACTAAGAGGGTATTGGTGAACCCTGTCGTGGATGTGATTCAAACATGGGGCACTGAACCTTAAGAGTAGGTTACTGCATAAGACGGGACGGAAAAGGGTTTAGGGTTGGATTAGGCGTACCCGCTACGCGGCTCCGCCTAATCCAACCCTAAACCCTTTTCCTTATTCAAGGTCACCAAACCCACAAGAAATTGAACACTAAGAGGGTATTGGTGAACCCTGTCGTGGATGTGATTCAAACTTGGGGCACTGAACCTTAAGAGTAGGGTACTGCATAAGACGGGAAGGAAAAGGGTTTAGGGTTAGATTAGGCGAACCCGCTTCGCGGCTCCGCCTAATCCAAGCCTAAACCCTTTTTCTTATTCAAGGTCACTAAACCCACAAGAAACTGAACCCTAAGAGGGTATTGGTGAACCCTGTCGTGGATGTGATTCAACCATGGGGCACTGAACCTTAAGAGTAGGGTACTGCATAAGACGGGACGGAAAAGGGTTTAGGGTTGGATTAGGCGTACCCGCTACGCGGCTCCGCCTAATCCAACCCTAAACCCTTTTCCTTATTCAAGGTCACTAAACCCACAAGAAACTGAACCCTAAGAGGGTATTGGTGAACCATGTTGTGGATGTGATTCAAACATGGGGCACTGAACCTTAAGAGTAGGGTACTGCATAATACGGGACGAAAAGGGTTTAGGGTTGGATTAGGCGTACCCTGTTACGCGGATCCGCCTAATCCAACCCTAAACCCTTTTCCTTATTCAAGGTCACTAAACCCGCAACAAACTGAACCCTAAGAGGGTATTGGTGAACCCTTTCGTGGATGTGATTCAAACATGGGGCACTGAACCTTAAGAGTAGGGTACTGCATAAGACGGGACGGAAAAGGGTTTAGGGTGAGATTAGGCGAACCCGCTTCGCGGCTCCGCCTAATCCAAGCCTAAACCCTTTTCCTTATTCAAGGTCACTAAACCCACAAGAAACTGAACCCTAAGAGGGTATTGGTGAAACCTGTCGTGGACGTGATTCAACCATGGGGCACTGAACCTTAAGAGTAGGGTACTGCATAAGACGGGACGGAAAAGGGTTTAGGGTTGGATTAGGCGTACCCGCTACGCGGCTCCGCCTAATCCAACCCTAAACCCTTTTCCTTATTCAAGGTCACTAAACCCACAAGAAACTGAACCCTAAGAGGGTATTGGTGAACCCTGTCGTGGATGTGATTCAAACATGGGGCACTGAACCTTAAGAGTAGGGTACTGCATAAGACGGGACAGAAAAGGGTTTAGGGTTGGATTAGGCGAACCCGCTACGCGGATCCGCCTAATCCAACCCTAAACCCTTTTCCTTATTCAAGGTCACTATACCCGCAACAAACTGAAGCCGAAGAGAGTATTGGTGAATCCTGTCGTGGATGTGATTACACTATCATAAACCCTGAACCCTAAACATGGGGCACTGAACCTTAAGAGTAGGGTACTGCATAAGACGGGACGGCAAAAGGTTTAGGGTCGGATTATGCGTACCCGCTACGTGGATCCGCTTAATCCAACCCTAAACCCTTTTCCTTATTCAAGGTCACTAAACCCGGAAGAAACTGAACTCTAAGAGGGTATTGGTGAACCCTGTCGTGGATGTGATTCAAACATGGGGCACTGAGCCTTAAGAGTAGGGTACTGCATAAGACGGGACAGAAAAGGGTTTAGGGTTGGATTAGGCGAACCCGCTTCGCGGCTCCGACTAATCCAACCCTAAACCCTTTTCCTAATTCAAGGACGGCAAAGGGTTTAGGGTTGGATTAGGCGAAACCGCTTCGCGGCTCCGCCTAATCCAACCCTAAACCCTTTTCCTTATTCAAGGTCACTAAACCCAGAAGAAACTGAACCCTAAGAGGTTATGGGTGAACCCTGTCGTAGATGTGATTCAACCATGGGGCACTGAACCTTAAGAGTAGTGTACTGCATAAGACGGGACGGAAAAGGATTTAGGGTTGGATTAGGCGTACCCGCTACGCGGCTCCGCCTAATCCAACCCTAAACCCTTTTCCTTATTCAAGGTCACTAAACCCGCAACAAACTGAACCCTAAGAGGGTATTGGTGAACCCTTTCGTGGATGTGATTCAAACATGGGGCACTGAACCTTAAGAGTAGGGTACTGCATAAGACGGGACGGAAAAGGGTTTAGGGTTGGATTAGGCGCACCCGCTACGCGGCTCCGCCTAATCCAACCCTAAACCCTTTTCCTTATTCAAGGTCACTAAACCCACAAGAAACTGAACCCTAAGAGGGTATTGGTGAACCCTGTCGTGGATGTGATTCAAACATGGGGCACTGAACCTTAAGAGTAGGGTACTGCATAAGACGGGACAGAAAAGGGTTTAGGGTCGGATTATGCGTACCCGCTACGTGGATCCGCTTAATCCAACCCTTAACCCTTTTCCTTATTCAAGGTCACTAAACCCACAAGAAACTGAACCCTAAGAGGGTATTGGTGAACCCTGTCGTGGATGTGATTCAAACATGGGGCACTGAACCTTAAGAGTAGGGTACTGCATAAGACGGGACAGAAAAGGGTTTAGGGTTGGATTAGGCGAACCCGCTACGCGGATCCGCCTAATCCAACCCTAAACCCTTTTCCTTATTCAAGGTCACTATACCCGCAACAAACTGAAGCCGAAGAGAGTATTGGTGAATCCTGTCGTGGATGTGATTACACTATCATAAACCCTAAACCCTAAACATGGGGCACTGAACCTTAAGAGTAGGGTACTGCATAAGACGGGACGGAAAAAGGTTTAGGGTCAGATTATGCGTACCCGCTACGTGGATCCGCTTAATCCAACCCTAAACCCTTTTCCTTATTCAAGGTCACTAAACCCGGAAGAAACTGAACTCTAAGAGGGTATTGGTGAACCCTGTCGTGGATGTGATTCAAACATGGGGCACTGAACCTTAAGAGTAGGGTACTGCATAAGACGGGACAGAAAAGGGTTTAGGGTTGGATTAGGCGAACCCGCTTCGCGGCTCCGACTAATCCAACCCTAAACCCTTTTCCTAATTCAAGGACGGCAAAGGGTTTAGGGTTGGATTAGGCGAAACCGCTTCGCGGCTCCGCCTAATCCAACCCTAAACCCTTTTCCTTATTCAAGGTCACTAAACCCAGAAGAAACTGAACCCTAAGAGGTTATGGGTGAACCCTGTCGTAGATGTGATTCAACCATGGGGCACTGAACCTTAAGAGTAGTGTACTGCATAAGACGGGACGGAAAAGGATTTAGGGTTGGATTAGGCGTACCCGCTACGCGGCTCCGCCTAATCCAACCCTAAACCCTTTTCCTTATTCAAGGTCACTAAACCCGCAACAAACTGAACCCTAAGAGGGTATTGGTGAACCCTTTCGTGGATGTGATTCAAACATGGGGCACTGAACCTTAAGAGTAGGGTACTGCATAAGACGGGACGGAAAAGGGTTTAGGGTTGGATTAGGCGCACCCGCTACGCGGCTCCGCCTAATCCAACCCTAAACCCTTTTCCTTATTCAAGGTCACTAAACCCACAAGAAACTGAACCCTAAGAGGGTATTGGTGAACCCTATCGTGGATGTGATTCAAACATGGGGCACTGAACCTTAAGAGTAGGGTACTGCATATGACGGGACAGAAAAGGGTTTAGGGTTGGATTAGGCGAACCCGCTACGCGGATCCGCCAAATCCAACCCTAAACCCTTTTCCTTATTCAAGGTCACTATACCCGCAATAAACTGAAGCCGAAGAGAGTATTGGTGAATCCTGTCGTGGATGTGATTACACAATCATAAACCCTAAACCCTAAACATGGGGCACTGAACCTTAAGAGTAGGGTACTGCATAAGACGGGACGGAAAAAGGTTTAGGGTCGGATTATGCGTACCCGCTACGTGGATCCGCTTAATCCAACCCTAAACCCTTTTCCTTATTCAAGGTCACTAAACCCGGAAGAAACTGAACTCTAAGAGGGTATTAGTGAACCCTGTCGTGGATGTGATTCAAACATGGGGCACTGAACCTTAAGAGTAGGGTACTGCATAAGACGGGACAGAAAAGGGTTTAGGGTTGGATTAGGCGAACCCGCTTCGCGGCTCCGACTAATCCAACCCTAAACCCTTTTCCTAATTCAAGGACGGCAAAGGGTTTAGGGTTGGATTAGGCGAAACTGCTTCGCGGCTCCGCCTAATCCAACCCTAAACCCTTTTCCTTATTCAAGGTCACTAAACCCAGAAGAAACTGAACCCTAAGAGGTTATTGGTGAACCCTGTCGTGGATGTGATTCAACCATGGGGCACTGAACCTTAAGAGTAGTGTACTGCATAAGACGGGACGGAAAAGGATTTAGGGTTGGATTAGGCGTACCCGCTACGCGGCTCCGCCTAATCCAACCCTTAACCCTTTTCCTTATTCAAGGTCACTAAACCCACAAGAAACTGAACCCTAAGAGGGTATTGGTGAACGCTGTCGTGGATGTGATTCAAACATGGGGCACTGAACCTTAAGAGTAGGGTACTGCATAAGACGGGACAGAAAAGGGTTTAGGGTTGGATTAGGCGAACCCGCTACGCGGATCCGCCTAATCCAACCCTAAACCCTTTTCCTTATTCAAGGTCACTATACCCGCAACAAACTGAAGCCGAAGAGAGTATTGGTGAATCCTGTCGTGGATGTGATTACACTATCATAAACCCCAAACCCTAAACATGGGGCACTGAACCTTAAGAGTAGGGTACTGCATAAGACGGGACGGAAAAAGGTTTAGGGTCGGATTATGCGTACCCGCTACGTGGATCCGCTTAATCCAACCCTAAACCCTTTTCCTTATTCAAGGTCACTAAACCCGGAAGAAACTGAACTCTAAGAGGGTATTGGTGAACCCTGTCGTGGATGTGATTCAAACATGGGGCACTGAACCTTAAGAGTAGGGTACTGCATAAGACGGGACAGAAAAGGGTTTAGGGTTGGATTAGGCGAACCCGCTTCGCGGCTCCGACTAATCCAACCCTAAACCCTTTTCCTAATTCAAGGACGGCAAAGGGTTTAGGGTTGGATTAGGCGAAACCGCTTCGCGGCTCCGCCTAATCCAACCCTAAACCCTTTTCCTTATTCAAGGTCACTAAACCCAGAAGAAACTGAACCCTAAGAGGTTATGGGTGAACCCTGTCGTAGATGTGATTCAACCATGGGGCACTGAACCTTAAGAGTAGTGTACTGCATAAGACGGGACGGAAAAGGATTTAGGGTTGGATTAGGCGTACCCTCTACGCGGCTCCACCTAATCCAACCCTAAACCCTTTTCCTTATTCAAGGTCACTAAACCCGCAACAAACTGAACCCTAAGAGGGTATTGGTGAACCCTTTCGTGGATGTGATTCAAACATGGGGCACTGAACCTTAAGAGTAGGGTACTGCATAAGACGGGACGGAAAAGGGTTTAGGGTTGGATTAGGCGCACCCGCTACGCGGCTCCGCCTAATCCAACCCTAAACCCTTTTCCTTATTCAAGGTCACTAAACCCACAAGAAACTGAACCCTAAGAGGGTATTGGTGAACCCTGTCGTGGATGTGATTCAAACATGGGGCACTGAACCTTAAGAGTAGGGTACTGCATAAGACGGGACAGAAAAGGGTTTAGGGTTGGATTAGGCGAACCCGCTACGCGGATCCGCCTAATCCAACCCTAAACCCTTTTCCTTATTCAAGGTCACTATACCCGCAATAAACTGAAGCCGAAGAGAGTATTGGTGAATCCTGTCGTGGATGTGATTACACAATCATAAACCCTAAACCCTAAACATGGGGCACTGAACCTTAAGAGTAGGGTACTGCATAAGACGGGACGGAAAAAGGTTTAGGGTCGGATTATGCGTACCCGCTACGTGGATCCGCTTAATCCAACCCTAAACCCTTTTCCTTATTCAAGGTCACTAAACCCGGAAGAAACTGAACTCTAAGAGGGTATTAGTGAACCCTGTCGTGGATGTGATTCAAACATGGGGCACTGAACCTTAAGAGTAGGGTACTGCATAAGACGGGACAGAAAAGGGTTTAGGGTTGGATTAGGCGAACCCGCTTCGCGGCTCCGACTAATCCAACCTTAAACCCTTTTCCTAATTCAAGGACGGCAAAGGGTTTAGGGTTGGATTAGGCGAAACTGCTTCGCGGCTCCGCCTAATCCAACCCTAAACCCTTTTCCTTATTCAAGGTCACTAAACCCAGAAGAAACTGAACCCTAAGAGGTTATTGGTGAACCCTATCGTGGATGTGATTCAACCATGGGGCACTGAACCTTAAGAGTAGTGTACTGCATAAGACGGGACGGAAAAGGATTTAGGGTTGGATTAGGCGTACCCGCTACGCGGCTCCGCCTAATCCAACCCTTAACCCTTTTCCTTATTCATGGTCACTAAACCCACAAGAAACTGAACCCTAAGAGGGTATTGGTGAACAATGTCGTGGATGTGATTCAAACATGGGTCACTGAACCTTAAGAGTAGGGTACTGCATAAGACGGGACGGAAAAGGGTTTAGGGTTTGATTAGGCGTACCCGCTACGCGGCTCCGCCTAATCCAACCCTAAACCCTTTTCCTTATTCAAGGTCACCAAACCCACAAGAAATTGAACACTAAGAGGGTATTGGTGAACCCTGTCGTGGATGTGATTCAAACATGGGGCACTGAACCTTAAGAGTAGGTTACTGCATAAGACGGGATGGAAAAGGGTTTAGGGTTAGATTTGGCGAACCCGTTTCGCGGCTACGCGTAATCCAAGCCTAAACCCTTTTCCTTATTCAAGGTCACTAAACCCACAAGAAAGTGAACCCTAAGAGGGTATTGGTGAACCCTGTCGTGGATGTGATTCAACCATGGGGCACTGAACCTTAAGAGTAGGGTACTGCATAAGACGGGACGGAAAAGGGTTTAGGGTTGGATTAGGCGTACCCACTACGCGGATCCGCCTAATCTAACCCTAAACCCTTTTCCTTATTCAAGGTCACTAAACCCGCAACAAACTGAACCCTAAGAGGGTATTGGTGAACCCTTTCGTGGATGTGATTCAACCATGGGGCACTGAACCTTAAGAGTAGTGTACTGCATAAGACGGGACGGAAAAGGGTTTAGGGTTGGATTAGGCGTACCCGCTACGCGGCTCCGCCTAATCCAACCCTAAACCCTTTTCCTTATTCAAGGTCACTAAACCCGCAACAAACTGATCCCTAAGAGGGTATTGGTGATCCCTTTCGTGGATGTGATACAACCATGGGGCACTGAACCTTAGGAGTAGTGTACTGCATAAGACGGGACGGAAAAGGGTTTAGGGTTGGATTAGGCGTACCCGCTACGCGGCTCCGCCTAATCCAACCCTAAACCCTTTTCCTTATTCATGGTCACTAAACCCACAAGAAACTGAACCCTAAGAGGGTATTGGTGAACCCTGTCGTGGATGTGATTCAAACTTGGGGCACTGAACCTTAAGAGTAGGGTACTGCATAAGACGGGACGGAAAAGGGTTTAGGGTTAGATTAGGCGAACCCGCTTCGCGGCTCCGCCTAATCCAAGCCTAAACCCTTTTCCTTATTCAAGGTCACTAAACCCGCAACAAACTGAAGCCGAAGAGAGTATTGGTGAATCCTGTCGTGGATGTGATTACACTATCATAAACCCTAAACCCTAAACATGGGGCCCTGAACCTTAAGAGTAGGGTACTGCATAAGACGGGACGGAAAAGGGTTTAGGGTTGGATTAGGCGTACTCGCTACGCGGATCCGCCTAATCCAACCCTAAACCCTTTTCCTTATTCAAGGTCACTAAACCCGCAACAAACTGATCCCTAAGAGGGTATTGGTGAACCCTTTCGTGGATGTGATTCAACCATGGGGCACTGAACCTTAGGAGTAGTGTACTGCATAAGACGGGACGGAAAAGGGTTTAGGGTTGGATTAGGCGTACCCGCTACGCGGCTCCGCCTAATCCAACCCTAAACCCTTTTCCTTATTCAAGGTCACTAAACCCACAAGAAACTGAACCGTAAGAGGGTATTGGTGAACCATGTTGTGGATGTGATTCAAACATGGGGCACTGAACCTTAAGAGTAGGGTACTGCATAAGACGGGACGAAAAGGGTTTAGGGTTGGATTAGGCGTACCCGCTACGCGGATCCGCCTAATCCAACCCTAAACCCTTTTCCTTATTCAAGGTCACTAAACCCGCAAAAAACTGAACCCTAAGAGGGTATTGGTGAACCCTTTCGTGGATGTGATTCAAACATGGGGCACTGAACCTTAAGAGTAGGGTACTGCATAAGACGGGACGGAAAAGGGTTTAGGGTGAGATTAGGCGAACCCGCTTCGCGGCTCCGCCTAATCCAAGCCTAAACCCTTTTCCTTATTCAAGGTCACTAAACCCACAAGAAACTGAACCCTAAGAGGGTATTGGTGAACCCTGTCGTGGATGTGATTCAACCATGGGGCACTGAACCTTAAGAGTAGGGTACTGCATAAGACGGGACGGAAAAGGGTTTAGGGTTGGATTAGGCGTACCCGCTACGCGGCTCCGCCTAATCCAACCCTAAACCCTTTTCCTTATTCAAGGTCACTAAACCCACAAGAAACTGAACCCTAAGAGGGTATTGGTGAACCCTGTCGTGGATGTGATTCAAACATGGGGCACTGAACCTTAAGAGTAGGGTACTGCATAAGACGGGACAGAAAAGGGTTTAGGGTTGGATTAGGCGAACCCTCTACGCGGATCCGCCTAATCCAACCCTAAACCCTTTTCCTTATTCAAGGTCACTATACCCGCAATAAACTGAAGCCGAAGAGAGTATTGGTGAATCCTGTCGTGGATGTGATTACACAATCATAAACCCTAAACCCTAAACATGGGGCACTGAACGTTAAGAGTAGGGTACTGCATAAGACGGGACGGAAAAAGGTTTAGGGTCGGATTATGCGTACCCGCTACGTGGATCCGCTTAATCCAACCCTAAACCCTTTTCCTTATTCAAGGTCACTAAACCCGGAAGAAACTGAACTCTAAGAGGGTATTAGTGAACCCTGTCGTGGATGTGATTCAAACATGGGGCACTGAACCTTAAGAGTAGGGTACTGCATAAGACGGGACAGAAAAGGGTTTAGGGTTGGATTAGGCGAACCCGCTTCGCGGCTCCGACTAATCCAACCCTAAACCCTTTTCCTAATTCAAGGACGGCAAAGGGTTTAGGGTTGGATTAGGCGAAACTGCTTCGCGGCTCCGCCTAATCCAACCCTAAACCCTTTTCCTTATTCAAGGTCACTAAACCCAGAAGAAACTGAACCCTAAGAGGTTATTGGTGAACCCTGTCGTGGATGTGATTCAACCATGGGGCACTGAACCTTAAGAGTAGTGTACTGCATAAGACGGGACGGAAAAGGATTTAGGGTTGGATTAGGCGTACCCGCTACGCGGCTCCGCCTAATCCAACCCTTAACCCTTTTCCTTATTCAAGGTCACTAAACCCACAAGAAACTGAACCCTAAGAGGGTATTGGTGAACCCTGTCGTGGATGTGATTCAAACATGGGGCACTGAACCTTAAGAGTAGGGTACTGCATAAGACGGGACAGAAAAGGGTTTAGGGTTGGATTAGGCGAACCCGCTACGCGGATCCGCCTAATCCAACCCTAAACCCTTTTCCTTATTCAAGGTCACTAAACCCAGAAGAAACTGAACCCTAAGAGGTTATGGGTGAACCCTGTCGTAGATGTGATTCAACCATGGGGCACTGAACCTTAAGAGTAGTGTACTGCATAAGACGGGACGGAAAAGGATTTAGGGTTGGATTAGGCGTACCCGCTACGCGGCTCCGCCTAATCCAACCCTAAACCCTTTTCCTTATTCAAGGTCACTAAACCCGCAACAAACTGAACCCTAAGAGGGTATTGGTGAACCCTTTCGTGGATGTGATTCAAACATGGGGCACTGAACCTTAAGAGTAGGGTACTGCATAAGACGGGACGGAAAAGGGTTTAGGGTTGGATTAGGCGCACCCGCTACGCGGCTCCGCCTAATCCAACCCTAAACCCTTTTCCTTATTCAAGGTCACTAAACCCGCAAGAAACTGAACCCTAAGAGGGTATTGGTGAAGCCTGTCGTGGATGTGATTCAAACATGGGGCACTGAACCTTAAGAGTAGGGTACTGCATAAGCCGGGACGGAAAAGGGTTTAGGGTTGGATTAGACGTACCCGCTACGTGGATCCGCCTAATCCAACCCTAAACCCTTTTCCTTATTCAAGGTCACTATACCCGCAATAAACTGAAGCCGAAGAGAGTATTGGTGAATCCTGTCGTGGATGTGATTACACAATCATAAACCCTAAACCCTAAACATGGGGCACTGAACCTTAAGAGTAGGGTACTGCATAAGACGGGACGGAAAAAGGTTTAGGGTCGGATTATGCGTACCCGCTACGTGGATCCGCTTAATCCAACCCTAAACCCTTTTCCTTATTCAAGGTCACTAAACCCGGAAGAAACTGAACTCTAAGAGGGTATTAGTGAACCCTGTCGTGGATGTGATTCAAACATGGGGCACTGAACCTTAAGAGTAGGGTACTGCATAAGACGGGACAGAAAAGGGTTTAGGGTTGGATTAGGCGAACCCGCTTCGCGGCTCCGACTAATCCAACCCTAAACCCTTTTCCTAAATCAAGGACGGCAAAGGGTTTAGGGTTGGATTAGGTGAAACTGCTTCGCGGCTCCGCCTAATCCAACCCTAAACCCTTTTCCTTATTCAAGGTCACTAAACCCAGAAGAAACTGAACCCTAAGAGGTTATTGGTGAACCCTGTCGTGGATGTGATTCAACCATGGGGCACTGAACCTTAAGAGTAGTGTACTGCATAAGACGGGACGGAAAAGGATTTAGGGTTGGATTAGGCGTACCCGCTACGCGGCTCCGCCTAATCCAACCCTAAACCCTTTTCCTTATTCAAGGTCACTATACCCGCAATAAACTGAAGCCGAAGAGAGTATTGGTGAATCCTGTCGTGGATGTGATTACACAATCATAAACCCTAAACCCTAAACATGGGGCACTGAACGTTAAGAGTAGGGTACTGCATAAGACGGGACGGAAAAAGGTTTAGGGTCGGATTATGCGTACCCGCTACGTGGATCCGCTTAATCCAACCCTAAACCCTTTTCCTTATTCAAGGTCACTAAACCCGGAAGAAACTGAACTCTAAGAGGGTATTAGTGAACCCTGTCGTGGATGTGATTCAAACATGGGGCACTGAACCTTAAGAGTAGGGTACTGCATAAGACGGGACAGAAAAGGGTTTAGGGTTGGATTAGGCGAACCCGCTTCGCGGCTCCGACTAATCCAACCCTAAACCCTTTTCCTAATTCAAGGACGGCAAAGGGTTTAGGGTTGGATTAGGCGAAACTGCTTCGCGGCTCCGCCTAATCCAACCCTAAACCCTTTTCCTTATTCAAGGTCACTAAACCCAGAAGAAACTGAACCCTAAGAGGTTATTGGTGAACCCTGTCGTGGATGTGATTCAACCATGGGGCACTGAACCTTAAGAGTAGTGTACTGCATAAGACGGGACGGAAAAGGATTTAGGGTTGGATTAGGCGTACCCGCTTCGCGGCTCCGCCTAATCCAACCCTTAACCCTTTTCCTTATTCAAGGTCACTAAACCCACAAGAAACTGAACCCTAAGAGGGTATTGGTGAACCCTGTCGTGGATGTGATTCAAACATGGGGCACTGAACCTTAAGAGTAGGGTACTGCATAAGACGGGACAGAAAAGAGTTTAGGGTTGGATTAGGCGAACCCGCTACGCGGATCCGCCTAATCCAACCCTAAACCCTTTTCCTTATTCAAGGTCACTATACCCGCAACAAACTGAAGCCGAAGAGAGTATTGGTGAATCCTGTCGTGGATGTGATTACACTATCATAAACCCTAAACCCTAAACATGGGGCACTGAACCTTAAGAGTAGGGTACTGCATAAGACGGGACGGAAAAAGGTTTAGGGTCGGATTATGCGTACCCGCTACGTGGATCCGCTTAATCCAACCCTAAACCCTTTTCCTTATTCAAGGTCACTAAACCCGGAAGAAACTGAACTCTAAGAGGGTATTGGTGAACCCTGTCGTGGATGTGATTCAAACATGGGGCACTGAACCTTAAGAGTAGGGTACTGCATAAGACGGGACAGAAAAGGGTTTAGGGTTGGATTAGGCGAACCCGCTTCGCGGCTCCGACTAATCCAACCCTAAACCCTTTTCCTAATTCAAGGACGGCAAAGGGTTTAGGGTTGGATTAGGCGAAACCGCTTCGCGGCTCCGCCTAATCCAACCCTAAACCCTTTTCCTTATTCAAGGTCACTAAACCCAGAAGAAACTGAACCCTAAGAGGTTATGGGTGAACCCTGTCGTAGATGTGATTCAACCATGGGGCACTGAACCTTAAGAGTAGTGTACTGCATAAGACGGGACGGAAAAGGATTTAGGGTTGGATTAGGCGTACCCGCTACGCGGCTCCGCCTAATCCAACCCTAAACCCTTTTCCTTATTCAAGGTCACTAAACCCGCAACAAACTGAACCCTAAGAGGGTATTGGTGAACCCTTTCGTGGATGTGATTCAAACATGGGGCACTGAACCTTAAGAGTAGGGTACTGCATAAGACGGGACGGAAAAGGGTTTAGGGTTGGATTAGGCGCACCCGCTACGCGGCTCCGCCTAATCCAACCCTAAACCCTTTTCCTTATTCAAGGTCACTAAACCCACAAGAAACTGAACCCTAAGAGGGTATTGGTGAACCCTGTCGTGGATGTGATTCAAACATGGGGCACTGAACCTTAAGAGTAGGGTACTGCATAAGACGGGACAGAAAAGGGTTTAGGGTTGGATTAGGCGAACCCGCTACGCGGATCCGCCTAATCCAACCCTAAACCCTTTTCCTTATTCAAGGTCACTATACCCGCAATAAACTGAAGCCGAAGAGAGTATTGGTGAATCCTGTCGTGGATGTGATTACACAATCATAAACCCTAAACCCTAAACATGGGGCACTGAACCTTAAGAGTAGGGTACTGCATAAGACGGGACGGAAAAAGGTTTAGGGTCGGATTATGCGTACCCGCTACGTGGATCCGCTTAATCCAACCCTAAACCCTTTTCCTTATTCAAGGTCACTAAACCCGGAAGAAACTGAACTCTAAGAGGGTATTAGTGAACCCTGTCGTGGATGTGATTCAAACATGGGGCACTGAACCTTAAGAGTAGGGTACTGCATAAGACGGGACAGAAAAGGGTTTAGGGTTGGATTAGGCGAACCCGCTTCGCGGCTCCGACTAATCCAACCCTAAACCCTTTTCCTAATTCAAGGACGGCAAAGGGTTTAGGGTTGGATTAGGCGAAACTGCTTCGCGGCTCCGCCTAATCCAACCCTAAACCCTTTTCCTTATTCAAGGTCACTAAACCCAGAAGAAACTGAACCCTAAGAGGTTATTGGTGAACCCTGTCGTGGATGTGATTCAACCATGGGGCACTGAACCTTAAGAGTAGTGTACTGCATAAGACGGGACGGAAAAGGATTTAGGGTTGGATTAGGCGTACCCGCTTCGCGGCTCCGCCTAATCCAACCCTTAACCCTTTTCCTTATTCAAGGTCACTAAACCCACAAGAAACTGAACCCTAAGAGGGTATTGGTGAACCCTGTCGTGGATGTGATTCAAACATGGGGCACTGAACCTTAAGAGTAGGGTACTGCATAAGACGGGACAGAAAAGAGTTTAGGGTTGGATTAGGCGAACCCGCTACGCGGATCCGCCTAATCCAACCCTAAACCCTTTTCCTTATTCAAGGTCACTATACCCGCAACAAACTGAAGCCGAAGAGAGTATTGGTGAATCCTGTCGTGGATGTGATTACACTATCATAAACCCTAAACCCTAAACATGGGGCACTGAACCTTAAGAGTAGGGTACTGCATAAGACGGGACGGAAAAAGGTTTAGGGTCGGATTATGCGTACCCGCTACGTGGATCCGCTTAATCCAACCCTAAACCCTTTTCCTTATTCAAGGTCACTAAACCCGGAAGAAACTGAACTCTAAGAGGGTATTGGTGAACCCTGTCGTGGATGTGATTCAAACATGGGGCACTGAACCTTAAGAGTAGGGTACTGCATAAGACGGGACAGAAAAGGGTTTAGGGTTGGATTAGGCGAACCCGCTTCGCGGCTCCGACTAATCCAACCCTAAACCCTTTTCCTAATTCAAGGACGGCAAAGGGTTTAGGGTTGGATTAGGCGAAACCGCTTCGCGGCTCCGCCTAATCCAACCCTAAACCCTTTTCCTTATTCAAGGTCACTAAACCCAGAAGAAACTGAACCCTAAGAGGTTATGGGTGAACCCTGTCGTAGATGTGATTCAACCATGGGGCACTGAACCTTAAGAGTAGTGTACTGCATAAGACGGGACGGAAAAGGATTTAGGGTTGGATTAGGCGTACCCGCTACGCGGCTCCGCCTAATCCAACCCTAAACCCTTTTCCTTATTCAAGGTCACTAAACCCGCAACAAACTGAACCCTAAGAGGGTATTGGTGAACCCTTTCGTGGATGTGATTCAAACATGGGGCACTGAACCTTAAGAGTAGGGTACTGCATAAGACGGGACGGAAAAGGGTTTAGGGTTGGATTAGGCGCACCCGCTACGCGGCTCCGCCTAATCCAACCCTAAACCCTTTTTCCTTATTCAAGGTCACTAAACCCACAAGAAACTGAACCCTAAGAGGGTATTGGTGAACCCTGTCGTGGATGTGATTCAAACATGGGGCACTGAACCTTAAGAGTAGGGTACTGCATAAGACGGGACAGAAAAGGGTTTAGGGTTGGATTAGGCGAACCCGCTACGCGGATCCGCCTAATCCAACCCTAAACCCTTTTCCTTATTCAAGGTCACTATACCCGCAATAAACTGAAGCCGAAGAGAGTATTGGTGAATCCTGTCGTGGATGTGATTACACAATCATAAACCCTAAACCCTAAACATGGGGCACTGAACGTTAAGAGTAGGGTACTGCATAAGACGGGACGGAAAAAGGTTTAGGGTCGGATTATGCGTACCCGCTACGTGGATCCGCTTAATCCAACCCTAAACCCTTTTCCTTATTCAAGGTCACTAAACCCGGAAGAAACTGAACTCTACGAGGGTATTGGTGAACCCTGTCGTGGATGTGATTCAAACATGGGGCACTGAACCTTAAGAGTAGGGTACTGCATAAGACGGGACAGAAAAGGGTTTAGGGTTGGATTAGGCGAACCCGCTTCGCGGCTCCGACTAATCCAACCCTAAACCCTTTTCCTAATTCAAGGACGGCAAAGGGTTTAGGGTTGGATTAGGCGAAACTGCTTCGCGGCTCCGCCTAATCCAACCCTAAACCCTTTTCCTTATTCAAGGTCACTAAACCCAGAAGAAACTGAACCCTAAGAGGTTATTGGTGAACCCTGTCGTGGATGTGATTCAACCATGGGGCACTGAACCTTAAGAGTAGTGTACTGCATAAGACGGGACGGAAAAGGATTTAGGGTTGGATTAGGCGTACCCGCTTCGCGGCTCCGCCTAATCCAACCCTTAACCCTTTTCCTTATTCAAGGTCACTAAACCCACAAGAAACTGAACCCTAAGAGGGTATTGGTGAACCCTGTCGTGGATGTGATTCAAACATGGGGCACTGAACCTTAAGAGTAGGGTACTGCATAAGACGGGACAGAAAAGGGTTTAGGGTTGGATTAGGCGAACCCGCTACGCGGATCCGCCTAATCCAACCCTAAACCCTTTTCCTTATTCAAGGTCACTATACCCGCAATAAACTGAAGCCGAAGAGAGTATTGGTGAATCCTGTCGTGGATGTGATTACACAATCATAAACCCTAAACCCTAAACATGGGGCACTGAACCTTAAGAGTAGGGTACTGCATAAGACGGGACGGAAAAAGGTTTAGGGTCGGATTATGCGTACCCGCTACGTGGATCCGCTTAATCCAACCCTAAACCCTTTTCCTTATTCAAGGTCACTAAACCCGGAAGAAACTGAACTCTAAGAGGGTATTAGTGAACCCTGTCGTGGATGTGATTCAAACATGGGGCACTGAACCTTAAGAGTAGGGTACTGCATAAGACGGGACAGAAAAGGGTTTAGGGTTGGATTAGGCGAACCCGCTTCGCGGCTCCGACTAATCCAACCCTAAACCCTTTTCCTAAATCAAGGACGGCAAAGGGTTTAGGGTTGGATTAGGCGAAACTGCTTCGCGGCTCCGCCTAATCCAACCCTAAACCCTTTTCCTTATTCAAGGTCACTAAACCCAGAAGAAACTGAACCCTAAGAGGTTATTGGTGAACCCTGTCGTGGATGTGATTCAACCATGGGGCACTGAACCTTAAGAGTAGTGTACTGCATAAGACGGGACGGAAAAGGATTTAGGGTTGGATTAGGCGTACCCGCTACGCGGCTCCGCCTAATCCAACCCTAAACCCTTTTCCTTATTCAAGGTCACTATACCCGCAATAAACTGAAGCCGAAGAGAGTATTGGTGAATCCTGTCGTGGATGTGATTACACAATCATAAACCCTAAACCCTAAACATGGGGCACTGAACGTTAAGAGTAGGGTACTGCATAAGACGGGACGGAAAAAGGTTTAGGGTCGGATTATGCGTACCCGCTACGTGGATCCGCTTAATCCAACCCTAAACCCTTTTCCTTATTCAAGGTCACTAAACCCGGAAGAAACTGAACTCTAAGAGGGTATTGGTGAACCCTGTCGTGGATGTGATTCAAACATGGGGCACTGAACCTTAAGAGTAGGGTACTGCATAAGACGGGACAGAAAAGGGTTTAGGGTTGGATTAGGCGAACCCGCTTCGCGGCTCCGACTAATCCAACCCTAAACCCTTTTCCTAATTCAAGGACGGCAAAGGGTTTAGGGTTGGATTAGGCGAAACCGCTTCGCGGCTCCGCCTAATCCAACCCTAAACCCTTTTCCTTATTCAAGGTCACTAAACCCAGAAGAAACTGAACCCTAAGAGGTTATGGGTGAACCCTGTCGTAGATGTGATTCAACCATGGGGCACTGAACCTTAAGAGTAGTGTACTGCATAAGACGGGACGGAAAAGGATTTAGGGTTGGATTAGGCGTACCCGCTACGCGGCTCCGCCTAATCCAACCCTAAACCCTTTTCCTTATTCAAGGTCACTAAACCCGCAACAAACTGAACCCTAAGAGGGTATTGGTGAACCCTTTCGTGGATGTGATTCAAACATGGGGCACTGAACCTTAAGAGTAGGGTACTGCATAAGACGGGACGGAAAAGGGTTTAGGGTTGGATTAGGCGCACCCGCTACGCGGCTCCGCCTAATCCAACCCTAAACCCTTTTTCCTTATTCAAGGTCACCAAACCCACAAGAAACTGAACCCTAAGAGGGTATTGGTGAACCCTGTCGTGGATGTGATTCAAACATGGGGCACTGAACCTTAAGAGTAGGGTACTGCATAAGACGGGACAGAAAAGGGTTTAGGGTTGGATTAGGCGAACCCGCTACGCGGATCCGCCTAATCCAACCCTAAACCCTTTTCCTTATTCAAGGTCACTATACCCGCAATAAACTGAAGCCGAAGAGAGTATTGGTGAATCCTGTCGTGGATGTGATTACACAATCATAAACCCTAAACCCTAAACATGGGGCACTGAACCTTAAGAGTAGGGTACTGCATAAGACGGGACGGAAAAAGGTTTAGGGTCGGATTATGCGTACCCGCTACGTGGATCCGCTTAATCCAACCCTAAACCCTTTTCCTTATTCAAGGTCACTAAACCCGGAAGAAACTGAACTCTAAGAGGGTATTAGTGAACCCTGTCGTGGATGTGATTCAAACATGGGGCACTGAACCTTAAGAGTAGGGTACTGCATAAGACGGGACAGAAAAGGGTTTAGGGTTGGATTAGGCGAACCCGCTTCGCGGCTCCGACTAATCCAACCCTAAACCCTTTTCCTAATTCAAGGACGGCAAAGGGTTTAGGGTTGGATTAGGCGAAACTGCTTCGCGGCTCCGCCTAATCCAACCCTAAACCCTTTTCCTTATTCAAGGTCACTAAACCCAGAAGAAACTGAACCCTAAGAGGTTATTGGTGAACCCTGTCGTGGATGTGATTCAACCATGGGGCACTGAACCTTAAGAGTAGTGTACTGCATAAGACGGGACGGAAAAGGATTTAGGGTTGGATTAGGCGTACCCGCTTCGCGGCTCCGCCTAATCCAACCCTTAACCCTTTTCCTTATTCAAGGTCACTAAACCCACAAGAAACTGAACCCTAAGAGGGTATTGGTGAACCCTGTCGTGGATGTGATTCAAACATGGGGCACTGAACCTTAAGAGTAGGGTACTGCATAAGACGGGACAGAAAAGGGTTTAGGGTTGGATTAGGCGAACCCGCTACGCGGATCCGCCTAATCCAACCCTAAACCCTTTTCCTTATTCAAGGTCACTATACCCGCAATAAACTGAAGCCGAAGAGAGTATTGGTGAATCCTGTCGTGGATGTGATTACACAATCATAAACCCTAAACCCTAAACATGGGGCACTGAACCTTAAGAGTAGGGTACTGCATAAGACGGGACGGAAAAAGGTTTAGGGTCGGATTATGCGTACCCGCTACGTGGATCCGCTTAATCCAACCCTAAACCCTTTTCCTTATTCAAGGTCACTAAACCCGGAAGAAACTGAACTCTAAGAGGGTATTAGTGAACCCTGTCGTGGATGTGATTCAAACATGGGGCACTGAACCTTAAGAGTAGGGTACTGCATAAGACGGGACAGAAAAGGGTTTAGGGTTGGATTAGGCGAACCCGCTTCGCGGCTCCGACTAATCCAACCCTAAACCCTTTTCCTAAATCAAGGACGGCAAAGGGTTTAGGGTTGGATTAGGCGAAACTGCTTCGCGGCTCCGCCTAATCCAACCCTAAACCCTTTTCCTTATTCAAGGTCACTAAACCCAGAAGAAACTGAACCCTAAGAGGTTATTGGTGAACCCTGTCGTGGATGTGATTCAACCATGGGGCACTGAACCTTAAGAGTAGTGTACTGCATAAGACGGGACGGAAAAGGATTTAGGGTTGGATTAGGCGTACCCGCTACGCGGCTCCGCCTAATCCAACCCTAAACCCTTTTCCTTATTCAAGGTCACTATACCCGCAATAAACTGAAGCCGAAGAGAGTATTGGTGAATCCTGTCGTGGATGTGATTACACAATCATAAACCCTAAACCCTAAACATGGGGCACTGAACGTTAAGAGTAGGGTACTGCATAAGACGGGACGGAAAAAGGTTTAGGGTCGGATTATGCGTACCCGCTACGTGGATCCGCTTAATCCAACCCTAAACCCTTTTCCTTATTCAAGGTCACTAAACCCGGAAGAAACTGAACTCTACGAGGGTATTGGTGAACCCTGTCGTGGATGTGATTCAAACATGGGGCACTGAACCTTAAGAGTAGGGTACTGCATAAGACGGGACAGAAAAGGGTTTAGGGTTGGATTAGGCGAACCCGCTTCGCGGCTCCGACTAATCCAACCCTAAACCCTTTTCCTAATTCAAGGACGGCAAAGGGTTTAGGGTTGGATTAGGCGAAACCGCTTCGCGGCTCCGCCTAATCCAACCCTAAACCCTTTTCCTTATTCAAGGTCACTAAACCCAGAAGAAACTGAACCCTAAGAGGTTATGGGTGAACCCTGTCGTAGATGTGATTCAACCATGGGGCACTGAACCTTAAGAGTAGTGTACTGCATAAGACGGGACGGAAAAGGATTTAGGGTTGGATTAGGCGTACCCGCTACGCGGCTCCGCCTAATCCAACCCTAAACCCTTTTCCTTATTCAAGGTCACTAAACCCGCAACAAACTGAACCCTAAGAGGGTATTGGTGAACCCTTTCGTGGATGTGATTCAAACATGGGGCACTGAACCTTAAGAGTAGGGTACTGCATAAGACGGGACGGAAAAGGGTTTAGGGTTGGATTAGGCGCACCCGCTACGCGGCTCCGCCTAATCCAACCCTAAACCCTTTTCCTTATTCAAGGTCACTAAACCCACAAGAAACTGAACCCTAAGAGGGTATTGGTGAACCCTGTCGTGGATGTGATTCAAACATGGGGCACTGAACCTTAAGAGTAGGGTACTGCATAAGACAGGACAGAAAAGGGTTTAGGGTTGGATTAGGCGAACCCGCTTCGCGGCTCCGACTAATCCAACCCTAAACCCTTTTCCTAAATCAAGGACGGCAAAGGGTTTAGGGTTGGATTAGGCGAAACTGCTTCGCGGCTCCGCCTAATCCAACCCTAAACCCTTTTCCTTATTCAAGGTCACTATACCCGCAATAAACTGAAGCCGAAGAGAGTATTGGTGAATCCTGTCGTGGATGTGATTACACAATCATAAACCCTAAACCCTAAACATGGGGCACTGAACCTTAAGAGTAGGGTACTGCATAAGACGGGACGGAAAAAGGTTTAGGGTCGGATTATGCGTACCCGCTACGTGGATCCGCTTAATCCAACCCTAAACCCTTTTCCTTATTCAAGGTCACTAAACCCGGAAGAAACTGAACTCTAAGAGGGTATTAGTGAACCCTGTCGTGGATGTGATTCAAACATGGGGCACTGAACCTTAAGAGTAGGGTACTGCATAAGACGGGACAGAAAAGGGTTTAGGGTTGGATTAGGCGAACCCGCTTCGCGGCTCCGACTAATCCAACCCTAAACCCTTTTCCTAAATCAAGGACGGCAAAGGGTTTAGGGTTGGATTAGGCGAAACTGCTTCGCGGCTCCGCCTAATCCAACCCTAAACCCTTTTCCTTATTCAAGGTCACTAAACCCAGAAGAAACTGAACCCTAAGAGGTTATTGGTGAACCCTGTCGTGGATGTGATTCAACCATGGGGCACTGAACCTTAAGAGTAGTGTACTGCATAAGACGGGACGGAAAAGGATTTAGGGTTGGATTAGGCGTACCCGCTACGCGGCTCCGCCTAATCCAACCCTTAACCCTTTTCCTTATTCAAGGTCACTAAACCCACAAGAAACTGAACCCTAAGAGGGTATTGGTGAACCCTGTCGTGGATGTGATTCAAACATGGGGCACTGAACCTTAAGAGTAGGGTACTGCATAAGACGGGACAGAAAAGGGTTTAGGGTTTGATTAGGCGTACCCGCTACGCGGCTCCGCCTAATCCAACCCTAAACCCTTTTCCTTATTCAAGGTCACCAAACCCACAAGAAATTGAACACTAAGAGGTTATTGGTGAACCCTGTCGTGGATGTGATTCAACCATGGGGCACTGAACCTTAAGAGTATTGTACTGCATAAGACGGGACGGAAAAGGATTTAGGGTTGGATTAGGCGTACCCGCTACGCGGCTCCGCCTAATCCAACCCTTAACCCTTTTCCTTATTCAAGGTCACTAAACCCACATGAAACTGAACCCTAAGAGGGTATTGGTGAACCCTGTCGTGGATGTGATTCAAACATGGGGCACTGAACCTTAAGAGTAGGGTACTGCATAAGACGGGACAGAAAAGGGTTTAGGGTTTGATTAGGCGTATCCGCTACGCGGCTCCGCCTAATCCAACCCTTAACCCTTTTCCTTATTCATGGTCACTAAACCCACAAGAAACTGAACCCTAAGAGGGTATTGGTGAACAATGTCGTGGATGTGATTCAAACATGGGTCACTGAACCTTAAGAGTAGGGTACTGCATAAGACGGGACGGAAAAGGGTTTAGGGTTTGATTAGGCGTACCCGCTACGCGGCTCCGCCTAATCCAACCCTTAACCCTTTTCCTTATTCAAGGTCACTAAACCCACAAGAAACTGAACCCTAAGAGGGTATTGGTGAACCCTGTCGTGGATGTGATTCAAACATGGGGCACTGAACCTTAAGAGTAGGGTACTGCATAAGACGGGACAGAAAAGGGTTTAGGGTTTGATTAGGCGTACCCGCTACGCGGCTCCGCCTAATCCAACCCTAAACCCTTTTCCTTATTCAAGGTCACCAAACCCACAAGAAATTGAACACTAAGAGGTTATTGGTGAACCCTGTCGTGGATGTGATTCAACCATGGGGCACTGAACCTTAAGAGTAGTGTACTGCATAAGACGGGACGGAAAAGGATTTAGGGTTGGATTAGGCGTACCCGCTACGCGGCTCCGCCTAATCCAACCCTTAACCCTTTTCCTTATTCAAGGTCACTAAACCCACAAGAAACTGAACCCTAAGAGGGTATTGGTGAACCCTGTCGTGGATGTGATTCAAACATGGGGCACTGAACCTTAAGAGTAGGGTACTGCATAAGACAGGACAGAAAAGGGTTTAGGGTTGGATTAGGCGAACCCGCTTCGCGGCTCCGACTAATCCAACCCTAAACCCTTTTCCTAAATCAAGGACGGCAAAGGGTTTAGGGTTGGATTAGGCGAAACTGCTTCGCGGCTCCGCCTAATCCAACCCTAAACCCTTTTCCTTATTCAAGGTCACTATACCCGCAATAAACTGAAGCCGAAGAGAGTATTGGTGAATCCTGTCGTGGATGTGATTACACAATCATAAACCCTAAACCCTAAACATGGGGCACTGAACCTTAAGAGTAGGGTACTGCATAAGACGGGACGGAAAAAGGTTTAGGGTCGGATTATGCGTACCCGCTACGTGGATCCGCTTAATCCAACCCTAAACCCTTTTCCTTATTCAAGGTCACTAAACCCGGAAGAAACTGAACTCTAAGAGGGAATTAGTGAACCCTGTCGTGGATGTGATTCAAACATGGGGCACTGAACCTTAAGAGTAGGGTACTGCATAAGACGGGACAGAAAAGGGTTTAGGGTTGGATTAGGCGAACCCGCTTCGCGGCTCCGACTAATCCAACCCTAAACCCTTTTCCTAAATCAAGGACGGCAAAGGGTTTAGGGTTGGATTAGGCGAAACTGCTTCGCGGCTCCGCCTAATCCAACCCTAAACCCTTTTCCTTATTCAAGGTCACTAAACCCAGAAGAAACTGAACCCTAAGAGGTTATTGGTGAACCCTGTCGTGGATGTGATTCAACCATGGGGCACTGAACCTTAAGAGTAGTGTACTGCATAAGACGGGACGGAAAAGGATTTAGGGTTGGATTAGGCGTACCCGCTACGCGGCTCCGCCTAATCCAACCCTTAACCCTTTTCCTTATTCAAGGTCACTAAACCCACAAGAAACTGAACCCTAAGAGGGTATTGGTGAACCCTGTCGTGGATGTGATTCAAACATGGGGCACTGAACCTTAAGAGTAGGGTACTGCATAAGACGGGACAGAAAAGGGTTTAGGGTTTGATTAGGCGTACCCGCTACGCGGCTCCGCCTAATCCAACCCTAAACCCTTTTCCTTATTCAAGGTCACCAAACCCACAAGAAATTGAACACTAAGAGGTTATTGGTGAACCCTGTCGTGGATGTGATTCAACCATGGGGCACTGAACCTTAAGAGTATTGTACTGCATAAGACGGGACGGAAAAGGATTTAGGGTTGGATTAGGCGTACCCGCTACGCGGCTCTGCCTAATCCAACCCTTAACCCTTTTCCTTATTCAAGGTCACTAAACCCACAAGAAACTGAACCCTAAGAGGGTATTGGTGAACCCTGTCGTGGATGTGATTCAAACATGGGGCACTGAACCTTAAGAGTAGGGTACTGCATAAGACGGGACAGAAAAGGGTTTAGGGTTTGATTAGGCGTACCCGCTACGCGGCTCCGCCTAATCCAACCCTTAACCCTTTTCCTTATTCATGGTCACTAAACCCACAAGAAACTGAACCCTAAGAGGGTATTGGTGAACAATGTCGTGGATGTGATTCAAACATGGGTCACTGAACCTTAAGAGTAGGGTACTGCATAAGACGGGACGGAAAAGGGTTTAGGGTTTGATTAGGCGTACCCGCTACGCGGCTCCGCCTAATCCAACCCTAAACCCTTTTCCTTATTCAAGGTCACCAAACCCACAAGAAATTGAACACTAAGAGGGTATTGGTGAACCCTGTCGTGGATGTGATTCAAACATGGGGCACTGAACCTTAAGAGTAGGTTACTGCATAAGACGGGACGGAAAAGGGTTTAGGGTTGGATTAGGCGTACCCGCTACGCGGCTCCGCCTAATCCAACCCTAAACCCTTTTCCTTATTCAAGGTCACTAAACCCGCAAGAAACTGAACCCTAAGAGGGTATTGGTGAACCCTGTCGTGGATGTGATTCAAACATGGGGCACTGAACCTTAAGAGTAGGGTAATGCATAAGACGGGACAGAAAAGGGTTTAGGGTTTGATTAGGCGTACCCGCTACGCGGCTCCGCCTAATCCAACCCTAAACCCTTTTCCTTATTCAAGGTCACCAAACCCACAAGAAATTGAACACTAAGAGGTTATTGGTGAACCCTGTCGTGGATGTGATTCAACCATGGGGCACTGAACCTTAAGAGTAGTGTACTGCATAAGACGGGACGGAAAAGGATTTAGGGTTGGATTAGGCGTACCCGCTACGCGGCTCCGCCTAATCCAACCCTTAACCCTTTTCCTTATTCAAGGTCACTAAACCCACAAGAAACTGAACCCTAAGAGGGTATTGGTGAACCCTGTCGTGGATGTGATTCAAACATGGGGCACTGAACCTTAAGAGTAGGGTACTGCATAAGACGGGACAGAAAAGGGTTTAGGGTTTGATTAGGCGTACCCGCTACGCGGCTCCGCCTAATCCAACCCTTAACCCTTTTCCTTATTCATGGTCACTAAACCCACAAGAAACTGAACCCTAAGAGGGTATTGGTGAACAATGTCGTGGATGTGATTCAAACATGGGTCACTGAACCTTAAGAGTAGGGTACTGCATAAGACGGGACGGAAAAGGGTTTTGGGGTTTGATTAGGCGTACCCGCTACGCGGCTCCGCCTAATCCAACCCTAAACCCTTTTCCTTATTCAAGGTCACCAAACCCACAAGAAATTGAACACTAAGAGGGTATTGGTGAACCCTGTCGTGGATGTGATTCAAACATGGGGCACTGAACCTTAAGAGTAGGTTACTGCATAAGACGGGACGGAAAAGGGTTTAGGGTTGGATTAGGCGTACCCGCTACGCGGCTCCGCCTAATCCAACCCTAAACCATTTTCCTTATTCAAGGTCACTAAACCCGCAAGAAACTGAACCCTAAGAGGGTATTGGTGAACCCTGTCGTGGATGTGATTCAAACATGGGGCACTGAACCTTAAGAGTAGGGTACTGCATAAGACGGGACAGAAAAGGGTTTAGGGTTTGATTAGGCGTACCCGCTACGCGGCTCCGCCTAATCCAACCCTAAACCCTTTTCCTTATTCAAGGTCACCAAACCCACAAGAAATTGAACACTAAGAGGTTATTGGTGAACCCTGTCGTGGATGTGATTCAACCATGGGGCACTGAACCTTAAGAGTAGTGTACTGCATAAGACGGGACGGAAAAGGATTTAGGGTTGGATTAGGCGTACCCGCTACGCGGCTCCGCCTAATCCAACCCTTAACCCTTTTCCTTATTCAAGGTCACTAAACCCACAAGAAACTGAACCCTAAGAGGGTATTGGTGAACCCTGTCGTGGATGTGATTCAAACATGGGGCACTGAACCTTAAGAGTAGGGTACTGCATAAGACGGGACAGAAAAGGGTTTAGGGTTTGATTAGGCGTACCCGCTACGCGGCTCCGCCTAATCCAACCCTTAACCCTTTTCCTTATTCATGGTCACTAAACCCACAAGAAACTGAACCCTAAGAGGGTATTGGTGAACAATGTCGTGGATGTGATTCAAACATGGGTCACTGAACCTTAAGAGTAGGGTACTGCATAAGACGGGACGGAAAAGGGTTTAGGGTTTGATTAGGCGTACCCGCTACGCGGCTCCGCCTAATCCAACCCTAAACCCTTTTCCTTATTCAAGGTCACCAAACCCACAAGAAATTGAACACTAAGTGGGTATTGGTGAACCCTGTCGTGGATGTGATTCAAACATGGGGCACTGAACCTTAAGAGTAGGTTACTGCATAAGACGGGACGGAAAAGGGTTTAGGGTTGGATTAGGCGTACCCGCTACGCGGCTCCGCCTAATCCAACCCTAAACCCTTTTCCTTATTCAAGGTCACTAAACCCGCAAGAAACTGAACCCTAAGAGGGCATTGGTGAACCCTGTCGTGGATGTGATTCAAACATGGGGCACTGAACCTTAAGAGTAGGGTACTGCATAAGACGGGACGGAAAAGGGTTTAGGGTTGGATTAGGCGAACCCGCTACGCGGATCCGCCTAATCCAACCCTAAACCCTTTTCCTTATTCAAGGTCACTATACCCGCAACAAACTGAAGCCAAAGAGAGTATTGGTGAATCCTGTCGTGGATGTGATTACACTATCATAAACCCTAAACCCTAAACATGGGGCACTGAACCTTAAGAGTAGGGTACTGCATAAGACGGGACGGAAAAAGGTTTAGGGTCGGATTATGCATACCCGCTACGTGGATCCGCTTAATCCAACCCTAAACCCTTTTCCTTATTCAAGGTCACTAAACCCGGAAGAAACTGAACTCTAAGAGGGTATTTGTGAACCCTGTCGTGGATGTGATTCAAACATGGGGCACTGAACCTTAAGAGTAGGGTACTGCATAAGACGGGACAGAAAAGGGTTTAGGGTTGGATTAGGCGAACCCACTTCACGGCTCCGCCTAATCCAACCCTAAACCCTTTTCCCAATTCAAGGACGGCAAAAGGTTTAGGGTTGGATTAGGCGAAACTGCTTCGCGGCTCCGCCTAATCCAACCCTAAACCCTTTTCCTTATTCAAGGTCACTAAACCCAGAAGAAACTGAACCCTAAGAGGTTATTGGTGAACCCTGTCGTGGATGTGATTCAACCATGGGGCACTGAACCTTAAGAGTAGTGTACTGCATAAGACGGGACGGAAAAGGATTTAGGGTTGGATTAGGCGTACCCGCTACGCGGCTCCGCCTAATCCAACCCTAAACCTTTTTCCTTATTCATGTTCACTAAACCCACAAGAAACTGAACCCTAAGAGGGTATTGGTGAACCATGTCGTGGATGTGATTCAAACATGGGTCACTGAACCTTAAGAGTAGGGTACTGCATAAGACGGGACGGAAAAGGGTTTAGGGTTTGATTAGGCGTACCCGCTACGCGGCTCCGCCTAATCCAACCCTAAACCCTTTTCCTTATTCAAGGTCACCAAACCCACAAGAAATTGAACACTAAGAGGGTATTGGTGAACCCTGTCGTGGATGTGATTCAAACATGGGGCACTGAACCTTAAGAGTAGGTTACTGCATAAGACGGGACGGAAAAGAGTTTAGGGTTGGATTAGGCGTACCCGCTACGCGGCTCCGCCTAATCCAACCCTAAACCCTTTTCCTTATTCAAGGTCACTAAACCCGCAAGAAACTGAACCCTAAGAGGGCATTGGTGAACCCTGTCGTGGATGTGATTCAAACATGGGGCACTGAACCTTAAGAGTAGGGTACTGCATAAGACGGGACGGAAAAGGGTTTAGGGTTGGATTAGGCGAACCCGCTACGCGGATCCGCCTAATCCAACCCTAAACCCTTTTCCTTATTCCAGGTCACTATACCCGCAACAAACTGAAGCCGAAGAGAGTATTGGTGAATCCTGTCGTGGATGTGATTACACTATCATAAACCCTAAACCCTAAACATGGGGCACTGAACCTTAAGAGTAGGGTACTGCATAAGACGGGACGGAGAAAGGTTTAGGGTCGGATTATGCATACCCGCTACGTGGATCCGCTTAATCCAACCCTAAACCCTTTTCCTTATTCAAGGTCACTAAACCCGGAAGAAACTGAACTCTAAGAGGGTATTGGTGAACCCTGTCGTGGATGTGATTCAAACATGGGGCACTGAACCTTAAGAGTAGGTTACTGCATAAGACGGGACGGAAAAGGGTTTAGGGTTGGATTAGGCGTACCCGCTACGCGGCTCCGCCTAATCCAACCCTAAACCCTTTTCCTTATTCAAGGTCACTAAACCCGCAAGAAACTGAACCCTAAGAGGGCATTGGTGAACCCTGTCGTGGATGTGATTCAAACATGGGGCACTGAACCTTAAGAGTAGGGTACTGCATAAGACGGGACGGAAAAGGGTTTAGGGTTGGATTAGGCGAACCCGCTACGCGGATCCGCCTAATCCAACCCTAAACCCTTTTCCTTATTCAAGGTCACTATACCCGCAACAAACTGAAGCCGAAGAGAGTATTGGTGAATCCTGTCGTGGATGTGATTACACAATCATAAACCCTAAACCCTAAACATGGGGCACTGAACGTTAAGAGTAGGGTACTGCATAAGACGGGACGAAAAAAGGTTTAGGGTCGGATTATGCGTACCCGCTACGTGGATCCGCTTAATCCAACCCTAAACCCTTTTCCTTATTCAAGGTCACTAAACCCGGAAGAAACTGAACTCTAAGAGGGTATTAGTGAACCCTGTCGTGGATGTGATTCAAACATGGGGCACTGAACCTTAAGAGTAGGGTACTGCATAAGACGGGACAGAAAAGGGTTTAGGGTTGGATTAGGCGAACCCGCTTCGCGGCTCCGACTAATCCAACCCTAAACCCTTTTCCTAATTCAAGGACGGCAAAGGGTTTAGGGTTGGATTAGGCGAAACTGCTTCGCGGCTCCGCCTAATCCAACCCTAAACCCTTTTCCTTATTCAAGGTCACTAAACCCAGAAGAAACTGAACCCTAAGAGGTTATTGGTGAACCCTGTCGTGGATGTGATTCAACCATGGGGCACTGAACCTTAAGAGTAGTGTACTGCATAAGAAGGGACGGAAAAGGATTTAGGGTTGGATTAGGCGTACCCGCTTCGCGGCTCCGCCTAATCCAACCCTTAACCCTTTTCCTTATTCAAGGTCACTAAACCCACAAGAAACTGAACCCTAAGAGGGTATTGGTGAACCCTGTCGTGGATGTGATTCAAACATGGGGCACTGAACCTTAAGAGTAGGGTACTGCATAAGACGGGACAGAAAAGGGTTTAGGGTTGGATTAGGCGTACCCGCTACGCGGCTCCGCCTAATCCAACCCTAAACCCTTTTCCTTATTCAAGGTCACTATACCCGCAATAAACTGAAGCCAAAGAGAGTATTGGTGAATCCTGTCGTGGATGTGATTACACAATCATAAACCCTAAACCCTAAACATGGGGCACTGAACGTTAAGAGTAGGGTACTGCATAAGACGGGACGGAAAAAGGTTTAGGGTCGGATTATGCGTACCCGCTACGTGGATCCGCTTAATCCAACCCTAAACCCTTTTCCTTATTCAAGGTCACTAAACCCGGAAGAAACTGAACTCTAAGAGGGTATTAGTGAACCCTGTCGTGGATGTGATTCAAACATGGGGCACTGAACCTTAAGAGTAGGGTACTGCATAAGACGGGACAGAAAAGGGTTTAGGGTTGGATTAGGCGAACCCGCTTCGCGGCTCCGACTAATCCAACCCTAAACCCTTTTCCTAATTCAAGGACGGCAAAGGGTTTAGGGTTGGATTAGGCGAAACTGCTTCGCGGCTCCGCCTAATCCAACCCTAAACCCTTTTCCTTATTCAAGGTCACTAAACCCAGAAGAAACTGAACCCTAAGAGGTTATTGGTGAACCCTGTCGTGGATGTGATTCAACCATGGGGCACTGAACCTTAAGAGTAGTGTACTGCATAAGACGGGACGGAAAAGGATTTAGGGTTGGATTAGGCGTACCCGCTTCGCGGCTCCGCCTAATCCAACCCTTAACCCTTTTCCTTATTCAAGGTCACTAAACCCACAAGAAACTGAACCCTAAGAGGGTATTGGTGAACCCTGTCGTGGATGTGATTCAAACATGGGGCACTGAACCTTAAGAGTAGGGTACTGCATAAGACGGGACAGAAAAGGGTTTAGGGTTGGATTAGGCGAACCCGCTACGCGGATCCGCCTAATCCAACCCTAAACCCTTTTCCTTATTCAAGGTCACTATACCCGCAATAAACTGAAGCCGAAGAGAGTATTGGTGAATCCTGTCGTGGATGTGATTACACAATCATAAACCCTAAACCCTAAACATGGGGCACTGAACCTTAAGAGTAGGGTACTGCATAAGACGGGACGGAAAAAGGTTTAGGGTCGGATTATGCGTACCCGCTACGTGGATCCGCTTAATCCAACCCTAAACCCTTTTCCTTATTCAAGGTCACTAAACCCGGAAGAAACTGAACTCTAAGAGGGTATTAGTGAACCCTGTCGTGGATGTGATTCAAACATGGGGCACTGAACCTTAAGAGTAGGGTACTGCATAAGACGGGACAGAAAAGGGTTTAGGGTTGGATTAGGCGAACCCGCTTCGCGGCTCCGACTAATCCAACCCTAAACCCTTTTCCTAAATCAAGGACGGCAAAGGGGTTAGGGTTGGATTAGGCGAAACTGCTTCGCGGCTCCGCCTAATCCAACCCTAAACCCTTTTCCTTATTCAAGGTCACTAAACCCAGAAGAAACTGAACCCTAAGAGGTTATTGGTGAACCCTGTCGTGGATGTGATTCAACCATGGGGCACTGAACCTTAAGAGTAGTGTACTGCATAAGACGGGACGGAAAAGGATTTAGGGTTGGATTAGGCGTACCCGCTACGCGGCTCCGCCTAATCCAACCCTAAACCCTTTTCCTTATTCAAGGTCACTATACCCGCAATAAACTGAAGCCGAAGAGAGTATTGGTGAATCCTGTCGTGGATGTGATTACACAATCATAAACCCTAAACCCTAAACATGGGGCACTGAACGTTAAGAGTAGGGTACTGCATAAGACGGGACGGAAAAAGGTTTAGGGTCGGATTATGCGTACCCGCTACGTGGATCCGCTTAATCCAACCCTAAACCCTTTTTCTTATTCAAGGTCACTAAACCCGGAAGAAACTGAACTCTAAGAGGGTATTGGTGAACCCTGTCGTGGATGTGATTCAAACATGGGGCACTGAACCTTAAGAGTAGGGTACTGCATAAGACGGGACAGAAAAGGGTTTAGGGTTGGATTAGGCGAACCCGCTTCGCGGCTCCGACTAATCCAACCCTAAACCCTTTTCCTAATTCAAGGACGGCAAAGGGTTTAGGGTTGGATTAGGCGAAACCGCTTCGCGGCTCCGCCTAATCCAACCCTAAACCCTTTTCCTTATTCAAGGTCACTAAACCCAGAAGAAACTGAACCCTAAGAGGTTATGGGTGAACCCTGTCGTAGATGTGATTCAACCATGGGGCACTGAACCTTAAGAGTAGTGTACTGCATAAGACGGGACGGAAAAGGATTTAGGGTTGGATTAGGCGTACCCGCTACGCGGCTCCGCCTAATCCAACCCTAAACCCTTTTCCTTATTCAAGGTCACTAAACCCGCAACAAACTGAACCCTAAGAGGGTATTGGTGAACCCTTTCGTGGATGTGATTCAAACATGGGGCACTGAACCTTAAGAGTAGGGTACTGCATAAGACGGGACGGAAAAGGGTTTAGGGTTGGATTAGGCGCACCCGCTACGCGGCTCCGCCTAATCCAACCCTAAACCCTTTTCCTTATTCAAGGTCACTAAACCCACAAGAAACTGAACCCTAAGAGGGTATTGGTGAACCCTGTCGTGGATGTGATTCAAACATGGGGCACTGAACCTTAAGAGTAGGGTACTGCATAAGACGGGACAGAAAAGGGTTTAGGGTTGGATTAGGCGAACCCGCTACGCGGATCCGCCTAATCCAACCCTTTTCCTTATTCAAGGTCACTATACCCGCAATAAACTGAAGCCGAAGAGAGTATTGGTGAATCCTGTCGTGGATGTGATTACACAATCATAAACCCTAAACCCTAAACATGGGGCACTGAACCTTAAGAGTAGGGTACTGCATAAGACGGGACGGAAAAAGGTTTAGGGTCGGATTATGCGTACCCGCTACGTGGATCCGCTTAATCCAACCCTAAACCCTTTTCCTTATTCAAGGTCACTAAACCCGGAAGAAACTGAACTCTAAGAGGGTATTAGTGAACCCTGTCGTGGATGTGATTCAAACATGGGGCACTGAACCTTAAGAGTAGGTTACTGCATAAGACGGGACGGAAAAGGGTTTAGGGTTGGATTAGGCGTACCCGCTACGCGGCTCCGCCTAATCCAACCCTAAACCCTTTTCCTTATTCAAGGTCACTAAACCCGCAAGAAACTGAACCCTAAGAGGGCATTGGTGAACCCTGTCGTGGATGTGATTCAAACATGGGGCACTGAACCTTAAGAGTAGGGTACTGCATAAGACGGGACAGAAAAGGGTTTAGGGTTGGATTAGGCGAACCCGCTTCGCGGCTCCGACTAATCCAACCCTAAACCCTTTTCCTAAATCAAGGACGGCAAAGGGTTTAGGGTTGGATTAGGCGAAACTGCTTCGCGGCTCCGCCTAATCCAACCCTAAACCCTTTTCCTTATTCAAGGTCACTAAACCCAGAAGAAACTGAACCCTAAGAGGTTATTGGTGAACCCTGTCGTGGATGTGATTCAACCATGGGGCACTGAACCTTAAGAGTAGTGTACTGCATAAGACGGGACGGAAAAGGATTTAGGGTTGGATTAGGCGTACCCGCTACGCGGCTCCGCCTAATCCAACCCTTAACCCTTTTCCTTATTCAAGGTCACTAAACCCACAAGAAACTGAACCCTAAGAGGGTATTGGTGAACCCTGTCGTGGATGTGATTCAAACATGGGGCACTGAACCTTAAGAGTAGGGTACTGCATAAGACGGGACAGAAAAGGGTTTAGGGTTTGATTAGGCGTACCCGCTACGCGGCTCCGCCTAATCCAACCCTAAACCCTTTTCCTTATTCAAGGTCACCAAACCCACAAGAAATTGAACACTAAGAGGTTATTGGTGAACCCTGTCGTGGATGTGATTCAACCATGGGGCACTGAACCTTAAGAGTATTGTACTGCATAAGACGGGACGGAAAAGGATTTAGGGTTGGATTAGGCGTACCCGCTACGCGGCTCCGCCTAATCCAACCCTTAACCCTTTTCCTTATTCAAGGTCACTAAACCCACAAGAAACTGAACCCTAAGAGGGTATTGGTGAACCCTGTCGTGGATGTGATTCAAACATGGGGCACTGAACCTTAAGAGTAGGGTACTGCATAAGACGGGACAGAAAAGGGTTTAGGGTTTGATTAGGCGTACCCGCTACGCGGCTCCGCCTAATCCAACCCTTAACCCTTTTCCTTATTCATGGTCACTAAACCCACAAGAAACTGAACCCTAAGAGGGTATTGGTGAACAATGTCGTGGATGTGATTCAAACATGGGTCACTGAACCTTAAGAGTAGGGTACTGCATAAGACGGGACGGAAAAGGGTTTAGGGTTTGATTAGGCGTACCCGCTACGCGGCTCCGCCTAATCCAACCCTAAACCCTTTTCCTTATTCAAGGTCACCAAACCCACAAGAAATTGAACACTAAGAGGGTATTGGTGAACCCTGTCGTGGATGTGATTCAAACATGGGGCACTGAACCTTAAGAGTAGGTTACTGCATAAGACGGGACGGAAAAGGGTTTAGGGTTGGATTAGGCGTACCCGCTACGCGGCTCCGCCTAATCCAACCCTAAACCCTTTTCCTTATTCAAGGTCACTAAACCCGCAAGAAACTGAACCCTAAGAGGGTATTGGTGAACCCTGTCGTGGATGTGATTCAAACATGGGGCACTGAACCTTAAGAGTAGGGTACTGCATAAGACGGGACAGAAAAGGGTTTAGGGTTTGATTAGGCGTACCCGCTACGCGGCTCCGCCTAATCCAACCCTAAACCCTTTTCCTTATTCAAGGTCACCAAACCCACAAGAAATTGAACACTAAGAGGTTATTGGTGAACCCTGTCGTGGATGTGATTCAACCATGGGGCACTGAACCTTAAGAGTAGTGTACTGCATAAGACGGGACGGAAAAGGATTTAGGGTTGGATTAGGCGTACCCGCTACGCGGCTCCGCCTAATCCAACCCTTAACCCTTTTCCTTATTCAAGGTCACTAAACCCACAAGAAACTGAACCCTAAGAGGGTATTGGTGAACCCTGTCATGGATGTGATTCAAACATGGGGCACTGAACCTTAAGAGTAGGGTACTGCATAAGACGGGACAGAAAAGGGTTTAGGGTTTGATTAGGCGTACCCGCTACGCGGCTCCGCCTAATCCAACCCTTAACCCTTTTCCTTATTCATGGTCACTAAACCCACAAGAAACTGAACCCTAAGAGGGTATTGGTGAACAATGTCGTGGATGTGATTCAAACATGGGTCACTGAACCTTAAGAGTAGGGTACTGCATAAGACGGGACGGAAAAGGGTTTAGGGTTTGATTAGGCGTACCCGCTACGCGGCTCCGCCTAATCCAACCCTAAACCCTTTTCCTTATTCAAGGTCACCAAACCCACAAGAAATTGAACACTAAGAGGGTATTGGTGAACCCTGTCGTGGATGTGATTCAAACATGGGGCACTGAACCTTAAGAGTAGGTTACTGCATAAGACGGGACGGAAAAGGGTTTAGGGTTGGATTAGGCGTACCCGCTACGCGGCTCCGCCTAATCCAACCCTAAACCCTTTTCCTTATTCAAGGTCACTAAACCCGCAAGAAACTGAACCCTAAGAGGGCATTGGTGAACCCTGTCGTGGATGTGATTCAAACATGGGGCACTGAACCTTAAGAGTAGGGTACTGCATAAGACGGGACGGAAAAGGGTTTAGGGTTGGATTAGGCGAACCCGCTACGCGGATCCGCCTAATCCAACCCTAAACCCTTTTCCTTATTCAAGGTCACTATACCCGCAACAATTTGAAGCCAAAGAGAGTATTGGTGAATCCTGTCGTGGATGTGATTACACTATCATAAACCCTAAACCCTAAACATGGGGCACTGAACCTTAAGAGTAGGGTACTGCATAAGACGGGACGGAAAAAGGTTTAGGGTCGGATTATGCATACCCGCTACGTGGATCCGCTTAATCCAACCCTAAACCCTTTTCCTTATTCAAGGTCACTAAACCCGGAAGAAACTGAACTCTAAGAGGGTATTTGTGAACCCTGTCGTGGATGTGATTCAAACATGGGGCACTGAACCTTAAGAGTAGGGTACTGCATAAGACGGGACAGAAAAGGGTTTAGGGTTGGATTAGGCGAACCCACTTCACGGCTCCGCCTAATCCAACCCTAAACCCTTTTCCCAATTCAAGGACGGCAAAAGGTTTAGGGTTGGATTAGGCGAAACCGCTTCGCGGCTCCGCCTAATCCAACCCTAAACCCTTTTCCTTATTCAAGGTCACTAAACCTAGAAGAAACTGAACCCTAAGAGGTTATTGGTGAACCCTGTCGTGGATGTGATTCAACCATGGGGCACTGAACCTTAAGAGTAGTGTACTGCATAAGACGGGACGGAAAAGGATTTAGGGTTGGATTAGGCGTACCCGCTACGCGGCTCCGCCTAATCCAACCCTAAACCTTTTTCCTTATTCATGTTCACTAAACCCACAAGAAACTGAACCCTAAGAGGGTATTGGTGAACCATGTCGTGGATGTGATTCAAACATGGGTCACTGAACCTTAAGAGTAGGGTACTGCATAAGACGGGACGGAAAAGGGTTTAGGGTTTGATTAGGCGTACCCGCTACGCGGCTCCGCCTAATCCAACCCTAAACCCTTTTCCTTATTCAAGGTCACCAAACCCACAAGAAATTGAACACTAAGAGGGTATTGGTGAACCCTGTCGTGGATGTGATTCAAACATGGGGCACTGAACCTTAAGAGTAGGTTACTGCATAAGACGGGACGGAAAAGGGTTTAGGGTTGGATTAGGCGTACCCGCTACGCGGCTCCGCCTAATCCAACCCTAAACCCTTTTCCTTATTCAAGGTCACTAAACCCGCAAGAAACTGAACCCTAAGAGGGCATTGGTGAACCCTGTCGTGGATGTGATTCAAACATGGGGCACTGAACCTTAAGAGTAGGGTACTGCATAAGACGGGACGGAAAAGGGTTTAGGGTTGGATTAGGCGAACCCGCTACGCGGATCCGCCTAATCCAACCCTAAACCCTTTTCCTTATTCCAGGTCACTATACCCGCAACAAACTGAAGCCGAAGAGAGTATTGGTGAATCCTGTCGTGGATGTGATTACACTATCATAAACCCTAAACCCTAAACATGGGGCACTGAACCTTAAGAGTAGGGTACTGCATAAGACGGGACGGAAAAAGGTTTAGGGTCGGATTATGCATACCCGCTACGTGAATCCGCTTAATCCAACCCTAAACCCTTTTCCTTATTCAAGGTCACTAAACCCGGAAGAAACTGAACTCTAAGAGGGTATTGGTGAACCCTGTCGTGGATGTGATTCAACCATGGGGCACTGAACCTTAAGAGTAGTGTACTGCATAAGACGGGACGGAAAAGGATTTAGGGTTGGATTAGGCGTACCCGCTACGCGGCTCCGCCTAATCCAACCCTAAACCTTTTTCCTTATTCATGTTCACTAAACCCACAAGAAACTGAACCCTAAGAGGGTATTGGTGAACCATGTCGTGGATGTGATTCAAACATGGGTCACTGAACCTTAAGAGTAGGGTACTGCATAAGACGGGACGGAAAAGGGTTTAGGGTTTGATTAGGCGTACCCGCTACGCGGCTCCGCCTAATCCAACCCTAAACCCTTTTCCTTATTCAAGGTCACCAAACCCACAAGAAATTGAACACTAAGAGGGTATTGGTGAACCCTGTCGTGGATGTGATTCAAACATGGGGCACTGAACCTTAAGAGTAGGTTACTGCATAAGACGGGACGGAAAAGGGTTTAGGGTTGGATTAGGCGTACCCGCTACGCGGCTCCGCCTAATCCAACCCTAAACCCTTTTCCTTATTCAAGGTCACCAAACCCACAAGAAATTGAACACTAAGAGGGTATTGGTGAACCCTGTCGTGGATGTGATTCAAACATGGGGCACTGAACCTTAAGAGTAGGGTACTGCATAAGACGGGACAGAAAAGGGTTTAGGGTTGGATTAGGCGAACCCACTTCACGGCTCCGCCTAATCCAACCCTAAACCCTTTTCCCAATTCAAGGACGGCAAAAGGTTTAGGGTTGGATTAGGCGAAACCGCTTCGCGGCTCCGCCTAATCCAACCCTAAACCCTTTTCCTTATTCAAGGTCACTAAACCTAGAAGAAACTGAATCCTAAGAGGTTATTGGTGAACCCTGTCGTGGATGTGATTCAACCATGGGGCACTGAACCTTAAGAGTAGTGTACTGCATAAGACGGGACGGAAAAGGATTTAGGGTTGGATTAGGCGTACCCGCTACGCGGCTCCGCCTAATCCAACCCTAAACCTTTTTCCTTATTCATGTTCACTAAACCCACAAGAAACTGAACCCTAAGAGGGTATTGGTGAACCATGTCGTGGATGTGATTCAAACATGGGTCACTGAACCTTAAGAGTAGGGTACTGCATAAGACGGGACGGAAAAGGGTTTAGGGTTTGATTAGGCGTACCCGCTACGCGGCTCCGCCTAATCCAACCCTAAACCCTTTTCCTTATTCAAGGTCACCAAACCCACAAGAAATTGAACACTAAGAGGGTATTGGTGAACCCTGTCGTGGATGTGATTCAAACATGGGGCACTGAACCTTAAGAGTAGGTTACTGCATAAGACGGGACGGAAAAGGGTTTAGGGTTGGATTAGGCGTACCCGCTACGCGGCTCCGCCTAATCCAACCCTAAACCCTTTTCCTTATTCAAGGTCACTAAACCCGCAAGAAACTGAACCCTAAGAGGGCATTGGTGAACCCTGTCGTGGATGTGATTCAAACATGGGGCACTGAACCTTAAGAGTAGGGTACTGCATAAGACGGGACGGAAAAGGGTTTAGGGTTGGATTAGGCGAACCCGCTACGCGGATCCGCCTAATCCAACCCTAAACCCTTTTCCTTATTCCAGGTCACTATACCCGCAACAAACTGAAGCCGAAGAGAGTATTGGTGAATCCTGTCGTGGATGTGATTACACTATCATAAACCCTAAACCCTAAACATGGGGCACTGAACCTTAAGAGTAGGGTACTGCATAAGACGGGACGGAAAAAGGTTTAGGGTCGGATTATGCATACCCGCTACGTGGATCCGCTTAATCCAACCCTAAACCCTTTTCCTTATTCAAGGTCACTAAACCCGGAAGAAACTGAACTCTAAGAGGGTATTGGTGAACCCTGTCGTGGATGTGATTCAAACATGGGGCACTGAACCTTAAGAGTAGGGTACTACATAAGACGGGACAGAAAAGGGTTTAAGGTTGGATTAGGCGAACCCACTTCACGGCTCCGCCTAATCCAACCCTAAACCCTTTTCCCAATTCAAGGACGGCAAAGGGTTTAGGGTTGGATTAGGCGAAACCGCTTCGCGGCTCCGCCTAATCCAACCCTAAACCCTTTTCCTTATTCAAGGTCACTAAACCCAGAAGAAACTGAACCCTAAGAGGTTATTGGTGAACCCTGTCGTGGATGTGATTCAACCATGGGGCACTGAACCTTAAGAGTAGTGTACTGCATAAGACGGGACGGAAAAGGATTTAGGGTTGGATAAGGCGTACCCGCTACGCGGCTCCGCCTAATCCAACCCTAAACCCTTTTCCTTATTCATGGTCACTAAACCCACAAGAAACTGAACCCTAAGAGGGTTTTGGTGAACCATGTCGTGGATGTGATTCAAACATGGGTCACTGAACCTTAAGAGTAGGGTACTGCATAAGACGGGACGGAAAAGGGTTTAGGGTTTGATTAGGCGTACCCGCTACGCGGCTCCGCCTAATCCAACCCTAAACCCTTTTCCTTATTCAAGGTCACCAAACCCACAAGAAATTGAACACTAAGAGGGTATTGGTGAACCCTGTCGTGGATGTGATTCAAACATGGGGCACTGAACCTTAAGAGTAGGTTACTGAATAAGATGGGACGGAAAAGGGTTTAGGGTTGTTTTAGGCGTACCCGCTACGCGGCTCCGCCTAATCCAACCCTAAACCCTTTTCCTTATTCAAGGTCACTAAACCCGCAAGAAACTGAACCCTAAGAGGGCATTGGTGAACCCTGTCGTGGATGTGATTCAAACATGGGGCACTGAACCTTAAGAGTAGGTTACTGAATAAGATGGGACGGAAAAGGGTTTAGGGTTGTTTTAGGCGTACCCGCTACGCGGCTCCGCCTAATCCAACCCTAAACCCTTTTCCTTATTCAAGGTCACTAAACCCGCAAGAAACTGAACCCTAAGAGGGCATTGGTGAACCCTGTCGTGGATGTGATTCAAACATGGGGCACTGAACCTTAAGAGTAGGGTACTGCATAAGACGGGACGGAAAAGGGTTTAGGGTTGGATTAGGCGAACCCGCTACGCGGATCCGCCTAATCCAACCCTAAACCCTTTTCCTTATTCAAGGTCACTAAACCCGCAACAAACTGAAGCCGAAGAGAGTATTGGTGAATCCTGTCGTGGATGTGATTACACTATCATAAACCCTAAACCCTAAACATGGGGCACTGAACCTTAAGAGTAGGGTACTGCATAAGACGGGACGGAAAAAGGTTTAGAGTTGGATTAGGCGAACCCGCTACGCGGATCCGCCTAATCCAACCCTAAACCCTTTTCCTTATTCAAGGTCACTAAACCCGCAACAAACTGAACCCTAAGAGGGTATTGGTGAACCCTTTCGTGGATGTGATTCAACCATGGGGCACCGAACCTTAAGAGTAGGGTACTGCATAAGACGGGACGGAAAAGGGTTTAGGGTTTGATTAGGCGTACCCGCTACGCGGCTCCGCCTAATCCAACCCTAAACCCTTTTCCTTATTCAAGGTCACCAAACTCACAAGAAATTGAACACTAAGAGGGTATTGGTGAACCCTGTCGTGGATGTGATTCAAACATGGGGCACTAAACCTTAAGAGTAGGTTACTGCATAAGACGGGACGGAAAAGGGTTTAGGGTTGGATTAGGCGTTCCCGCTACGCGGCTCCGCCTAATCCAACCCTAAACCCTTTTCCTTGTTCAAGGTCACTAAACCCGCAAGAAACTGAACCCTAAGAGGGCATTGGTGAACCCTGTCGTGGATGTGATTCAAACATGGGGCACTGAACCTTAAGAGTAGGGTACTGCATAAGACGGGACGGAAAAGGGTTTAGGGTTGGATTAGGCGAACCCGCTACGCGGATCCGCCTAATCCAACCCTAAACCCTTTTCCTTATTCAAGGTCACTAAACCCGCAACAAACTGAAGCCGAAGAGAGTATTGGTGAATCCTGTCGTGGATGTGATTACACTATCATAAACCCTAAACCCTAAACATGGGGAGCAGAACCTTAAGAGTAGGGTACTGCATAAGACGGGACGGAAAAGGGTTTAGGGTTGGATTAGGCGTACCCGCTACGCGGCTCCGCCAAATCCAACCCTAAACCCTTTTCCTTATTCAAGGTCACCAAACCCAGAAGAAATTGAACACAAAGAGGATATTGGTGAACCCTGTCGTGGATGTGATTCAAACATGGGGCACTGAACCTTAAGAGTAGGTTACTGCATAAGACGGGACGGAAAAGGGTTTAGGGTTGGATTAGGCGTACCCGCTACGCGGCTCCGCCTAATCCAACCCTAAACCCTTTTCCTTATTCAAGGTCACTAAACCTGCAAGAAACTGAACCCTAAGAGGGCATTGGTGAACCCTGTCGTGGATGTGATTCAAACATGGGGCACTGAACCTTAAGAGTAGGGTACTGCATAAGACGGGACGGAAAAGGGTTTAGGGTTGGATTAGGCGTACCCGCTACGCGGATCCGCATAATCAAACCCTAAACCCTTTTCCTTATTCAAGGTCACTAAACCCGCAACAAACTGAACCCTAAGAGGGTATTGGTGAACCCTTTCGTGGATGTGATTCAAACATGGGGCACTGAACCTTAAGAGTAGGGTACTGCATAAGACGGGACGGAAAAGGGTTTAGGGTTAGATTAGGCGAATCCGCTTCGCGGCTCCGCCTAATCCAAGCTTAAACCCTTTTCCTTATTCAAGGACGGAAAAAGGGTTTAGGGTTGGATTAGGCGAAACCGCTTCGCGGCTCCGCCTAATCCAACCCTAAACCCTTTTCCTTATTCAAGGTCACTAAACCCGGAAGAAACTGAACCCTAAGAGGGTATTGGTGAACCCTGTCGTGGATGTGATTCAACCATGGGGCACTGAACCTTAAGAGTAGTGTACTGCATAAGACGGGACGGAAAAGGGTTTAGGGTTGGATTAGGCGTACCCGCTACGCGGCTCCGCCTAATCCAACCCTAAACCCTTTTCCTTATTCAAGGTCACCAAACCCACAAGAAATTGAACCCTAAGAGGGTATTAGTGAACCCTGTCGTGGATGTGATTCAAACATGGGGCACTGAACCTTAAGAGTAGGTTACTGCATAAGACGGGACGGAAAAGGGTTTAGGGTTGGATTAGGCGTACCCGCTACGCGGCTCCGCCTAATCCAACCCTAAACCCTTTTCCTTATTCAAGGTTACTAAACCCGCAAGAAACTGAACCCTAAGAGGGCATTGGTGAACCCTGTCGTGGATGTGATTCAAACATGGGGCACTGAACCTTAAGAGTAGGGTACTGCATAAGACGGGACGGAAAAGGGTTTAGGGTTGGATTAGGCGTACCCGCTACGCGACTCCGCCTAATCCAACCCTAAACCCTTTTCCTTATTCATGGTCACTAAACCCACAAGAAACTGAACCCTAAGAGGGTATTGGTGAACCATGTCGTGGATGTGATTCAAACATGGGTCACTGAACCTTAAGAGTAGGGTACTGCATAAGACGGGACGGAAAAGGGTTTAGGGTTGGATTAGGCGTACCCGCTACGCGGCTCCGCCTAATCCAACCCTAAACCCTTTTCCTTATTCAAGGTCACTAAACCCGCAACAAACTGAAGCCGAAGAGAGTATTGGTGAATCCTGTCGTGGATGTGATTACACTATCATAAACCCTAAACCCTAAACATGGGGAGCAGAACCTTAAGAGTAGGGTACTGCATAAGACGGGACGGAAAAGGGTTTAGGGTTGGATTAGGCGTACCCGCTACGCGGCTCCGCCAAATCCAACCCTAAACCCTTTTCCTTATTCAAGGTCACCAAACCCAGAAGAAATTGAACACAAAGAGGATATTGGTGAACCCTGTCGTGGATGTGATTCAAACATGGGGCACTGAACCTTAAGAGTAGGTTACTGCATAAGACGGGACGGAAAAGGGTTTAGGGTTGGATTAGGCGTACCCTCTACGCGGCTCCGCCTAATCCAACCCTAAACCCTTTTCCTTATTCAAGGTCACTAAACCTGCAAGAAACTGAACCCTAAGAGGGCATTGGTGAACCCTGTCGTGGATGTGATTCAAACATGGGGCACTGAACCTTAAGAGTAGGGTACTGCATAAGACGGGACGGAAAAGTGTTTAGGGTTGGATTAGGCGTACCCGCTACGCGGATCCGCATAATCAAACCCTAAACCCTTTTCCTTATTCAAGGTCACTAAACCCGCAACAAACTGAACCCTAAGAGGGTATTGGTGAACCCTTTCGTGGATGTGATTCAAACATGGGGCACTGAACCTTAAGAGTAGGGTACTGCATAAGACGGGACGGAAAAGGGTTTAGGGTTAGATTAGGCGAATCCGCTTCACGGCTCCGCCTAATCCAAGCTTAAACCCTTTTCCTTATTCAAGGACGGAAAAAGGGTTTAGGGTTGGATTAGGCGAAACCGCTTCGCGGCTCCGCCTAATCCAACCCTAAACCCTTTTCCTTATTCAAGGTCACTAAACCCGGAAGAAACTGAACCCTAAGAGGGTATTGGTGAACCCTGTCGTGGATGTGATTCAACCATGGGGCACTGAACCTTAAGAGTAGTGTACTGCATAAGACGGGACTGAAAAGGGTTTAGGGTTGGATTAGGCGTACCCGCTACGCGGCTCCGCCTAATCCAACCCTAAACCCTTTTCCTTATTCAAGGTCACCAAACCCACAAGAAATTGAACCCTAAGAGGGTATTAGTGAACCCTGTCGTGGATGTGATTCAAACATGGGGCACTGAACCTTAAGAGTAGGTTACTGCATAAGACGGGACGGAAAAGGGTTTAGGGTTGGATTAGGCGTACCCGCTACGCGGCTCCGCCTAATCCAACCCTAAACCCTTTTCCTTATTCAAGGTTACTAAACCCGCAAGAAACTGAACCCTAAGAGGGCATTGGTGAACCCTGTCGTGGATGTGATTCAAACATGGGGCACTGAACCTTAAGAGTAGGGTACTGCATAAGACGGGACGGAAAAGGGTTTAGGGTTGGATTAGGCGTACCCGCTACGCGGCTCCGCCTAATCCAACCCTAAACCCTTTTCCATATTCAAGGTCACTAAACCCACAAGAAACTGAACCCTAAGAGGGTATTGGTGAACCATGTCGTGGATGTGATTCAAACATGGGGTACTGAACCTTAAGAGTAGGGTACTGCATAAGACGGGACGGAAAAGGGTTTAGGGTTGGATTAGGCGTACCCGCTACGCGGCTCCGCCTAATCCAACCCTAAACCCTTTTCCTTATTCAAGGTCACCAAACCCACAAGAAATTGAACCCTAAGAGGGTATTGGTGAACCCTGTCGTGGATGTGATTCAAACATGGGGCACTGAACCTTAAGAGTAGGTTACTGCATAAGACGGGACGGAAAAGGGTTTAGGGTTGGATTAGGCGTACCCGCTACGCGGCTCTGCCTAATCCAACCCTAAACCGTTTTCCTTATTCAAGGTCACTAAACCCGCAAGAAACTGAACCCTAAGAGGGCATTGGTGAACACTGTCGTGGATGTGATTCAAACATGGGGCACTGAACCTTAAGAGTAGGGTACTGCATAAGACGGGACGGAAAAGGGTTTAGGGTTGGATTAGGCGTACCCGCTACGCGGCTCCGCCTAATCCAACCCTAAACCCTTTTCCTTATTCAAGGTCACTAAACCAACAAGAAACTGAACCCTAAGAGGGTATTGGTGAACCATGTCGTGCATGTGATTCAAACATGGGGCACTGAACCTTAGGAGTAGGGTACTGCATAAGACGGGACGGAAAAGGGTTTAGGGTTGGATTAGGCGTACCCGCTACGCGGCTCCGCCTAATCCAACCCTAAACCCTTTTCCATATTCAAGGTCACTAAACCCACAAGAAACTGAACCCTAAGAGGGTATTGGTGAACCATGTCGTGGATGTGATTCAAACATGGGGCACTGAACCTTAAGAGTAGGGTACTGCATAAGACGGGACGGAAAAGGGTTTAGGGTTGGATTAGGCGTACCCGCTACGCGGCTCCGCCTAATCCAACCCTAAACCCTTTTCCTTATTCAAGGTCACCAAACCCACAAGAAATTGAACCCTAAGAGGGTATTGGTGAACCCTGTCGTGGATGTGATTCAAACATGGGGCACTGAACCTTAAGAGTAGGTTACTGCATAAGACGGGACGGAAAAGGGTTTAGGGTTGGATTAGGCGTACCCGCTACGCGGCTCTGCCTAATCCAACCCTAAACCCTTTTCCTTATTCAAGGTCACTAAACCCGCAAGAAACTGAACCCTAAGAGGGCATTGGTGAACACTGTCGTGGATGTGATTCAAACATGGGGCACTGAACCTTAAGAGTAGGGTACTGCATAAGACGGGACGGAAAAGGGTTTAGGGTTGGATTAGGCGTACCCGCTACGCGGCTCCGCCTAATCCAACCCTAAACCCTTTTCCTTATTCAAGGTCACTAAACCCACAAGAAACTGAACCCTAAGAGAGTATTGGTGAACCATGTCGTGGATGTGATTCAAACATGGGGCACCGAACCTTAAGAGTAGGGTACTGCATAAGACGGGACGGAAAAGGGTTTCGGGTTGGATTAGGCTTACCCGCTAAGCGGCTCCGCCTAATCCAACCCTAAACCCTTTTCCTTATTCAAGGTCACTAAACCCACAAGAAACTGAACCCTAAGAGGGTATTGGTGAACCCTGTCGTGGATGTGATTCAAACATGGGGCACTGAACCTTAAGAGTAGGGTACTGCATAAGACGGGACAGAAAAGGGTTTAGGGTTGGATTAGGCGAACCCGCTACGCGGATCCGCCTAATCCAACCCTAAACCCTTTTCCTTATTCAAGGTCACTAAACCCGCAACAAACATAAGCCGAAGAGAGTATTGGTGAATCCTGTCGTGGATGTGATTACAGTATCATAAACTTTAAACCCTAAACATGGGGCACTGAACCTTAAGAGTAGGTTACTGCATAAGACGGGACGGAAAAGGGTTTAGGGTTGGATTAGGCGTACCCTCTACGCGGCTCTGCCTAATCCAACCCTAAACCGTTTTCCTTATTCAAGGTCACTAAACCCGCAAGAAACTGAACCCTAAGAGGGCATTGGTGAACACTGTCGTGGATGTGATTCAAACATGGGGCACTGAACCTTAAGAGTAGGGTACTGCATAAGACGGGACGGAAAAGGGTTTAGGGTTGGATTAGGCGTACCCGCTACGCGGCTCCGCCTAATCCAACCCTAAACCCTTTTCCTTATTCAAGGTCACTAAACCCACAAGAAACTGAACCCTAAGAGGGTATTGGTGAACTATGTCGTGGATGTGATTCAAACATGGGGCACCGAACCTTAAGAGTAGGGTACTGCATAAGACGGGACGGAAAAGGGTTTAGGGTTGGATTAGGCTTACCCGCTAAGCGGCTCCGCCTAATCCAACCCTAAACCCTTTTCCTTATTCAAGGTCACTAAACCCACAAGAAACTGAACCCTAAGAGGGTATTGGTGAACCCTGTCGTGGATGTGATTCAAACATGGGGCACTGAACCTTAAGAGTAGGGTACTGCATAAGACGGGACAGAAAAGGGTTTAGGGTTGGATTAGGCGAACCCGCTACGCGGATCCGCCTAATCCAACCCTAAACCCTTTTCCTTATTCAAGGTCACTAAACCCGCAACAAACTTAAGCCGAAGAGAGTATTGGTGAATCCTGTCGTGGATGTGATTACACTATCATAAACTTTAAACCCTAAACATGGGGCACTGAACCTTAAGAGTAGGGTACTGCATAAGACGGGACGGAAAAAGGTTTAGGGTTGGATTATGCGTACCCGCTACGTGGATCCGCTTAATCCAACCCTAAATCCTTTTCCTTATTCAAGGTCACTAAACCCGGAAGAAACTGAACCCTAAGAGGGTATTGGTGAACCCTGTCGTGGATGTGATTCAAACATGTGGCACTGAACCTTAAGAGTAGGGTACTGCATAAGACGGGACAGAAAAGGGTTTAGGATTGGATTAGGCGAACCCGCTTCGCGGCTCCGCCTAATCCAACCCTAAACCCTTTTCCTAATTCAAGGACGGAAAAAGGGTTTAGGGTTGGATTAGGCGAAACCGCTACGCGGCTCCGCCTAATCCAACCCTAAACCCTTTTTCTTATTCAAGGTCACCAAACCCACAAGAAATTGAACCCTAAGAGGGTATTGGTGAACCCTGTCGTGGATGTGATTCAACCATGGGGCACTGAACCTTAAGAGTAGGTTACTGCATAAGACGGGACGGAAAAGGGTTTAGGGTTGGATTAGGCGTACCCGCTACGCGGCTCCGCCTAATCCAACCCTAAACCCTTTTCCTTATTCATGGTCACTAAACCCACAAGAAACTGAACCCTAAGAGGGTATTGGTGAACCATGTCATGGATGTGATTCAAACATGGGTCACTGAACCTTAAGAGTAGGGTACTGCATAAGACGGGACGGAAAAGGGTTTAGGGTCTGATTAGGCGTACCCGCTACGCGGCTCCGCCTAATCCAACCCTAAACCCTTTTCCTTATTCAAGGTCACCAAACCCACAAGAAATTGAACCCTAAGAGGGTATTGGTGAACCCTGTCGTGGATGTGATTCAAACATGGGGCACTGAACCTTAAGAGTAGGTTACTGCATAAGACGGGACGGAAAAGGGTTTAGGGTTGGATTAGGCGTACCCGCTACGCGGCTCCGCCTAATCCAACCCTAAACCCTTTTCCTTGTTCAAGGTCACTAAACCCGCATGAAATTGAACCCTAAGAGGGCATTGGTGAACCCTGTCGTGGATGTGATTCAAACATGGGGCACTGAACCTTAAGAGTAGGGTACTGCATAAGACGGGACGGAAAAGGGTTTAGGGTTGGATTAGGCGTACCCGCTACGCGGCTCCGCCTAATCCAACCCTAAACCCTTTTCCATATTCAAGGTCACTAAACCCACAAGAAACTGAACCCTAAGAGGGTATTGGTGAACCATGTCGTGGATGTGATTCAAACATGGGGCACTGAACCTTAAGAGTAGGGTACTGCATAAGACGGGACGGAAAAGGGTTTAGGGTTGGATTAGGCGTACCCGCTACACGGCTCCGCCTAATCCAACCCTAAACCCTTTTCCTTATTCAAGGTCACTAAACCCACAAGAAACTGAACCCTAAGAGGGTATTGGTGAACCCTGTCGTGGATGTGATTCAAACATGGGGCACTGAACCTTAAGAGTAGGGTACTGCATAAGACGGGACAGAAAAGGGTTTAGGGTTGGATTAGGCGAACCCGCTACGCGGATCCGCCTAATCCAACCCTAAACCCTTTTCCTTATTCAAGGTCACTAAACCCGCAACAAACTGAAGCCGAAGAGAGTATTGGTGAATCCTGTCGTGGATGTGATTACACTATCATAAACCCTAAACCCTAAACATGGGGCACTGAACCTTAAGAGAAGTGTACTGCATAAGACGAGACGGAAAAGGGTTTAGGGTTGGATTAGGCGTACCCGCTACGCGGCTCCGCCTAATCCAACCCTAAACCCTTTTCCTTATTCAAGGTCACCAAACCCACAAGAAATTGAACCCTAAGAGGGTATTGGTGAACCGTGTCGTGGATGTGATTCAAACATGGGGCACTGAACCTTAAGAGTAGGGTACTGCATAAGACGTGACGGAAAAAGATTTAGGGTTGGATTATGCGTACCCGCTACGTGGATCCGCTTAATCCAACCCTAAATCCTTTTCCTTATTCAAGGTCACTAAACCCGGAAGAAACTGAACCCTAAGAGGGTATTGGTGAACCCTGTCGTGGATGTGATTCAAACATGTGGCACTGAACCTTAAGAGTAGGGTACTGCATAAGACGGGACAGAAAAGGGTTTAGGGTTGGATTAGGCGAACCCGCTTCGCGGCTCCGCCTAATCCAACCCTAAACCCTTTTCCTAATTCAAGGACGGAAAAAGGGTTTAGGGTTGGATTAGGCGAAACCGCTACGCGGCTCCGCCTAATCCAACCCTAAACCCTTTTCCTTATTCAAGGTCACCAAACCCACAAGAAATTGAACCCTAAGAGGGTATTGGTGAACCCTGTCGTGGATCTGATTCAACCATGGGGCACTGAACCTTAAGAGTAGTGTACTGCATAAAACGGGACGGAAAAGGGTTTAGGGTTGGATTAGGCGTACCCGCTACGCGGCTCCGCCTAATCCAACCCTAAACCCTTTTCCTTATTCATGGTCACTAAACCCACAAGAAACTGAACCCTAAGAGGGTATTGGTGAACCATGTCATGGATGTGATTCAAACATGGGTCACTGAACCTAAAGAGTAGGGTACTACATAAGACGGGACGGAAAAGGGTTTAGGGTCATATTAGGCGTACCCGCTACGCGGCTCCGCCTAATCCAACCCTAAACCCTTTTCCTTATTCAAGGTCACCAAACCCACAAGAAATTGAACACTAAGAGGGTATTGGTGAACCCTGTCGTGGATGTGATTCAAACATGGGGCACTGAACCTTAAGAGTAGGTTACTGCATAAGACGGGACGGAAAAGGGTTTAGGGTTGGATTAGGCGTACCCGCTACGCGGCTCCGCCTAATCCAACCCTAAACCCTTTTCCTTATTCTAGGTCACTAAACCCGCAAGAAACTGAACCCTAAGAGGGCATTGGTGAACCCTGTCGTGGATGTGATTCAAACATGGGGCACTGAACCTTAAGAGTAGGGTACTGCATAAGACGGGACGGAAAAGGGTTTAGGGTTGGATTAGGCGTACCCGCTACGCGGCTCCGCCTAATCCAACCCTAAACCCTTTTCCATATTCAAGGTCACTAAACCCACAAGAAACTGAACCCTAAGAGGGTATTGGTGAACCATGTCGTGGATGTGATTCAAACATGGGGCACTGAACCTTAAGAGTAGGGTACTGCATAAAACGGGACGGAAAAGGGTTTACGGTTGGATTAGGCGTACCCGCTACGCGGATCCGCCTAATCCAACCCTAAACCCTTTTCCTTATTCAAGGTCACTAAACCCGCAACAAACTGAAGCCGAAGAGAGTATTGGTGAATCCTGTCGTGGATGTGATTACACTATCATAAACCCTAAACCCTAAACATGGGGCACTGAACCTTAAGAGAAGTGTACTGCATACGACGAGACGGAAAAGGGTTTAGGGTTGGATTAGGCGTACCCGCTACGCGGCTCCGCCTAATCCAACCCTAAACCCTTTTCCTTATTCATGGTCACTAAACCAACAAGAAACTGAACCCTTAGAGGGTATTGGTGAACCATGTCATGGATGTGATTCAAACATGGGTCACTGAACCTTAAGAGTAGGGTACTGCATAAGACGGGACGGAAAAGGGTTTAGGGTTTGATTAGGCGTACCCGCTACGCGGCTCCGCCTAATCCAACCCTAAACCCTTTTCCTTATTCAAGGTCACCAAACCCACAAGAAATTGAACCCTAAGAGGGTATTGGTGAACCCTGTCGTGGATGTGATTTAAACATGGGGCACTGAACCTTAAGAGTAGGTTACTGCATAAGACGGGACGGAAAAGGGTTTAGGGTTGGATTAGGCGTACCCGCTACGCGGCTCCGCCTAATCCAACCCTAAACCCTTTTCCTTATTCAAGGTCACTAAACCCGCAAGAAACTGAACCCTAAGAGGGCATTGGTGAACCCTGTCGTGGATGTGATTCAAACATGGGGCGCTGAACCTTAAGAGTAGGGTACTGCATAAGACGGGACGGAAAAGGGTTTAGGGTTGGATTAGGCGAACCCGCTACGCGGATCCGCCTAATCCAACCCTAATCCCTTTTCCATATTCAAGGTCACTAAACCCGCAACAAACTGAAGCCGAAGAGAGTATTGGTGAATCCTGTCGTGGATGTGATTACACTATCATAAACCATAAACCCTAAACATGGGTCACTGAACCTTAAGAGTAGGGTACTGCATAAGACGGGACGGAAAAAGGTTTAGGATTGGATTATGCGTACCCGCTACGTGGATCTGCTTAATCCAACCCTAAACCCTTTTCCTTAATCAAGGTCACTAAACCCGGAAGAAACTGAACCCTAAGAGGGTATTGGTGAACCCTGTCGTGGATGTGATTCAAACATGGGGCACTGAACCTTAAGAGTAGGGCACTGCATAAGACGGGACAGAAAAGGGTTTAGGGTTGGATTAGGCGAACCCACTTCACGGCTCCACCTAATCCAACCCTAAACCCTTTTCCCAATTCAAGGACAGAAAAGGGTTTAGGGTTGGATTAGGCGAAACCGCTTCGCGGCTCCGCGTAATCCAACCCTAAACCCTTTTCCTTATTCAAGGTCACTAAACCCGGAAGAAACTGAACCCTAAGAGGGTATTGGTGAACCCTGTCGTGGATGTGATTCAACCATGGGGCACTGAACCTTAAGAGTAGTGTACTGCATAAGACGGGACGGAAAAGGGTTTAGGGTTGGATTAGGCGTACCCGCTACGCGGCTCCGCCTAATCCAACCCTAAACCCTTTTCCTTATTCAAGGTCACTAATCCCTCAAGAAACTGAACCCTAAGAGGGTATTGGTGAACCCTGTCGTGGATGTGATTCAAACATGGGGCACTGAACCTTAAGAGTAGGGTACTGCATAAGACGGGACAGAAAAGGGTTTAGGGTTGGATTAGGCGAACCCGCTACGCGGATCCGCCTAATCCAACCCTAAACCCTTTTCCTTATTCAAGGTCACTAAACCCGCAACAAACTGAAGCCGAAGAGAGTATTGGTGAATCCTGTCGTGAATGTGATTACACTATCATAAACCCTAAACCCTAAACATGGGGAACTGAACCTTAAGAGTAGGGTACTGCATAAGACGGGACGGAAAAAGGTTTAGGGTTGGATTATGCGTACTCGCTACGTGGATCCGCTTAATCCAACCCTAAACCCTTTTCCTTATTCAAGGTCACTAAACCCGGAAGAAACTGAACCCTAAGAGGGTATTGGTGAACCCTGTCGTGGATGTGATTCAAACATGGGGCACTGAACCTTAAGAGTAGGGTACTGCATAAGACGGGACAGAAAAGGGTTTAGGGTTGGATTAGGCGTACCCGCTACGCGGCTCCGCCTAATCCAACCCTAAACCCTTTTCCTTATTCATGGTCACTAAACCCACAAGAAACTGAACCCTAAGAGGGTATTGGTGAACCATGTCATGGATGTGATTCAAACATGGGTCACTGAACCTTAAGAGTAGGGTACTGCATAAGACGGGACGGAAAAGGGTTTAGGGTTTGATTAGGCGTACCCGCTACGCGGCTCCGCTTAATCCAACCCTAAACCCTTTTCCTTATTCATGGTCACTAAACCCACAAGAAACTGAACCCTAAGAGGGTATTGGTGAACCATGTCATGGATGCGATTCAAAGATGGGTCTCTGAACCTTAAGAGTAGGGTACTGCATAAGACGGGACGGAAAAGGGTTTAGGGTTTGATTAGGCGTACCCGCTACGCGGATCCGCCTAATCCAACCCTAAACCCTTTTCCTTATTCAAGGTCACTAAACCCGCAACAAACTGAAGCCGAAGAGAGTATTGGTGAATCCTGTCGTGGATGTGATTACACTATCATAAACCCTAAACCCTAAACATGGGGCACTGAACCTTAAGAGAAGTGTACTGCATAAGACGAGACGGAAAAGGGTTTAGGGTTGGATTAGGCGTACCCGCTACGCGGCTCCGCCTAATCCAACCCTAAACCCTTTTCCTTATTCAAGGTCACCAAACCCACAAGAAATTGAACCCTAAGAGGGTATTGGTGAACCGTGTCGTGGATGTGATTCAAACATGGGGCACTGAACCTTAAGAGTAGGGTACTGCATAAGACGTGACGGAAAAAGATTTAGGGTTGGATTATGCGTACCCGCTACGTGGATCCGCTTAATCCAACCCTAAATCCTTTTCCTTATTCAAGGTCACTAAACCCGGAAGAAACTGAACCCTAAGAGGGTATTGGTGAACCCTGTCGTGGATGTGATTCAAACATGTGGCACTGAACCTTAAGAGTAGGGTACTGCATAAGACGGGACAGAAAAGGGTTTAGGGTTGGATTAGGCGAACCCGCTACGCGGATCCGCCTAATCCAACCCTAAACCCTTTTCCTTATTCAAGGTCACTAAACCCGCAACAAACTGAAGCCGAAGAGAGTATTGGTGAATCCTGTCGTGAATGTGATTACACTATCATAAACCCTAAACCCTAAACATGGGGCACTGAACCTTAAGAGTAGGGTACTGCATAAGACGGGACGGAAAAAGGTTTAGGGTTGGATTATGCGTACTCGCTACGTGGATCCGCTTAATCCAACCCTAAACCCTTTTCCTTATTCAAGGTCACTAAACCCGGAAGAAACTGAACCCTAAGAGGGTATTGGTGAACCCTGTCGTGGATGTGATTCAAACATGGGGCACTGAACCTTAAGAGTAGGGTACTGCATAAGACGGGACAGAAAAGGGTTTAGGGTTGGATTAGGCGTACCCGCTACGCGGCTCCGCCTAATCCAACCCTAAACCCTTTTCCTTATTCATGGTCACTAAACCCACAAGAAACTGAACCCTAAGAGGGTATTGGTGAACCATGTCATGGATGTGATTCAAACATGGGTCACTGAACCTTAAGAGTAGGGTACTGCATAAGACGGGACGGAAAAGGGTTTAGGGTTTGATTAGGCGTACCCGCTACGCGGCTCCGCTTAATCCAACCCTAAACCCTTTTCCTTATTCATGGTCACTAAACCCACAAGAAACTGAACCCTAAGAGGGTATTGGTGAACCATGTCATGGATGTGATTCAAAGATGGGTCTCTGAACCTTAAGAGTAGGGTACTGCATAAGACGGGACGGAAAAGGGTTTAGGGTTTGATTAGGCGTACCCGCTACGCGGATCCGCCTAATCCAACCCTAAACCCTTTTCCTTATTCAAGGTCACTAAACCCGCAACAAACTGAAGCCGAAGAGAGTATTGGTGAATCCTGTCGTGGATGTGATTACACTATCATAAACCCTAAACCCTAAACATGGGGCACTGAACCTTAAGAGAAGTGTACTGCATAAGACGAGACGGAAAAGGGTTTAGGGTTGGATTAGGCGTACCCGCTACGCGGCTCCGCCTAATCCAACCCTAAACCCTTTTCCTTATTCAAGGTCACCAAACCCACAAGAAATTGAACCCTAAGAGGGTATTGGTGAACCGTGTCGTGGATGTGATTCAAACATGGGGCACTGAACCTTAAGAGTAGGGTACTGCATAAGACGTGACGGAAAAAGATTTAGGGTTGGATTATGCGTACCCGCTACGTGGATCCGCTTAATCCAACCCTAAATCCTTTTCCTTATTCAAGGTCACTAAACCCGGAAGAAACTGAACCCTAAGAGGGTATTGGTGAACCCTGTCGTGGATGTGATTCAAACATGTGGCACTGAACCTTAAGAGTAGGGTACTGCATAAGACGGGACAGAAAAGGGTTTAGGGTTGGATTAGGCGAACCCGCTTCGCGGCTCCGCCTAATCCAACCCTAAACCCTTTTCCTAATTCAAGGACGGAAAAAGGGTTTAGGGTTGGATTAGGCGAAACCGCTACGCGGCTCCGCCTAATCCAACCCTAAACCCTTTTCCTTATTCAAGGTCACCAAACCCACAAGAAATTGAACCCTAAGAGGGTATTGGTGAACCCTGTCGTGGATCTGATTCAACCATGGGGCACTGAACCTTAAGAGTAGTGTACTGCATAAAACGGGACGGAAAAGGGTTTAGGGTTGGATTAGGCGTACCCGCTACGCGGCTCCGCCTAATCCAACCCTAAACCCTTTTCCTTATTCATGGTCACTAAACCCACAAGAAACTGAACCCTAAGAGGGTATTGGTGAACTATGTCATGGATGTGATTCAAACATGGGTCACTGAACCTAAAGAGTAGGGTACTACATAAGACGGGACGGAAAAGGGTTTAGGGTCTGATTAGGCGTACCCGCTACGCGGCTCCGCCTAATCCAACCCTAAACCCTTTTCCTTATTCAAGGTCACCAAACCCACAAGAAATTGAACACTAAGAGGGTATTGGTGAACCCTGTCGTGGATGTGATTCAAACATGGGGCACTGAACCTTAAGAGTAGGTTACTGCATAAGACGGGACGGAAAAGGGTTTAGGGTTGGATTAGGCGTACCCGCTACGCGGCTCCGCCTAATCCAACCCTAAACCCTTTTCCTTATTCTAGGTCACTAAACCCGCAAGAAACTGAACCCTAAGAGGGCATTGGTGAACCCTGTCGTGGATGTGATTCAAACATGGGGCACTGAACCTTAAGAGTAGGGTACTGCATAAGACGGGACGGAAAAGGGTTTAGGGTTGGATTAGGCGTACCCGCTACGCGGCTCCGCCTAATCCAACCCTAAACCCTTTTCCATATTCAAGGTCACTAAACCCACAAGAAACTGAACCCTAAGAGGGTATTGGTGAACCATGTCGTGGATGTGATTCAAACATGGGGCACTGAACCTTAAGAGTAGGGTACTGCATAAAACGGGACGGAAAAGGGTTTACGGTTGGATTAGGCGTACCCGCTACGCGGATCCGCCTAATCCAACCCTAAACCCTTTTCCTTATTCAAGGTCACTAAACCCGCAACAAACTGAAGCCGAAGAGAGTATTGGTGAATCCTGTCGTGGATGTGATTACACTATCATAAACCCTAAACCCTAAACATGGGGCACTGAACCTTAAGAGAAGTGTACTGCATACGACGAGACGGAAAAGGGTTTAGGGTTGGATTAGGCGTACCCGCTACGCGGCTCCGCCTAATCCAACCCTAAACCCTTTTCCTTATTCATGGTCACTAAACCAACAAGAAACTGAACCCTTAGAGGGTATTGGTGAACCATGTCATGGATGTGATTCAAACATGGGTCACTGAACCTTAAGAGTAGGGTACTGCATAAGACGGGACGGAAAAGGGTTTAGGGTTTGATTAGGCGTACCCGCTACGCGGCTCCGCCTAATCCAACCCTAAACCCTTTTCCTTATTCAAGGTCACCAAACCCACAAGAAATTGAACCCTAAGAGGGTATTGGTGAACCCTGTCGTGGATGTGATTTAAACATGGGGCACTGAACCTTAAGAGTAGGTTACTGCATAAGACGGGACGGAAAAGGGTTTAGGGTTGGATTAGGCGGACCCGCTACGCGGCTCCGCCTAATCCAACCCAAAACCCTTTTCCTTATTCAAGGTCACTAAACCCGCAAGAAACTGAACCCTAAGAGGGCATTGGTGAACCCTGTCGTGGATGTGATTCAAACATGGGGCGCTGAACCTTAAGAGTAGGGTACTGCATAAGACGGGACGGAAAAGGGTTTAGGGTTGGATTAGGCGAACCCGCTACGCGGATCCGCCTAATCCAACCCTAATCCCTTTTCCATATTCAAGGTCACTAAACCCGCAACAAACTGAAGCCGAAGAGAGTATTGGTGAATCCTGTCGTGGATGTGATTACACTATCATAAACCATAAACCCTAAACATGGGGCACTGAACCTTAAGAGTAGGGTACTGCATAAGACGGGACGGAAAAAGGTTTAGGATTGGATTATGCGTACCCGCTACGTGGATCTGCTTAATCCAACCCTAAACCCTTTTCCTTAATCAAGGTCACTAAACCCGGAAGAAACTGAACCCTAAGAGGGTATTGGTGAACCCTGTCGTGGATGTGATTCAAACATGGGGCACTGAACCTTAAGAGTAGGGCACTGCATAAGACGGGACAGAAAAGGGTTTAGGGTTGGATTAGGCGAACCCACTTCACGGCTCCACCTAATCCAACCCTAAACCCTTTTCCCAATTCAAGGACAGAAAAGGGTTTAGGGTTGGATTAGGCGAAACCGCTTCGCGGCTCCGCGTAATCCAACCCTAAACCCTTTTCCTTATTCAAGGTCACTAAACCCGGAAGAAACTGAACCCTAAGAGGGTATTGGTGAACCCTGTCGTGGATGTGATTCAACCATGGGGCACTGAACCTTAAGAGTAGTGTACTGCATAAGACGGGACGGAAAAGGGTTTAGGGTTGGATTAGGCGTACCCGCTACGCGGCTCCGCCTAATCCAACCCTAAACCCTTTTCCTTATTCAAGGTCACTAATCCCTCAAGAAACTGAACCCTAAGAGGGTATTGGTGAACCCTGTCGTGGATGTGATTCAAACATGGGGCACTGAACCTTAAGAGTAGGGTACTGCATAAGACGGGACAGAAAAAGGTTTAGGGTTGGATTAGGCGAACCCGCTACGCGGATCCGCCTAATCCAACCCTAAACCCTTTTCCTTATTCAAGGTCACTAAACCCGCAACAAACTGAAGCCGAAGAGAGTATTGGTGAATCCTGTCGTGAATGTGATTACACTATCATAAACCCTAAACCCTAAACATGGGGCACTGAACCTTAAGAGTAGGGTACTGCATAAGACGGGACGGAAAAAGGTTTAGGGTTGGATTATGCGTACTCGCTACGTGGATCCGCTTAATCCAACCCTAAACCCTTTTCCTTATTCAAGGTCACTAAACCCGGAAGAAACTGAACCCTAAGAGGGTATTGGTGAACCCTGTCGTGGATGTGATTCAAACATGGGGCACTGAACCTTAAGAGTAGGGTACTGCATAAGACGGGACAGAAAAGGGTTTAGGGTTGGATTAGGCGTACCCGCTACGCGGCTCCGCCTAATCCAACCCTAAACCCTTTTCCTTATTCATGGTCACTAAACCCACAAGAAACTGAACCCTAAGAGGGTATTGGTGAACCATGTCATGGATGTGATTCAAACATGGGTCACTGAACCTTAAGAGTAGGGTACTGCATAAGACGGGACGGAAAAGGGTTTAGGGTTTGATTAGGCGTACCCGCTACGCGGCTCCGCTTAATCCAACCCTAAACCCTTTTCCTTATTCATGGTCACTAAACCCACAAGAAACTGAACCCTAAGAGGGTATTGGTGAACCATGTCATGGATGTGATTCAAAGATGGGTCTCTGAACCTTAAGAGTAGGGTACTGCATAAGACGGGACGGAAAAGGGTTTAGGGTTTGATTAGGCGTACCCGCTACGCGGCTCCGCCTAATCCAACCCTAAACCCTTTTCCTTATTCAAGGTCACCAAACCCACAAGAAATTGAACCCTAAGAGGGTATTGGTGAACCCTGTCGTGGATGTGATTCAAACATGGGGAACTGAACCTTAAGAGTAGGGTACTGCAAAAGAAGGGACGGAAAAGGGTTTAGGGTTGGATTAGGCGAACCCGCTACGCGGATCCGCCTAATCCAACCCTAAACCCTTTTCCTTATTTAAGGTCACTAATCCCGCAACAAACTGAAGCCGAAGAGAGTATTGGTGAATCCTGTCGTGGATGTGATTACACTATCATAAACCCTAAACCCTAAACATGGGGCACTGAACCTTAAGAGTACGGTACTGCATAAGACGGGACGGAAAATGGTTTAGGGTTGGATTATGCGTACCCGCTACGTGGATCCGCTTAATCCAACCCTAAACCCTTTTCCTTATTCAAGGTCACTAAACCCGGAAGAAACTGAACCCTAAGAGGGTATTGGTGAACCCTGTCGTGGATGTGATTCAAACATGGGGCACTGAACCTTAAGAGTAGGGTACTGCATAAGACGGGACAGAAAAGGGTTTAGGGTTGGAAAAGGATTCGCGGTTCCGCCTAATCCAACCCTAAACCCTTTTCCTAATTCAAGGACGGAAAAGGGTTTAGGGTTGGATTAGGCAATACCGCTTCGCGGCACCGCCTAATCCAACCCTAAACCCTTTTCCTTATTCAAGGTCACTAAACCCGGAAGAAACTGAACCCTAAGAGGGTATTGGTGAACCCTGTCGTGGATGTGATTCAACCATGGGGCACTGAACCTTAAGAGTAGTGTACTGCATAAGACGAGACGGAAAAGGGTTTAGGGTTGGATTAGGCGTACCCGCTACGCGGCTCCGCCTAATCCAACCCTAAACCCTTTTCCTTATTCATGGTCACTAAACCCACAAGAAACTGAACCCTAAGAGGGTATTGGTGAACCATGTCATGGATGTGATTCAAACATGGGTCACTGAACCTTAAGAGTAGGGTACTGCATAAGACGGGACGGAAAAGGGTTTAGGGTTTGATTAGGCGTACCCGCTACGCGGCTCCGCCTAATCCAACCCTAAACCCTTTTCCTTATTCAAGGTCACCAAACCCACAAGAAATTGAACCCTAAGAGGGTATTGGTGAACCCTGTCGTGGATGTGATTCAAACATGGGGCACTGAACCTTAAGAGTAGGTTACTGCATAAGACGGGACGGAAAAGGGTTTAGGGTTGGATTAGGCGTACCCGCTACGCGGCTCCGCCTAATCCAACCCTAAACCCTTTTCCATATTCAAGGTCACTAAACCCGTAAGAAACTGAACCCTAAGAGGGCATTGGTGAACCCTGTCGTGGATGTGATTCAAACATGGGGCGCTGAACCTTAAGAGTAGGGTACTGCATAAGACGGGACGGAAAAGGGTTTAGGGTTGGATTAGGTGAACCCGCTACGCGGATCCGCCTAATCCAACCCTAAACCCTTTTCCTTATTCAAGGTCACTAAACCCGCAACAAACTGAAGACGAAGAGGGTATTGGTGAACCCTGTCGTGGATGTGATTCAACCATGGGGCACTGAACCTTAAGAGTAGTGTACTGCATAAGACGGGACGGAAAAGGGTTTAGGGTTGGATTAGGCGTACCCGCTACGCGGCTCCGCCTAATCCAACCCTAAACCATTTTCCTTATTCATGGTCACTAAACCCACAAGAAACTGAACCCTAAGAGGGTATTGGTGAACCATGTCGTGGATGTGATTCAAACATGGGTCACTGAACCTTAAGAGTAGGGTACTGCATAAGACGGGACGGAAAAGGTTTTAGGGTTTGATTAGGCGTACCCGCTACGCGGCTCCGCCTAATCCAACCCTAAACCCTTTTCCATATTCAAGGTCACTAAACCCGCAAGAAACTGAACCCTAAGAGGGCATTGGTGAACCCTGTCGTGGATGTGATTCAAACATGGGGCGCTGAACCTTAAGAGTAGGGTACTGCATAAGACGGGACGGAAAAGGGTTTAGGGTTGGATTAGGCGAACCCGCTACGCGGATCCGCCTAATCCAACCCTAAACCCTTTTCCTTATTCAAGATCACTAAACCCGCAACAAACTGAAGCCGAAGAGAGTATTGGTGAATCCTGTCGTGGATGTGATTACACTATCATAAACCCTAAACCCTAATCATGGGGCACTGAACCTTAAGAGTAGGGTACTGCATAAGACGGGACGGAAAAAGGTTGAGGGTTGGATTACGCGTACCCGCTACGCGGCTCCGCCTAATCCAACCCTAAACCCTTTTCCTTATTCAAGGTCACTAAACCCGGAAGAAACTGAACCCTAAGAGGGTATTGGTGAACCATGTCGTGGATGTGATTCAATCATGGGTCACTGAACCTTAAGAGTAGGGTACTGCATAAGACGGGACGGAAAAGGGTTTAGGGTTTGATTAGGCGTACCCGCTACGCGGCTCCGCTTAATCCAACCCTAAACCCTTTTCCTTATTCATGGTCACTAAACCCACAAGAAACTGAACCCTAAGAGGGTATTGGTGAACCCTGTCGTGGATGTGATTCAAACATGGGGCACTGAACCTTAAGAGTAGGTTACTGCATAAGACGGGACGGAAAAGGGTTTAGGGTTGGATTAGGCGTACCCGCTACGCGGCTCCGCCTAATCTAACCTTAAACCCTTTTCCTTATTCAAGGTCACTAAACCCGCAACAAACTGAACCCTAAGAGGGTATTGGTGAACCCTGTCGTGGATGTGATTCAACCATGGGGCACTGAACCTTAAGAGTAGTGTACTGCATAAGACGGGACGGAAAAGGGTTTAGGGTTGGATTAGGCGTACCCGCTACGCGGATCCACCTAATCCAACCCTAAACCCTTTTCCTTATTCAAGGTCACTAAACCCGCAACAAACTGAAGCCGAAGAGAGTATTGGTGAATCCTGTCGTGGATGTGATTCAAAGATGGGTCTCTGAACCTTAAGAGTAGGGTACTGCATAAGACGGGACGGAAAAGGGTTTAGCGTTTGATTAGGCGTACCCGCTACGCGGCTCCGCCTAATCCAACCCTAAACCCTTTTCCTTATTCAAGGTCACTAAACCCGGAAGAAACTGAACCCTAAGAGGGTATTGGTGAACCCTGTCGTGGATGTGATTCAAACATGTGGCACTGAACCTTAAGAGTAGGGTACTGCATAAGACGGGACAGAAAAGGGTTTAGGGTTGGATTAGGCGAACCCGCTTCGCGGCTCCGCCTAATCCAACCCTAAACCCTTTTCCTAATTCAAGGACGGAAAAAGGGTTTAGGGTTGGATTAGGCGAAACCGCTACGCGGCTCCGCCTAATCCAACCCTAAACCCTTTTCCTTATTCAAGGTCACCAAACCCACAAGAAATTGAACCCTAAGAGGGTATTGGTGAACCCTGTCGTGGATCTGATTCAACCATGGGGCACTGAACCTTAAGAGTAGTGTACTGCATAAAACGGGACGGAAAAGGGTTTAGGGTTGGATTAGGCGTACCCGCTACGCGGCTCCGCCTAATCCAACCCTAAACCCTTTTCCTTATTCATGGTCACTAAACCCACAAGAAACTGAACCCTAAGAGGGTATTGGTGAACCATGTCATGGATGTGATTCAAACATGGGTCACTGAACCTAAAGAGTAGGGTACTACATAAGACGGGACGGAAAAGGGTTTAGGGTCTGATTAGGCGTACCCGCTACGCGGCTCCGCCTAATCCAACCCTAAACCCTTTTCCTTATTCAAGGTCACCAAACCCACAAGAAATTGAACACTAAGAGGGTATTGGTGAACCCTGTCGTGGATGTGATTCAAACATGGGGCACTGAACCTTAAGAGTAGGTTACTGCATAAGACGGGACGGAAAAGGGTTTAGGGTTGGATTAGGCGTACCCGCTACGCGGCTCCGCCTAATCCAACCCTAAACCCTTTTCCTTATTCTAGGTCACTAAACCCGCAAGAAACTGAACCCTAAGAGGGCATTGGTGAACCCTGTCGTGGATGTGATTCAAACATGGGGCACTGAACCTTAAGAGTAGGGTACTGCATAAGACGGGACGGAAAAGGATTTAGGGTTGGATTAGGCGTACCCGCTACGCGGCTCCGCCTAATCCAACCCTAAACCCTTTTCCATATTCAAGGTCACTAAACCCACAAGAAACTGAACCCTAAGAGGGTATTGGTGAACCATGTCGTGGATGTGATTCAAACATGGGGCACTGAACCTTAAGAGTAGGGTACTGCATAAAACGGGACGGAAAAGGGTTTACGGTTGGATTAGGCGTACCCGCTACGCGGATCCGCCTAATCCAACCCTAAACCCTTTTCCTTATTCAAGGTCACTAAACCCGCAACAAACTGAAGCCGAAGAGAGTATTGGTGAATCCTGTCGTGGATGTGATTACACTATCATAAACCCTAAACCCTAAACATGGGGCACTGAACCTTAAGAGAAGTGTACTGCATACGACGAGACGGAAAAGGGTTTAGGGTTGGATTAGGCGTACCCGCTACGCGGCTCCGCCTAATCCAACCCTAAACCCTTTTCCTTATTCATGGTCACTAAACCAACAAGAAACTGAACCCTTAGAGGGTATTGGTGAACCATGTCATGGATGTGATTCAAACATGGGTCACTGAACCTTAAGAGTAGGGTACTGCATAAGACGGGACGGAAAAGGGTTTAGGGTTGGATTAGGTGAAACCGCTTCGCGGCTCCGCCTAATCCAACCCTGAACCCTTTTCCTTATTCAAGGTCACTAAACCCGGAAGAAACTGAACCCTAAGAGGGTATTGGTGAACCCTGTCGTGGATGTGATTCAACCATGGGGCACTGAACCTTAAGAGTAGTGTACTGCATAAGACGGGACGGAAAAGGGTTTAGGGTTGGATTAGGCGTACCCGCTACGCGGCTCCGCCTAATCCAACCCTAAACCCTTTTCCTTATTCAAGGTCACTAAACCCGCAAGAAACTGAACCCTAAGAGGGCATTGGTGAACCCTGTCGTGGATGTGATTCAAACATGGGGCGCTGAACCTTAAGAGTAGGGTACTGCATAAGACGGGACGGAAAAGGGTTTAGGGTTGGATTAGGCGAACCCGCTACGCGGATCTGCCTAATCCAACACTAATCCCTTTTCCATATTCAAGGTCACTAAACTCGCAACAAACTGAAGCCGAAGAGAGTATTGGTGAATCCTGTCGTGGATGTGATTACACTATCATAAACCATAAACCCTAAACATGGGGCACTGAACCTTAAGAGTAGGGTACTGCATAAGACGGGACGGAAAAAGGTTTAGGATTGGATTATGCGTACCCGCTACGTGGATCTGCTTAATCCAACCCTAAACCCTTTTCCTTAATCAAGGTCACTAAACCCGGAAGAAACTGAACCCTAAGAGGGTATTGGTGAACCCTGTCGTGGATGTGATTCAAACATGGGGCACTGAACCTTAAGAGTAGGGCACTGCATAAGACGGGACAGAAAAGGGTTTAGGGTTGGATTAGGCGAACCCACTTCACGGCTCCACCTAATCCAACCCTAAACCCTTTTCCCAATTCAAGGACAGAAAAGGGTTTAGGGTTGGATTAGGCGAAACCGCTTCGCGGCTCCGCGTAATCCAACCCTAAACCCTTTTCCTTATTCAAGGTCACTAAACCCGGAAGAAACTGAACCCTAAGAGGGTATTGGTGAACCCTGTCGTGGATGTGATTCAACCATGGGGCACTGAACCTTAAGAGTAGTGTACTGCATAAGACGGGACGGAAAAGGGTTTAGGGTTGGATTAGGCGTACCCGCTACGCGGCTCCGCCTAATCCAACCCTAAACCCTTTTCCTTATTCAAGGTCACTAATCCCTCAAGAAACTGAACCCTAAGAGGGTATTGGTGAACCCTGTCGTGGATGTGATTCAAACATGGGGCACTGAACCTTAAGAGTAGGGTACTGCATAAGACGGGACAGAAAAGGGTTTAGGGTTGGATTAGGCGAACCCGCTACGCGGATCCGCCTAATCCAACCCTAAACCCTTTTCCTTATTCAAGGTCACTAAACCCGCAACAAACTGAAGCCGAAGAGAGTATTGGTGAATCCTGTCGTGAATGTGATTACACTATCATAAACCCTAAACCCTAAACATGGGGCACTGAACCTTAAGAGTAGGGTACTGCATAAGACGGGACGGAAAAAGGTTTAGGGTTGGATTATGCGTACTCGCTACGTGGATCCGCTTAATCCAACCCTAAACCCTTTTCCTTATTCAAGGTCACTAAACCCGGAAGAAACTGAACCCTAAGAGGGTATTGGTGAACCCTGTCGTGGATGTGATTCAAACATGGGGCACTGAACCTTAAGAGTAGGGTACTGCATAAGACGGGACAGAAAAGGGTTTAGGGTTGGATTAGGCGTACCCGCTACGCGGCTCCGCCTAATCCAACCCTAAACCCTTTTCCTTATTCATGGTCACTAAACCCACAAGAAACTGAACCCTAAGAGGGTATTGGTGAACCATGTCATGGATGTGATTCAAACATGGGTCACTGAACCTTAAGAGTAGGGTACTGCATAAGACGGGACGGAAAAGGGTTTAGGGTTTGATTAGGCGTACCCGCTACGCGGCTCCGCTTAATCCAACCCTAAACCCTTTTCCTTATTCATGGTCACTAAACCCACAAGAAACTGAACCCTAAGAGGGTATTGGTGAACCATGTCATGGATGTGATTCAAAGATGGGTCTCTGAACCTTAAGAGTAGGGTACTGCATAAGACGGGACGGAAAAGGGTTTAGGGTTTGATTAGGCGTACCCGCTACGCGGCTCCGCCTAATCCAACCCTAAACCCTTTTCCTTATTCAAGGTCACCAAACCCACAAGAAATTGAACCCTAAGAGGGTATTGGTGAACCCTGTCGTGGATGTGATTCAAACATGGGGAACTGAACCTTAAGAGTAGGGTACTGCAAAAGAAGGGACGGAAAAGGGTTTAGGGTTGGATTAGGCGAACCCGCTACGCGGATCCGCCTAATCCAACCCTAAACCCTTTTCCTTATTCAAGGTCACTAATCCCGCAACAAACTGAAGCCGAAGAGAGTATTGGTGAATCCTGTCGTGGATGTGATTACACTATCATAAACCCTAAACCCTAAACATGGGGCACTGAACCTTAAGAGTAGGGTACTGCATAAGACGGGACGGAAAATGGTTTAGGGTTGGATTATGCGTACCCGCTACGTGGATCCGCTTAATCCAACCCTAAACCCTTTTCCTTATTCAAGGTCACTAAACCCGGAAGAAACTGAACCCTAAGAGGGTATTGGTGAACCCTGTCGTGGATGTGATTCAAACATGGGGCACTGAACCTTAAGAGTAGGGTACTGCATAAGACGGGACAGAAAAGGGTTTAGGGTTGGAAAAGGATTCGCGGTTCCGCCTAATCCAACCCTAAACCCTTTTCCTAATTCAAGGACGGAAAAGGGTTTAGGGTTGGATTAGGCAATACCGCTTCGCGGCACCGCCTAATCCAACCCTAAACCCTTTTCCTTATTCAAGGTCACTAAACCCGGAAGAAACTGAACCCTAAGAGGGTATTGGTGAACCCTGTCGTGGATGTGATTCAACCATGGGGCACTGAACCTTAAGAGTAGTGTACTGCATAAGACGAGACGGAAAAGGGTTTAGGGTTGGATTAGGCGTACCCGCTACGCGGCTCCGCCTAATCCAACCCTAAACCCTTTTCCTTATTCATGGTCACTAAACCCACAAGAAACTGAACCCTAAGAGGGTATTGGTGAACCATGTCATGGATGTGATTCAAACATGGGTCACTGAACCTTAAGAGTAGGGTACTGCATAAGACGGGACGGAAAAGGGTTTAGGGTTTGATTAGGCGTACCCGCTACGCGGCTCCGCCTAATCCAACCCTAAACCCTTTTCCTTATTCAAGGTCACCAAACCCACAAGAAATTGAACCCTAAGAGGGTATTGGTGAACCCTATCGTGGATGTGATTCAAACATGGGGCACTGAACCTTAAGAGTAGGTTACTGCATAAGACGGGACGGAAAAGGGTTTAGGGTTGGATTAGGCGTACCCGCTACGCGGCTCCGCCTAATCCAACCCTAAACCCTTTTCCATATTCAAGGTCACTAAACCCGCAAGAAACTGAACCCTAAGAGGGCATTGGTGAACCCTGTCGTGGATGTGATTCAAACATGGGGCGCTGAACCTTAAGAGTAGGGTACTGCATAAGACGGGACGGAAAAGGGTTTAGGGTTGGATTAGGTGAACCCGCTACGCGGATCCGCCTAATCCAACCCTAAACCCTTTTCCTTATTCAAGGTCACTAAACCCGCAACAAACTGAAGACGAAGAGGGTATTGGTGAACCCTGTCGTGGATGTGATTCAACCATGGGGCACTGAACCTTAAGAGTAGTGTACTGCATAAGACGGGACGGAAAAGGGTTTAGGGTTGGATTAGGCGTACCCGCTACGCGGCTCCGCCTAATCCAACCCTAAACCATTTTCCTTATTCATGGTCACTAAACCCACAAGAAACTGAACCCTAAGAGGGTATTGGTGAACCATGTCGTGGATGTGATTCAAACATGGGTCACTGAACCTTAAGAGTAGGGTACTGCATAAGACGGGACGGGAAAGGTTTTAGGGTTTGATTAGGCGTACCCGCTACGCGGCTCCGCCTAATCCAACCCTAAACCCTTTTCCATATTCAAGGTCACTAAACCCGCAAGAAACTGAACCCTAAGAGGGCATTGGTGAACCCTGTCGTGGATGTGATTCTTAGATGGGGCGCTGAACCTTAAGAGTAGGGTACTGCATAAGACGGGACGGAAAAGGGTTTAGGGTTGGATTAGGCGAACCCGCTACGCGGATCCGCCTAATCCAACCCTAAACCCTTTTCCTTATTCAAGATCACTAAACCCGCAACAAACTGAAGCCGAAGAGAGTATTGGTGAATCCTGTCGTGGATGTGATTACACTATCATAAACCCTAAACCCTAAACATGGGGCACTGAACCTTAAGAGTAGGGTACTGCATAAGACGGGACGGAAAAAGGTTGAGGGTTGGATTACGCGTACCCGCTACGCGGCTCCGCCTAATCCAACCCTAAACCCTTTTCCATATTCAAGGTCACTAAACCCGCAAGAAACTGAACCCTAAGAGGGCATTGGTGAACCCTGTCGTGGATGTGATTCAAACATGGGGCGCTGAACCTTAAGAGTAGGGTACTGCATAAGACGGGACGGAAAAGGGTTTAGGGTTGGATTAGGCGAACCCGCTACGCGGATCCGCCTAATCCAACCCTAAACCCTTTTCCTTATTCAAGATCACTAAACCCGCAACAAACTGAAGCCGAAGAGAGTATTGGTGAATCCTGTCGTGGATGTGATTACACTATCATAAACCCTAAACCCTAAACATGGGGCACTGAACCTTAAGAGTAGGGTACTGCATAAGACGGGACGGAAAAAGGTTGAGGGTTGGATTACGCGTACCCGCTACGCGGCTCCGCCTAATCCAACCCTAAACCCTTTTCCTTATTCAAGGTCACTAAACCCGGAAGAAACTGAACCCTAAGAGGGTATTGGTGAACCATGTCGTGGATGTGATTCAATCATGGGTCACTGAACCTTAAGAGTAGGGTACTGCATAAGACGGGACGGAAAAGGGTTTAGGGTTTGATTAGGCGTACCCGCTACGCGGCTCCGCTTAATCCAACCCTAAACCCTTTTCCTTATTCATGGTCACTAAACCCACAAGAAACTGAACCCTAAGAGGGTATTGGTGAACCCTGTCGTGGATGTGATTCAAACATGGGGCACTGAACCTTAAGAGTAGGTTACTGCATAAGACGGGACGGAAAAGGGTTTAGGGTTGGATTAGGCGAACCCGCTACACGGCTCCGCCTAATCCAACCCTAAACCCTTTTCCTTATTTAAGGTCACTAAACCCGCAAGAAACTGAACCCTAAGAGGGCATTGGTGAACCCTGTCGTGGATGTGATTCAAACATGGGGCACTGAACCTTAAGAGTAGTGTACTGCATAAGACGGGACGGAAAAGGGTTTAGGGTTGGATTAGGCGTACCCGCTACGCGGCTCCGCCTAATCCAACCCTAAACCCTTTTCCTTATTCATGGTCACTAAACCCACAAGAAACTGAACCCTAAGAGGGTATTGGTGAACCATGTCGTGGATGTGATTCAAACATGGGTCACTGAACCTTAAGAGTAGGGTACTGCATAAGACGGGACGGAAAAGGGTTTAGGGTTTTTATTAGGCGTACCCGCTACGCGGCTCCGCTTAATCCAACCCTAAACCCTTTTCCTTATTCATGGTCACTAAACCCACAAGAAACTGAACCCTAAGAGGGTATTGGTGAACCATGTCATGGATGTGATTCAAAGATGGGTCTCTGAACCTTAAGAGTAGGGTACTGCATAAGACGGGACGGAAAAGGGTTTAGGGTTTGATTAGGCGTACCCGCTACGCGGCTCCGCCTAATCCAACCCTAAACCCTTTTCCTTATTCAAGGTCACCAAACCCACAAGAAATTGAACCCTAAGAGGGTATTGGTGAACCCTGTCGTGGATGTGATTCAAACATGGGGCACTGAACCTTAAGAGTAGGGTACTGCAAAAGACGGGACGGAAAAGGGTTTAGGGTTGGATTAGGCAAACCCGCTACGCGGATCCGCCTAATCCAACCCTAAACCCTTTTCCTTATTCAAGGTCACTAAACCCGCAACAAACTGAAGCCGAAGAGAGTATTGGTGAATCCTGTCGTGGATGTGATTACACTATCATAAACCCTAAACCCTAAACATGGGGCACTGAACCTTAAGAGTAGGGTACTGCATAAGACGGGACGGAAAATGGTTTAGGGTTGGATTATGCGTACCCGCTACGTGGATCCGCTTAATCCAACCCTAAACCCTTTTCCTTATTCAAGGTCACTAAACCCGGAAGAAACTGAACCCTAAGAGGGTATTGGTGAACCCTGTCGTGGATGTGACTCAAAGATGGGGCACTGAACCTTAAGAGTAAGTTACTGCATAAGACGGGACGGAAAAGGGTTTAGGGTTGGATTAGGCGAACCCGCTACGCGGCTCCGCCTAATCCAACCCTAAACCCTTTTCCTTATTCAAGGTCACTAAACCCGCAAGAAACTGAACCCTAAGAGGGCATTGGTGAACCCTGTCGTGGATGTGATTCAAACATGGGGCACTGAACCTTAAGAGTAGGGTACTGCAAAAGACGGGACGGAAAAGGGTTTAGGGTTGGATTAGGCGAACCCCCTACGCGGATCCGCCTAATCCAACCCTAAACCCTTTTCCTTATTCAAGGTCACCAAACCCACAAGAAATTGAACCCTAAGAGGGTATTGGTGAACCCTGTCATGGATGTGATTCAAACATGGGGCACTGAACCTTAAGAGTAGGTTACTGCATAAGACGGGACGGAAAAGGGTTTAGGGTTGGATTAGGCGAACCCGCTACGCGGCTCCGCCTAATCCAACCCTAAACCCTTTTCCTTATTCAAGGTCACTAAACCCGCAAGAAACTGAACCCTAAGATGGCATTGGTGAACCCTGTCGTGGATGTGATTCAAACATGGGGCACTGAACCTTAAGAGTAGGGTACTGCAAAAGACGGGACGGAAAAGGGTTTAGGGTTGGATTAGGCGAACCCGCTACGCGGATCCACCTAATCCAACCCTAAACCCTTTTCCTTATTCAAGGTCACTAAACCCGCAACAAACTGAAGCCGAAGAGAGTATTGGTGAATCCTGTCGTGGATGTGATTCAAAGATGGGTCTCTGAACCTTAAGAGTAGGGTACTGCATAAGACGGGACGGAAAAGGGTTTAGCGTTTGATTAGGTGTACCCGCTACGCGGCTCCGCCTAATCCAACCCTAAACCCTTTTCCTTATTCAAGGTCACTAAACCCGGAAGAAACTGAACCCTAAGAGGGTATTGGTGAACCCTGTCGTGGATGTGATTCATTCATGGGGCACTGAACCTTAAGAGTAGTGTACTGCATAAGACGGGACGGAAAAGGGTTTAGGGTTGGATTAGGCGTACCCGCTACGCGGCTCCGCCTAATCCAACCCTAAACCCTTTTCCTTATTCATGGTCACTAAGCCCACAAGAAACTGAACCCTAAGAGCGTATTGGTGAACCATGTCGTGGATGTGATTCAAACATGGGTCACTGAACCTTAAGAGTAGGGTACTGCATAAGACGGGACGGAAAAGGGTTTAGGGTTTGATTAGGCGTACCCGCTACGCGGATCCACCTAATCCAACCCTAAACCCTTTTCCTTATTCAAGGTCACTAAACCCGCAACAAACTGAAGCCGAAGAGAGTATTGGTGAATCCTGTCGTGGATGTGATTCAAAGATGGGTCTCTGAACCTTAAGAGTAGGGTACTGCATAAGACGGGACAGAAAAGGGTTTAGCGTTTGATTAGGCGTACCCGCTACGCGGCTCCGCCTAATCCAACCCTAAACCCTTTTCCTTATTCAAGGTCACTAAACCCGGAAGAAACTGAACCCTAAGAGGGTATTGGTGAACCCTGTCGTGGATGTGATTCATTCATGGGGCACTGAACCTTAAGAGTAGTGTACTGCATAAGACGGGACGGAAAAGGGTTTAGGGTTGGATTAGGCGTACCCGCTACGCGGCTCCGCCTAATCCAACCCTAAACCCTTTTCCTTATTCATGGTCACTAAACCCACAAGAAACTGAACCCTAAGAGGGTATTGGTGAACCATGTCGTGGATGTGATTCAAACATGGGTCACTGAACCTTAAGAGTAGGGTACATCATAAGACGGGACGGAAAAGGGTTTAGGGTTTGATTAGGCGTACCCGCTACGCGGCTCCGCTTAATCCAACCCTAAACCCTTTTCCTTATTCATGGTCACTAAACCCACAAGAAACTGAACCCTAAGAGGGTATTGGTGAACCATGTCATGGATGTGATTCAAAGATGGGTCTCTGAACCTTAAGAGTAGGGTACTGCATAAGACGGGACGGAAAAGGGTTTAGGGTTTGATTAGGCGTACCCGCTACGCGGCTCCGCCTAATCCAACCCTAAACCCCTCTCGTTATTCAAGGTCACCAAACCCACAAGAAATTGAACCCTAAGAGGGTATTGGTGAACCCTGTCGTGGATGTGATTCAAACATGGGGCACTGAACCTTAAGAGTAGGGTACTGCAAAAGACGGGACGGAAAAGGGTTTAGGGTTGGATTAGGCGAACCCGCTACGCGGATCCGCCTAATCCAACCCTAAACCCTTTTCCTTATTCAAGGTCACTAAACCCGCAACAAACTGAAGCCGAAGAGAGTATTGGTGAATCCTGTCGTGGATGTGATTACACTATCATAAACCTTAAACCCTAAACATGGGGCACTGAACCTTAAGAGTAGGGTACTGCATAAGACGGGACGGAAAAAGGTTTAGGGTTGGATTATGCGTACCTGCTACGTGGATCCGCTTAATCCAACCCTAAACCCTTTTCCTTATTCAAGGTCACTAAACCCGGAAGAAACTGAACCCTAAGAGGGTATTGGTGAACCCTGTCGTGGATGTGATTCAAACCTGGGGCACTGAACCTTAAGAGTAGGTTACTGCATAAGACAGGACGGAAAAGGGTTTAGGGTTGGATTAGGCGAACCCGCTACGCGGCTCCGCCTAATCCAACCCTAAACCCTTTTCCTTATTCAAGGTCACTAAACCCGCAAGAAACTGAACCCTAAGAGGGCATTGGTGAACCCTGTCGTGGATGTGATTCAAACATGGGGCACTGAACCTTAAGAGTAGGGTACTGCAAAAGACGGGACGGAAAAGGGTTTAGGGTTGGATAAGGCGAACCCGCTACGCGGATCCGCCTAATCCAACCCTAAACCCTTTTCCTTATTCAAGGTCACTAAACCCGCAACAAACTGAAGGCGAAGAGAGTATTGGTGAATCCTGTCGTGGATGTGATTACACTATCATAAACCCTAAACCCTAAACATGGGGCACTGAACCTTAACAGTAGGGTACTGCATAAGACGGGACGGAAAAAGGTTTAGGGTTGGATTATGCGTACCCGCTACGTGGATCCGCTTAATCCAACCCTAAACCCTTTTCCTTATTCAAGGTCACTAAACCCGGAAGAAACTGAACCCTAAGAGGGTATTGGTGACCCCTGTCGTGGATGTGATTCAAACATGGGGCACTGAACCTTAAGAGTAGGGTACTGCATAAGACGAGACAGAAAAGGGTTTAGGGTTGGATTAGGCGAACCCGCTACGCGGCTCCGCCTAATCCAACCCTAAACCCTTTTCCTAATTCAAGGACGGAAAAGGGTTTAGGGTTGGATTAGGCGAAACCGCTTCGCGGCTCCGCCTAATCCAACCCTAAACCCTTTTCCTTATTCAAGGTCACTAAACCCGGAAGAAACTGAACCCTAAGAGGGTATTGGTGAACCCTGTCGTGGATGTGATTCAACCATGGGGCACTGAACCTTAAGAGTAGTGAACTGCATAAGACGGGACGGAAAAGGGTTTAGGGTTGGATTAGGCGTACCCGCTACGCGGCTACGCCTAATCCAACCCTAAACCCTTTTCCTTATTCAAGGTCACTAAACCCGGAAGAAACTGAACCCTAAGAGGGTATTGGTGAACCCTGTCGTGGATGTGATTAAACCATGGGGCACTGAACCTTAGGAGTAGTGTACTGCATAAGACGGGACGGAAAAGGGTTTAGGGTTGGATTAGGCGTACCCGCTACGCGGCTCCGCCTAATCCAACCCTAAACCCTTTTCCTTATTCAAGGTCACTAAACCCGGAAGAAACTGAACCCTAAGAGGGTATTGGTGAACCCTGTCGTGGATGTGATTCAACCATGGGGCACTGAACCTTAAGAGTAGTGTACTGCATAAGACGGGACGGAAAAGGGTTTAGGGTTGGATTAGGCGTACCCGCTACGCGGCTCCGCCTAATCCAACCCGAAACCCTTTTCCTTATTCATGGTCACTAAACCCACAAGAAACTGAACCCTAAGAGGGTATTGGTGAACCATGTCGTGGATGTGATTCAAACATGGGTCACTGAACCTTAAGAGTAGGGTACTGCATAAGACGGGATGGAAAAGGGTTTAGGGTTTGATTAGGCGTACCCGCTACGCGGCTCCGCTTAATCCAACCCTAAACCCTTTTCCTTATTCTTGGTCACTAAACCCACAAGAAACTGAACCCTCAGAGGGTATTGGTGAACCATGTCATGGATGTGATTCAAACATGGGTCACTGAACCTTAAGAGTAGGGTACTGCATAAGACGGGACGGAAAAGGGTTTAGGGTTTGATTAGGCGTACCCGCTACGCGGCTCCGCCTAATCCAACCCTAAACCCTTTTCCTTATTCAAGGTCACCAAACCCACAAGAAATTGAACCCTAAGAGGGTATTGGTGAACCCTGTCGTGGATGTGATTCAAACATGGGGCACTGAACCTTAAGAGTAGGTTACTGCATAAGACGGGACGGAAAAGGGTTTAGGGTTGGATTAGGCGAACCAGCTACGCGGGTCCGCCTAATCCAATCCTAAACCCTTTTCCTTATTCAAGGTCACTAAACCCGCAAGAAACTGAACCCTAAGAGGGCATTGGTGAACCCTGTCGTGGATGTGATACAAACATGGGGCACTGAACCTTAAGAGTAGGGTACTGCATAAGACGGGACGGTAAAGGATTTAGGGTTGGATTAGGCGAACCCGCTACGCGGATCCGCCTAATCCAACCCTAAACCCTTTTCCTTATTCAAGGTCACTAAACCCGCAACAAACTGAAGCCGAAGAGAGTATTGGTGAATCCTGTCGTGGATGTGATTACACTATCATAAACCCTAAACCCTAAACATGGGGCACTGAACCTTAAGAGTAGGGTACTGCATAAGACGAGACAGAAAAGGGTTTAGGGTTGGATTAGGCGAACCCGCTACGCGGCTCCGCCTAATCCAACCCTAAACCCTTTTCCTAATTCAAGGACGGAAAAGGGTTTAGGGTTGGATTAGGCGAAACCGCTTCGCGGCTCCGCCTAATCCAACCCTAAACCCTTTTCCTTATTCAAGGTCACTAAACCCGGAAGAAACTGAACCCTAAGAGGGTATTGGTGAACCCTGTCGTGGATGTGATTCAACCATGGGGCACTGAACCTTAAGAGTAGTGAACTGCATAAGACGGGACGGAAAAGGGTTTAGGGTTGGATTAGGCGTACCCGCTACGCGGCTACGCCTAATCCAACCCTAAACCCTTTTCCTTATTCAAGGTCACTAAACCCGGAAGAAACTGAACCCTAAGAGGGTATTGGTGAACCCTGTCGTGGATGTGATTAAACCATGGGGCACTGAACCTTAGGAGTAGTGTACTGCATAAGACGGGACGGAAAAGGGTTTAGGGTTGGATTAGGCGTACCCGCTACGCGGCTCCGCCTAATCCAACCCTAAACCCTTTTCCTTATTCAAGGTCACTAAACCCGGAAGAAACTGAACCCTAAGAGGGTATTGGTGAACCCTGTCGTGGATGTGATTCAACCATGGGGCACTGAACCTTAAGAGTAGTGTACTGCATAAGACGGGACGGAAAAGGGTTTAGGGTTGGATTAGGCGTACCCGCTACGCGGCTCCGCCTAATCCAACCCGAAACCCTTTTCCTTATTCATGGTCACTAAACCCACAAGAAACTGAACCCTAAGAGGGTATTGGTGAACCATGTCGTGGATGTGATTCAAACATGGGTCACTGAACCTTAAGAGTAGGGTACTGCATAAGACGGGATGGAAAAGGGTTTAGGGTTTGATTAGGCGTACCCGCTACGCGGCTCCGCTTAATCCAACCCTAAACCCTTTTCCTTATTCTTGGTCACTAAACCCACAAGAAACTGAACCCTCAGAGGGTATTGGTGAACCATGTCATGGATGTGATTCAAACATGGGTCACTGAACCTTAAGAGTAGGGTACTGCATAAGACGGGACGGAAAAGGGTTTAGGGTTTGATTAGGCGTACCCGCTACGCGGCTCCGCCTAATCCAACCCTAAACCCTTTTCCTTATTCAAGGTCACCAAACCCACAAGAAATTGAACCCTAAGAGGGTATTGGTGAACCCTGTCGTGGATGTGATTCAAACATGGGGCACTGAACCTTAAGAGTAGGTTACTGCATAAGACGGGACGGAAAAGGGTTTAGGGTTGGATTAGGCGAACCAGCTACGCGGGTCCGCCTAATCCAATCCTAAACCCTTTTCCTTATTCAAGGTCACTAAACCCGCAAGAAACTGAACCCTAAGAGGGCATTGGTGAACCCTGTCGTGGATGTGATACAAACATGGGGCACTGAACCTTAAGAGTAGGGTACTGCATAAGACGGGACGGTAAAGGATATAGGGTTGGATTAGGCGAACCCGCTACGCGGATCCGCCTAATCCAACCCTAAACCCTTTTCCTTATTCAAGGTCACTAAACCCGCAACAAACTGAAGCCGAAGAGAGTATTGGTGAATCCTGTCGTGGATGTGATTACACTATCATAAACCCTAAACCCTAAACATGGGGCACTGAACCTTAAGAGTAGGGTACTGCATAAGACGGGACGGAAAAAGGTTTAGGGTTGGATTATGCGTACCCGCTACGTGGATCCGCTTAATCCAACCCTAAACCCTTTTCCTTATACAAGGTCACTAAACCCGGAAGAAACTGAACCCTAAGAGGGTATTGGTGAACCCTGTCGTGGATGTGATTCAAACATGGGGCACTGAACCTTAAGAGTAGGGTACTGCATAAGACGGGACAGAAAAGGGTTTAGGGTTGGATTAGGCGAACCCGCTTCGCGGCTCCGCCTAATCCAACCCTAAACCCTTTTCCTAATTCAAGGACGGAAAAGGGTTTAGGGTTGGATTAGGCGAAACCGCTTCGCGGCTCCGCCTAATCCAACCCTGAACCCTTTTCCTTATCCAAGGTCACTAAACCCGGAAGAAACTGAACCCTAAGAGGGTATTGGTGAACCCTGTCGTGGATGTGATTCAACCATGGGGCACTGAACCTTAAGAGTAGTGTACTGCATAAGACGGGACGGAAAAGGGTTTAGGGTTGGATTAGGCGTACCCGCTACGCGGCTCCGCCTAATCCAACCCTAAACCCTTTTCCTTATTCATGGTCACTAAACCCACAAGAAACTGAACCCTAAGAGGGTATTGGTGAACCATGTCGTGGATGTGATTCAAACATGGGTCACTGAACCTTAAGAGTAGGGTACTGCATAAGACGGGACGGAAAAGGGTTTTGGGTTTGATTAGGCGTACCCGCTACGCGGCTCCGCTTAATCCAACCCTAAACCCTTTTCCTTATTCATGGTCACTAAACCCACAAGAAACTGAACCCTAAGATGGTATTGGTGAACCATGTCATGGATGTGATTCAAAGATGGGTCTCTGAACCTTAAGAGTAGGGTACTGCATAAGACGGGACGGAAAAGGGTTTAGGGTTTGATTAGGCGTACCCGCTACGCGGCTCCGCCTAATCCAACCCTAAACCCTTTTCGTTATTCAAGGTCACCAAACCCACAAGAAATTGAACCCTAAGAGGGTATTGGTGAACCCTGTCGTGGATGTGATTCAAACATGGGGCACTGAACCTTAAGAGTAGGGTACTGCAAAAGACGGGACGGAAAAGGGTTTAGGGTTGGATTAGGCGAACCCGCTACGCGGATCCGCCTAATCCAACCCTAAACCCTTTTCCTTATTCAAGGTCACTAAACCCGCAACAAACTGAAGCCGAAGAGAGTATTGGTGAATCCTGTCGTGGATGTGATTACACTATCATAAACCTTAAACCCTAAACATGGGGCACTGAACCTTAAGAGTAGGGTACTGCATAAGACGGGACGGAAAAAGGTTTAGGGTTGGATTATGCGTACCCGCTACGTGGATCCGCTTAATCCAACCCTAAACCCTTTTCCTTATTCAAGGTCACTAAACCCGGAAGAAACTGAACCCTAAGAGGGTATTGGTGAACCCTGTCGTGGATGTGATTCAAACATGGGGCACTGAACCTTAAGAGTAGGGTACTGCAAAAGACGGGACGGAAAAGGGTTTAGGGTTGGATTAGGCGAACCCGCTACGCGGATCCGCCTAATCCAACCCTAAACCCTTTTCCTTATTCAAGGTCACTAAACCCGCAACAAACTGAAGCCGAAGAGAGTATTGGTGAATCCTGTCGTGGATGTGATTACACTATCATAAACCTTAAACCCTAAACATGGGGCACTGAACCTTAAGAGTAGGGTACTGCATAAGACGGGACGGAAAAAGGTTTAGGGTTGGATTATGCGTACCCGCTACGTGGATCCGCTTAATCCAACCCTAAACCCTTTTCCTTATTCAAGGTCACTAAACCCGGAAGAAACTGAACCCTAAGAGGGTATTGGTGAACCCTGTCGTGGATGTGATTCAAACCTGGGGCACTGAACCTTAAGAGTAGGTTACTGCATAAGACAGGACGGAAAAGGGTTTAGGGTTGGATTAGGCGAACCCGCTACGCGGCTCCGCCTAATCCAACCCTAAACCCTTTTCCTTATTCAAGGTCACTAAACCCGCAAGAAACTGAACCCTAAGAGGGCATTGGTGAACCCTGTCGTGGATGTGATTCAAACATGGGGCACTGAACCTTAACAGTAGGGTACTGCATAAGACGGGACGGAAAAAGGTTTAGGGTTGGATTATGCGTACCCGCTACGTGGATCCGCTTAATCCAACCCTAAACCCTTTTCCTTATTCAAGGTCACTAAACCCGGAAGAAACTGAACCCTAAGAGGGTATTGGTGAACCCTGTCGTGGATGTGATTAAACCATGGGGCACTGAACCTTAAGAGTAGTGTACTGCATAAGACGGGACGGAAAAGGGTTTAGGGTTGGATTAGGCGTACCCGCTACGCGGCTCTGCCTAATCCAACCCGAAACCCTTTTCCTTATTCATGGTCACTAAACCCGGAAGAAACTGAACCCTAAGAGGGTATTGGTGAACCCTGTCGTGGATGTGATTAAACCATGGGGCACTGAACCTTAAGAGTAGTGTACTGCATAAGACGGGACGGAAAAGGGTTTAGGGTTGGATTAGGCGTACCCGCTACGCGGCTCTGCCTAATCCAACCCGAAACCCTTTTCCTTATTCATGGTCACTAAACCCACAAGAAACTGAACCCTAAGAGGGTATTGGTGAACCATGTCGTGGATGTGATTCAAACATGGGTCACTGAACCTTAAGAGTAGGGTACTGCATAAGACGGGATGGAAAAGGGTTTAGGGTTTGATTAGGCGTACCCGCTACGCGGCTCCGCTTAATCCAACCCTAAACCCTTTTTCTTATTCATGGTCACTAAACCCACAAGAAACTGAACCCTCAGAGGGTATTGGTGAACCATGTCATGGATGTGATTCAAACATGGGGCACTGAACCTTAAGAGTAGGGTACTGCATAAGACGGGACGGAAAAAGGTTTAGGGTTGGATTATGCGTACCCGCTACGTGGATCCACTTAATCCAACCCTAAACCCTTTTCCTTATACAAGGTCACTAAACCCGGAAGAAACTGAACCCTAAGAGGGTATTGGTGAACCCTGTCGTGGATGTGATTCAAACATGGGGCACTGAACCTTAAGAGTAGGGTACTGCATAAGACGGGACAGAAAAGGGTTTAGGGTTGGATTAGGCGAACCCGCTTCGCGGCTCCGCCTAATCCAACCCTAAACCCTTTTCCTAATTCAAGGACGGAAAAGGGTTTAGGGTTGGATTAGGTGAAACCGCTTCGCGGCTCCGCCTAATCCAACCCTGAACCCTTTTCCTTATTCAAGGTCACTAAACCCGGAAGAAACTGAACCCTAAGAGGGTATTGGTGAACCCTGTCGTGGATGTGATTCAACCATGGGGCACTGAACCTTAAGAGTAGTGTACTGCATAAGACGGGACGGAAAAGGGTTTAGGGTTGGATTAGACGTACCCGCTACGCGGCTCCGCCTAATCCAACCCTAAACCCTTTTCCTTATTCAAGGTCCCTAAACCCGGAAGAAACTGAACCCTAAGAGGGTATTGGTGAACCATGTCGTGGATGTGATTCAACCATGGGGCACTGAACCTTAAGAGTAGTGTACTGCATAAGACGGGACGGAAAAGGGTTTAGGGTTGGATTAGGCGTACCCGCTACGCGGCTCCGCCTAATCCAATCCGAAACCCTTTTCCTTATTCATGGTCACTAAACCCACAAGAAACTGAACCCTAAGAGGGTATTGGTGAACCATGTCGTGGATGTGATTCAAACATGGGTCACTCAACCTTAAGAGTAGGGTACTGCATAAGACGGGACGGAAAAGGGCTTAGGGTTTGATTAGGCGTACCCGCTACGCGGCTCCGCCTAATCCAACCCTAAACCCTTTTCCTTATTCAAGGTCACCAAACCCACAAGAAATTGAACCCTAAGAGGGTATTGGTGAACCCTGTCGTGGATGTGATTCAACCATGGGGCACTGAACCTTAAGAGTAGGTTACAGCATAAGACGGGACGGAAAAGGATTTAGGGTTGGATTAGGCGAACCCGCTACGCGGCTCCGCCTAATCCAACCCTAAACCCTTTTCCTTATTCAAGGTCACTAAACCCGCAAGAAACTGAACCCTAAGAGGGCATTGGTGAACCCTGTCGTGGATGTGATACAAACATGGGGCACTGAACCTTAAGAGTAGGGTACTGCATAAGACGGGACGGTAAAGGGTTTAGGGTTGGATTAGGCGAACCCGCTACGCGGATCCGCCTAATCCAACCCTAAACCCTTTTCCTTATTCAAGGTCACTAAACCCGCAACAAACTGAAGCCGAAGAGAGTATTGGTGAATCCTGTCGTGGATGTGATTACACTATCATAAACCCTAAACCCTAAACATGGGGCACTGAACCTTAAGAGTAGGGTACTGCATAAGACGGGACGGAAAAAGGTTTAGGGTTGGATTATGCGTACCCGCTACGTGGATCCGCTTAATCCAACCCTAAACCCTTTTCCTTATACAAGGTCACTAAACCCGGAAGAAACTGAACCCTAAGAGGGTATTGGTGAACCCTGTCGTGGATGTGATTCAAACATGGGGCACTGAACCTTAAGAGTAGGGTACTGCATAAGACGGGACAGAAAAGGGTTTAGGGTTGGATTAGGCGAACCCGCTTCGCGGCTCCGCCTAATCCAACCCTAAACCCTTTTCCTAATTCAAGGACGGAAAAGGGTTTAGGGTTGGATTAGGTGAAACCACTTCGCGGCTCCGCCTAATCCAACCCTGAACCCTTTTCCTTATTCAAGGTCACTAAACCCGGAAGAAACTGAACCCTAAGAGGGTATTGGTGAACCCTGTCGTGGATGTGATTCAACCATGGGGCACTGAACCTTAAGAGTAGTGTACTGCATAAGACGGGACAGAAAAGGGTTTAGGGTTGGATTAGGCGTACCCGCTACGCGGCTCCGCCTAATCCAACCCTAAACCCTTTTCCTTATTCAAGGTCCCTAAACCCGGAAGAAACTGAACCCTAAGAGGGTATTGGTGAACCATGTCGTGGATGTGATTCAACCATGGGGCACTGAACCTTAAGAGTAGTGTACTGCATAAGACGGGACGGAAAAGGGTTTAGGGTTGGATTAGGCGTACCCGCTACGCGGCTCCGCCTAATCCAACCCGAAACCCTTTTCCTTATTCATGGTCACTAAACCCACAAGAAACTGAACCCTAAGAGGGTATTGGTGAACCATGTCGTGGATGTGATTCAAACATGGGTCACTCAACCTTAAGAGTAGGGTACTGCATAAGACGGGACGGAAAAGGGCTTAGGGTTTGATTAGGCGTAACCGCTACGCGGCTCCGCCTAATCCAACCCTAAACCCTTTTCCTTATTCAAGGTCACCAAACCCACAAGAAATTGAACCCTGTCGTGGATGTGATTCAACCATGGGGCACTGAACCTTAAGAGTAGGTTACAGCATAAGACGGGACGGAAAAGGGTTTAGGGTTGGATTAGGCGAACCCGCTACGCGGCTCCGCCTAATCCAACCCTAAACCCTTTTCCTTATTCAAGGTCACTAAACCCGCAAGAAACTGAACCCTAAGAGGGCATTGGTGAACCCTGTCGTGGATGTGATTCAAACATGGGGCACTGAACCTTAAGAGTGGGGTACTGCATAAGACGGGACGGAAAAGGGTTTAGGGTTGGATTAGGCGAACCCGCTACGCGGATCCGCCTAATCCAACCCTAAACCCTTTTCCTTATTCAAGGTCACTAAACCCGCAACAAACTGAAGCCGAAGAGAGTATTGGTGAATCCTGTCGTGGATGTGATTACACTATCATAAACCCTAAACCCTAAACATGGGGCACTGAACCTTAAGAGTAGGGTACTGCATAAGACGGGACGGAAAAAGGTTTAGGGTTGGATTATGCGTACCCGCTACGTGGATCCGCTTAATCCAACCCTAAACCCTTTTCCTTATTCAAGGTCACTAAACCCGGAAGAAACTGAACCCTAAGAGGGTATTGGTGAACCCTGTCGTGGATGTGATTCAAACATGGGGCACTGAACCTTAAGAGTAGGGTACTGCATAAGACGGGACAGAAAAGGGTTTAGGGTTGGATTAGGCGAACCCGCTTCGCGGCTCAGCCTAATCCAACCCTAAACCCTTTTCCTAATTCATGGACGGAAAAGGGTTTAGGGTTGGATTAGGCGAAACCGCTTCGCGGCTCCGCCTAATCCAACCCTAAACCCTTTTCCTTATTCAAGGTCACTAAACCCGGAAGAAACTGAACCCTAAGAGGGTATTGGTGAACCCTGTCGTGGATGTGATTCAACCATGGGGCACTGAACCTTAAGAGTAGTGTACTGCATAAGACGGGACAGAAAAGGGTTTAGGGTTGGATTAGGCGAACCCGCTTCGCGGCTCCGCCTAATCCAACCCTAAACCCTTTTCCTAATTCAAGGACGGAAAAGGGTTTAGGGTTGGATTAGGCGAAACCGCTTCGCGGCTCCGCCTAATCCAACCCTAAACCCTTTTCCTTATTCAAGGTCACTAAACCCGGAAGAAACTGAACCCTAAGAGGGTATTGGTGAACCCTGTCGTGGATGTGATTCAACCATGGGGCACTGAACCTTAAGAGTAGTGTACTGCATAAGACGGGACGGAAAAGGGTTTAGGGTTGGATTAGGCTTACCCGCTACGCGGCTCCGCCTAATCCAACCCTAAACCCTTTTCCTTATTCAAGGTCACTAAACCCGGAAGAAACTGAACCCTAAGAGGGTATTGGTGAACCCTGTCGTGGATGTGATTCAACCATGGGGCACTGAACCTTAAGAGTAGTGTACTGCATAAGACGGGACGGAAAAGGGTTTAGGGTTGGATTAGGTGTACCCGCTACGCGGCTCCGCCTAATCCAACCCTAAACCCTTTTCCTTATTCAAGGTCACTAAACCCGGAAGAAACTGAACCCTAAGAGGGTATTGGTGAACCCTGTCGTGGATGTGATTCAACCATGGGGCACTGAACCTTAAGAGTAGTGTACTGCATAAGACGGGACGGAAAAGGGTTTAGGGTTGGATTAGGCGTACCCGCTACGCGGCTCCGCCTAATCCAACCCTAAACCCTTTTCCTTATTCAAGGTCACTAAACCCGGAAGAAACTGAACCCTAAGAGGGTATTGGTGAACCCTGTCGTGGATGTGATTCAACCATGGGGCACTGAACCTTAAGAGTAGTGTACTGCATAAGACGGGACGGAAAAGGGTTTAGGGTTGGATTAGGCGTACCCGCTACGCGGCTCCGCCTAATCCAACCCTAAACCCTTTTCCTTATTCAAGGTCACTAAACCCGGAAGAAACTGAACCCTAAGAGGGTATTGGTGAACCCTGTCGTGGATGTGATTCAACCATGGGGCACTGAACCTTAAGAGTAGTGTACTGTATAAGACGGGACGGAAAAGGGTTTAGGGTTGGATTAGGTGTACCCGCTACGCGGCTCCGCCTAATCCAACCCTAAACCCTTTTCCTTATTCATGGTCACTAAACCCACAAGAAACTGAATCCTAAGAGGGTATTGGTGAACCATGTCGTGGATGTGATTCAAACATGGGTCACTGAACCTTAAGAGTAGGGTACTGCATAAGACGGGACGGAAAAGGGTTTAGGGTTTGATTAGGCGTACCCGCTACGCGGCTCCGCTTAATCCAACCCTAAACCCTTTTCCTTATTCATGGTCACTAAACCTACAAGAAACTGAACCCTAAGAGGGTATTGGTGAACCATGTCATGGATGTGATTCAAACATGGGTCACTGAACCTTAAGAGTAGGGTAGTGCATAAGACGGGACGGAAATGGGTTTAGGGTTGGATTAGGCGTACCCGCTACGCGGCTCCGCCTAATCCAACCCTAAACCCTTTTCCTTATTCAAGGTCACTAAACCCGCAAGAAATTGAACCCTGAGAGGGCATTGGTGAACCCTGTCGTGGATGTGATTCAAACATGGGGCACTGAACCTTAAGAGTAGGGTACTGCATAAGACGGGACGGAAAAGGGTTTAGGGTTGGATTAGGCGTACCCGCTACGCGGCTCCGCCTAATCCAACCCTAAACCCTTTTCCTTATTCAAGGTCACTAAACCCGCAACAAACTGAAGCCGAAGAGAGTATTGGTGAATCCTGTCGTGGATGTGATTACACTATCATAAACCCTAAACCCTAAACATGGGGCACTGAACCTTAAGAGTAGGGTACTGCATAAGACGGGACGGAAAAAGGTTTAGGGTTGGATTATGCGTACCCGCTACGTGGATCCGCTTAATCCAACCCTAAACCCTTTTCCTTATTCAAGGTCACTAAACCCGTAAGAAACTGAACCCTAAGAGGGTATTGGTGAACCCTGTCGTGGATGTGATTCAAACATGGGGCACTGAACCTTAAGAGTAGGGTACTGCATAAGACGGGACAGAAAAGGGTTTAGGGTTGTATTAGGCGAACCCGCTTCGCGGCTCAGCCTAATCCAACCCTAAACCCTTTTCCTAATTCAAGTACGGAAAAGGGTTTAGGGTTGGATTAGGGAAACCGCTTCGCGGCTCCGCCTAATCCAACCCTAAACCCTTTTCCTTATTCAAGGTCACTAAACCCGGAAGAAACTGAACCCTAAGAGGGTATTGGTGAACCCTGTCGTGTATGTGATTCAACCATGGGGCACTGAACCTTAAGAGTAGTGTACTGCATAAGACGGGACGGAAAAGGGTTTAGGGTTGGATTAGGCGTACCCGCTACGCGGCTCCGCCTAATCCAACCCTAAACCCTTTTCCTTATTCAAGGTCACTAAACCCGGAAGAAACTGAACCCTAAGAGGGTATTGGTGAACCCTGTCGTGGATGTGATTCAACCATGGGGCACTGAACCTTAAGAGTAGTGTACTGCATAAGACGGGACAGAAAAGGGTTTAGGGTTGGATTAGGCGAACCCGCTTCGCGGCTCCGCCTAATCCAACCCTAAACCCTTTTACTAATTCAAGGACGGAAAAGGGTTTAGGGTTGGATTAGGCGAAACCGCTTCGCGGCTCCGCCTAATCCAACCCTAAACCCTTTTCCTTATTCAAGGTCACTAAACCCGGAAGAAACTGAACCCTAAGAGGGTATTGGTGAACCCTGTCGTGGATGTGATTCAACCATGGGGCACTGAACCTTAAGAGTAGTGTACTGCATAAGACGGGACGGAAAAGGGTTTAGGGTTGGATTAGGCGTACCCGCTACGCGGCTCCGCCTAATCCAACCCTAAACCCTTTTCCTTATTCAAGGTCACTAAACCCGGAAGAAACTGAACCCTAAGAGGGTATTGGTGAACCCTGTCGTGGATGTGATTCAACCATGGGGCACTGAACCTTAAGAGTAGTGTACTGCATAAGACGGGACAGAAAAGGGTTTAGGGTTGGATTAGGCGAACCCGCTTCGCGGCTCCGCCTAATCCAACCCTAAACCCTTTTACTAATTCAAGGACGGAAAAGGGTTTAGGGTTGGATTAGGCGAAACCGCTTCGCGGCTCCGCCTAATCCAACCCTAAACCCTTTTCCTTATTCAAGGTCACTAAACCCGGAAGAAACTGAACCCTAAGAGGGTATTGGTGAACCCTGTCGTGGATGTGATTCAACCATGGGGCACTGAACCTTAAGAGTAGTGTACTGCATAAGACGGGACGGAAAAGGGTTTAGGGTTGGATTAGGCGTACCCGCTACGCGGCTCCGCCTAATCCAACCCTAAACCCTTTTCCTTATTCAAGGTCCCTAAACCCGGAAGAAACTGAACCCTAAGAGGGTATTGGTGAACCATGTCGTGGATGTGATTCAACCATGGGGCACTGAACCTTAAGAGTAGTGTACTGCATAAGACGGGACGGAAAAGGGTTTAGGGTTGGATTAGGCGTACCCGCTACGCGGCTCCGCCTAATCCAACCCGAAACCCTTTTCCTTATTCATGGTCACTAAACCCACAAGAAACTGAACCCTAAGAGGGTATTGGTGAACCATGTCGTGGATGTGATTCAAACATGGGTCACTGAACCTTAAGAGTAGGGTACTGCATAAGACGGGACGGAAAAGGGTTTAGGGTTTGATTAGGCGTACCCGCTACGCGGCTCCGCTTAATCCAACCCTAAACCCTTTTCCTTATTCATGGTCACTAAACCTACAAGAAACTGAACCCTAAGAGGGTATTGGTGAACCATGTCATGGATGTGATTCAAACATGGGTCACTGAACCTTAAGAGTAGGGTAGTGCATAAGACGGGACGGAAATGGGTTTAGGGTTGGATTAGGCGTACCCGCTACGCGGCTCCGCCTAATCCAACCCTAAACCCTTTTCCTTATTCAAGGTCACCAAACCCACAAGAAATTGAACCCTAAGAGGGTATTGGTGAACCCTGTCGTGGATGTGATTCAAACATGGGGCACTGATCCTTAAGAGTAGGTTGTTGCATAAGACGGGACGGAAAAGGGTTTATGGTTGGATTAGGCGAACCCGCAACGCGGCTCCGCCTAATCCAACCCTAAACCCTTTTCCTTATTCAAGGTCACTAAACCCACAAGAAACTGAACCCTAAGAGGGCATTGGTGAACCCTGTCGTGGATGTGATTCAAACATGGGGCACTGAACCTTAAGAGTAGAGTACTGCATAAGACGGGACAGAAAAGGGTTTAGGGTTGGATTAGGCGAACCCGCTTCGCGGCTCCGCCTAATCCAACCCTAAACCCTTTTCCTTATTCAAGGTCACTAAACCCGGAAGAAACTGAACCCTAAGAGGGTATTGGTGAACCTTGTCGTGGATGTGATTCAACCATGGGGCACTGAACCTTAAGAGTAGTGTACAGCATAAGACGGGACGGAAAAGGGTTTAGGGTTTGATTAGGCGTACCCGCTACGCGGCTCCGCTTAATCCATCCCTAAACCCTTTTCCTTATTCATGGTCACTAAACCCACAAGAAACTGAACCCTAAGAGGGTATTGGTGAACCATGTCATGGATGTGATTCAAACATGGGTCACTGAACCTTAAGAGTAGGGTACTGCATAAGACGGGACAGAAAAGGGTTTAGGGTTGGATTAGGCGAACCCGCTTCGCGGCTCCGCCTAATCCAACCCTAAACCCTTTTCCTAATTCAAGGACAGAAAAGAGTTTAGGGTTGGATTAGGCGAAACCGCTTCGCGGCTCCGCCTAATCCAACCCTAAACCCTTTTCCTTATTCAAGGTCACTAAACCCGAAAGAAACTGAACCCTAAGAGGGTATTGGTGAACCCTGTCGTGGATGTGATTCAACCATGGGGCACTGAACCTTAAGACTAGTGTACTGCATAAGACGGGACGGAAAAGGGTTTAGGGTTGGATTAGGCGTACCCGCTACGCGGCTCCGCCTAATCCAACCCTAAACCCTTTTCCTTATTCAAGGTCACTAATCCCGGAAGAAACTGAACCCTAAGAGGGTATTGGTGAACCCTGTCGTGGATGTGATTCAACCATGGGGCACTGAACCTTAAGAGTAGTGTACTGCATAAGACGGGACGGAAAAGGGTTTAGGGTTGGATTAGGTGGACCCGCTACGCGGCTCCGCCTAATCCAACCCTAAACCCTTTTCCTTATTCATGGTCACTAAACCCACAAGAAACTGAACCCTAAGAGGGTATTGGTGAACCATGTGGTGGATGTGATTCAACCATGGGGCACTGAACCTTAAGAGTAGTGTACTGCATAAGACGGGACAGAAAAGGGTTTAGGGTTGGATTAGGTGTACCCGCTACGCGGCTCCGCCTAATCCAACCCTAAACCCTTTTCCTTATTCAAGGTCACTAAACCCGGAAGAAACTGAACCCTAAGAGGGTATTGGTGAACCCTGTCGTGGATGTGATTCAACCATGGGGCACTGAACCATAAGAGTAGTGTACTGCATAAGACGGGACGGAAAAGGGTTTAGGGTTGGATTAGGCGTACCCGCTACGCGGCTCCGCCTAATCCAACCCTAAACCCTTTTCCTTATTCATGGTCACTAAACCCACAAGAAACTGAACCCTAAGAGGGTATTGGTGAACCATGTCGTGGATGTGATTCAAACATGGGTCACTGAACCTTAAGAGTAGGGTAGTGCATAAGACGGGATGGAAAAGAGTTTAGGGTTGGATTAGGCGTACCCGCTACGTGGCTCCGCCTAATCCAACCCTAAACCCTTTTCCTTATTCAAGGTCACTAAACCCGCAAGAAACTGAACCCTAAGAGGGCATTGGTGAACCCTGTCGTGGATGTGATTCAAACATGGGGCACTGAACCTTAAGAGTAGGGTACTGCATAAGACGGGACAGAAAAGGGTTTAGGGTTGGATTAAGCGAACCCGCTACGCGGATCCGCCTAATCCAACCCTAAACCCTTTTCCTTATTCAAGGTCACTAAACCCGCAACAAACTGAAGCCGAAGAGAGTATTGGTGAATCCTGTCGTGGATGTGATTACACTATCATAAACCCTAAACCCTAAATATGGGGCACTGAACCTTAAGAGTAGGGTACTGCATAAGACGGGACAGAAAAAGGTTTAGGGTTGGATTATGCGTACCCGCTACGTGGATCCGCTTAATCCAACCCTAAACCCTTTTCCGTATTCAAGGTCACTAAACCCGGAAGAAACTGAACCCTAAGAGGGTATTGGTGAACCCTGTCGTGGATGTGATTCAAACATGGGGCACTGAACCTTAAGAGTAGGGTACTGCATAAGACGGGACAGAAAAGGGTTTAGGGATGGATTAGGCGAACCCGCTTCGCGGCTCCGCCTAATCCAACCCTAAACCCTTTTCCTAATTCAAGGACAGAAAAGAGTTTAGGGTTGGATTAGGCGAAACCGCTTCGCGGCTCCGCCTAATCCAACCCTAAACCCTTTTCCTTATTCAAGGTCACTAAACCCGAAAGAAACTGAACCCTAAGAGGGTATTGGTGAACCCTGTCGTGGATGTGATTCAACCATGGGGCACTGAACCTTAAGACTAGTGTACTGCATAAGACGGGACGGAAAAGGGTTTAGGGTTGGATTAGGCGTACCCGCTACGCGGCTCCGCCTAATCCAACCCTAAACCCTTTTCCTTATTCAAGGTCACTAAACCCGGAAGAAACTGAACCCTAAGAGGGTATTGGTGAACCCTGTCGTGGATGTGATTCAACCATGGGGCACTGAACCTTAAGAGTAGTGTACTGCATAAGACGGGACAGAAAAGGGTTTAGGGTTGGATTAGGCGAACCCGCTTCGCGGCTCCGCCTAATCCAACCCTAAACCCTTTTACTAATTCAAGGACGGAAAAGGGTTTAGGGTTGGATTAGGCGAAACCGCTTCGCGGCTCCGCCTAATCCAACCCTAAACCCTTTTCCTTATTCAAGGTCACTAAACCCGGAAGAAACTGAACCCTAAGAGGGTATTGGTGAACCCTGTCGTGGATGTGATTCAACCATGGGGCACTGAACCTTAAGAGTAGTGTACTGCATAAGACGGGACGGAAAAGGGTTTAGGGTTGGATTAGGCGTACCCGCTACGCGGCTCCGCCTAATCCAACCCTAAACCCTTTTCCTTATTCAAGGTCACTAAACCCGGAAGAAACTGAACCCTAAGAGGGTATTGGTGAACCCTGTCGTGGATGTGATTCAACCATGGGGCACTGAACCTTAAGAGTAGTGTACTGCATAAGACGGGACAGAAAAGGGTTTAGGGTTGGATTAGGCGAACCCGCTTCGCGGCTCCGCCTAATCCAACCCTAAACCCTTTTACTAATTCAAGGACGGAAAAGGGTTTAGGGTTGGATTAGGCGAAACCGCTTCGCGGCTCCGCCTAATCCAACCCTAAACCCTTTTCCTTATTCAAGGTCACTAAACCCGGAAGAAACTGAACCCTAAGAGGGTATTGGTGAACCCTGTCGTGGATGTGATTCAACCATGGGGCACTGAACCTTAAGAGTAGTGTACTGCATAAGACGGGACGGAAAAGGGTTTAGGGTTGGATTAGGCGTACCCGCTACGCGGCTCCGCCTAATCCAACCCTAAACCCTTTTCCTTATTCAAGGTCCCTAAACCCGGAAGAAACTGAACCCTAAGAGGGTATTGGTGAACCATGTCGTGGATGTGATTCAACCATGGGGCACTGAACCTTAAGAGTAGTGTACTGCATAAGACGGGACGGAAAAGGGTTTAGGGTTGGATTAGGCGTACCCGCTACGCGGCTCCGCCTAATCCAACCCGAAACCCTTTTCCTTATTCATGGTCACTAAACCCACAAGAAACTGAACCCTAAGAGGGTATTGGTGAACCATGTCGTGGATGTGATTCAAACATGGGTCACTGAACCTTAAGAGTAGGGTACTGCATAAGACGGGACGGAAAAGGGTTTAGGGTTTGATTAGGCGTACCCGCTACGCGGCTCCGCTTAATCCAACCCTAAACCCTTTTCCTTATTCATGGTCACTAAACCTACAAGAAACTGAACCCTAAGAGGGTATTGGTGAACCATGTCATGGATGTGATTCAAACATGGGTCACTGAACCTTAAGAGTAGGGTAGTGCATAAGACGGGACGGAAATGGGTTTAGGGTTGGATTAGGCGTACCCGCTACGCGGCTCCGCCTAATCCAACCCTAAACCCTTTTCCTTATTCAAGGTCACCAAACCCACAAGAAATTGAACCCTAAGAGGGTATTGGTGAACCCTGTCGTGGATGTGATTCAAACATGGGGCACTGATCCTTAAGAGTAGGTTGTTGCATAAGACGGGACGGAAAAGGGTTTATGGTTGGATTAGGCGAACCCGCAACGCGGCTCCGCCTAATCCAACCCTAAACCCTTTTCCTTATTCAAGGTCACTAAACCCACAAGAAACTGAACCCTAAGAGGGCATTGGTGAACCCTGTCGTGGATGTGATTCAAACATGGGGCACTGAACCTTAAGAGTAGAGTACTGCATAAGACGGGACAGAAAAGGGTTTAGGGTTGGATTAGGCGAACCCGCTTCGCGGCTCCGCCTAATCCAACCCTAAACCCTTTTCCTTATTCAAGGTCACTAAACCCGGAAGAAACTGAACCCTAAGAGGGTATTGGTGAACCTTGTCGTGGATGTGATTCAACCATGGGGCACTGAACCTTAAGAGTAGTGTACAGCATAAGACGGGACGGAAAAGGGTTTAGGGTTTGATTAGGCGTACCCGCTACGCGGCTCCGCTTAATCCATCCCTAAACCCTTTTCCTTATTCATGGTCACTAAACCCACAAGAAACTGAACCCTAAGAGGGTATTGGTGAACCATGTCATGGATGTGATTCAAACATGGGTCACTGAACCTTAAGAGTAGGGTACTGCATAAGACGGGACAGAAAAGGGTTTAGGGTTGGATTAGGCGAACCCGCTTCGCGGCTCCGCCTAATCCAACCCTAAACCCTTTTCCTAATTCAAGGACAGAAAAGAGTTTAGGGTTGGATTAGGCGAAACCGCTTCGCGGCTCCGCCTAATCCAACCCTAAACCCTTTTCCTTATTCAAGGTCACTAAACCCGAAAGAAACTGAACCCTAAGAGGGTATTGGTGAACCCTGTCGTGGATGTGATTCAACCATGGGGCACTGAACCTTAAGACTAGTGTACTGCATAAGACGGGACGGAAAAGGGTTTAGGGTTGGATTAGGCGTACCCGCTACGCGGCTCCGCCTAATCCAACCCTAAACCCTTTTCCTTATTCAAGGTCACTAATCCCGGAAGAAACTGAACCCTAAGAGGGTATTGGTGAACCCTGTCGTGGATGTGATTCAACCATGGGGCACTGAACCTTAAGAGTAGTGTACTGCATAAGACGGGACGGAAAAGGGTTTAGGGTTGGATTAGGTGGACCCGCTACGCGGCTCCGCCTAATCCAACCCTAAACCCTTTTCCTTATTCATGGTCACTAAACCCACAAGAAACTGAACCCTAAGAGGGTATTGGTGAACCATGTGGTGGATGTGATTCAACCATGGGGCACTGAACCTTAAGAGTAGTGTACTGCATAAGACGGGACAGAAAAGGGTTTAGGGTTGGATTAGGCGAACCCGCTTCGCGGCTCCGCCTAATCCAACCCTAAACCCTTTTACTAATTCAAGGACGGAAAAGGGTTTAGGGTTGGATTAGGCGAAACCGCTTCGCGGCTCCGCCTAATCCAACCCTAAATCCTTTTCCTTATTCAAGGTCACTAAACCCGGAAGAAACTGAACCCTAAGAGGGTATTGGTGAACCCTGTCGTGGATGTGATTCAACCATGGGGCACTGAACCTTAAGAGTAGTGTACTGCATAAGACGGGACGGAAAAGGGTTTAGGGTTGGATTAGGTGTACCCGCTACGCGGCTCCGCCTAATCCAACCCTAAACCCTTTTCCTTATTCAAGGTCACTAAACCCGGAAGAAACTGAACCCTAAGAGGGTATTGGTGAACCCTGTCGTGGATGTGATTCAACCATGGGGCACTGAACCATAAGAGTAGTGTACTGCATAAGACGGGACGGAAAAGGGTTTAGGGTTGGATTAGGCGTACCCGCTACGCGGCTCCGCCTAATCCAACCCTAAACCCTTTTCCTTATTCATGGTCACTAAACCCACAAGAAACTGAACCCTAAGAGGGTATTGGTGAACCATGTCGTGGATGTGATTCAAACATGGGTCACTGAACCTTAAGAGTAGGGTAGTGCATAAGACGGGATGGAAAAGAGTTTAGGGTTGGATTAGGCGTACCCGCTACGTGGCTCCGCCTAATCCAACCCTAAACCCTTTTCCTTATTCAAGGTCACTAAACCCGCAAGAAACTGAACCCTAAGAGGGCATTGGTGAACCCTGTCGTGGATGTGATTCAAACATGGGGCACTGAACCTTAAGAGTAGGGTACTGCATAAGACGGGACAGAAAAGGGTTTAGGGTTGGATTAAGCGAACCCGCTACGCGGATCCGCCTAATCCAACCCTAAACCCTTTTCCTTATTCAAGGTCACTAAACCCGCAACAAACTGAAGCCGAAGAGAGTATTGGTGAATCCTGTCGTGGATGTGATTACACTATCATAAACCCTAAACCCTAAATATGGGGCACTGAACCTTAAGAGTAGGGTACTGCATAAGACGGGACAGAAAAAGGTTTAGGGTTGGATTATGCGTACCCGCTACGTGGATCCGCTTAATCCAACCCTAAACCCTTTTCCGTATTCAAGGTCACTAAACCCGGAAGAAACTGAACCCTAAGAGGGTATTGGTGAACCCTGTCGTGGATGTGATTCAAACATGGGGCACTGAACCTTAAGAGTAGGGTACTGCATAAGACGGGACAGAAAAGGGTTTAGGGATGGATTAGGCGAACCCGCTTCGCGGCTCCGCCTAATCCAACCCTAAACCCTTTTCCTAATTCAAGGACAGAAAAGAGTTTAGGGTTGGATTAGGCGAAACCGCTTCGCGGCTCCGCCTAATCCAACCCTAAACCCTTTTCCTTATTCAAGGTCACTAAACCCGAAAGAAACTGAACCCTAAGAGGGTATTGGTGAACCCTGTCGTGGATGTGATTCAACCATGGGGCACTGAACCTTAAGACTAGTGTACTGCATAAGACGGGACGGAAAAGGGTTTAGGGTTGGATTAGGCGTACCCGCTACGCGGCTCCGCCTAATCCAACCCTAAACCCTTTTCCTTCTTCAAGGTCACTAAACCCGGAAGAAACTGAACCCTAAGAGGGTATTGGTGAACCCTGTCGTGGATGTGATTCAACCATGGGGCACTGAACCTTAAGAGTAGTGTACTGCATAAGACGGGACGGAAAAGGGTTTAGGGTTGGATTAGGTGTACCCGCTACGCGGCTCCGCCTAATCCAACCCTAAACCCTTTTCCTTATTCAAGGTCACCAAACCCACAAGAAATTGAACCCTAAGAGGGTATTGGTGAACCCTGTCGTGGATGTGATTCAAACATGGGGCACTGATCCTTAAGAGTAGGTTGTTGCATAAGACGGGACGGAAAAGGGTTTATGGTTGGATTAGGCGAACCCGCAACGCGGCTCCGCCTAATCCAACCCTAAACCCTTTTCCTTATTCAAGGTCACTAAACCCACAAGAAACTGAACCCTAAGAGGGCATTGGTGAACCCTGTCGTGGATGTGATTCAAACATGGGGCACTGAACCTTAAGAGTAGAGTACTGCATAAGACGGGACAGAAAAGGGTTTAGGGTTGGATTAGGCGAACCCGCTTCGCGGCTCCGCCTAATCCAACCCTAAACCCTTTTCCTTATTCAAGGTCACTAAACCCGGAAGAAACTGAACCCTAAGAGGGTATTGGTGAACCTTGTCGTGGATGTGATTCAACCATGGGGCACTGAACCTTAAGAGTAGTGTACAGCATAAGACGGGACGGAAAAGGGTTTAGGGTTTGATTAGGCGTACCCGCTACGCGGCTCCGCTTAATCCATCCCTAAACCCTTTTCCTTATTCATGGTCACTAAACCCACAAGAAACTGAACCCTAAGAGGGTATTGGTGAACCATGTCATGGATGTGATTCAAACATGGGTCACTGAACCTTAAGAGTAGGGTACTGCATAAGACGGGACGGAAAAGGGTTTAGGGTTTGATTAGGCGTACCCGCTACGCGGCTACGCCTAATCCAACCCTAAACCCTTTTCCTTATTCAAGGTCACCAAACCCACAAGAAATTGAACTCTAAGAGGGTATTGGTGAACCCTGTCGTGGATGTGATTCAAACATGGGGCACTGAACCTTAAGAGTAGGTTACTGCATAAGACGGGACGGAAAAGGGTTTAGGGTTGGATTAGGCGAACCCGCTTCGCGGCTCCGCCTAATCCAACCCTAAACCCTTTTCCTAATTCAAGGACAGAAATGAGTTTAGGGTTGGATTAGGCGAAACCGCTTCGCAGCTCCGCCTAATCCAACCCTAAACCCTTTTCCTTATTCAAGGTCACTAAACCCGGAAGAAACTGAACCCTAAGAGGGTATTGGTGAACCCTGTCGTGGATGTGATTCAACCATGGGGCACTGAACCTTAAGACTAGTGTACTGCATAAGACGGGACGGAAAAGGGTTTAGGGTTGGATTAGGCGTACCCGCTACGCGGCTCCGCCTAATCCAACCCTAAACCCTTTTCCTTATTCAAGGTCACTAAACCCGGAAGAAACTGAACCCTAAGAGGGTATTGGTGAACCCTGTCGTGGATGTGATTCAACCATGGGGCACTGAACCTTAAGAGTAGTGTACTGCGTAAGACGGGACGGAAAAGGGTTTAGGGTTGGATTAGGTGTACCCGCTACGCGGCTCCGCCTAATCCAACCCTAAACCCTTTTCCTTATTCAAGGTCACCAAACCCACAAGAAATTGAACCCTAAGAGGGTATTGGTGAACCCTGTCGTGGATGTGATTCAAACATGGGGCACTGATCCTTAAGAGTAGGTTGTTGCATAAGACGGGACGGAAAAGGGTTTATGGTTGGATTAGGCGAACCCGCAACGCGGCTCCGCCTAATCCAACCCTAAACCCTTTTCCTTATTCAAGGTCACTAAACCCGCAAGAAACTGAACCCTAAGAGGGCATTGGTGAACCCTGTCGTGGATGTGATTCAAACATGGGGCACTGAACCTTAAGAGTAGAGTACTGCATAAGACGGGACAGAAAAGGGTTTAGGGTTGGATTAGGCGAACCCGCTTCGCGGCTCCGCCTAATCCAACCCTAAACTCTTTTCCTTATTCAAGGTCACTAAACCCGGAAGAAACTGAACCCTAAGAGGGTATTGGTGAACCTTGTCGTGGATGTGATTCAACCATGGGGCACTGAACCTTAAGAGTAGTGTACTGCATAAGACGGGACGGAAAAGGGTTTAGGGTTTGATTAGGCGTACCCGCTACGCGGCTCCGCTTAATCCATCCCTAAACCCTTTTCCTTATTCATGGTCACTAAACCCACAAGAAACTGAACCCTAAGAGGGTATTGGTGAACCATGTCATGGATGTGATTCAAACATGGGTCACTGAACCTTAAGAGTAGGGTACTGCATAAGACGGGACGGAAAAGGGTTTAGGGTTTGATTAGGCGTACCCGCTACGCGGCTACGCCTAATCCAACCCTAAACCCTTTTCCTTATTCAAGGTCACCAAACCCACAAGGAATTGAACTCTAAGAGGGTATTGGTGAACCCTGTCGTGGATGTGATTCAAACATGGGGCACTGAACCTTAAGAGTAGGTTACTGCATAAGACGGGACGGAAAAGGGTTTAGGGTTGGATTAGGCGAACCCGCTTCGCGGCTCCGCCTAATCCAACCCTAAACCCTTTTCCTAATTCAAGGACAGAAATGAGTTTAGGGTTGGATTAGGCGAAACCGCTTCGCAGCTCCGCCTAATCCAACCCTAAACCCTTTTCCTTATTCAAGGTCACTAAACCCGGAAGAAACTGAACCCTAAGAGGGTATTGGTGAACCCTGTCGTGGATGTGATTCAACCATGGGGCACTGAACCTTAAGACTAGTGTACTGCATAAGACGGGACGGAAAAGGGTTTAGGGTTGGATTAGGCGTACCCGCTACGCGGCTCCGCCTAATCCAACCCTAAACCCTTTTCCTTATTCAAGGTCACTAAACCCGGAAGAAACTGAACCCTAAGAGGGTATTGGTGAACCCTGTCGTGGATGTGATTCAACCATGGGGCACTGAACCTTAAGAGTAGTGTACTGCGTAAGACGGGACGGAAAAGGGTTTAGGGTTGGATTAGGTGTACCCGCTACGCGGCTCCGCCTAATCCAACCCTAAACCCTTTTCCTTATTCAAGGTCACCAAACCCACAAGAAATTGAACCCTAAGAGGGTATTGGTGAACCCTGTCGTGGATGTGATTCAAACATGGGGCACTGATCCTTAAGAGTAGGTTGTTGCATAAGACGGGACGGAAAAGGGTTTATGGTTGGATTAGGCGAACCCGCAACGCGGCTCCGCCTAATCCAACCCTAAACCCTTTTCCTTATTCAAGGTCACTAAACCCGCAAGAAACTGAACCCTAAGAGGGCATTGGTGAACCCTGTCGTGGATGTGATTCAAACATGGGGCACTGAACCTTAAGAGTAGAGTACTGCATAAGACGGGACAGAAAAGGGTTTAGGGTTGGATTAGGCGAACCCGCTTCGCGGCTCCGCCTAATCCAACCCTAAACTCTTTTCCTTATTCAAGGTCACTAAACCCGGAAGAAACTGAACCCTAAGAGGGTATTGGTGAACCTTGTCGTGGATGTGATTCAACCATGGGGCACTGAACCTTAAGAGTAGTGTACTGCATAAGACGGGACGGAAAAGGGTTTAGGGTTTGATTAGGCGTACCCGCTACGCGGCTCCGCTTAATCCATCCCTAAACCCTTTTCCTTATTCATGGTCACTAAACCCACAAGAAACTGAACCCTAAGAGGGTATTGGTGAACCATGTCATGGATGTGATTCAAACATGGGTCACTGAACCTTAAGAGTAGGGTACTGCATAAGACGGGACGGAAAAGGGTTTAGGGTTTGATTAGGCGTACCCGCTACGCGGCTACGCCTAATCCAACCCTAAACCCTTTTCCTTATTCAAGGTCACCAAACCCACAAGGAATTGAACTCTAAGAGGGTATTGGTGAACCCTGTCGTGGATGTGATTCAAACATGGGGCACTGAACCTTAAGAGTAGGTTACTGCATAAGACGGGACGGAAAAGGGTTTAGGGTTGGATTAGGCGAACCCGCTTCGCGGCTCCGCCTAATCCAACCCTAAACCCTTTTCCTAATTCAAGGACAGAAATGAGTTTAGGGTTGGATTAGGCGAAACCGCTTCGCAGCTCCGCCTAATCCAACCCTAAACCCTTTTCCTTATTCAAGGTCACTAAACCCGGAAGAAACTGAACCCTAAGAGGGTATTGGTGAACCCTGTCGTGGATGTGATTCAACCATGGGGCACTGAACCTTAAGACTAGTGTACTGCATAAGACGGGACGGAAAAGGGTTTAGGGTTGGATTAGGCGTACCCGCTACGCGGCTCCGCCTAATCCAACCCTAAACCCTTTTCCTTATTCAAGGTCACTAAACCCGGAAGAAACTGAACCCTAAGAGGGTATTGGTGAACCCTGTCGTGGATGTGATTCAACCATGGGGCACTGAACCTTAAGAGTAGTGTACTGCGTAAGACGGGACGGAAAAGGGTTTAGGGTTGGATTAGGTGTACCCGCTACGCGGCTCCGCCTAATCCAACCCTAAACCCTTTTCCTTATTCAAGGTCACCAAACCCACAAGAAATTGAACCCTAAGAGGGTATTGGTGAACCCTGTCGTGGATGTGATTCAAACATGGGGCACTGATCCTTAAGAGTAGGTTGTTGCATAAGACGGGACGGAAAAGGGTTTATGGTTGGATTAGGCGAACCCGCAACGCGGCTCCGCCTAATCCAACCCTAAACCCTTTTCCTTATTCAAGGTCACTAAACCCGCAAGAAACTGAACCCTAAGAGAGCATTGGTGAACCCTGTCGTGGATGTGATTCAAACATGGGGCACTGAACCTTAAGAGTAGAGTACTGCATAAGACGGGACAGAAAAGGGTTTAGGGTTGGATTAGGCGAACCCGCTTCGCGGCTCCGCCTAATCCAACCCTAAACCCTTTTCCTTATTCAAGGTCACTAAACCCGGAAGAAACTGAACCCTAAGAGGGTATTGGTGAACCTTGTCGTGGATGTGATTCAACCATGGGGCACTGAACCTTAAGAGTAGTGTACTGCATAAGACGGGACGGAAAAGGGTTTAGGGTTTGATTAGGCGTACCCGCTACGCGGCTCCGCTTAATCCATCCCTAAACCCTTTTCCTTATTCATGGTCACTAAACCCACAAGAAACTGAACCCTAAGAGGGTATTGGTGAACCATGTCATGGATGTGATTCAAACATGGGTCACTGAACCTTAAGAGTAGGGTACTGCATAAGACGGGACGGAAAAGGGTTTAGGGTTTGATTAGGCGTACCCGCTACGCGGCTACGCCTAATCCAACCCTAAACCCTTTTCCTTATTCAAGGTCACCAAACCCACAAGAAATTGAACTCTAAGAGGGTATTGGTGAACCCTGTCGTGGATGTGATTCAAACATGGGGCACTGAACCTTAAGAGTAGGTTACTGCATAAGACGGGACGGAAAAGGGTTTAGGGTTGGATTAGGCGAACCCGCTTCGCGGCTCCGCCTAATCCAACCCTAAACCCTTTTCCTAATTCAAGGACAGAAATGAGTTTAGGGTTGGATTAGGCGAAACCGCTTCGCAGCTCCGCCTAATCCAACCCTAAACCCTTTTCCTTATTCAAGGTCACTAAACCCGGAAGAAACTGAACCCTAAGAGGGTATTGGTGAACCCTGTCGTGGATGTGATTCAACCATGGGGCACTGAACGTTAAGACTAGTGTACTGCATAAGACGGGACGGAAAAGGGTTTAGGGTTGGATTAGGCGTACCCGCTACGCGGCTCCGCCTAATCCAACCCTAAACCCTTTTCCTTATTCAAGGTCACTAAACCCGGAAGAAACTGAACCCTAAGAGGGTATTGGTGAACCCTGTCGTGGATGTGATTCAACCATGGGGCACTGAACCTTAAGAGTAGTGTACTGCGTAAGACGGGACGGAAAAGGGTTTAGGGTTGGATTAGGTGTACCCGCTACGCGGCTCCGCCTAATCCAACCCTAAACCCTTTTCCTTATTCAAGGTCACCAAACCCACAAGAAATTGAACCCTAAGAGGGTATTGGTGAACCCTGTCGTGTATGTGATTCAACCATGGGGCACTGAACCTTAAGAGTAGTGTACTGCATAAGACGGGACGGAAAAGGGTTTAGGGTTGGATTAGGCGTACCCGCTACGCAGCTCCGCCTAATCCAACCCTAAACCCTTTTCCTTATTCAAGGTCACTAAACCCGGAAGAAACTGAACCCTAAGAGGGTATTGGTGAACCCTGTCGTGGATGTGATTCAACCATGGGGCACTGAACCTTAAGAGTAGTGTACTGCATAAGACGGGACAGAAAAGGGTTTAGGGTTGGATTAGGCGAACCCGCTTCGCGGCTCCGCCTAATCCAACCCTAAACCCTTTTACTAATTCAAGGACGGAAAAGGGTTTAGGGTTGGATTAGGCGAAACCGCTTCGCGGCTCCGCCTAATCCAACCCTAAACCCTTTTCCTTATTCAAGGTCACTAAACCCGGAAGAAACTGAACCCTAAGAGGGTATTGGTGAACCCTGTCGTGGATGTGATTCAACCATGGGGCACTGAACCTTAAGCGTAGTGTACTGCATAAGACGGGACGGAAAAGGGTTTAGGGTTGGATTAGGTGTACCCGCTACGCGGCTCCGCCTAATCCAACCCTAAACCCTTTTCCTTATTCAAGGTCACTAAACCCGGAAGAAACTGAACCCTAAGAGGGTATTGGTGAACCCTGTCGTGGATGTGATTCAACCATGGGGCACTGAACCTTAAGAGTAGTGTACTGCATAAGACGGGACGGAAAAGGGTTTAGGGTTGGATTAGGCGTACCCGCTACGCGGCTCCGCCTAATCCAACCCTGAACCCTTTTCCTTATTCAAGGTCACTAAACCCGGAAGAAACTGAACCCTAAGAGGGTATTGGTGAACCCTGTCGTGGATGTGATTCAACCATGGGGCACTGAACCTTAAGAGTAGTGTACTGCATAAGACGGGACAGAAAAGGGTTTAGGGTTGGATTAGGCGAACCCGCTTCGCGGCTCCGCCTAATCCAACCCTAAACCCTTTTACTAATTCAAGGACGGAAAAGGGTTTAGGGTTGGATTAGGCGAAACCGCTTCGCGGCTCCGCCTAATCCAACCCTAAACCCTTTTCCTTATTCAAGGTCACTAAACCCGGAAGAAACTGAACCCTAAGAGGGTATTGGTGAACCCTGTCGTGGATGTGATTCAACCATGGGGCACTGAACCTTAAGAGTAGTGTACTGCATAAGACGGGACGGAAAAGGGTTTAGGGTTGGATTAGGTGTACCCGCTACGCGGCTCCGCCTAATCCAACCCTAAACCCTTTTCCTTATTCAAGGTCACTAAACCCGGAAGAAACTGAACCCTAAGAGGGTATTGGTGAACCCTGTCGTGGATGTGATTCAACCATGGGGCACTGAACCATAAGAGTAGTGTACTGCATAAGACGGGACGGAAAAGGGTTTAGGGTTGGATTAGGCATACCCGCTACGCGGCTCCGCCTAATCCAACCCTAAACCCTTTTCCTTATTCAAGGTCACTAAACCCGGAAGAAACTGAACCCTAAGAGGGTATTGGTGAACCCTGTCGTGGATGTGATTCAACCATGGGGCACTGAACCTTAAGAGTAGTGTACTGCATAAGACGGGACGGAAAAGGGTTTAGGGTTGGATTAGGTGTACCCGCTACGCGGCTCCGCCTAATCCAACCCTAAACCCTTTTCCTTATTCATGGTCACTAAACCCACAAGAAACTGAACCCTAAGAGGGTATTGGTGAACCATGTCGTGGATGTGATTCAAACATGGGTCACTGAACCTTAAGAGTAGGGTACTGCATAAGACGGGACGGAAAAGGGTTTAGGGTTTGATTAGGCGTACCCGCTACGCGGCTCCGCTTAATCCAACCCTAAACCCTTTTCCTTATTCATGGTCACTAAACCTACAAGAAACTGAACCCTAAGAGGGTATTGGTGAACCATGTCATGGATGTGATTCAAACATGGGTCACTGAACCTTAAGAGTAGGGTAGTGCATAAGACGGGACGGAAAAGGGTTTAGGGTTGGATTAGGCGTACCCGCTACGTGGCTCCGCCTAATCCAACCCTAAACCCTTTTCCTTATTCAAGGTCACTAAACCCGCAAGAAACTGAACCCTAAGAGGGCATTGGTGAACCCTGTCGTGGATGTGATTCAAACATGGGGCACTGAACCTTAAGAGTAGGGTACTGCATAAGACGGGACGGAAAAGGGTTTAGGGTTGGATTAGGCGAACCCGCTACGCGGATCCGCCTAATCCAACCCTAAACCCTTTTCCTTATTCAAGGTCACTAAACCCGCAACAAACTGAAGCCGAAGAGAGTATTGGTGAATCCTGTCGTGGATGTGATTACACTATCATAAACCCTAAACCCTAAACATGGGGCACTGAACCTTAAGAGTAGGGTACTGCATAAGACGGGACAGAAAAAGGTTTAGGGTTGGATTATGCGTACCCGCTACGTGGATCCGCATAATCCAACCCTAAACCCTTTTCCGTATTCAAGGTCACTAAACCCGGAAGAAACTGAACCCTAAGAGGGTATTGGTGAACCCTGTCGTGGATGTGATTCAAACATGGGGCACTGAACCTTAAGAGTAGGGTACTGCATAAGACGGGACGGAAAAGGGTTTAGGGTTGGATTAGGCGAACCCGCTACGCGGATCCGCCTAATCCAACCCTAAACCCTTTTCCTTATTCAAGGTCACTAAACCCGGAAGAAACTGAACCCTAAGAGGGTATTGGTGAACCCTGTCGTGGATGTGATTCAAACATGGGGCACTGAACCTTAAGAGTAGGGTACTGCATAAGACGGGACAGAAAAGGGTTTAGGGTTGGATTAGGCGAACCCGCTTCGCGGCTCCGCCTAATCCAACCCTAAACCCTTTTCCTAATTCAAGGACAGAAAAGAGTTTAGGGTTGGATTAGGCGAAACCGCTTCGCGGCTCCGCCTAATCCAACCCTAAACCCTTTTCCTTATTCAAGGTCACTAAACCCGAAAGAAACTGAACCCTAAGAGGGTATTGGTGAACCCTGTCGTGGATGTGATTCAACCATGGGGCACTGAACCTTAAGACTAGTGTACTGCATAAGACGGGACGGAAAAGGGTTTAGGGTTGGATTAGGCGTACCCGCTACGCGGCTCCGCCTAATCCAACCCTAAACCCTTTTCCTTATTCAAGGTCACTAATCCCGGAAGAAACTGAACCCTAAGAGGGTATTGGTGAACCCTGTCGTGGATGTGATTCAACCATGGGGCACTGAACCTTAAGAGTAGTGTACTGCATAAGACGGGACGGAAAAGGGTTTAGGGTTGGATTAGGTGTACCCGCTACGCGGCTCCGCCTAATCCAACCCTAAACCCTTTTCCTTATTCATGGTCACTAAACCCACAAGAAACTGAACCCTAAGAGGGTATTGGTGAACCATGTGGTGGATGTGATTCAACCATGGGGCACTGAACCTTAAGAGTAGTGTACTGCATAAGACGGGACAGAAAAGGGTTTAGGGTTGGATTAGGCGAACCCGCTTCGCGGCTCCGCCTAATCCAACCCTAAACCCTTTTACTAATTCAAGGACGGAAAAGGGTTTAGGGTTGGATTAGGCGAATCCGCTTCGCGGCTCCGCCTAATCCAACCCTAAATCCTTTTCCTTATTCAAGGTCACTAAACCCGGAAGAAACTGAACCCTAAGAGGGTATTGGTGAACCCTGTCGTGGATGTGATTCAACCATGGGGCACTGAACCTTAAGAGTAGTGTACTGCATAAGACGGGACGGAAAAGGGTTTAGGGTTGGATTAGGTGTACCCGCTACGCGGCTCAGCCTAATCCAACCCTAAACCCTTTTCCTTATTCAAGGTCACTAAACCCGGAAGAAACTGAACCCTAAGAGGGTATTGGTGAACCCTGTCGTGGATGTGATTCAACGATGGGGCACTGAACCATAAGAGTAGTGTACTGCATAAGACGGGACGGAAAAGGGTTTAGGGTTGGATTAGGCGTACCCGCTACGCGGCTCCGCCTAATCCAACCCTAAACCCTTTTCCTTATTCAAGGTCACTAAACCCGGAAGAAACTGAACCCTAAGAGGGTATTGGTGAACCCTGTCGTGGATGTGATTCAACCATGGGGCACTGAACCTTAAGAGTAGTGTACTGCATAAGACGGGACGGAAAAGGGTTTAGGGTTGGATTAGGTGTACCCGCTACGCGGCTCAGCCTAATCCAACCCTAAACCCTTTTCCTTATTCAAGGTCACTAAACCCGGAAGAAACTGAACCCTAAGAGGGTATTGGTGAACCCTGTCGTGGATGTGATTCAACGATGGGGCACTGAACCATAAGAGTAGTGTACTGCATAAGACGGGACGGAAAAGGGTTTAGGGTTGGATTAGGCGTACCCGCTACGCGGCTCCGCCTAATCCAACCCTAAACCCTTTTCCTTATTCAAGGTCACTAATCCCGGAAGAAACTGAACCCTAAGAGGGTATTGGTGAACCCTGTCGTGGATGTGATTCAACCATGGGGCACTGAACCTTAAGAGTAGTGTACTGCATAAGACGGGACGGAAAAGGGTTTAGGGTTGGATTAGGTGTACCCGCTACGCGGCTCCGCCTAATCCAACCCTAAACCCTTTTCCTTATTCATGGTCACTAAACCCACAAGAAACTGAACCCTAAGAGGGTATTGGTGAACCATGTGGTGGATGTGATTCAACCATGGGGCACTGAACCTTAAGAGTAGTGTACTGCATAAGACGGGACAGAAAAGGGTTTAGGGTTGGATTAGGCGAACCCGCTTCGCGGCTCCGCCTAATCCAACCCTAAACCCTTTTACTAATTCAAGGACGGAAAAGGGTTTAGGGTTGGATTAGGCGAATCCGCTTCGCGGCTCCGCCTAATCCAACCCTAAATCCTTTTCCTTATTCAAGGTCACTAAACCCGGAAGAAACTGAACCCTAAGAGGGTATTGGTGAACCCTGTCGTGGATGTGATTCAACCATGGGGCACTGAACCTTAAGAGTAGTGTACTGCATAAGACGGGACGGAAAAGGGTTTAGGGTTGGATTAGGTGTACCCGCTACGCGGCTCAGCCTAATCCAACCCTAAACCCTTTTCCTTATTCAAGGTCACTAAACCCGGAAGAAACTGAACCCTAAGAGGGTATTGGTGAACCCTGTCGTGGATGTGATTCAACGATGGGGCACTGAACCATAAGAGTAGTGTACTGCATAAGACGGGACGGAAAAGGGTTTAGGGTTGGATTAGGCGTACCCGCTACGCGGCTCCGCCTAATCCAACCCTAAACCCTTTTCCTTATTCAAGGTCACTAAACCCGGAAGAAACTGAACCCTAAGAGGGTATTGGTGAACCCTGTCGTGGATGTGATTCAACCATGGGGCACTGAACCTTAAGAGTAGTGTACTGCATAAGACGGGACGGAAAAGGGTTTAGGGTTGGATTAGGTGTACCCGCTACGCGGCTCCGCCTAATCCAACCCTAAACCCTTTTCCTTATTCATGGTCACTAAACCCACAAGAAACTGAACCCTAAGAGGGTATTGGTGAACCATGTCGTGGATGTGATTCAAACATGGGTCACTGAACCTTAAGAGTAGGGTACTGCATAAGACGGGACGGAAAAGGGTTTAGGGTTTGATTAGGCGTACCCGCTACGCGGCTCCGCTTAATCCAACCCTAAACCCTTTTCCTTATTCATGGTCACTAAACCTACAAGAAACTGAACCCTAAGAGGGTATTGGTGAACCATGTCATGGATGTGATTCAAACATGGGTCACTGAACCTTAAGAGTAGGGTAGTGCATAAGACGGGACGGAAAAGGGTTTAGGGTTGGATTAGGCGTACCCGCTACGTGGCTCCGCCTAATCCAACCCTAAACCCTTTTCCTTATTCAAGGTCACTAAACCCGCAAGAAACTGAACCCTAAGAGGGCATTGCTGAACCCTGTCGTGGATGTGATTCAAACATGGGGCACTGAACCTTAAGAGTAGAGTACTGCATAAGACGGGACGGAAAAGGGTTTAGGGTTGGATTAGGCGAACCCGCTACGCGGATCCGCCTAATCCAACCCTAAACCCTTTTCCTTATTCAAGGTCACTAAACCCGCAACAAACTGAAGCCGAAGAGAGTATTGGTGAATCCTGTCGTGGATGTGATTACACTATCATAAACCCTAAACCCTAAACATGGGGCACTGAACCTTAAGAGTAGGGTACTGCATAAGACGGGACAGAAAAAGGTTTAGGGTTGGATTATGCGTACCCGCTACGTGGATCCGCTTAATCCAACCCTAAACCCTTTTCCGTATTCAAGGTCACTAAACCCGGAAGAAACTGAACCCTAAGAGGGTATTGGTGAACCCTGTCGTGGATGTGATTCAACCATGGGGCACTGAACCTTAAGACTAGTGTACTGCATAAGACGGGACGGAAAAGGGTTTAGGGTTGGATTAGGCGTACCCGCTACGCGGCTCCGCCTAATCCAACCCTAAACCCTTTTCCTTATTCAAGGTCACTAATCCCGGAAGAAACTGAACCCTAAGAGGGTATTGGTGAACCCTGTCGTGGATGTGATTCAACCATGGGGCACTGAACCTTAAGAGTAGTGTACTGCATAAGACGGGACGGAAAAGGGTTTAGGGTTGGATTAGGTGTACCCGCTACGCGGCTCCGCCTAATCCAACCCTAAACCCTTTTCCTTATTCATGGTCACTAAACCCACAAGAAACTGAACCCTAAGAGGGTATTGGTGAACCATGTGGTGGATGTGATTCAACCATGGGGCACTGAACCTTAAGAGTAGTGTACTGCATAAGACGGGACGGAAAAGGGTTTAGGGTTGGATTAGGTGTACCCGCTACGCGGCTCAGCCTAATCCAACCCTAAATCCTTTTCCTTATTCAAGGTCACTAAACCCGGAAGAAACTGAACCCTAAGAGGGTATTGGTGACCCCTGTCGTGGATGTGATTCAACCATGGGGCACTGAACCTTAAGAGTAGTGTACTGCATAAGACGGGACGGAAAAGGGTTTAGGGTTGGATTAGGTGTACCCGCTACGCGGCTCAGCCTAATCCAACCCTAAACCCTTTTCCTTATTCAAGGTCACTAAACCCGGAAGAAACTGAACCCTAAGAGGGTATTGGTGAACCCTGTCGTGGATGTGATTCAACGATGGGGCACTGAACCATAAGAGTAGTGTACTGCATAAGACGGGACGGAAAAGGGTTTAGGGTTGGATTAGGCGTACCCGCTACGCGGCTCCGCCTAATCCAACCCTAAACCCTTTTCCTTATTCAAGGTCACTAAACCCGGAAGAAACTGAACCCTAAGAGGGTATTGGTGAACCCTGTCGTGGATGTGATTCAACCATGGGGCACTGAACCTTAAGAGTAGTGTACTGCATAAGACGGGACGGAAAAGGGTTTAGGGTTGGATTAGGTGTACCCGCTACGCGGCTCCGCCTAATCCAACCCTAAACCCTTTTCCTTATTCATGGTCACTAAACCCACAAGAAACTGAACCCTAAGAGGGTATTGGTGAACCATGTCGTGGATGTGATTCAAACATGGGTCACTGAACCTTAAGAGTAGGGTACTGCATAAGACGGGACGGAAAAGGGTTTAGGGTTTGATTAGGCGTACCCGCTACGCGGCTCCGCTTAATCCAACCCTAAACCCTTTTCCTTATTCATGGTCACTAAACCTACAAGAAACTGAACCCTAAGAGGGTATTGGTGAACCATGTCATGGATGTGATTCAAACATGGGTCACTGAACCTTAAGAGTAGGGTAGTGCATAAGACGGGACGGAAAAGGGTTTAGGGTTGGATTAGGCGTACCCGCTACGTGGCTCCGCCTAATCCAACCCTAAACCCTTTTCCTTATTCAAGGTCACTAAACCCGCAAGAAACTGAACCCTAAGAGGGCATTGCTGAACCCTGTCGTGGATGTGATTCAAACATGGGGCACTGAACCTTAAGAGTAGAGTACTGCATAAGACGGGACGGAAAAGGGTTTAGGGTTGGATTAGGCGAACCCGCTACGCGGATCCGCCTAATCCAACCCTAAACCCTTTTCCTTATTCAAGGTCACTAAACCCGCAACAAACTGAAGCCGAAGAGAGTATTGGTGAATCCTGTCGTGGATGTGATTACACTATCATAAACCCTAAACCCTAAACATGGGGCACTGAACCTTAAGAGTAGGGTACTGCATAAGACGGGACAGAAAAAGGTTTAGGGTTGGATTATGCGTACCCGCTACGTGGATCCGCTTAATCCAACCCTAAACCCTTTTCCGTATTCAAGGTCACTAAACCCGGAAGAAACTGAACCCTAAGAGGGTATTGGTGAACCCTGTCGTGGATGTGATTCAAACATGGGGCACTGAACCTTAAGAGTAGGGTACTGCATAAGACGGGACAGAAAAGGGTTTAGGGTTGGATTAGGCGAACCCGCTTCGCGGCTCCGCCTAATCCAACCCTAAACCCTTTTCCTAATTCAAGGACAGAAAAGAGTTTAGGGTTGGATTAGGCGAAACCGCTTCGCGGCTCCGCCTACTCCAACCCTAAACCCTTTTCCTTATTCAAGGTCACTAAACCCGAAAGAAACTGAACCCTAAGAGGGTATTGGTGAACCCTGTCGTGGATGTGATTCAACCATGGGGCACTGAACCTTAAGACTAGTGTACTGCATAAGACGGGACGGAAAAGGGTTTAGGGTTGGATTAGGCGTACCCGCTACGCGGCTCCGCCTAATCCAACCCTAAACCCTTTTCCTTATTCAAGGTCACTAATCCCGGAAGAAACTGAACCCTAAGAGGGTATTGGTGAACCCTGTCGTGGATGTGATTCAACCATGGGGCACTGAACCTTAAGAGTAGTGTACTGCATAAGACGGGACGGAAAAGGGTTTAGGGTTGGATTAGGTGTACCCGCTACGCGGCTCCGCCTAATCCAACCCTAAACCCTTTTCCTTATTCATGGTCACTAAACCCACAAGAAACTGAACCCTAAGAGGGTATTGGTGAACCATGTGGTGGATGTGATTCAACCATGGGGCACTGAACCTTAAGAGTAGTGTACTGCATAAGACGGGACAGAAAAGGGTTTAGGGTTGGATTAGGCGAACCCGCTTCGCGGCTCCGCCTAATCCAACCCTAAACCCTTTTACTAATTCAAGGACGGAAAAGGGTTTAGGGTTGGATTAGGCGAAACCGCTTCGCGGCTCCGCCTAATCCAACCCTAAATCCTTTTCCTTATTCAAGGTCACTAAACCCGGAAGAAACTGAACCCTAAGAGGGTATTGGTGAACCCTGTCGTGGATGTGATTCAACCATGGGGCACTGAACCTTAAGAGTAGTGTACTGCATAAGACGGGACGGAAAAGGGTTTAGGGTTGGATTAGGCGTACCCGCTACGCGGCTCCGCCTAATCCAACCCTAAACCCTTTTCCTTATTCAAGGTCACTAATCCCGGAAGAAACTGAACCCTAAGAGGGTATTGGTGAACCCTGTCGTGGATGTGATTCAACCATGGGGCACTGAACCTTAAGAGTAGTGTACTGCATAAGACGGGACGGAAAAGGGTTTAGGGTTGGATTAGGTGTACCCGCTACGCGGCTCCGCCTAATCCAACCCTAAACCCTTTTCCTTATTCATGGTCACTAAACCCACAAGAAACTGAACCCTAAGAGGGTATTGGTGAACCATGTGGTGGATGTGATTCAACCATGGGGCACTGAACCTTAAGAGTAGTGTACTGCATAAGACGGGACAGAAAAGGGTTTAGGGTTGGATTAGGCGAACCCGCTTCGCGGCTCCGCCTAATCCAACCCTAAACCCTTTTACTAATTCAAGGACGGAAAAGGGTTTAGGGTTGGATTAGGCGAAACCGCTTCGCGGCTCCGCCTAATCCAACCCTAAATCCTTTTCCTTATTCAAGGTCACTAAACCCGGAAGAAACTGAACCCTAAGAGGGTATTGGTGAACCCTGTCGTGGATGTGATTCAACCATGGGGCACTGAACCTTAAGAGTAGTGTACTGCATAAGACGGGACGGAAAAGGGTTTAGGGTTGGATTAGGTGTAGCCGCTACGCGGCTCCGCCTAATCCAACCCTAAACCCTTTTCCTTATTCATGGTCACTAAACCCACAAGAAACTGAACCCTAAGAGGGTATTGGTGAACCATGTGGTGGATGTGATTCAACCATGGGGCACTGAACCTTAAGAGTAGTGTACTGCATAAGACGGGACAGAAAAGGGTTTAGGGTTGGATTAGGCGAACCCGCTTCGCGGCTCCGCCTAATCCAACCCTAAACCCTTTTACTAATTCAAGGACGGAAAAGGGTTTAGGGTTGGATTAGGCGAAACCGCTTCGCGGCTCCGCCTAATCCAACCCTAAATCCTTTTCCTTATTCAAGGTCACTAAACCCGGAAGAAACTGAACCCTAAGAGGGTATTGGTGAACCCTGTCGTGGATGTGATTCAACCATGGGGCACTGAACCTTAAGAGTAGTGTACTGCATAAGACGGGACGGAAAAGGGTTTAGGGTTGGATTAGGTGTACCCGCTACGCGGATCCGCCTAATCCAACCCTAAACCCTTTTCCTTATTCAAGGTCACTAAACCCGGAAGAAACTGAACCCTAAGAGGGTATTGGTGAACCCTGTCGTGGATGTGATTCAACCATGGGGCACTGAACCATAAGAGTAGTGTACTGCATAAGACGGGACGGAAAAGGGTTTAGGGTTGGATTAGGCGTACCCGCTACGCGGCTCCGCCTAATCCAACCCTAAACCCTTTTCCTTATTCAAGGTCACTAAACCCGGAAGAAACTGAACCCTAAGAGGGTATTGGTGAACCCTGTCGTGGATGTGATTCAACCATGGGGCACTGAACCTTAAGAGTAGTGTACTGCATAAGACGGGACGGAAAAGGGTTTAGGGTTGGATTAGGCGTACCCGCTACGCGGCTCCGCCTAATCCAACCCTAAACCCTTTTCCTTATTCATGGTCACTAAACCCACAAGAAACTGAACCCTAAGAGGGTATTGGTGAACCATGTCATGGATGTGATTCAGACATGGGTCACTGAACCTTAAGAGTAGGGTAGTGCATAAGACGGGATGGAAAAGGGTTTAGGGTTGGATTAGGCGTACCCGCTACGTGGCTCCGCCTAATCCAACCCTAAACCCTTTTCCTTATTCAAGGTCACTAAACCCGCAAGAAACTGAACCCTAAGAGGGCATTGGTGAACCCTGTCGTGGATGTGATTCAACCATGGGGCACTGAACCTTAAGAGTAGTGTACTGCATAAGACGGGACGGAAAAGGGTTTAGGGTTGGATTAGGCGTACCCGCTACGCGGCTCCGCCTAATCCAACCTTAAACCCTTTTCCTTATTCAAGGTCACTAAACCCGGAAGAAACTGAACCCTAAGAGGGTATTGGTGAACCCTGTCGTGGATGTGATTCAACCATGGGGCACTGAACCATAAGAGTAGTGTACTGCATAAGACGGGACGGAAAAGGGTTTAGGGTTGGATTAGGCGTACCCGCTACGCGGCTCCGCCTAATCCAACCCTAAACCCTTTTCCTTATTCAAGGTCACTAAACCCGCAAGAAACTGAACCCTAAGAGGGTATTGGTGAACCCTGTCGTGGATGTGATTCAACCATGGGGCACTGAACCTTAAGAGTAGTGTACTGCATAAGACGGGACGGAAAAGGGTTTAGGGTTGGATTAGGTGTACCCGCTACGCGGCTCCGCCTAATCCAACCCTAAACCCTTTTCCTTATTCATGGTCACTAAACCCACAAGAAACTGAACCCTAAGAGGGTATTGGTGAACCATGTCGTGGATGTGATTCAAACATGGGTCACTGAACCTTAAGAGTAGGGTACTGCATAAGACGGGACGGAAAAGGGTTTAGGGTTTGATTAGGCGTACCCGCTACGCGGCTCCGCTTAATCCAACCCTAAACCCTTTTCCTTATTCATGGTCACTAAACCTACAAGAAACTGAACCCTAAGAGGGTATTGGTGAACCATGTCATGGATGTGATTCAGACATGGGTCACTGAACCTTAAGAGTAGGGTAGTGCATAAGACGGGATGGAAAAGGGTTTAGGGTTGGATTAGGCGTACCCGCTACGTGGCTCCGCCTAATCCAACCCTAAACCCTTTTCCTTATTCAAGGTCACTAAACCCGCAAGAAACTGAACCCTAAGAGGGCATTGGTGAACCCTGTCGTGGATGTGATTCAACCATGGGGCACTGAACCTTAAGAGTAGTGTACTGCATAAGACGGGACGGAAAAGGGTTTAGGGTTGGATTAGGCGTACCCGCTACGTGGCTCCGCCTAATCCAACCTTAAACCCTTTTCCTTATTCAAGGTCACTAAACCCGCAAGAAACTGAACCCTAAGAGGGCATTGGTGAACCCTGTCGTGGATGTGATTCAAACATGGGGCACTGAACCTTAAGAGTAGGGTACTGCATAAGACGGGACGGAAAAGGGTTTAGGGTTGGATTAGGCGAACCCGCTACGCGGATCCGCCTAATCCAACCCTAAACCCTTTTCCTTATTCAAGGTCACTAAACCCGCAACAAACTGAAGCCGAAGAGAGTATTGGTGAATCCTGTCGTGGATGTGATTACACTATCATAAACCCTAAACCCTAAACATGGGGCACTGAACCTTAAGAGTAGGGTACTGCATAAGACGGGACAGAAAAAGGTTTAGGGTTGGATTATGCGTACCCGCTACGTGGATCCGCTTAATCCAACCCTAAACCCTTTTCCGTATTCAAGGTCACTAAACCCGGAAGAAACTGAACCCTAAGAGGGTATTGGTGAACCCTGTCGTGGATGTGATTCAAACATGGGGCACTGAACCTTAAGAGTAGGGTACTGCATAAGACGGGACAGAAAAGGGTTTAGGGTTGGATTAGGCGAACCCGCTTCGCGGCTCCGCCTAATCCAACCCTAAACCCTTTTCCTAATTCAAGGACAGAAAAGAGTTTAGGGTTGGATTAGGCGAAACCGCTTCGCGGCTCCGCCTAATCCAACCCTAAACCCTTTTCCTTATTCAAGGTCACTAAACCCGAAAGAAACTGAACCCTAAGAGGGTATTGGTGAACCCTGTCGTGGATGTGATTCAACCATGGGGCACTGAACCTTAAGACTAGTGTACTGCATAAGACGGGACGGAAAAGGGTTTAGGGTTGGATTAGGCGTACCCGCTACGCGGCTCCGCCTAATCCAACCCTAAACCCTTTTCCTTATTCAAGGTCACTAATCCCGGAAGAAACTGAACCCTAAGAGGGTATTGGTGAACCCTGTCGTGGATGTGATTCAACCATGGGGCACTGAACCTTAAGAGTAGTGTACTGCATAAGACGGGACGGAAAAGGGTTTAGGGTTGGATTAGGTGTACCCGCTACGCGGCTCCGCCTAATCCAACCCTAAACCCTTTTCCTTATTCATGGTCACTAAACCCACAAGAAACTGAACCCTAAGAGGGTATTGGTGAACCATGTGGTGGATGTGATTCAACCATGGGGCACTGAACCTTAAGAGTAGTGTACTGCATAAGACGGGACAGAAAAGGGTTTAGGGTTGGATTAGGCGAACCCGCTTCGCGGCTCCGCCTAATCCAACCCTAAACCCTTTTACTAATTCAAGGACGGAAAAGGGTTTAGGGTTGGATTAGGCGAAACCGCTTCGCGGCTCCGCCTAATCCAACCCTAAATCCTTTTCCTTATTCAAGGTCACTAAACCCGGAAGAAACTGAACCCTAAGAGGGTATTGGTGAACCCTGTCGTGGATGTGATTCAACCATGGGGCACTGAACCTTAAGAGTAGTGTACTGCATAAGACGGGACGGAAAAGGGTTTAGGGTTGGATTAGGTGTAGCCGCTACGCGGCTCCGCCTAATCCAACCCTAAACCCTTTTCCTTATTCATGGTCACTAAACCCACAAGAAACTGAACCCTAAGAGGGTATTGGTGAGCCATGTGGTGGATGTGATTCAACCATGGGGCACTGAACCTTAAGAGTAGTGTACTGCATAAGACGGGACAGAAAAGGGTTTAGGGTTGGATTAGGCGAACCCGCTTCGCGGCTCCGCCTAATCCAACCCTAAACCCTTTTACTAATTCAAGGACGGAAAAGGGTTTAGGGTTGGATTAGGCGAAACCGCTTCGCGGCTCCGCCTAATCCAACCCTAAATCCTTTTCCTTATTCAAGGTCACTAAACCCGGAAGAAACTGAACCCTAAGAGGGTATTGGTGAACCTTGTCGTGGATGTGATTCAACCATGGGGCACTGAACCTTAAGAGTAGTGTACTGCATAAGACGGGACGGAAAAGGGTTTAGGGTTGGATTAGGTGTACCCGCTACGCGGCTCCGCCTAATCCAACCCTAAACCCTTTTCCTTATTCAAGGTCACTAAACCCGGAAGAAACTGAACCCTAAGAGGGTATTGGTGAACCCTGTCGTGGATGTGATTCAACCATGGGGCACTGAACCATAAGAGTAGTGTACTGCATAAGACGGGACGGAAAAGGGTTTAGGGTTGGATTAGGCGTACCCGCTACGCGGCTCCGCCTAATCCAACCCTAAACCCTTTTCCTTATTCAAGGTCACTAAACCCGCAAGAAACTGAACCCTAAGAGGGTATTGGTGAACCCTGTCGTGGATGTGATTCAACCATGGGGCACTGAACCTTAAGAGTAGTGTACTGCATAAGACGGGACGGAAAAGGGTTTAGGGTTGGATTAGGTGTACCCGCTACGCGGCTCCGCCTAATCCAACCCTAAACCCTTTTCCTTATTCATGGTCACTAAACCCACAAGAAACTGAACCCTAAGAGGGTATTGGTGAACCATGTCGTGGATGTGATTCAAACATGGGTCACTGAACCTTAAGAGTAGGGTACTGCATAAGACGGGACGGAAAAGGGTTTAGGGTTGGATTAGGCGTACCCGCTACGTGGCTCCGCCTAATCCAACCCTAAACCCTTTTCCTTATTCAAGGTCACTAAACCCGCAAGAAACTGAACCCTAAGAGGGCATTGGTGAACCCTGTCGTGGATGTGATTCAACCATGGGGCACTGAACCTTAAGAGTAGTGTACTGCATAAGACGGGACGGAAAAGGGTTTAGGGTTGGATTAGGTGTACCCGCTACGCGGCTCCGCCTAATCCAACCCTAAACCCTTTTCCTTATTCATGGTCACTAAACCCACAAGAAACTGAACCCTAAGAGGGTATTGGTGAACCATGTCGTGGATGTGATTCAAACATGGGTCACTGAACCTTAAGAGTAGGGTACTGCATAAGACGGGACGGAAAAGGGTTTAGGGTTTGATTAGGCGTACCCGCTACGCGGCTCCGCTTAATCCAACCCTAAACCCTTTTCCTTATTCATGGTCACTAAACCTACAAGAAACTGAACCCTAAGAGGGTATTGGTGAACCATGTCATGGATGTGATTCAGACATGGGTCACTGAACCTTAAGAGTAGGGTAGTGCATAAGACGGGATGGAAAAGGGTTTAGGGTTGGATTAGGCGTACCCGCTACGTGGCTCCGCCTAATCCAACCCTAAACCCTTTTCCTTATTCAAGGTCACTAAACCCGCAAGAAACTGAACCCTAAGAGGGCATTGGTGAACCCTGTCGTGGATGTGATTCAAACATGGGGCACTGAACCTTAAGAGTAGGGTACTGCATAAGACGGGACCGAAAAGGGTTTAGGGTTGGATTAGGCGAACCCGCTACGCGGATCCGCCTAATCCAACCCTAAACCCTTTTCCTTATTCAAGGTCACTAAACCCGCAACAAACTGAAGCCGAAGAGAGTATTGGTGAATCCTGTCGTGGATGTGATTACACTATCATAAACCCTAAACCCTAAACATGGGGCACTGAACCTTAAGAGTAGGGTACTGCATAAGACGGGACAGAAAAAGGTTTAGGGTTGGATTATGCGTACCCGCTACGTGGATCCGCTTAATCCAACCCTAAACCCTTTTCCGTATTCAAGGTCACTAAACCCGGAAGAAACTGAACCCTAAGAGGGTATTGGTGAACCCTGTCGTGGATGTGATTCAAACATGGGGCACTGAACCTTAAGAGTAGGGTACTGCATAAGACGGGACAGAAAAGGGTTTAGGGTTGGATTAGGCGAACCCGCTTCGCGGCTCCGCCTAATCCAACCCTAAACCCTTTTCCTAATTCAAGGACAGAAAAGAGTTTAGGGTTGGATTAGGCGAAACCGCTTCGCGGCTCCGCCTAATCCAACCCTAAACCCTTTTACTTATTCAAGGTCACTAAACCCGAAAGAAACTGAACCCTAAGAGGGTATTGGTGAACCCTGTCGTGGATGTGATTCAACCATGGGGCACTGAACCTTAAGACTAGTGTACTGCATAAGACGGGACGGAAAAGGGTTTAGGGTTGGATTAGGCGTACCCGCTACGCGGCTCCGCCTAATCCAACCCTAAACCCTTTTCCTTATTCAAGGTCACTAATCCCGGAAGAAACTGAACCCTAAGAGGGTATTGGTGAACCCTGTCGTGGATGTGATTCAACCATGGGGCACTGAACCTTAAGAGTAGTGTACTGCATAAGACGGGACGGAAAAGGGTTTAGGGTTGGATTAGGTGTACCCGCTACGCGGCTCCGCCTAATCCAACCCTAAACCCTTTTCCTTATTCATGGTCACTAAACCCACAAGAAACTGAACCCTAAGAGGGTATTGGTGAACCATGTGGTGGATGTGATTCAACCATGGGGCACTGAACCTTAAGAGTAGTGTACTGCATAAGACGGGACAGAAAAGGGTTTAGGCTTGGATTAGGCGAACCCGCTTCGCGGCTCCGCCTAATCCAACCCTAAACCCTTTTACTAATTCAAGGACGGAAAAGGGTTTAGGGTTGGATTAGGCGAAACCGCTTCGCGGCTCCGCCTAATCCAACCCTAAATCCTTTTCCTTATTCAAGGTCACTAAACCCGGAAGAAACTGAACCCTAAGAGGGTATTGGTGAACCCTGTCGTGGATGTGATTCAACCATGGGGCACTGAACCTTAAGAGTAGTGTACTGCATAAGACGGGACGGAAAAGGGTTTAGGGTTGGATTAGGTGTAGCCGCTACGCGGCTCCGCCTAATCCAACCCTAAACCCTTTTCCTTATTCATGGTCACTAAACCCACAAGAAACTGAACCCTAAGAGGGTATTGGTGAACCATGTGGTGGATGTGATTCAACCATGGGGCACTGAACCTTAAGAGTAGTGTACTGCATAAGACGGGACAGAAAAGGGTTTAGGGTTGGATTAGGCGAACCCGCTTCGCGGCTCCGCCTAATCCAACCCTAAACCCTTTTACTAATTCGAGGACGGAAAAGGGTTTAGGGTTGGATTAGGCGAAACCGCTTCGCGGCTCCGCCTAATCCAACCCTAAATCCTTTTCCTTATTCAAGTTCACTAAACCCGGAAGAAACTGAACCCTAAGAGGGTATTGGTGAACCCTGTCGTGGATGTGATTCAACCATGGGGCACTGAACCTTAAGAGTAGTGTACTGCATAAGACGGGACGGGAAAGGGTTTAGGGTTGGATTAGGTGTACCCGCTACGCGGCTCCGCCTAATCCAACCCTAAACCCTTTTCCTTATTCATGGTCACTAAACCCACAAGAAACTGAACCCTAAGAGGGTATTGGTGAACCATGTGGTGGATGTGATTCAACCATGGGGCACTGAACCTTAAGAGTAGTGTACTGCATAAGACGGGACAGAAAAGGGTTTAGGGTTGGATTAGGCGAACCCGCTTCGCGGCTCCGCCTAATCCAACCCTAAACCCTTTTACTAATTCAAGGACGGAAAAGGGTTTAGGGTTGGATTAGGCGAAACCGCTTCGCGGCTCCGCCTAATCCAACCCTAAATCCTTTTCCTTATTCAAGGTCACTAAACCCGGAAGAAACTGAACCCTAAGAGGGTATTGGTGAACCCTGTCGTGGATGTGATTCAACCATGGGGCACTGAACCTTAAGAGTAGTGTACTGCATAAGACGGGACGGAAAAGGGTTTAGGGTTGGATTAGGTGTAGCCGCTACGCGGCTCCGCCTAATCCAACCCTAAACCCTTTTCCTTATTCATGGTCACTAAACCCACAAGAAACTGAACCCTAAGAGGGTATTGGTGAACCATGTGGTGGATGTGATTCAACCATGGGGCACTGAACCTTAAGAGTAGTGTACTGCATAAGACGGGACAGAAAAGGGTTTAGGGTTGGATTAGGCGAACCCGCTTCGCGGCTCCGCCTAATCCAACCCTAAACCCTTTTACTAATTCAAGGACGGAAAAGGGTTTAGGGTTGGATTAGGCGAAACCGCTTCGCGGCTCCGCCTAATCAAACCCTAAATCCTTTTCCTTATTCAAGGTCACTAAACCCGGAAGAAACTGAACCCTAAGAGGGTATTGGTGAACCCTGTCGTGGATGTGATTCAACCATGGGGCACTGAACCTTAAGAGTAGTGTACTGCATAAGACGGGACGGAAAAGGGTTTAGGGTTGGATTAGGTGTACCCGCTACGCGGCTCCGCCTAATCCAACCCTAAACCCTTTTCCTTATTCAAGGTCACTAAACCCGGAAGAAACTGAACCCTAAGAGGGTATTGGTGAACCCTGTCGTGGATGTGATTCAACCATGGGGCACTGAACCATAAGAGTAGTGTACTGCATAAGACGGGACGGAAAAGGGTTTAGGGTTGGATTAGGCGTACCCGCTACGCGGCTCCGCCTAATCCAACCCTAAACCCTTTTCCTTATTCAAGGTCACTAAACCCGGAAGAAACTGAACCCTAAGAGGGTATTGGTGAACCCTGTCGTGGATGTGATTCAACCATGGGGCACTGAACCTTAAGAGTAGTGTACTGCATAAGACGGGACGGAAAAGGGTTTAGGGTTGGATTAGGTGTACCCGCTACGCGGCTCCGCCTAATCCAACCCTAAACCCTTTTCCTTATTCATGGTCACTAAACCCACAAGAAACTGAACCCTAAGAGGGTATTGGTGAACCATGTCGTGGATGTGATTCAAACATGGGTCACTGAACCTTAAGAGTAGGGTACTGCATAAGACGGGACGGAAAAGGGTTTAGGGTTTGATTAGGCGTACCCGCTACGCGGCTCCGCTTAATCCAACCCTAAACCCTTTTCCTTATTCATGGTCACTAAACCTACAAGAAACTGAACCCTAAGAGGGTATTGGTGAACCATGTCATGGATGTGATTCAGACATGGGTCACTGAACCTTAAGAGTAGGGTAGTGCATAAGACGGGATGGAAAAGGGTTTAGGGTTGGATTAGGCGTACCCGCTACGTGGCTCCGCCTAATCCAACCCTAAACCCTTTTCCTTATTCAAGGTCACTAAACCCGCAAGAAACTGAACCCTAAGAGGGCATTGGTGAACCCTGTCGTGGATGTGATTCAAACATGGGGCACTGAACCTTAAGAGTAGGGTACTGCATAAGACGGGACCGAAAAGGGTTTAGGGTTGGATTAGGCGAACCCGCTACGCGGATCCGCCTAATCCAACCCTAAACCCTTTTCCTTATTCAAGGTCACTAAACCCGCAACAAACTGAAGCCGAAGAGAGTATTGGTGAATCCTGTCGTGGATGTGATTACACTATCATAAACCCTAAACCCTAAACATGGGGCACTGAACCTTAAGAGTAGGGTACTGCATAAGACGGGACAGAAAAAGGTTTAGGGTTGGATTATGCGTACCCGCTACGTGGATCCGCTTAATCCAACCCTAAACCCTTTTCCGTATTCAAGGTCACTAAACCCGGAAGAAACTGAACCCTAAGAGGGTATTGGTGAACCCTGTCGTGGATGTGATTCAAACATGGGGCACTGAACCTTAAGAGTAGGGTACTGCATAAGACGGGACAGAAAAGGGTTTAGGGTTGGATTAGGAGAACCCGCTTCGCGGCTCCGCCTAATCCAACCCTAAACCCTTTTCCTAATTCAAGGACAGAAAAGAGTTTAGGGTTGGATTAGGCGAAACCGCTTCGCGGCTCCGCCTAATCCAACCCTAAACCCTTTTCCTTATTCAAGGTCACTAAACCCGAAAGAAACTGAACCCTAAGAGGGTATTGGTGAACCCTGTCGTGGATGTGATTCAACCATGGGGCACTGAACCTTAAGACTAGTGTACTGCATAAGACGGGACGGAAAAGGGTTTAGGGTTGGATTAGGCGTACCCGCTACGCGGCTCCGCCTAATCCAACCCTAAACCCTTTTCCTTATTCAAGGTCGCTAAACCCGGAAGAAACTGAACCCTAAGAGGGTATTGGTGAACCCTGTCGTGGATGTGATTCAACCATGGGGCACTGAACCTTAAGAGTAGTGTACTGCATAAGACGGGACGGAAAAGGGTTTAGGGTTGGATTAGGTGTACCCGCTATGCGGCTCCGCCTAATCCAACCCTAAACCCTTTTCCTTATTCATGGTCACTAAACCCACAAGAAACTGAACCCTAAGAGGGTATTGGTGAACCATGTGGTGGATGTGATTCAAACATGGGTCACTGAACCTTAAGAGTAGGGTACTGCATAAGACGGGACGGAAAAGGGTTTAGGGTTTGATTAGGCGTACCCGCTACGCGGCTCCGCCTAATCCAACCCTAAACCCTTTTCCTTATTCAAGGTCACCAAACCCACAAGAAATTGAACCCTAAGAGGGTATTGGTGAACCCTGTCGTGGATGTGATTCAAACATGGGGCACTGATCCTTAAGAGTAGGTTACTGCATAAGACGGGACGGAAAAGGGTTTATGGTTGGATTAGGCGAACCCGCAACGCGGCTCCGCCTAATCCAACCCTAAACCCTTTTCCTTATTCAAGGTCACTAAACCCGCAAGAAACTGAACCCTAAGAGGGCATTGGTGAACCCTGTCGTGGATGTGATTCAAACATGGGGCACTGAACCTTAAGAGTAGAGTACTGCATAAGACGGGACAGAAAAGGGTTTAGGGTTGGATTAGGCGAACCCGCTTCGCGGCTCCGCCTAATCCAACCCTAAACCCTTTTCCTTATTCAAGGTCACTAAACCCGGAAGAAACTGAACCCTAAGAGGGTATTGGTGAACCCTGTCGTGGATGTGATTCAACCATGGGGCACTGAACCTTAAGAGTAGTGTACTGCATAAGACGGGACGGAAAAGGGTTTAGGGTTGGATTAGGCGTACCCGCTACGCGGCTCCGCCTAATCCAACCCTAAACCCTTTTCCTTATTCAAGGTAACTAAACCCGGAAGAAACTGAACCCTAAGAGGGTATTGGTGAACCCTGTCGTGGATGTGATTCAACCATGGGGCACTGAACCTTAAGAGTAGTGTACTGCATAAGACGGGACGGAAAAGGGTTTAGGGTTGGATTAGGTGTACCCGCTATGCGGCTCCGCCTAATCCAACCCTAAACCCTTTTCCTTATTCATGGTCACTAAACCCACAAGAAACTGAACCCTAAGAGGGTATTGGTGAACCATGTGGTGGATGTGATTCAAACATGGGTCACTGAACCTTAAGAGTAGGGTACTGCATAAGACGGGACGGAAAAGGGTTTAGGGTTTGATTAGGCGTACCCGCTACGCGGCTCCGCCTAATCCAACCCTAAACCCTTTTCCTTATTCAAGGTCACCAAACCCACAAGAAATTGAACCCTAAGAGGGTATTGGTGAACCCTGTCGTGGATGTGATTCAAACATGGGGCACTGATCCTTAAGAGTAGGTTACTGCATAAGACGGGACGGAAAAGGGTTTATGGTTGGATTAGGCGAACCCGCAACGCGGCTCCGCCTAATCCAACCCTAAACCCTTTTCCTTATTCAAGGTCACTAAACCCGCAAGAAACTGAACCCTAAGAGGGCATTGGTGAACCCTGTCGTGGATGTGATTCAAACATGGGGCACTGAACCTTAAGAGTAGAGTACTGCATAAGACGGGACAGAAAAGGGTTTAGGGTTGGATTAGGCGAACCCGCTTCGCGGCTCCGCCTAATCCAACCCTAAACCCTTTTCCTTATTCAAGGTCACTAAACCCGGAAGAAACTGAACCCTAAGAGGGTATTGGTGAACCCTGTCGTGGATGTGATTCAACCATGGGGCACTGAACCTTAAGAGTAGTGTACTGCATAAGACGGGACGGAAAAGGGTTTAGGGTTGGATTAGGCGTACCCGCTACGCGGCTCCGCCTAATCCAACTCTAAACCCTTTTCCTTATTCAAGGTAACTAAACCCGGAAGAAACTGAACCCTAAGAGGGTATTGGTGAACCCTGTCGTGGATGTGATTCAACCATGGGGCACTGAACCTTAAGAGTAGTGTACTGCATAAGACGGGACGGAAAAGGGTTTAGGGTTGGATTAGGTGTACCCGCTACGCGGCTCCGCCTAATCCAACCCTAAACCCTTTTCCTTATTCATGGTCACTAAACCCACAAGAAACTGAACCCTAAGAGGGTATTGGTGAACCATGTCGTGGATGTGATTCAAACATGGGTCACTGAACCTTAAGAGTAGGGTACTGCATAAGACGGGACGGAAAAGGGTTTAGGGTTTGATTAGGCGTACCCGCTACGCGGCTCCGCTTAATCCATCCCTAAACCCTTTTCCTTATTCATGGTCACTAAACCCACAAGAAACTGAACCCTAAGAGGGTATTGGTGAACCATGTCATGGATGTGATTCAAACATGGGTCACTGAACCTTAAGAGTAGGGTACTGCATAAGACGGGACGGAAAAGGGTTTAGGGTTTGATTAGGCGTACCCGCTACGCGGCTCCGCCTAATCCAACCCTAAACCCTTTTCCTTATTCAAGGTCACCAAACCCACAAGAAATTGAACTCTAAGAGGGTATTGGTGAACCCTGTCGTGGATGTGATTCAAACATGGGGCACTGAACCTTAAGAGTAGGTTACTGCATAAGACGGGACGGAAAAGGGTTTAGGGTTGGATTAGGCGAACCCGCTTCGCGGCTCCGCCTAATCCAACCCTAAACCCTTTTCCTAATTCAAGGACAGAAATGAGTTTAGGGTTGGATTAGGCGAAACCGCTTCGCAGCTCCGCCTAATCCAACCCTAAACCCTTTTCCTTATTCAAGGTCACTAAACCCGGAAGAAACTGAACCCTAAGAGGGTATTGGTGAACCCTGTCGTGGATGTGATTCAACCATGGGGCACTGAACCTTAAGACTAGTGTACTGCATAAGACGGGACGGAAAAGGGTTTAGGGTTGGATTAGGCGTACCCGCTACGCGGCTCCGCCTAATCCAACCCTAAACCCTTTTCCTTATTCAAGGTCACTAAACCCGGAAGATACTGAACCCTAAGAGGGTATTGGTGAACCCTGTCGTGGATGTGATTCAACCATGGGGCACTGAACCTTAAGAGTAGTGTACTGCGTAAGACGGGACGGAAAAGGGTTTAGGGTTGGATTAGGTGTACCCGCTACGCGGCTCCGCCTAATCCAACCCTAAACCCTTTTCCTTATTCAAGGTCACCAAACCCACAAGAAATTGAACCCTAAGAGGGTATTGGTGAACCCTGTCGTGGATGTGATTCAAACATGGGGCACTGATCCTTAAGAGTAGGTTACTGCATAAGATGGGACGGAAAAGGGTTTATGGTTGGATTAGGCGAACCCGCAACGCGGCTCCGCCTAATCCAACCCTAAACCCTTTTCCTTTTTCAAGGTCACTAAACCCGCAAGAAACTGAACCCTAAGAGGGCATTGGTGAACCCTGTCGTGGATGTGATTCAAACATGGGGCACTGAACCTTAAGAGTAGAGTACTGCATAAGACGGGACAGAAAAGGGTTTAGGGTTGGATTAGGCGAACCCGCTTCGCGGCTCCGCCTAATCCAACCCTAAACCCTTTTCCTTATTCAAGGTCACTAAACCCGGAAGAAACTGAACCCTAAGAGGGTATTGGTGAACCCTGTCGTGGATGTGATTCAACCATGGGGCACTGAACCTTAAGAGTAGTGTACTGCATAAGACGGGACGGAAAAGGGTTTAGGGTTGGATTAGGTGTACCCGCTACGCGGCTCCGCCTAATCTAACCCTAAACCCTTTTCCTTATTCATGGTCACTAAACCCACAAGAAACTGAACCCTAAGAGGGTATTGGTGAACCATGTCGTGGATGTGATTCAAACATGGGTCACTGAACCTTAAGAGTAGGGTACTGCATAAGATGGGACGGAAAAGGGTTTAGGGTTTGATTAGGCGTACCCGCTACGCGGCTCCGCTTAATCCGTCCCTAAACCCTTTTCCTTATTCATGGTCACTAAACCCACAAGAAACTGAACCCTAAGAGGGTATTGGTGAACCATGTCATGGATGTGATTCAAACATGGGTCACTGAACCTTAAGAGTAGGGTACTGCATAAGACGGGACGGAAAAGGGTTTAGGGTTTGATTAGGCGTACCCGCTACGCGGCTTCGCCTAATCCAACCCTAAACCCTTTTCCTAATTCAAGGACAGAAATGAGTTTAGGGTTGGATTAGGCGAAACCGCTTCGCAGCTCCGTCTAATCCAACCCTAAACCCTTTTCCTTATTCAAGGTCACTAAACCCGGAAGAAACTGAACCCTAAGAGGGTATTGGTGAACCCTGTCGTGGATGTGATTCAACCATGGGGCACTGAACCTTAAGACTAGTGTACTGCATAAGACGGGACGGAAAAGGGTTTAGGGTTGGATTTGGCGTACCCGCTACGCGGCTCCGCCTAATCCAACCCTAAACCCTTTTCCTTATTCAAGGTCACTAAACCCGGAAGAAACTGAACCCTAAGAGGGTATTGGTGAACCCTGTCGTGGATGTGATTCAACCATGGGGCACTGAACCTTAAGAGTAGTGTACTGCGTAAGACGGGACGGAAAAGGGTTTAGGGTTGGATTAGGTGTACCCGCTACGCGGCTCCGCCTAATCCAACCCTAAACCCTTTTCCTTATTCATGGTCACTAAACCCACAAGAAACTGAACCCTAAGAGGGTATTGGTGAACCATGTGGTGGATGTGATTCAAACATGGGTTACTGAACCTTAAGAGTAGGGTACTGCATAAGACGGGACGGAAAATGGTTTAGGGTTTGATTAGGCGTACCCGCTACGCCGCTCCGCCTAATCCAACCCTAAACCCTTTTCCTTATTCAAGGTCACTAAACCCGCAAGAAACTGAACCCTAAGAGGTTATTGGTGAACCCTGTCGTGGATGTGATTCAAACATGGGGCACTGAACCTTAAGAGTAGGGTACTGCATAAGACGGGACGGAAAAGGGTTTAGGGTTTGATTAGGCGTACCCGCTACGCGGCTCCGCTTAATCCATCCCTAAACCCTTTTCCTTATTCATGGTCACTAAACCCACAAGAAACTGAACCCTAAGAGGGTATTGGTGAACCATGTCATGGATGTGATTCAAACATGGGTCACTGAACCTTAAGAGTAGGGTACTGCATAAGACGGGACGAAAAAGGGTTTAGGGTTTGATTAGGCGTACCCGCTACGCGGCTCCGCCTAATCCAACCCTAAACCCTTTTCCTTATTCAAGGTCACCAAACCCACAAGAAATTGAATTCTAAAAGGGTATTGGTGAACCCTGTCGTGGATGTGATTCAAACATGGGGCACTGAACCTTAAGAGTAGGTTACTGCATAAGACGGGACGGAAAAGGGTTTAGGGTTGGATTAGGCGAACCCGCTTCGCGGCTCCGCCTAATCCAACCCTAAACCCTTTTCCTAATTCAAGGACAGAAATGAGTTTAGGGTTGGATTAGGCGAAACCGCTTCGCAGCTCCGCCTAATCCAACCCTAAACCCTTTTCCTTATTCAAGGTCACTAAACCCGGAAGAAACTGAACCCTAAGAGGGTATTGGTGAACCCTGTCGTGGATGTGATTCAACCATGGGGCACTGAACCTTAAGACTAGTGTACTGCATAAGACGGGACGGAAAAGGGTTTAGGGTTGGATTAGGCGTACCCGCTACGCGGCTCCGCCTAATCCAACCCTAAACCCTTTTCCTTATTCAAGGTCACTAAACCCGGAAGAAACTGAACCCTAAGAGGGTATTGGTGAACCCTCTCGTGGATGTGATTCAACCATGGGGCACTGAACCTTAAGAGTAGTGTACTGCGTAAGACGGGACGGAAAAGGGTTTAGGGTTGGATTAGGTGTACCCGCTACGCGGCTCCGCCTAATCCAACCCTAAACCCTTTTCCTTATTCATGGTCACTAAACCCACAAGAAACTGAACCCTAAGAGGGTATTGGTGAACCATGTGGTGGATGTGATTCAAACATGGGTCACTGAACCTTAAGAGTAGGGTACTGCATAAGACGGGACGGAAAAGGGTTTAGGGTTTGATTAGGCGTACCCGCTACGCGGCTCCGCTTAATCCAACCCTAAACCCTTTTCCTTATTCATGGTCACTAAACCCACAAGAAACTGAACCCTAAGAGGGTATTGGTGAACCATGTCATGGATGTGATTCAAACATGGGCACTGAACCTTAAGAGTAGGGTACTGCATAAGACGGGACGGAAAATGGTTTAGGGTTGGATTAGGCGTACCCGCTACGCGGCTCCGCCTAATCCAACCCTAAACCCTTTTCCTTATTCAAGGTCACTAAACCCGGAAGAAACTGAACCCTAAGAGGGTATTGGTGAACCCTCTCGTGGATGTGATTCAACCATGGGGCACTGAACCTTAAGAGTAGTGTACTGCGTAAGACGGGACGGAAAAGGGTTTAGGGTTGGATTAGGTGTACCCGCTACGCGGCTCCGCCTAATCCAACCCTAAACCCTTTTCCTTATTCATGGTCACTAAACCCACAAGAAACTGAACCCTAAGAGGGTATTGGTGAACCATGTGGTGGATGTGATTCAAACATGGGTCACTGAACCTTAAGAGTAGGGTACTGCATAAGACGGGACGGAAAAGGGTTTAGGGTTTGATTAGGCGTACCCGCTACGCGGCTCCGCTTAATCCAACCCTAAACCCTTTTCCTTATTCATGGTCACTAAACCCACAAGAAACTGAACCCTAAGAGGGTATTGGTGAACCATGTCATGGATGTGATTCAAACATGGGCACTGAACCTTAAGAGTAGGGTACTGCATAAGACGGGACGGAAAATGGTTTAGGGTTTGATTAGGCGTACCCGCTACGCGGCTCCGCCTAATCCAACCCTAAACCCTTTTCCTTATTCAAGGTCACCAAACCCACAAGAAATTGAACCCTAAGAGGGTATTGGTGAACCCTGTCGTGGATGTGATTCAAACATCGGGCACTGAACCTTAAGAGTAAGTTACTGCATAAGACGGGACGGAAAAGGGTTTAGGGTTGGATTAGGCGAACCCGCTACGCGGCTCCGCCTAATCCAACCCTAAACCCTTTTCCTTATTCAAGGTCACCAAACCCTCAAGAAACTGAACCCTAAGAGGGCATTGGTGAACCCTGTCGTGGATGTGATTCAAACATGGGGCACTGAACCTTAAGAGTAGGTTACTGCATAAGACGGGACGGAAAAGGGTTTAGGGTTGGATTAGGCGAACCCGCTTCGAGGCTCCGCCTAATCCAACCCTAAACCCTTTTCCTAATTCAAGGACAGAAATGAGTTTAGGGTTGGATTAGGCGAAACCGCTTCGCAGCTCCGTCTAATCCAACCCTAAACCCTTTTCCTTATTCAAGGTCACTAAACCCGGAAGAAACTGAACCCTAAGAGGGTATTGGTGAACCCTGTCGTGGATGTGATTCAACCATGGGGCACTGAACCTTAAGACTAGTGTACTGCATAAGACGGGACGGAAAAGGGTTTAGGGTTGGATTAGGCGTACCCGCTACGCGGCTCCGCCTAATCCAACCCTAAACCCTTTTCCTTATTCAAGGTCACTAAACCCGGAAGAAACTGAACCCTAAGAGGGTATTGGTGAACCCTGTCGTGGATGTGATTCAACCATGGGGCACTGAACCTTAAGAGTAGTGTACTGCGTAAGACGGGACGGAAAAGGGTTTAGGGTTGGATTAGGTGTACCCGCTACGCGGCTCCGCCTAATCCAACCCTAAACCCTTTTCCTTATTCATGGTCACTAAACCCACAAGAAACTGAACCCTAAGAGGGTATTGGTGAACCATGTGGTGGATGTGATTCAAACATGGGTCACTGAACCTTAAGAGTAGGGTACTGCATAAGACGGGACGGAAAAGGGTTTAGGGTTTGATTAGGCGTACCCGCTACGCGGCTCCGCTTAATCCAACCCTAAACCCTTTTCCTTATTCATGGTCACTAAACCCACAAGAAACTGAACCCTAAGAGGGTATTGGTGAACCATGTCATGGATGTGATTCAAACATGGGTCACTGAACCTTAAGAGTAGGGTACTGCATAAGACGGGACGGAAAATGGTTTAGGGTTTGATTAGGCGTACCCGCTACGCGGCTCCGCCTAATCCAACCCTAAACCCTTTTCCTTATTCAAGGTCACTAAACCCGGAAGAAACTGAACCCTAAGAGGGTATTGGTGAACCCTGTCGTGGATGTGATTCAACCATGGGGCACTGAACCTTAAGACTAGTGTACTGCATAAGACGGGACGGAAAAGGGTTTAGGGTTGGATTAGGCGTACCCGCTACGCGGCTCCGCCTAATCCAACCCTAAACCCTTTTCCTTATTCAAGGTCACTAAACCCGGAAGAAACTGAACCCTAAGAGGGTATTGGTGAACCCTCTCGTGGATGTGATTCAACCATGGGGCACTGAACCTTAAGAGTAGTGTACTGCGTAAGACGGGACGGAAAAGGGTTTAGGGTTGGATTAGGTGTACCCGCTACGCGGCTCCGCCTAATCCAACCCTAAACCCTTTTCCTTATTCATGGTCACTAAACCCACAAGAAACTGAACCCTAAGAGGGTATTGGTGAACCATGTGGTGGATGTGATTCAAACATGGGTCACTGAACCTTAAGAGTAGGGTACTGCATAAGACGGGACGGAAAAGGGTTTAGGGTTTGATTAGGCGTACCCGCTACGCGGCTCCGCTTAATCCAACCCTAAACCCTTTTCCTTATTCATGGTCACTAAACCCACAAGAAACTGAACCCTAAGAGGGTATTGGTGAACCATGTCATGGATGTGATTCAAACATGGGCACTGAACCTTAAGAGTAGGGTACTGCATAAGACGGGACGGAAAATGGTTTAGGGTTGGATTAGGCGTACCCGCTACGCGGCTCCGCCTAATCCAACCCTAAACCCTTTTCCTTATTCAAGGTCACTAAACCCGGAAGAAACTGAACCCTAAGAGGGTATTGGTGAACCCTCTCGTGGATGTGATTCAACCATGGGGCACTGAACCTTAAGAGTAGTGTACTGCGTAAGACGGGACGGAAAAGGGTTTAGGGTTGGATTAGGTGTACCCGCTACGCGGCTCCGCCTAATCCAACCCTAAACCCTTTTCCTTATTCATGGTCACTAAACCCACAAGAAACTGAACCCTAAGAGGGTATTGGTGAACCATGTGGTGGATGTGATTCAAACATGGGTCACTGAACCTTAAGAGTAGGGTACTGCATAAGACGGGACGGAAAAGGGTTTAGGGTTTGATTAGGCGTACCCGCTACGCGGCTCCGCTTAATCCAACCCTAAACCCTTTTCCTTATTCATGGTCACTAAACCCACAAGAAACTGAACCCTAAGAGGGTATTGGTGAACCATGTCATGGATGTGATTCAAACATGGGCACTGAACCTTAAGAGTAGGGTACTGCATAAGACGGGACGGAAAATGGTTTAGGGTTTGATTAGGCGTACCCGCTACGCGGCTCCGCCTAATCCAACCCTAAACCCTTTTCCTTATTCAAGGTCACCAAACCCACAAGAAATTGAACCCTAAGAGGGTATTGGTGAACCCTGTCGTGGATGTGATTCAAACATCGGGCACTGAACCTTAAGAGTAAGTTACTGCATAAGACGGGACGGAAAAGGGTTTAGGGTTGGATTAGGCGAACCCGCTACGCGGCTCCGCCTAATCCAACCCTAAACCCTTTTCCTTATTCAAGGTCACCAAACCCTCAAGAAACTGAACCCTAAGAGGGCATTGGTGAACCCTGTCGTGGATGTGATTCAAACATGGGGCACTGAACCTTAAGAGTAGGTTACTGCATAAGACGGGACGGAAAAGGGTTTAGGGTTGGATTAGGCGAACCCGCTTCGAGGCTCCGCCTAATCCAACCCTAAACCCTTTTCCTAATTCAAGGACAGAAATGAGTTTAGGGTTGGATTAGGCGAAACCGCTTCGCAGCTCCGTCTAATCCAACCCTAAACCCTTTTCCTTATTCAAGGTCACTAAACCCGGAAGAAACTGAACCCTAAGAGGGTATTGGTGAACCCTGTCGTGGATGTGATTCAACCATGGGGCACTGAACCTTAAGACTAGTGTACTGCATAAGACGGGACGGAAAAGGGTTTAGGGTTGGATTAGGCGTACCCGCTACGCGGCTCCGCCTAATCCAACCCTAAACCCTTTTCCTTATTCAAGGTCACTAAACCCGGAAGAAACTGAACCCTAAGAGGGTATTGGTGAACCCTGTCGTGGATGTGATTCAACCATGGGGCACTGAACCTTAAGAGTAGTGTACTGCGTAAGACGGGACGGAAAAGGGTTTAGGGTTGGATTAGGTGTACCCGCTACGCGGCTCCGCCTAATCCAACCCTAAACCCTTTTCCTTATTCATGGTCACTAAACCCACAAGAAACTGAACCCTAAGAGGGTATTGGTGAACCATGTGGTGGATGTGATTCAAACATGGGTCACTGAACCTTAAGAGTAGGGTACTGCATAAGACGGGACGGAAAAGGGTTTAGGGTTTGATTAGGCGTACCCGCTACGCGGCTCCGCTTAATCCAACCCTAAACCCTTTTCCTTATTCATGGTCACTAAACCCACAAGAAACTGAACCCTAAGAGGGTATTGGTGAACCATGTCATGGATGTGATTCAAACATGGGTCACTGAACCTTAAGAGTAGGGTACTGCATAAGACGGGACGGAAAATGGTTTAGGGTTTGATTAGGCGTACCCGCTACGCGGCTCCGCCTAATCCAACCCTAAACCCTTTTCCTTATTCAAGGTCACTAAACCCGGAAGAAACTGAACCCTAAGAGGGTATTGGTGAACCCTGTCGTGGATGTGATTCAACCATGGGGCACTGAACCTTAAGAGTAGTGTACTGCGTAAGACGGGACGGAAAAGGGTTTAGGGTTGGATTAGGTGTACCCGCTACGCGGCTCCGCCTAATCCAACCCTAAACCCTTTTCCTTATTCATGGTCACTAAACCCACAAGAAACTGAACCCTAAGAGGGTATTGGTGAACCATGTGGTGGATGTGATTCAAACATGGGTCACTGAACCTTAAGAGTAGGGTACTGCATAAGACGGGACGGAAAAGGGTTTAGGGTTTGATTAGGCGTACCCGCTACGCGGCTCCGCTTAATCCAACCCTAAACCCTTTTCCTTATTCATGGTCACTAAACCCACAAGAAACTGAACCCTAAGAGGGTATTGGTGAACCATGTCATGGATGTGATTCAAACATGGGTCACTGAACCTTAAGAGTAGGGTACTGCATAAGACGGGACGGAAAATGGTTTAGGGTTTGATTAGGCGTACCCGCTACGCGGCTCCGCCTAATCCAACCCTAAACCCTTTTCCTTATTCAAGGTCACCAAACCCACAAGAAATTGAACCCTAAGAGGGTATTGGTGAACCCTGTCGTGGATGTGATTCAACCATGGGGCACTGAACCTTAAGAGTAGTGTACTGCGTAAGACGGGACGGAAAAGGGTTTAGGGTTGGATTAGGTGTACCCGCTACGCGGCTCCGCCTAATCCAACCCTAAACCCTTTTCCTTATTCATGGTCACTAAACCCACAAGAAACTGAACCCTAAGAGGGTATTGGTGAACCATGTGGTGGATGTGATTCAAACATGGGTCACTGAACCTTAAGAGTAGGGTACTGCATAAGACGGGACGGAAAAGGGTTTAGGGTTTGATTAGGCGTACCCGCTACGCGGCTCCGCTTAATCCAACCCTAAACCCTTTTCCTTATTCATGGTTACTAAACCCACAAGAAACTGAACCCTAAGAGGGTATTGGTGAACCATGTCATGGATGTGATTCAAACATGGGCACTGAACCTTAAGAGTAGGGTACTGCATAAGACGGGACGGAAAATGGTTTAGGGTTTGATTAGGCGTACCCGCTACGCGGCTCCGCCTAATCCAACCCTAAACCCTTTTCCTTATTCAAGGTCACCAAACCCACAAGAAATTGAACCCTAAGAGGGTATTGGTGAACCCTGTCGTGGATGTGATTCAAACATCGGGCACTGAACCTTAAGAGTAAGTTACTGCATAAGACGGGACGGAAAAGGGTTTAGGGTTGGATTAGGCGAACCCGCTACGCGGCTCCGCCTAATCCAACCCTAAACCCTTTTCCTTATTCAAGGTCACCAAACCCTCAAGAAACTGAACCCTAAGAGGGCATTGGTGAACCCTGTCGTGGATGTGATTCAAACATGGGGCACTGAACCTTAAGAGTAGGTTACTGCATAAGACGGGACGGAAAAGGGTTTAGGGTTGGATTAGGCGAACCCGCTTCGAGGCTCCGCCTAATCCAACCCTAAACCCTTTTCCTAATTCAAGGACAGAAATGAGTTTAGGGTTGGATTAGGCGAAACCGCTTCGCAGCTCCGTCTAATCCAACCCTAAACCCTTTTCCTTATTCAAGGTCACTACACCCGGAAGAAACTGAACCCTAAGAGGGTATTGGTGAACCCTGTCGTGGATGTGATTCAACCATGGGGCACTGAACCTTAAGACTAGTGTACTGCATAAGACGGGACGGAAAAGGGTTTAGGGTTGGATTAGGCGTACCCGCTACGCGGCTCCGCCTAATCCAACCCTAAACCCTTTTCCTTTTTCAAGGTCACTAAACCCGGAAGAAACTGAACCCTAAGAGGGTATTGGTGAACCCTGTCGTGGATGTGATTCAACCATGGGGCACTGAACCTTAAGAGTAGTGTACTGCGTAAGACGGGACGGAAAAGGGTTTAGGGTTGGATTAGGTGTACCCGCTACGCGGCTCCGCCTAATCCAACCCTAAACCCTTTTCCTTATTCATGGTCACTAAACCCACAAGAAACTGAACCCTAAGAGGGTATTGGTGAACCATGTGGTGGATGTGATTCAAACATGGGTCACTGAACCTTAAGAGTAGGGTACTGCATAAGACGGGACGGAAAAGGGTTTAGGGTTTGATTAGGCGTACCCGCTACGCGGCTCCGCCTAATCCAACCCTAAACCCTTTTCCTTATTCAAGGTCACCAAACCCACAAGAAATTGAACCCTAAGAGGGTATTGGTGAACCCTGTCGTGGATGTGATTCAAACATCGGGCACTGAACCTTAAGAGTAGGTTACTGCATAAGACGGGACGGAAAAGGGTTTAGGGTTGGATTAGGCGAACCCGCTACGCGGCTCCGCCTAATCCAACCCTAAACCCTTTTCCTTATTCAAGGTCACTAAACCCGCAAGAAACTGAACCCTATGAGGGCATTGGTGAACCCTGTCGTGGATTTGATTCAAACATGGGGCACTGAACCTTAAGAGTAGAGTACTGCATAAGACGGGACAGAAAAGGGTTTAGGTTTGGATTAGGCGAACCCGCTTCGCGGCTCCGCCTAATCCAACCCTAAACCCTTTTCCTAATTCATGGACGGAAAAGGGTTTAGGGTTGGATTAGGCGAAACCGCTTCGCGGCTCCGCCTAATCCAACCCTAAACCCTTTTCCTTATTCAAGGTCACTAAACCCGGAAGAAACTGAACCCTAAGAGGGTATTGGTGAACCCTGTCGTGGATGTGATTCAACCATGGGGCACTGAACCTTAAGAGTAGTGTACTGCATAAGACGGGACGGAAAAGGGTTTAGGGTTGGATTAGGCGTACCCGCTTCGCGGCTCCGCCTAATCCAACCCTAAACCCTTTTCCTTATTCAAGGTCACTAAACCCGGAAGAAACTGAACCCTAAGAGGGTATTGGTGAACCCTGTCGTGGATGTGATTCAACCATGGGGCACTGAACCTTAAGAGTAGTGTACTGCATAAGACGGGACGGAAAAGGGTTTAGGGTTGGATTAGGCGTACCCGCTACGCGGCTCCGCCTAATCCAACCCTAAACCCTTTTCCTTATTCATGGTTACTAAACCCACAAGAAACTGAACCATAAGAGGGTATTGGTGAACCATGTCGTGGATGTGATTCAAACATGGGTGACTGAACCTTATGAGTAGGGTACTGCATAAGCCGGGACGGAAAAGGGTTTAGGGTTTGATTAGGCATACTCGCTACGCGGTTCCGCTTAATCCAACCCTAAACCCTTTTCCTTATTCATGGTCACTAAACCCACAAGAAACTGAACCCTAAGAGGGTATTGGTGAACCATGTCATGGATGTGATTCAAACATGGGTCACTGAACCTTAAGAGTAGGGTACTGCATAAGACGGGACGGAAAAGGGTTTAGGGTTTGATTAGGCGTACCCGCTACGCGGCTCCGCCTAATCCAACCCTAAACCCTTTTCCTTATTCAAGGTCACCAAACCCACAAGAAATTGAACTCTAAGAGGGTATTGGTGAACCCTGTCGTGGATGTGATTCAAACATGGGGCACTGAACCTTAAGAGTAGGTTACTGCATAAGACGGGACGGAAAAGGGTTTAGGGTTGGATTAGGCGAACCCGCTTCGCGGCTCCGCCTAATCCAACCCTAAACCCTTTTCCTAATTCAAGGACAGAAATGAGTTTAGGGTTGGATTAGGCGAAACCGCTTCGCAGCTCCGCCTAATCCAACCCTAAACCCTTTTCCTTATTCAAGGTCACTAAACCCGGAAGAAACTGAACTCTAAGAGGGTATTGGTGAACCCTGTCGTGGATGTGATTCAACCATGGGGCACTGAACCTTAAGACTAGTGTACTGCATAAGACGGGACGGAAAAGGGTTTAGGGTTGGATTAGGCGTACCCGCTACGCGGCTCCGCCTAATCCAACCCTAAACCCTTTTCCTTATTCAAGGTCACTAAACCCGGAAGAAACTGAACCCTAAGAGGGTATTGGTGAACCCTGTCGTGGATGTGATTCAACCATGGGGCACTGAACCTTAAGAGTAGTGTACTGCGTAAGACGGGACGGAAAAGGGTTTAGGGTTGGATTAGGTGTACCCGCTACGCGGCTCCGCCTAATCCAACCCTAAACCCTTTTCCTTATTCATGGTCACTAAACCCACAAGAAACTGAACCCTAAGAGGGTATTGGTGAACCATGTGGTGGATGTGATTCAAACATGGGTCACTGAACCTTAAGAGTAGGGTACTGCATAAGACGGGACGGAAAAGGGTTTAGGGTTTGATTAGGCGTACCCGCTACGCGGCTCCGCTTAATCCAACCCTAAACCCTTTTCCTTATTCATGGTCACTAAACCCACAAGAAACTGAACCCTAAGAGGGTATTGGTGAACCATGTCATGGATGTGATTCAAACATGGGTCACTGAACCTTAAGAGTAGGGTACTGCATAAGACGGGACGGAAAATGGTTTAGGGTTTGATTAGGCGTACCCGCTACGCGGCTCCGCCTAATCCAACCCTAAACCCTTTTCCTTATTCAAGGTCACCAAACCCACAAGAAATTGAACCCTAAGAGGGTATTGGTGAACCCTGTCGTGGATGTGATTCAAACATCGGGCACTGAACCTTAAGAGTAGGTTACTGCATAAGACGGGACGGAAAAGGGTTTAGGGTTGGATTAGGCGAACCCGCTACGCGGCTCCGCCTAATCCAACCCTAAACCCTTTTCCTTATTCAAGGTCACTAAACCCGCAAGAAACTGAACCCTAAGAGGGCATTGGTGAACCCTGTCGTGGATGTGATTCAAACATGGGGCACTGAACCTTAAGAGTAGAGTACTGCATAAGATGGGACAGAAAAGGGTTTAGGGTTGGATTAGGCGAACCCGCTTCGCGGCTCCGCCTAATCCAACCCTAAACCCTTTTCCTAATTCAAGGACGGATAAGGGTTTAGGGTTGGATTAGGCGAAACCGCTTCGCGGCTCCGCCTAATCCAACCCTAAACCCTTTTCCTTATTCAAGGTCACTAAACCCGGAAGAAACTGAACCCTAAGAGGGTATTGGTGAACCCTGTCGTGGATGTGATTCAACCATGGGGCACTGAACCTTAAGAGTAGTGTACTGCATAAGACGGGACGGAAAAGGGTTTAGGGTTGGATTAGGCGTACCCGCTTCGCGGCTCCGCCTAATCCAACCCTAAACCCTTTTCCTTATTCAAGGTCACTAAACCCGGAAGAAACTGAACCCTAAGAGGGTATTGGTGAACCCTGTCGTGGATGTGATTCAACCATGGGGTACTGAACCTTAAGAGTAGTGTACTGCATAAGACGGGACGGAAAAGGGTTTAAGGTTGGATTAGGCGTACCCGCTACGCGGCTCCGCCTAATCCAACCCTAAACCCTTTTCCTTATTCAAGGTCACTAAACCCGGAAGAAACTGAACCCTAAGAGGGTATTGGTGAACCCTGTCGTGGATGTGATTCAACCATGGGGCACTGAACCTTAAGAGTAGTGTACTGCGTAAGACGGGACGGAAAAGGGTTTAGGGTTGGATTAGGTGTACCCGCTACGCGGCTCCGCCTAATCCAACCCTAAACCCTTTTCCTTATTCATGGTCACTAAACCCACAAGAAACTGAACCCTAAGAGGGTATTGGTGAACCATGTGGTGGATGTGATTCAAACATGGGTCACTGAACCTTAAGAGTAGGGTACTGCATAAGACGGGACGGAAAAGGGTTTAGGGTTGGATTAGGTGTACCCGCTACGCGGCTCCGCCTAATCCAACCCTAAACCCTTTTCCTTATTCATGGTCACTAAACCCACAAGAAACTGAACCCTAAGAGGGTATTGGTGAACCATGTGGTGGATGTGATTCAAACATGGGTCACTGAACCTTAAGAGTAGGGTACTGCATAAGACGGGACGGAAAAGGGTTTAGGGTTTGATTAGGCGTACCCGCTACGCGGCTCCGCCTAATCCAACCCTAAACCCTTTTCCTTATTCAAGGTCACTAAACCCGGAAGAAACTGAACCCTAAGAGGGTATTGGTGAACCCTGTCGTGGATGTGATTCAAACATGGGGCACTGAACCTTAAGAGTAGAGTACTGCATAAGATGGGACAGAAAAGGGTTTAGGGTTGGATTAGGCGAACCCGCTTCGCGGCTCCGCCTAATCCAACCCTAAACCCTTTTCCTAATTCAAGGACGGAAAAGGGTTTAGGGTTGGATTAGGCGAAACCGCTTCGCGGCTCCGCCTAATCCAACCCTAAACCCTTTTCCTTATTCAAGGTCACTAAACCCGGAAGAAACTGAACCCTAAGAGGGTATTGGTGAACCCTGTCGTGGATGTGATTCAACCATGGGGCACTGAACCTTAAGAGTAGTGTACTGCATAAGACGGGACGGAAAAGGGTTTAGGGTTGGATTAGGCGTACCCGCTTCGCGGCTCCGCCTAATCCAACCCTAAACCCTTTTCCTTATTCAAGGTCACTAAACCCGGAAGAAACTGAACCCTAAGAGGGTATTGGTGAACCCTGTCGTGGATGTGATTCAACCATGGGGCACTGAACCTTAAGAGTAGTGTACTGCGTAAGACGGGACGGAAAAGGGTTTAGGGTTGGATTAGGTGTACCCGCTACGCGGCTCCGCCTAATCCAACCCTAAACCCTTTTCCTTATTCATGGTCACTAAACCCACAAGAAACTGAACCCTAAGAGGGTATTGGTGAACCATGTGGTGGATGTGATTCAAACATGGGTCACTGAACCTTAAGAGTAGGGTACTGCATAAGACGGGACGGAAAAGGGTTTAGGGTTGGATTAGGTGTACCCGCTACGCGGCTCCGCCTAATCCAACCCTAAACCCTTTTCCTTATTCATGGTCACTAAACCCACAAGAAACTGAACCCTAAGAGGGTATTGGTGAACCATGTGGTGGATGTGATTCAAACATGGGTCACTGAACCTTAAGAGTAGGGTACTGCATAAGACGGGACGGAAAAGGGTTTAGGGTTTGATTAGGCGTACCCGCTACGCGGCTCCGCCTAATCCAACCCTAAACCCTTTTCCTTATTCAAGGTCACTAAACCCGGAAGAAACTGAACCCTAAGAGGGTATTGGTGAACCCTGTCGTGGATGTGATTCAAACATGGGGCACTGAACCTTAAGAGTAGATTACTGCATAAGATGGGACAGAAAAGGGTTTAGGGTTGGATTAGGCGAACCCGCTTCGCGGCTCCGCCTAATCCAACCCTAAACCCTTTTCCTAATTCAAGGACGGAAAAGGGTTTAGGGTTGGATTAGGCGAAACCGCTTCGCGGCTCCGCCTAATCCAACCCTAAACCCTTTTCCTTATTCAAGGTCACTAAACCCGGAAGAAACTGAACCCTAAGAGGGTATTGGTGAACCCTGTCGTGGATGTGATTCAACCATGGGGCACTGAACCTTAAGAGTAGTGTACTGCATAAGACGGGACGGAAAAGGGTTTAGGGTTGGATTAGGCGTACCCGCTTTGCGGCTCCGCCTAATCCAACCCTAAACCCTTTTCCTTATTCAAGGTCACTAAACCCGGAAGAAACTGAACCCTAAGAGGGTATTGGTGAACCCTGTCGTGGATGTGATTCAACCATGGGGCACTGAACCTTAAGAGTAGTGTACTGCATAAGACGGGACGGAAAAGGGTTTAGGGTTGGATTAGGCGTACCCGCTACGCGGCTCCGCCTAATCCAACCCTAAACCCTTTTCCTTATTCATGGTTACTAAACCCACAAGAAACTGAACCCTAAGAGGGTATTGGTGAACCATGTCGTGGATGTGATTCAAACATGGGTGACTGAACCTTATGAGTAGGGTACTGCATAAGCCGGGACGGAAAAGGGTTTAGGGTTTGATTAGGCATACTCGCTACGCGGTTCCGCTTAATCCAACCCTAAACCCTTTTCCTTATTCATGGTCACTAAACCCACAAGAAACTGAACCCTAAGAGGGTATTGGTGAACCATGTCATGGATGTGATTCAAACATGGGTCACTGAACCTTAAGAGTAGGGTACTGCATAAGACGGGACGGAAAAGGGTTTAGGGTTTGATTAGGCGTACCCGCTACGCGGCTCCGCCTAATCCAACCCTAAACCCTTTTCCTTATTCAAGGTCACCAAACCCACAAGAAATTGAACTCTAAGAGGGTATTGGTGAACCCTGTCGTGGATGTGATTCAAACATGGGGCACTGAACCTTAAGAGTAGGTTACTGCATAAGACGGGACGGAAAAGGGTTTAGGGTTGGATTAGGCGAACCCGCTTCGCGGCTCCGCCTAATCCAACCCTAAACCCTTTTCCTAATTCAAGGACAGAAATGAGTTTAGGGTTGGATTAGGCGAAACCGCTTCGCAGCTCCGCCTAATCCAACCCTAAACCCTTTTCCTTATTCAAGGTCACTAAACCCGGAAGAAACTGAACCCTAAGAGGGTATTGGTGAACCCTGTCGTGGATGTGATTCAACCATGGGGCACTGAACCTTAAGACTAGTGTACTGCATAAGACGGGACGGAAAAGGGTTTAGGGTTGGATTAGGCGTACCCGCTACGCGGCTCCGCCTAATCCAACCCTAAACCCTTTTCCTTATTCAAGGTCACTAAACCCGGAAGAAACTGAACCCTAAGAGGGTATTGGTGAACCCTGTCGTGGATGTGATTCAACCATGGGGCACTGAACCTTAAGAGTAGTGTACTGCGTAAGACGGGACGGAAAAGGGTTTAGGGTTGGATTAGGTGTACCCGCTACGCGGCTCCGCCTAATCCAACCCTAAACCCTTTTCCTTATTCAAGGTCACTAAACCCGCAAGAAACTGAACCCTAAGAGGGTATTGGTGAACCATGTCATGGATGTGATTCAAACATGGGTCACTGAACCTTAAGAGTAGGGTACTGCATAAGACGGGACGGAAAATGGTTTAGGGTTTGATTAGGCGTACCCGCTACGCGGCTCCGCCTAATCCAACCCTAAACCCTTTTCCTTATTCAAGGTCACCAAACCCACAAGAAATTGAACCCTAAGAGGGTATTGGTGAACCCTGTCGTGGATGTGATTCAAACATCGGGCACTGAACCTTAAGAGTAGGTTACTGCATAAGACGGGACGGAAAAGGGTTTAGGGTTGGATTAGGCGAACCCGCTACGCGGCTCCGCCTAATCCAACCCTAAACCCTTTTCCTTATTCAAGGTCACTAAACCCGCAAGAAACTGAACCCTAAGAGGGTATTGGTGAACCCTGTCGTGGATGTGATTCAAACATCGGGCACTGAACCTTAAGAGTAGGTTACTGCATAAGACGGGACGGAAAAGGGTTTAGGGTTGGATTAGGCGTACCCGCTACGCGGCTCCGCCTAATCCAACCCTAAACCCTTTTCCTTATTCAAGGTCACTAAACCCGGAAGAAACTGAACCCTAAGAGGGTATTGGTGAACCCTGTCGTGGATGTGATTCAACCATGGGGCACTGAACCTTAAGAGTAGTTTACTGCGTAAGACGGGACGGAAAAGGGTTTAGGGTTGGATTAGGTGTACCCGCTACGCGGCTCCGCCTAATCCAACCCTAAACCCTTTTCCTTATTCATGGTCACTAAACCCACAAGAAACTGAACCCTAAGAGGGTATTGGTGAACCATGTGGTGGATGTGATTCAAACATGGGTCACTGAACCTTAAGAGTAGGGTACTGCATAAGACGGGACGGAAAAGGGTTTAGGGTTGGATTAGGTGTACCCGCTACGCGGCTCCGCCTAATCCAACCCTAAACCCTTTTCCTTATTCATGGTCACTAAACCCACAAGAAACTGAACCCTAAGAGGGTATTGGTGAACCATGTGGTGGATGTGATTCAAACATGGGTCACTGAACCTTAAGAGTAGGGTACTGCATAAGACGGGACGGAAAAGGGTTTAGGGTTTGATTAGGCGTACCCGCTACGCGGCTCCGCCTAATCCAACCCTAAACCCTTTTCCTTATTCAAGGTCACTAAACCCGCAAGAAACTGAACCCTAAGAGGGCATTGGTGAACCCTGTCGTGGATGTGATTCAAACATGGGGCACTGAACCTTAAGAGTAGAGTACTGCATAAGATGGGACAGAAAAGGGTTTAGGGTTGGATTAGGCGAACCCGCTTCGCGGCTCCGCCTAATCCAACCCTAAACCCTTTTCCTAATTCAAGGACGGATAAGGGTTTAGGGTTGGATTAGGCGAAACCGCTTCGCGGCTCCGCCTAATCCAACCCTAAACCCTTTTCCTTATTCAAGGTCACTAAACCCGGAAGAAACTGAACCCTAAGAGGGTATTGGTGAACCCTGTCGTGGATGTGATTCAACCATGGGGCACTGAACCTTAAGAGTAGTGTACTGCATAAGACGGGACGGAAAAGGGTTTAGGGTTGGATTAGGCGTACCCGCTTCGCGGCTCCGCCTAATCCAACCCTAAACCCTTTTCCTTATTCAAGGTCACTAAACCCGGAAGAAACTGAACCCTAAGAGGGTATTGGTGAACCCTGTCGTGGATGTGATTCAACCATGGGGTACTGAACCTTAAGAGTAGTGTACTGCATAAGACGGGACGGAAAAGGGTTTAGGGTTGGATTAGGCGTACCCGCTACGCGGCTCCGCCTAATCCAACCCTAAACCCTTTTCCTTATTCATGGTTACTAAACCCACAAGAAACTGAACCCTAAGAGGGTATTGGTGAACCATGTCGTGGATGTGATTCAAACATGGGTGACTGAACCTTATGAGTAGGGTACTGCATAAGCCGGGACGGAAAAGGGTTTAGGGTTTGATTAGGCATACTCGCTACGCGGTTCCGCTTAATCCAACCCTAAACCCTTTTCCTTATTCATGGTCACTAAACCCACAAGAAACTGAACCCTAAGAGGGTATTGGTGAACCATGTCATGGATGTGATTCAAACATGGGTCACTGAACCTTAAGAGTAGGGTACTGCATAAGACGGGACGGAAAAGGGTTTAGGGTTTGATTAGGCGTACCCGCTACGCGGCTCCGCCTAATCCAACCCTAAACCCTTTTCCTTATTCAAGGTCACCAAACCCACAAGAAATTGAACTCTAAGAGGGTATTGGTGAACCCTGTCGTGGATGTGATTCAAACATGGGGCACTGAACCTTAAGAGTAGGTTACGGCATAAGACGGGACGGAAAAGGGTTTAGGGTTGGATTAGGCGAACCCGCTTCGCGGCTCCGCCTAATCCAACCCTAAACCCTTTTCCTAATTCAAGGACAGAAATGAGTTTAGGGTTGGATTAGGCGAAACCGCTTCGCAGCTCCGCCTAATCCAACCCTAAACCCTTTTCCTTATTCAAGGTCACTAAACCCGGAAGAAACTGAACCCTAAGAGGGTATTGGTGAACCCTGTCGTGGATGTGATTCAACCATGGGGCACTGAACCTTAAGACTAGTGTACTGCATAAGACGGGACGGAAAAGGGTTTAGGGTTGGATTAGGCGTACCCGCTACGCGGCTCCGCCTAATCCAACCCTAAACCCTTTTCCTTATTCAAGGTCACTAAACCCGGAAGAAACTGAACCCTAAGAGGGTATTGGTGAACCCTGTCGTGGATGTGATTCAACCATGGGGCACTGAACCTTAAGAGTAGTGTACTGCGTAAGACGGGACGGAAAAGGGTTTAGGGTTGGATTAGGTGTACCCGCTACGCGGCTCCGCCTAATCCAACCCTAAACCCTTTTCCTTATTCAAGGTCACTAAACCCGCAAGAAACTGAACCCTAAGAGGGTATTGGTGAACCATGTCATGGATGTGATTCAAACATGGGTCACTGAACCTTAAGAGTAGGGTACTGCATAAGACGGGACGGAAAATGGTTTAGGGTTTGATTAGGCGTACCCGCTACGCGGCTCCGCCTAATCCAACCCTAAACCCTTTTCCTTATTCAAGGTCACCAAACCCACAAGAAATTGAACCCTAAGAGGGTATTGGTGAACCCTGTCGTGGATGTGATTCAAACATCGGGCACTGAACCTTAAGAGTAGGTTACTGCATAAGACGGGACGGAAAAGGGTTTAGGGTTGGATTAGGCGAACCCGCTACGCGGCTCCGCCTAATCCAACCCTAAACCCTTTTCCTTATTCAAGGTCACTAAACCCGCAAGAAACTGAACCCTAAGAGGGCATTGGTGAACCCTGTCGTGGATGTGATTCAAACATGGGGCACTGAACCTTAAGAGTAGAGTACTGCATAAGATGGGACAGAAAAGGGTTTAGGGTTGGATTAGGCGAACCCGCTTCGCGGCTCCGCCTAATCCAACCCTAAACCCTTTTCCTAATTCAAGGACGGATAAGGGTTTAGGGTTGGATTAGGCGAAACCGCTTCGCGGCTCCGCCTAATCCAACCCTAAACCCTTTTCCTTATTCAAGGTCACTAAACCCGGAAGAAACTGAACCCTAAGAGGGTATTGGTGAACCCTGTCGTGGATGTGATTCAACCATGGGGCACTGAACCTTAAGAGTAGTGTACTGCATAAGACGGGACGGAAAAGGGTTTAGGGTTGGATTAGGCATACCCGCTTCGCGGCTCCGCCTAATCCAACCCTAAACCCTTTTCCTTATTCAAGGTCACTAAACCCGGAAGAAACTGAACCCTAAGAGGGTATTGGTGAACCCTGTCGTGGATGTGATTCAACCATGGGGTACTGAACCTTAAGAGTAGTGTACTGCATAAGACGGGACGGAAAAGGGTTTAGGGTTGGATTAGGCGTACCCGCTACGCGGCTCCGCCTAATCCAACCCTAAACCCTTTTCCTTATTCAAGGTCACTAAACCCGGAAGAAACTGAACCCTAAGAGGGTATTGGTGAACCCTGTCGTGGATGTGATTCAACCATGGGGCACTGAACCTTAAGAGTAGTTTACTGCGTAAGACGGGACGGAAAAGGGTTTAGGGTTGGATTAGGTGTACCCGCTACGCGGCTCCGCCTAATCCAACCCTAAACCCTTTTCCTTATTCATGGTCACTAAACCCACAAGAAACTGAACCCTAAGAGGGTATTGGTGAACCATGTGGTGGATGTGATTCAAACATGGGTCACTGAACCTTAAGAGTAGGGTACTGCATAAGACGGGACGGAAAAGGGTTTAGGGTTGGATTAGGTGTACCCGCTACGCGGCTCCGCCTAATCCAACCCTAAACCCTTTTCCTTATTCATGGTCACTAAACCCACAAGAAACTGAACCCTAAGAGGGTATTGGTGAACCATGTGGTGGATGTGATTCAAACATGGGTCACTGAACCTTAAGAGTAGGGTACTGCATAAGACGGGACGGAAAAGGGTTTAGGGTTTGATTAGGCGTACCCGCTACGCGGCTCCGCCTAATCCAACCCTAAACCCTTTTCCTTATTCAAGGTCACTAAACCCGGAAGAAACTGAACCCTAAGAGGGTATTGGTGAACCCTGTCGTGGATGTGATTCAAACATGGGGCACTGAACCTTAAGAGTAGAGTACTGCATAAGATGGGACAGAAAAGGGTTTAGGGTTGGATTAGGCGAACCCGCTTCGCGGCTCCGCCTAATCCAACCCTAAACCCTTTTCCTAATTCAAGGACGGAAAAGGGTTTAGGGTTGGATTAGGCGAAACCGCTTCGCGGCTCCGCCTAATCCAACCCTAAACCCTTTTCCTTATTCAAGGTCACTAAACCCGGAAGAAACTGAACCCTAAGAGGGTATTGGTGAACCCTGTCGTGGATGTGATTCAACCATGGGGCACTGAACCTTAAGAGTAGTGTACTGCATAAGACGGGACGGAAAAGGGTTTAGGGTTGGATTAGGCGTACCCGCTTCGCGGCTCCGCCTAATCCAACCCTATACCCTTTTCCTTATTCAAGGTCACTAAACCCGGAAGAAACTGAACCCTAAGAGGGTATTGGTGAACCCTGTCGTGGATGTGATTCAACCATGGGGTACTGAACCTTAAGAGTAGTGTACTGCATAAGACGGGACGGAAAAGGGTTTAGGGTTGGATTAGGCGTACCCGCTACGCGGCTCCGCCTAATCCAACCCTAAACCCTTTTCCTTATTCAAGGTCACTAAACCCGGAAGAAACTGAACCCTAAGAGGGTATTGGTGAACCCTGTCGTGGATGTGATTCAACCATGGGGCACTGAACCTTAAGAGTAGTGTACTGCGTAAGACGGGACGGAAAAGGGTTTAGGGTTGGATTAGGTGTACCCGCTACGCGGCTCCGCCTAATCCAACCCTAAACCCTTTTCCTTATTCATGGTCACTAAACCCACAAGAAACTGAACCCTAAGAGGGTATTGGTGAACCATGTGGTGGATGTGATTCAAACATGGGTCACTGAACCTTAAGAGTAGGGTACTGCATAAGACGGGACGGAAAATGGTTTAGGGTTTGATTAGGCGTACCCGCTACGCGGCTCCGCCTAATCCAACCCTAAACCCTTTTCCTTATTCAAGGTCACCAAACCCACAAGAAATTGAACCCTAAGAGGGTATTGGTGAACCCTGTCGTGGATGTGATTCAAACATCGGGCACTGAACCTTAAGAGTAGGTTACTGCATAAGACGGGACGGAAAAGGGTTTAGGGTTGGATTAGGCGAACCCGCTACGCGGCTCCGCCTAATCCAACCCTAAACCCTTTTCCTTATTCAAGGTCACTAAACCCGCAAGAAACTGAACCCTAAGAGGGCATTGGTGAACCCTGTCGTGGATGTGATTCAAACATGGGGCACTGAACCTTAAGAGTAGAGTACTGCATAAGACGGGACAGAAAAGGGTTTAGGGTTGGATTAGGCGAACCCGCTTCGCGGCTCCGCCTAATCCAACCCTAAACCCTTTTCCTAATTCAAGGACGGATAAGGGTTTAGGGTTGGATTAGGCGAAACCGCTTCGCGGCTCCGCCTAATCCAACCCTAAACCCTTTTCCTTATTCAAGGTCACTAAACCCGGAAGAAACTGAACCCTAAGAGGGTATTGGTGAACCCTGTCGTGGATGTGATTCAACCATGGGGCACTGAACCTTAAGAGTAGTGTACTGCATAAGACGGGACGGAAAAGGGTTTAGGGTTGGATTAGGCATACCCGCTTCGCGGCTCCGCCTAATCCAACCCTAAACCCTTTTCCTTATTCAAGGTCACTAAACCCGGAAGAAACTGAACCCTAAGAGGGTATTGGTGAACCCTGTCGTGGATGTGATTCAACCATGGGGTACTGAACCTTAAGAGTAGTGTACTGCATAAGACGGGACGGAAAAGGGTTTAGGGTTGGATTAGGCGTACCCGCTACGCGGCTCCGCCTAATCCAACCCTAAACCCTTTTCCTTATTCAAGGTCACTAAACCCGGAAGAAACTGAACCCTAAGAGGGTATTGGTGAACCCTGTCGTGGATGTGATTCAACCATGGGGCACTGAACCTTAAGAGTAGTTTACTGCGTAAGACGGGACGGAAAAGGGTTTAGGGTTGGATTAGGTGTACCCGCTACGCGGCTCCGCCTAATCCAACCCTAAACCCTTTTCCTTATTCATGGTCACTAAACCCACAAGAAACTGAACCCTAAGAGGGTATTGGTGAACCATGTGGTGGATGTGATTCAAACATGGGTCACTGAACCTTAAGAGTAGGGTACTGCATAAGACGGGACGGAAAAGGGTTTAGGGTTGGATTAGGTGTACCCGCTACGCGGCTCCGCCTAATCCAACCCTAAACCCTTTTCCTTATTCATGGTCACTAAACCCACAAGAAACTGAACCCTAAGAGGGTATTGGTGAACCATGTGGTGGATGTGATTCAAACATGGGTCACTGAACCTTAAGAGTAGGGTACTGCATAAGACGGGACGGAAAAGGGTTTAGGGTTTGATTAGGCGTACCCGCTACGCGGCTCCGCCTAATCCAACCCTAAACCCTTTTCCTTATTCAAGGTCACTAAACCCGGAAGAAACTGAACCCTAAGAGGGTATTGGTGAACCCTGTCGTGGATGTGATTCAAACATGGGGCACTGAACCTTAAGAGTAGAGTACTGCATAAGATGGGACAGAAAAGGGTTTAGGGTTGGATTAGGCGAACCCGCTTCGCGGCTCCGCCTAATCCAACCCTAAACCCTTTTCCTAATTCAAGGACGGAAAAGGGTTTAGGGTTGGATTAGGCGAAACCGCTTCGCGGCTCCGCCTAATCCAACCCTAAACCCTTTTCCTTATTCAAGGTCACTAAACCCGGAAGAAACTGAACCCTAAGAGGGTATTGGTGAACCCTGTCGTGGATGTGATTCAACCATGGGGCACTGAACCTTAAGAGTAGTGTACTGCATAAGACGGGACGGAAAAGGGTTTAGGGTTGGATTAGGCGTACCCGCTTCGCGGCTCCGCCTAATCCAACCCTATACCCTTTTCCTTATTCAAGGTCACTAAACCCGGAAGAAACTGAACCCTAAGAGGGTATTGGTGAACCCTGTCGTGGATGTGATTCAACCATGGGGTACTGAACCTTAAGAGTAGTGTACTGCATAAGACGGGACGGAAAAGGGTTTAGGGTTGGATTAGGCGTACCCGCTACGCGGCTCCGCCTAATCCAACCCTAAACCCTTTTCCTTATTCAAGGTCACTAAACCCGGAAGAAACTGAACCCTAAGAGGGTATTGGTGAACCCTGTCGTGGATGTGATTCAACCATGGGGCACTGAACCTTAAGAGTAGTGTACTGCGTAAGACGGGACGGAAAAGGGTTTAGGGTTGGATTAGGTGTACCCGCTACGCGGCTCCGCCTAATCCAACCCTAAACCCTTTTCCTTATTCATGGTCACTAAACCCACAAGAAACTGAACCCTAAGAGGGTATTGGTGAACCATGTGGTGGATGTGATTCAAACATGGGTCACTGAACCTTAAGAGTAGGGTACTGCATAAGACGGGACGGAAAATGGTTTAGGGTTTGATTAGGCGTACCCGCTACGCGGCTCCGCCTAATCCAACCCTAAACCCTTTTCCTTATTCAAGGTCACCAAACCCACAAGAAATTGAACCCTAAGAGGGTATTGGTGAACCCTGTCGTGGATGTGATTCAAACATCGGGCACTGAACCTTAAGAGTAGGTTACTGCATAAGACGGGACGGAAAAGGGTTTAGGGTTGGATTAGGCGAACCCGCTACGCGGCTCCGCCTAATCCAACCCTAAACCCTTTTCCTTATTCAAGGTCACTAAACCCGCAAGAAACTGAACCCTAAGAGGGCATTGGTGAACCCTGTCGTGGATGTGATTCAAACATGGGGCACTGAACCTTAAGAGTAGAGTACTGCATAAGACGGGACAGAAAAGGGTTTAGGGTTGGATTAGGCGAACCCGCTTCGCGGCTCCGCCTAATCCAACCCTAAACCCTTTTCCTAATTCAAGGACGGAAAAGGGTTTAGGGTTGGATTAGGCGAAACCGCTGCGCGGCTCCGCCTAATCCAACCCTAAACCCTTTTCCTTATTCAAGGTCACTAAACCCGGAAGAAACTGAACCCTAAGAGGGTATTGGTGAACCCTGTCGTGGATGTGATTCAACCATGGGGCACTGAACCTTAAGAGTAGTGTACTGCATAAGACGGGACGGAAAAGGGTTTAGGGTTGGATTAGGCGTACCCGCTTCGCGGCTCCGCCTAATCCAACCCTAAACCCTTTTCCTTATTCAAGGTCACTAAACCCGGAAGAAACTGAACCCTAAGAGGGTATTGGTGAACCCTGTCGTGGATGTGATTCAACCATGGGGTACTGAACCTTAAGAGTAGTGTACTGCATAAGACGGGACGGAAAAGGGTTTAGGGTTGGATTAGGCGTACCCGCTACGCGGCTCCGCCTAATCCAACCCTAAACCCTTTTCCTTATTCAAGGTCACTAAACCCGGAAGAAACTGAACCCTAAGAGGGTATTGGTGAACCCTGTCGTGGATGTGATTCAACCATGGGGCACTGAACCTTAAGAGTAGTGTACTGCGTAAGACGGGACGGAAAAGGGTTTAGGGTTTGATTAGGCGTACCCGCTACGCGGCTCCGCTTAATCCAACCCTAAACCCTTTTCCTTATTCATGGTCACTAAATCCACAAGAAACTGAACCCTAAGAGGGTATTGGTGAACCATGTCATGGATGTGATTCAAACATGGGTCACTGAACCTTAAGAGTAGGGTACTGCATAAGACGGGACGGAAAATGGTTTAGGGTTTGATTAGGCGTACCCGCTACGCGGCTCCGCCTAATCCAACCCTAAACCCTTTTCCTTATTCAAGGTCACCAAACCCACAAGAAATTGAACCCTAAGAGGGTATTGGTGAACCCTGTCGTGGATGTGATTCAAACATCGGGCACTGAACCTTAAGAGTAGGTTACTGCATAAGACGGGACGGAAAAGGGTTTAGGGTTGGATTAGGCGAACCCGCTACGCGGCTCCGCCTAATCCAACCCTAAACCCTTTTCCTTATTCAAGGTCACTAAACCCGCAAGAAACTGAACCCTAAGAGGGCATTGGTGAACCCTGTCGTGGATGTGATTCAAACATGGGGCACTGAACCTTAAGAGTAGAGTACTGCATAAGACGGGACAGAAAAGGGTTTAGGGTTGGATTAGGCGAACCCGCTTCGCGGCTCCGCCTAATCCAACCCTAAACCCTTTTCCTTATTCAAGGTCACCAAACCCACAAGAAATTGAACCCTAAGAGGGTATTGGTGAACCCTGTCGTGGATGTGATTCAAACATCGGGCACTGAACCTTAAGAGTAGGTTACTGCATAAGACGGGACGGAAAAGGGTTTAGGGTTGGATTAGGCGAACCCGCTACGCGGCTCCGCCTAATCCAACCCTAAACCCTTTTCCTTATTCAAGGTCACTAAACCCGCAAGAAACTGAACCCTAAGAGGGCATTGGTGAACCCTGTCGTGGATGTGATTCAAACATGGGGCACTGAACCTTAAGAGTAGAGTACTGCATAAGACGGGACAGAAAAGGGTTTATGGTTGGATTAGGCGAACCCGCTTCGCGGCTCCGCCTAATCCAACCCTAAACCCTTTTCCTTATTCAAGGTCACTAAACCCGGAAGAAACTGAACCCTAAGAGGGTATTGGTGAACCCTGTCGTGGATGTGATTCAACCATGGGGCACTGAACCTTAAGAGTAGTGTACTGCATAAGACGGGACGGAAAAGGGTTTAGGGTTGGATTAGGCGTACCCGCTTCGCGGCTCCGCCTAATCCAACCCTAAACCCTTTTCCTTATTCAAGGTCACTAAACCCGGAAGAAACTGAACCCTAAGAGGGTATTGGTGAACCCTGTCGTGGATGTGATTCAACCATGGGGCACTGAACCTTAAGAGTAGTGTACTGCGTAAGACGGGACGGAAAAGGGTTTAGGGTTTGATTAGGCGTACCCGCTACGCGGCTCCGCTTAATCCAACCCTAAACCCTTTTCCTTATTCATGGTCACTAAATCCACAAGAAACTGAACCCTAAGAGGGTATTGGTGAACCATGTCATGGATGTGATTCAAACATGGGTCACTGAACCTTAAGAGTAGGGTACTGCATAAGACGGGACGGAAAATGGTTTAGGGTTTGATTAGGCGTACCCGCTACGCGGCTCCGCCTAATCCAACCCTAAACCCTTTTCCTTATTCAAGGTCACCAAACCCACAAGAAATTGAACCCTAAGAGGGTATTGGTGAACCCTGTCGTGGATGTGATTCAAACATCGGGCACTGAACCTTAAGAGTAGGTTACTGCATAAGACGGGACGGAAAAGGGTTTAGGGTTGGATTAGGCGAACCCGCTACGCGGCTCCGCCTAATCCAACCCTAAACCCTTTTCCTTATTCAAGGTCACTAAACCCGCAAGAAACTGAACCCTAAGAGGGCATTGGTGAACCCTGTCGTGGATGTGATTCAAACATGGGGCACTGAACCTTAAGAGTAGAGTACTGCATAAGACGGGACAGAAAAGGGTTTAGGGTTGGATTAGGCGAACCCGCTTCGCGGCTCCGCCTAATCCAACCCTAAACCCTTTTCCTTATTCAAGGTCACCAAACCCACAAGAAATTGAACCCTAAGAGGGTATTGGTGAACCCTGTCGTGGATGTGATTCAAACATCGGGCACTGAACCTTAAGAGTAGGTTACTGCATAAGACGGGACGGAAAAGGGTTTAGGGTTGGATTAGGCGAACCCGCTACGCGGCTCCGCCTAATCCAACCCTAAACCCTTTTCCTTATTCAAGGTCACTAAACCCGCAAGAAACTGAACCCTAAGAGGGCATTGGTGAACCCTGTCGTGGATGTGATTCAAACATGGGGCACTGAACCTTAAGAGTAGAGTACTGCATAAGACGGGACAGAAAAGGGTTTAGGGTTGGATTAGGCGAACCCGCTTCGCGGCTCCGCCTAATCCAACCCTAAACCCTTTTCCTTATTCAAGGTCACTAAACCCGGAAGAAACTGAACCCTAAGAGGGTATTGGTGAACCCTGTCGTGGATGTGATTCAACCATGGGGCACTGAACCTTAAGAGTAGTGTACTGCATAAGACGGGACGGAAAAGGGTTTAGGGTTGGATTAGGCGTACCCGCTTCGCGGCTCCGCCTAATCCAACCCTAAACCCTTTTCCTTATTCAAGGTCACTAAACCCGGAAGAAACTGAACCCTAAGAGGGTATTGGTGAACCCTGTCGTGGATGTGATTCAACCATGGGGCACTGAACCTTAAGAGTAGTGTACTGCATAAGACAGGACGGAAAAGGGTTTAGGGTTGGATTAGGCGTACCCGCTACGCGGCTCCGCCTAATCCAACCCTAAACCCTTTTCCTTATTCATGGTCACTAAACCCACAAGAAACTGAACCCTAAGAGGGTATTGGTGAACCATGTCGTGGATGTGATTCAAACATGGGTGACTGAACCTTATGAGTAGGGTACTGCATAAGCCGGGACGGAAAAGGGTTTAGGGTTTGATTAGGCATACTCGCTACGCGGCTCCGCTTAATCCAACCCTAAACCCTTTTCCTTATTCATGGTCACTAAACCCACAAGAAACTGAACCCTAAGAGGGTATTGGTGAACCATGTCATGGATGTGATTCAAACATGGGTCACTGAACCTTAAGAGTAGGGTACTGCATAAGACGGGACGGAAAAGGGTTTAGGGTTTGATTAGGCGTACCCGCTACGCGGCTCCGCCTAATCCAACCCTAAACCCTTTTCCTTATTCAAGGTCACCAAACCCACAAGAAATTGAACCCTAAGAGGGTATTGGTGAACCCTGTCGTGGATGTGATTCAAACATGGGGCACTGAACCTTAAGAGTAGGTTACTGCATAAGACGGGACGGAAAAGGGTTTAGGGTTGGATTAGGCGAACCCGCTACGTGGCTCCGCCTAATCCAACCCTAAACCCTTTTCCTTATTCAAGGTCACTAAACCCGCAAGAAACTGAACCCTAAGAGGGCATTGGTGAACCCTGTCGTGGATGTGATTCAAACATGGGGCACTGAACCTTAAGAGTAGGGTACTGCATAAGACGGGACGGAAAAGTGTTTAGGGTTGGATTAGGCGAACCCGCTACGCGGATCCGCCTAATCCAACCCTAAACCCTTTTCCTTATTAAAGGTCACTAAACCCGCAACAAACTGAAGCCGAAGAGAGTATTGCTGAATCCTGTCGTGGATGTGATTACACTATCATAAACCCTAAACCCTAAACATGGGGCACTGAACCTTAAGAGTAGGGTACTGCATAAGACGGGACGGAAAAAGGTTTAGGGTTGGATTATGCGTACCCGCTACGTGGATCCGCTTAATCCAACCCTAAACCCTTTTCCTTAATCAAGGTCACTAAACCCGGAAGAAACTGAACCCTAAGAGGGTATTGGTGAACCCTGTCGTGGATGTGATTCAAACATGGGGCACTGAACCTTAAGAGTAGGGTACTGCATAAGACGGGACAGAAAAGGTTTTAGGGTTGGATTAGGCGAACCCACTTCGCGGCTCCGCCTAATCCAACCCTAAACCCTTTTCCTAATTCAAGGACGGAAAAGGGTTTAGGGTTGGATTAGGCGAACCCGCTACGCGGCTCCGCCTAATCCAACCCTAAACCCTTTTCCTTATTCAAGGTCACTAAACCCGCAAGAAACTGAACCCTAAGAGGGCATTGGTGAACCCTGTCGTGGATGTGATTCAAACATGGGGCACTGAACCTTAAGAGTAGGGTACTGCATAAGACGGGACGGAAAAGTGTTTAGGGTTGGATTAGGCGAACCCGCTACGCGGATCCGCCTAATCCAACCCTAAACCCTTTTCCTTATTAAAGGTCACTAAACCCGCAACAAACTGAAGCCGAAGAGAGTATTGGTGAATCCTGTCATGGATGTGAATACACTATCATAAACCCTAAACCCTAAACATGGGGCACTGAACCTTAAGAGTAGGGTACTGCATAAGACGGGACGGAAAAAGGTTTAGGGTTGGATTATGCGTACCCGCTACGTTGATCTGCTTAATCCAACCCTAAACCCTTTTCCTTATTCAAGGTCACTAAACCCGGAAGAAACTGAACCCTAAGAGGGTATTGGTGAACCCTGTCGTGGATGTGATTCAACCATGGGGCACTGAACCTTAAGAGTAGTGTACTGCATAAGACAGGACGGAAAAGGGTTTAGGGTTGGATTAGGCGTACCCGCTACGCGGCTCCGCCTAATCCAACCCTAAACCCTTTTCCTTATTCATGGTCACTAAACCCACAAGAAACTGAACCCTAAGAGGGTATTGGTGAACCATGTCGTGGATGTGATTCAAACATGGGTGACTGAACCTTATGAGTAGGGTACTGCATAAGCCGGGACGGAAAAGGGTTTAGGGTTTGATTAGGCATACTCGCTACGCGGCTCCGCTTAATCCAACCCTAAACCCTTTTCCTTATTCATGGTCACTAAACCCACAAGAAACTGAACCCTAAGAGGGTATTGGTGAACCATGTCATGGATGTGATTCAAACATGGGTCACTGAACCTTAAGAGTAGGGTACTGCATAAGACGGGACGGAAAAGGGTTTAGGGTTTGATTAGGCGTACCCGCTACGCGGCTCCGCCTAATCCAACCCTAAACCCTTTTCCTTATTCAAGGTCACCAAACCCACAAGAAATTGAACCCTAAGAGGGTATTGGTGAACCCTGTCGTGGATGTGATTCAAACATGGGGCACTGAACCTTAAGAGTAGGTTACTGCATAAGACGGGACGGAAAAGGGTTTAGGGTTGGATTAGGCGAACCCGCTACGTGGCTCCGCCTAATCCAACCCTAAACCCTTTTCCTTATTCAAGGTCACTAAACCCGCAAGAAACTGAACCCTAAGAGGGCATTGGTGAACCCTGTCGTGGATGTGATTCAAACATGGGGCACTGAACCTTAAGAGTAGGGTACTGCATAAGACGGGACGGAAAAGTGTTTAGGGTTGGATTAGGCGAACCCGCTACGCGGATCCGCCTAATCCAACCCTAAACCCTTTTCCTTATTAAAGGTCACTAAACCCGCAACAAACTGAAGCCGAAGAGAGTATTGCTGAATCCTGTCGTGGATGTGATTACACTATCATAAACCCTAAACCCTAAACATGGGGCACTGAACCTTAAGAGTAGGGTACTGCATAAGACGGGACGGAAAAAGGTTTAGGGTTGGATTATGCGTACCCGCTACGTGGATCCGCTTAATCCAACCCTAAACCCTTTTCCTTAATCAAGGTCACTAAACCCGGAAGAAACTGAACCCTAAGAGGGTATTGGTGAACCCTGTCGTGGATGTGATTCAAACATGGGGCACTGAACCTTAAGAGTAGGGTACTGCATAAGACGGGACAGAAAAGGTTTTAGGGTTGGATTAGGCGAACCCACTTCGCGGCTCCGCCTAATCCAACCCTAAACCCTTTTCCTAATTCAAGGACGGAAAAGGGTTTAGGGTTGGATTAGGCGAACCCGCTACGCGGCTCCGCCTAATCCAACCCTAAACCCTTTTCCTTATTCAAGGTCACTAAACCCGCAAGAAACTGAACCCTAAGAGGGCATTGGTGAACCCTGTCGTGGATGTGATTCAAACATGGGGCACTGAACCTTAAGAGTAGGGTACTGCATAAGACGGGACGGAAAAGTGTTTAGGGTTGGATTAGGCGAACCCGCTACGCGGATCCGCCTAATCCAACCCTAAACCCTTTTCCTTATTAAAGGTCACTAAACCCGCAACAAACTGAAGCCGAAGAGAGTATTGGTGAATCCTGTCATGGATGTGAATACACTATCATAAACCCTAAACCCTAAACATGGGGCACTGAACCTTAAGAGTAGGGTACTGCATAAGACGGGACGGAAAAAGGTTTAGGGTTGGATTATGCGTACCCGCTACGTTGATCTGCTTAATCCAACCCTAAACCCTTTTCCTTAATCAAGGTCACTAAACCCGGAAGAAACTGAACCCTAAGAGGGTATTGGTGAACTCTGTCGTGGATGTGATTCAAACATGGGGCACTGAACCTTAAGAGTAGGGTACTGCATAAGACGGGACAGAAAAGGTTTTAGGGTTGGATTAGGCGAACCCGCTTCGCGGCTCCGCCTAATCCAACCCTAAACCCTTTTCCTAATTCAAGGACGGAAAAGGGTTTAGGGTTGGATTAGGCGAAACCGCTACGCGGCTCCGCCTAATCCAACCCTAAACCCTTTTCCTTATTCATGGTCACTAAACCCACAAGAAACTGAACCCTAAGAGGGTATTGGTGAACCATGTCGTGGATGTGATTCAAACATGGGTGACTGAACCTTATGAGTAGGGTACTGCATAAGCCGGGACGGAAAAGGGTTTAGGGTTTGATTAGGCATACTCGCTACGCGGCTCCGCTTAATCCAACCCTAAACCCTTTTCCTTATTCATGGTCACTAAACCCACAAGAAACTGAACCCTAAGAGGGTATTGGTGAACCATGTCATGGATGTGATTCAAACATGGGTCACTGAACCTTAAGAGTAGGGTACTGCATAAGACGGGACGGAAAAGGGTTTAGGGTTTGATTAGGCGTACCCGCTACGCGGCTCCGCCTAATCCAACCCTAAACCCTTTTCCTTATTCAAGGTCACCAAACCCACAAGAAATTGAACCCTAAGAGGGTATTGGTGAACCCTGTCGTGGATGTGATTCAAACATGGGGCACTGAACCTTAAGAGTAGGTTACTGCATAAGACGGGACGGAAAAGGGTTTAGGGTTGGATTAGGCGAACCCGCTACGTGGCTCCGCCTAATCCAACCCTAAACCCTTTTCCTTATTCAAGGTCACTAAACCCGCAAGAAACTGAACCCTAAGAGGGCATTGGTGAACCCTGTCGTGGATGTGATTCAAACATGGGGCACTGAACCTTAAGAGTAGGGTACTGCATAAGACGGGACGGAAAAGTGTTTAGGGTTGGATTAGGCGAACCCGCTACGCGGATCCGCCTAATCCAACCCTAAACCCTTTTCCTTATTAAAGGTCACTAAACCCGCAACAAACTGAAGCCGAAGAGAGTATTGCTGAATCCTGTCGTGGATGTGATTACACTATCATAAACCCTAAACCCTAAACATGGGGCACTGAACCTTAAGAGTAGGGTACTGCATAAGACGGGACGGAAAAAGGTTTAGGGTTGGATTATGCGTACCCGCTACGTGGATCCGCTTAATCCAACCCTAAACCCTTTTCCTTAATCAAGGTCACTAAACCCGGAAGAAACCGAACCCTAAGAGGGTATTGGTGAACCCTGTCGTGGATGTGATTCAAACATGGGGCACTGAACCTTAAGAGTAGGGTACTGCATAAGACGGGACAGAAAAGGTTTTAGGGTTGGATTAGGCGAACCCGCTTCGCGGCTCCGCCTAATCCAACCCTAAACCCTTTTCCTAATTCAAGGACGGAAAAGGGTTTAGGGTTGGATTAGGTGAACCCGCTACGCGGCTCCGCCTAATCCAACCCTAAACCCTTTTCCTTATTCAAGGTCACTAAACCCGCAAGAAACTGAACCCTAAGAGGGCATTGGTGAACCCTGTCGTGGATGTGATTCAAACATGGGGCACTGAACCTTAAGAGTAGGGTACTGCATAAGACGGGACGGAAAAGTGTTTAGGGTTGGATTAGGCGAACCCGCTACGCGGATCCGCCTAATCCAACCCTAAACCCTTTTCCTTATTAAAGGTCACTAAACCCGCAACAAACTGAAGCCGAAGAGAGTATTGGTGAATCCTGTCATGGATGTGATTACACTATCATAAACCCTAAACCCTAAACATGGGGCACTGAACCTTAAGAGTAGGGTACTGCATAAGACGGGACGGAAAAAGGTTTAGGGTTGGATTATGCGTACCCGCTACGTTGATCTGCTTAATCCAACCCTAAACCCTTTTCCTTAATCAAGGTCACTAAACCCGGAAGAAACTGAACCCTAAGAGGGTATTGGTGAACTCTGTCGTGGATGTGATTCAAACATGGGGCACTGAACCTTAAGAGTAGGGTACTGCATAAGACGGGACAGAAAAGGTTTTAGGGTTGGATTAGGCGAACCCGCTTCGCGGCTCCGCCTAATCCAACCCTAAACCCTTTTCCTAATTCAAGGACGGAAAAGGGTTTAGGGTTGGATTAGGCGAAACCGCTACGCGGCTCCGCCTAATCCAACCCTAAACCCTTTTCCTTATTCATGGTCACTAAACCCACAAGAAACTGAACCCTAAGAGGGTATTGGTGAACCATGTCGTGGATGTGATTCAAACATGGGTGACTGAACCTTATGAGTAGGGTACTGCATAAGCCGGGACGGAAAAGGGTTTAGGGTTTGATTAGGCATACTCACTACGCGGCTCCGCTTAATCCAACCCTAAACCCTTTTCCTTATTCATGGTCACTAAACCCACAAGAAACTGAACCCTAAGAGGGTATTGGTGAACCATGTCATGGATGTGATTCAAACATGGGTCACTGAACCTTAAGAGTAGGGTACTGCATAAGACGGGACGGAAAAGGGTTTAGGGTTTGATTAGGCGTACCCGCTACGCGGCTCCGCCTAATCCAACCCTAAACCCTTTTCCTTATTCAAGGTCACCAAACCCACAAGAAATTGAACCCTAAGAGGGTATTGGTGAACCCTGTCGTGGATGTGATTCAAACATGGGGCACTGAACCTTAAGAGTAGGGTACTGCATAAGACGGGACGGAAAAGTGTTTAGGGTTGGATTAGGCGAACCCGCTATGCGGATCCGCCTAATCCAACCCTAAACCCTTTTCCTTATTAAAGGTCACTAAACCCGCAAGAAACTGAACCCTAAGAGGGCATTGGTGAACCCTGTCGTGGATGTGATTCAAACATGGGGCACTGAACCTTAAGAGTAGGGTACTGCATAAGACGGGACGGAAAAGTGTTTAGGGTTGGATTAGGCGAACCCGCTACGCGGATCCGCCTAATCCAACCCTAAACCCTTTTCCTTATTAAAGGTCACTAAACCCGCAACAAACTGAAGCCGAAGAGAGTATTGGTGAATCCTGTCATGGATGTGATTACACTATCATAAACCCTAAACCCTAAACATGGGGCACTGAACCTTAAGAGTAGGGTACTGCATAAGACGGGACGGAAAAAGGTTTAGGGTTGGATTATGCGTACCCGCTACGTTGATCTGCTTAATCCAACCCTAAACCCTTTTCCTTAATCAAGGTCACTAAACCCGGAAGAAACTGAACCCTAAGAGGGTATTGGTGAACTCTGTCGTGGATGTGATTCAAACATGGGGCACTGAACCTTAAGAGTAGGGTACTGCATAAGACGGGACAGAAAAGGTTTTAGGGTTGGATTAGGCGAACCCGCTTCGCGGCTCCGCCTAATCCAACCCTAAACCCTTTTCCTAATTCAAGGACGGAAAAGGGTTTAGGGTTGGATTAGGCGAAACCGCTACGCGGCTCCGCCTAATCCAACCCTAAACCCTTTTCCTTATTCATGGTCACTAAACCCACAAGAAACTGAACCCTAAGAGGGTATTGGTGAACCATGTCGTGGATGTGATTCAAACATGGGTGACTGAACCTTATGAGTAGGGTACTGCATAAGCCGGGACGGAAAAGGGTTTAGGGTTTGATTAGGCATACTCACTACGCGGCTCCGCTTAATCCAACCCTAAACCCTTTTCCTTATTCATGGTCACTAAACCCACAAGAAACTGAACCCTAAGAGGGTATTGGTGAACCATGTCATGGATGTGATTCAAACATGGGTCACTGAACCTTAAGAGTAGGGTACTGCATAAGACGGGACGGAAAAGGGTTTAGGGTTTGATTAGGCGTACCCGCTACGCGGCTCCGCCTAATCCAACCCTAAACCCTTTTCCTTATTCAAGGTCACCAAACCCACAAGAAATTGAACCCTAAGAGGGTATTGGTGAACCCTGTCGTGGATGTGATTCAAACATGGGGCACTGAACCTTAAGAGTAGGGTACTGCATAAGACGGGACGGAAAAGTGTTTAGGGTTGGATTAGGCGAACCCGCTATGCGGATCCGCCTAATCCAACCCTAAACCCTTTTCCTTATTAAAGGTCACTAAACCCGCAAGAAACTGAACCCTAAGAGGGCATTGGTGAACCCTGTCGTGGATGTGATTCAAACATGGGGCACTGAACCTTAAGAGTAGGGTACTGCATAAGACGGGACGGAAAAGTGTTTAGGGTTGGATTAGGCGAACCCGCTACGCGGATCCGCCTAATCCAACCCTAAACCCTTTTCCTTATTAAAGGTCACTAAACCCGCAACAAACTGAAGCCGAAGAGAGTATTGGTGAATCCTGTCATGGATGTGATTACACTATCATAAACCCTAAACCCTAAACATGGGGCACTGAACCTTAAGAGTAGGGTACTGCATAAGACGGGACGGAAAAAGGTTTAGGGTTGGATTATGCGTACCCGCTACGTTGATCTGCTTAATCCAACCCTAAACCCTTTTCCTTAATCAAGGTCACTAAACCCGGAAGAAACTGAACCCTAAGAGGGTATTGGTGAACTCTGTCGTGGATGTGATTCAAACATGGGGCACTGAACCTTAAGAGTAGGGTACTGCATAAGACGGGACAGAAAAGGTTTTAGGGTTGGATTAGGCGAACCCGCTTCGCGGCTCCGCCTAATCCAACCCTAAACCCTTTTCCTAATTCAAGGACGGAAAAGGGTTTAGGGTTGGATTAGGCGAAACCGCTACGCGGCTCCGCCTAATCCAACCCTAAACCCTTTTCCTTATTCATGGTCACTAAACCCACAAGAAACTGAACCCTAAGAGGGTATTGGTGAACCATGTCGTGGATGTGATTCAAACATGGGTGACTGAACCTTATGAGTAGGGTACTGCATAAGCCGGGACGGAAAAGGGTTTAGGGTTTGATTAGGCATACTCACTACGCGGCTCCGCTTAATCCAACCCTAAACCCTTTTCCTTATTCATGGTCACTAAACCCACAAGAAACTGAACCCTAAGAGGGTATTGGTGAACCATGTCATGGATGTGATTCAAACATGGGTCACTGAACCTTAAGAGTAGGGTACTGCATAAGACGGGACGGAAAAGGGTTTAGGGTTTGATTAGGCGTACCCGCTACGCGGCTCCGCCTAATCCAACCCTAAACCCTTTTCCTTATTCAAGGTCACCAAACCCACAAGAAATTGAACCCTAAGAGGGTATTGGTGAACCCTGTCGTGGATGTGATTCAAACATGGGGCACTGAACCTTAAGAGTAGGGTACTGCATAAGACGGGACGGAAAAGTGTTTAGGGTTGGATTAGGCGAACCCGCTATGCGGATCCGCCTAATCCAACCCTAAACCCTTTTCCTTATTAAAGGTCACTAAACCCGCAAGAAACTGAACCCTAAGAGGGCATTGGTGAACCCTGTCGTGGATGTGATTCAAACATGGGGCACTGAACCTTAAGAGTAGGGTACTGCATAAGACGGGACGGAAAAGTGTTTAGGGTTGGATTAGGCGAACCCGCTACGCGGATCCGCCTAATCCAACCCTAAACCCTTTTCCTTATTAAAGGTCACTAAACCCGCAACAAACTGAAGCCGAAGAGAGTATTGGTGAATCCTGTCATGGATGTGATTACACTATCATAAACCCTAAACCCTAAACATGGGGCACTGAACCTTAAGAGTAGGGTACTGCATAAGACGGGACGGAAAAAGGTTTAGGGTTGGATTATGCGTACCCGCTACGTTGATCTGCTTAATCCAACCCTAAACCCTTTTCCTTAATCAAGGTCACTAAACCCGGAAGAAACTGAACCCTAAGAGGGTATTGGTGAACTCTGTCGTGGATGTGATTCAAACATGGGGCACTGAACCTTAAGAGTAGGGTACTGCATAAGACGGGACAGAAAAGGTTTTAGGGTTGGATTAGGCGAACCCGCTTCGCGGCTCCGCCTAATCCAACCCTAAACCCTTTTCCTAATTCAAGGACGGAAAAGGGTTTAGGGTTGGATTAGGCGAAACCGCTACGCGGCTCCGCCTAATCCAACCCTAAACCCTTTTCCTTATTCATGGTCACTAAACCCACAAGAAACTGAACCCTAAGAGGGTATTGGTGAACCATGTCGTGGATGTGATTCAAACATGGGTGACTGAACCTTATGAGTAGGGTACTGCATAAGCCGGGACGGAAAAGGGTTTAGGGTTTGATTAGGCATACTCACTACGCGGCTCCGCTTAATCCAACCCTAAACCCTTTTCCTTATTCATGGTCACTAAACCCACAAGAAACTGAACCCTAAGAGGGTATTGGTGAACCATGTCATGGATGTGATTCAAACATGGGTCACTGAACCTTAAGAGTAGGGTACTGCATAAGACGGGACGGAAAAGGGTTTAGGGTTTGATTAGGCGTACCCGCTACGCGGCTCCGCCTAATCCAACCCTAAACCCTTTTCCTTATTCAAGGTCACCAAACCCACAAGAAATTGAACCCTAAGAGGGTATTGGTGAACCCTGTCGTGGATGTGATTCAAACATGGGGCACTGAACCTTAAGAGTAGGGTACTGCATAAGACGGGACGGAAAAGTGTTTAGGGTTGGATTAGGCGAACCCGCTATGCGGATCCGCCTAATCCAACCCTAAACCCTTTTCCTTATTAAAGGTCACTAAACCCGCAAGAAACTGAACCCTAAGAGGGCATTGGTGAACCCTGTCGTGGATGTGATTCAAACATGGGGCACTGAACCTTAAGAGTAGGGTACTGCATAAGACGGGACGGAAAAGTGTTTAGGGTTGGATTAGGCGAACCCGCTACGCGGATCCGCCTAATCCAACCCTAAACCCTTTTCCTTATTAAAGGTCACTAAACCCGCAACAAACTGAAGCCGAAGAGAGTATTGGTGAATCCTGTCGTGGATGTGATTACACTATCATAAACCCTAAACCCTAAACATGGGGCACTGAACCTTAAGAGTAGGGTACTGCATAAGACGGGACGGAAAAAGGTTTAGGGTTGGATTATGCGTACCCGCTACGTGGATCCGCTTAATCCAACCCTAAACCCTTTTCCTTAATCAAGGTCACTAAACCCGGAAGAAACTGAATCCTAAGAGGGTATTGGTGAACCCTGTCGTGGATGTGATTCAAACATGGGGCACTGAACCTTAAGAGTAGGGTACTGCATAAGACGGGACAGAAAAGGTTTTAGGGTTGGATTAGGCGAACCAGCTTCGCGGCTCCGGCTAATCCAACCCTAAACCATTTTCCTAATTCAAGGACGGAAAAGGGTTTAGGGTTGGATTAGGCGAAACCGCTTCGCGGCTCCGCCTAATCCAACCCTAAACCCTTTTCCTTATTCAAGGTCACTAAACCCGGAAGAAACTGAACCCTAAGAGGGTATTGGTGAACCCTGTCGTGGATGTGATTCAACCATGGGGCACTGAACCTTAAGAGTAGTGTACTGCATAAGACGGGACGGAAAAGGGTTTAGGGTTGGATTAGGCGTACCAGCTACGCGGCTCCGCCTAATCCAACCCTAAACCCTTTTCCTTATTCATGGTTACTAAACCCACAAGAAACTGAACCCTAAGAGGGTATTGGTGAACCATGTCATGGATGTGATTCAGACATGGGTCACTCAACCTTAAGAGTAGGGTACTGCATAAGACGGGACGGAAAAGGGTTTAGGGTTTGATTAGGCGTACCCGCTACGCGGCTCCGCCTAATCCAACCCTAAACCCTTTTCCTTATTCAAGGTCACCAAACCCACAAGAAATTGAACCCTAAGAGGGTATTGGTGAACCCTGTCGTGGATGTGATTCAAACATGGGGCACTGAACCTTAAGAGTAGGGTACTGCATAAGACGGGACGGAAAAGTGTTTAGGGTTGGATTAGGCGAACCCGCTATGCGGATCCGCCTAATCCAACCCTAAACCCTTTTCCTTATTAAAGGTCACTAAACCCGCAAGAAACTGAACCCTAAGAGGGCATTGGTGAACCCTGTCGTGGATGTGATTCAAACATGGGGCACTGAACCTTAAGAGTAGGGTACTGCATAAGACGGGACGGAAAAGTGTTTAGGGTTGGATTAGGCGAACCCGCTACGCGGATCCGCCTAATCCAACCCTAAACCCTTTTCCTTATTAAAGGTCACTAAACCCGCAACAAACTGAAGCCGAAGAGAGTATTGGTGAATCCTGTCATGGATGTGAATACACTATCATAAACCCTAAACCCTAAACATGGGGCACTGAACCTTAAGAGTAGGGTACTGCATAAGACGGGACGGAAAAAGGTTTAGGGTTGGATTATGCGTACCCGCTACGTTGATCTGCTTAATCCAACCCTAAACCCTTTTCCTTAATCAAGGTCACTAAACCCGGAAGAAACTGAACCCTAAGAGGGTATTGGTGAACTCTGTCGTGGATGTGATTCAAACATGGGGCACTGAACCTTAAGAGTAGGGTACTGCATAAGACGGGACAGAAAAGGTTTTAGGGTTGGATTAGGCGAACCCGCTTCGCGGCTCCGCCTAATCCAACCCTAAACCCTTTTCCTAATTCAAGGACGGAAAAGGGTTTAGGGTTGGATTAGGCGAAACCGCTACGCGGCTCCGCCTAATCCAACCCTAAACCCTTTTCCTTATTCATGGTCACTAAACCCACAAGAAACTGAACCCTAAGAGGGTATTGGTGAACCATGTCGTGGATGTGATTCAAACATGGGTGACTGAACCTTATGAGTAGGGTACTGCATAAGCCGGGACGGAAAAGGGTTTAGGGTTTGATTAGGCATACTCGCTACGCGGCTCCGCTTAATCCAACCCTAAACCCTTTTCCTTATTCATGGTCACTAAACCCACAAGAAACTGAACCCTAAGAGGGTATTGGTGAACCATGTCATGGATGTGATTCAAACATGGGTCACTGAACCTTAAGAGTAGGGTACTGCATAAGACGGGACGGAAAAGGGTTTAGGGTTTGATTAGGCGTACCCGCTACGCGGCTCCGCCTAATCCAACCCTAAACCCTTTTCCTTATTCAAGGTCACCAAACCCACAAGAAATTGAACCCTAAGAGGGTATTGGTGAACCCTGTCGTGGATGTGATTCAAACATGGGGCACTGAACCTTAAGAGTAGGTTACTGCATAAGACGGGACGGAAAAGGGTTTAGGGTTGGATTAGGCGAACCCGCTACGTGGCTCCGCCTAATCCAACCCTAAACCCTTTTCCTTATTCAAGGTCACTAAACCCGCAAGAAACTGAACCCTAAGAGGGCATTGGTGAACCCTGTCGTGGATGTGATTCAAACATGGGGCACTGAACCTTAAGAGTAGGGTACTGCATAAGACGGGACGGAAAAGTGTTTAGGGTTGGATTAGGCGAACCCGCTACGCGGATCCGCCTAATCCAACCCTAAACCCTTTTCCTTATTAAAGGTCACTAAACCCGCAACAAACTGAAGCCGAAGAGAGTATTGCTGAATCCTGTCGTGGATGTGATTACACTATCATAAACCCTAAACCCTAAACATGGGGCACTGAACCTTAAGAGTAGGGTACTGCATAAGACGGGACGGAAAAAGGTTTAGGGTTGGATTATGCGTACCCGCTACGTGGATCCGCTTAATCCAACCCTAAACCCTTTTCCTTAATCAAGGTCACTAAACCCGGAAGAAACCGAACCCTAAGAGGGTATTGGTGAACCCTGTCGTGGATGTGATTCAAACATGGGGCACTGAACCTTAAGAGTAGGGTACTGCATAAGACGGGACAGAAAAGGTTTTAGGGTTGGATTAGGCGAACCCGCTTCGCGGCTCCGCCTAATCCAACCCTAAACCCTTTTCCTAATTCAAGGACGGAAAAGGGTTTAGGGTTGGATTAGGTGAACCCGCTACGCGGCTCCGCCTAATCCAACCCTAAACCCTTTTCCTTATTCAAGGTCACTAAACCCGCAAGAAACTGAACCCTAAGAGGGCATTGGTGAACCCTGTCGTGGATGTGATTCAAACATGGGGCACTGAACCTTAAGAGTAGGGTACTGCATAAGACGGGACGGAAAAGTGTTTAGGGTTGGATTAGGCGAACCCGCTACGCGGATCCGCCTAATCCAACCCTAAACCCTTTTCCTTATTAAAGGTCACTAAACCCGCAACAAACTGAAGCCGAAGAGAGTATTGGTGAATCCTGTCATGGATGTGATTACACTATCATAAACCCTAAACCCTAAACATGGGGCACTGAACCTTAAGAGTAGGGTACTGCATAAGACGGGACGGAAAAAGGTTTAGGGTTGGATTATGCGTACCCGCTACGTTGATCTGCTTAATCCAACCCTAAACCCTTTTCCTTAATCAAGGTCACTAAACCCGGAAGAAACTGAACCCTAAGAGGGTATTGGTGAACTCTGTCGTGGATGTGATTCAAACATGGGGCACTGAACCTTAAGAGTAGGGTACTGCATAAGACGGGACAGAAAAGGTTTTAGGGTTGGATTAGGCGAACCCGCTTCGCGGCTCCGCCTAATCCAACCCTAAACCCTTTTCCTAATTCAAGGACGGAAAAGGGTTTAGGGTTGGATTAGGCGAAACCGCTACGCGGCTCCGCCTAATCCAACCCTAAACCCTTTTCCTTATTCATGGTCACTAAACCCACAAGAAACTGAACCCTAAGAGGGTATTGGTGAACCATGTCGTGGATGTGATTCAAACATGGGTGACTGAACCTTATGAGTAGGGTACTGCATAAGCCGGGACGGAAAAGGGTTTAGGGTTTGATTAGGCATACTCACTACGCGGCTCCGCTTAATCCAACCCTAAACCCTTTTCCTTATTCATGGTCACTAAACCCACAAGAAACTGAACCCTAAGAGGGTATTGGTGAACCATGTCATGGATGTGATTCAAACATGGGTCACTGAACCTTAAGAGTAGGGTACTGCATAAGACGGGACGGAAAAGGGTTTAGGGTTTGATTAGGCGTACCCGCTACGCGGCTCCGCCTAATCCAACCCTAAACCCTTTTCCTTATTCAAGGTCACCAAACCCACAAGAAATTGAACCCTAAGAGGGTATTGGTGAACCCTGTCGTGGATGTGATTCAAACATGGGGCACTGAACCTTAAGAGTAGGGTACTGCATAAGACGGGACGGAAAAGTGTTTAGGGTTGGATTAGGCGAACCCGCTATGCGGATCCGCCTAATCCAACCCTAAACCCTTTTCCTTATTAAAGGTCACTAAACCCGCAAGAAACTGAACCCTAAGAGGGCATTGGTGAACCCTGTCGTGGATGTGATTCAAACATGGGGCACTGAACCTTAAGAGTAGGGTACTGCATAAGACGGGACGGAAAAGTGTTTAGGGTTGGATTAGGCGAACCCGCTACGCGGATCCGCCTAATCCAACCCTAAACCCTTTTCCTTATTAAAGGTCACTAAACCCGCAACAAACTGAAGCCGAAGAGAGTATTGGTGAATCCTGTCATGGATGTGATTACACTATCATAAACCCTAAACCCTAAACATGGGGCACTGAACCTTAAGAGTAGGGTACTGCATAAGACGGGACGGAAAAAGGTTTAGGGTTGGATTATGCGTACCCGCTACGTTGATCTGCTTAATCCAACCCTAAACCCTTTTCCTTAATCAAGGTCACTAAACCCGGAAGAAACTGAACCCTAAGAGGGTATTGGTGAACTCTGTCGTGGATGTGATTCAAACATGGGGCACTGAACCTTAAGAGTAGGGTACTGCATAAGACGGGACAGAAAAGGTTTTAGGGTTGGATTAGGCGAACCCGCTTCGCGGCTCCGCCTAATCCAACCCTAAACCCTTTTCCTAATTCAAGGACGGAAAAGGGTTTAGGGTTGGATTAGGCGAAACCGCTACGCGGCTCCGCCTAATCCAACCCTAAACCCTTTTCCTTATTCATGGTCACTAAACCCACAAGAAACTGAACCCTAAGAGGGTATTGTTGAACCATGTCGTGGATGTGATTCAAACATGGGTGACTGAACCTTATGAGTAGGGTACTGCATAAGCCGGGACGGAAAAGGGTTTAGGGTTTGATTAGGCATACTCACTACGCGGCTCCGCTTAATCCAACCCTAAACCCTTTTCCTTATTCATGGTCACTAAACCCACAAGAAACTGAACCCTAAGAGGGTATTGGTGAACCATGTCATGGATGTGATTCAAACATGGGTCACTGAACCTTAAGAGTAGGGTACTGCATAAGACGGGACGGAAAAGGGTTTAGGGTTTGATTAGGCGTACCCGCTACGCGGCTCCGCCTAATCCAACCCTAAACCCTTTTCCTTATTCAAGGTCACCAAACCCACAAGAAATTGAACCCTAAGAGGGTATTGGTGAACCCTGTCGTGGATGTGATTCAAACATGGGGCACTGAACCTTAAGAGTAGGGTACTGCATAAGACGGGACGGAAAAGTGTTTAGGGTTGGATTAGGCGAACCCGCTATGCGGATCCGCCTAATCCAACCCTAAACCCTTTTCCTTATTAAAGGTCACTAAACCCGCAAGAAACTGAACCCTAAGAGGGCATTGGTGAACCCTGTCGTGGATGTGATTCAAACATGGGGCACTGAACCTTAAGAGTAGGGTACTGCATAAGACGGGACGGAAAAGTGTTTAGGGTTGGATTAGGCGAACCCGCTACGCGGATCCGCCTAATCCAACCCTAAACCCTTTTCCTTATTAAAGGTCACTAAACCCGCAACAAACTGAAGCCGAAGAGAGTATTGGTGAATCCTGTCGTGGATGTGATTACACTATCATAAACCCTAAACCCTAAACATGGGGCACTGAACCTTAAGAGTAGGGTACTGCATAAGACGGGACGGAAAAAGGTTTAGGGTTGGATTATGCGTACCCGCTACGTGGATCCGCTTAATCCAACCCTAAACCCTTTTCCTTAATCAAGGTCACTAAACCCGGAAGAAACTGAATCCTAAGAGGGTATTGGTGAACCCTGTCGTGGATGTGATTCAAACATGGGGCACTGAACCTTAAGAGTAGGGTACTGCATAAGACGGGACAGAAAAGGTTTTAGGGTTGGATTAGGAGAACCAGCTTCGCGGCTCCGGCTAATCCAACCCTAAACCATTTTCCTAATTCAAGGACGGAAAAGGGTTTAGGGTTGGATTAGGCGAAACCGCTTCGCGGCTCCGCCTAATCCAACCCTAAACCCTTTTCCTTATTCAAGGTCACTAAACCCGGAAGAAACTGAACCCTAAGAGGGTATTGGTGAACCCTGTCGTGGATGTGATTCAACCATGGGGCACTGAACCTTAAGAGTAGTGTACTGCATAAGACGGGACGGAAAAGGGTTTAGGGTTGGATTAGGCGTACCAGCTACGCGGCTCCGCCTAATCCAACCCTAAACCCTTTTCCTTATTCATGGTTACTAAACCCACAAGAAACTGAACCCTAAGAGGGTATTGGTGAACCATGTCATGGATGTGATTCAGACATGGGTCACTCAACCTTAAGAGTAGGGTACTGCATAAGACGGGACGGAAAAGGGTTTAGGGTTGGATTAGGCGGAGCCGCGTAGCGGGTACGCCTAATCAAACCCTAAACCCTTTTCCTTATTAAAGGTCACTAAACCCGCAAGAAACTGAACCCTAAGAGGGCATTGGTGAACCCTGTCGTGGATGTGATTCAAACATGGGGCACTGAACCTTAAGAGTAGGGTACTGCATAAGACGGGACGGAAAAGTGTTTAGGGTTGGATTAGGCGAACCCGCTACGCGGATCCGCCTAATCCAACCCTAAACCCTTTTCCTTATTAAAGGTCACTAAACCCGCAACAAACTGAAGCCGAAGAGAGTATTGGTGAATCCTGTCGTGGATGTGATTACACTATCATAAACCCTAAACCCTAAACATGGGGCACTGAACCTTAAGAGTAGGGTACTGCATAAGACGGGACGGAAAAAGGTTTAGGGTTGGATTATGCGTACCCGCTACGTGGATCCGCTTAATCCAACCCTAAACCCTTTTCCTTAATCAAGGTCACTAAACCCGGAAGAAACTGAACCCTAAGAGGGTATTGGTGAACCCTGTCGTGGATGTGATTCAAACATGGGGCACTGAACCTTAAGAGTAGGGTACTGCATAAGACGGGACAGAAAAGGTTTTAGGGTTGGATTAGGCGAACCAGCTTCGCGGCTCCGCCTAATCCAACCCTAAACCCTTTTCCTAATTCAAGGACGGAAAAGGGTTTAGGGTTGGATTAGGCGAAACCGCTTCGCGGCTCCGCCTAATCCAACCCTAAACCCTTTTCCTTATTCAAGGTCACTAAACCCGGAAGAAACTGAACCCTAAGAGGGTATTGGTGAACCCTGTCGTGGATGTGATTCAACCATGGGGCACTGAACCTTAAGAGTAGTGTACTGCATCAGACGGGACGGAAAAGGGTTTAGGGTTGGATTAGGCGTACCAGCTACGCGGCTCCGCCTAATCCAACCCTAAACCCTTTTCCTTATTCATGGTTACTAAACCCACAAGAAACTGAACCCTAAGAGGGTATTGGTGAAGCATGTCATGGATGTGATTCAGACATGGGTCACTCAACCTTAAGAGTAGGGTACTGCATAAGACGGGACGGAAAAGGGTTTAGGGTTTGATTAGGCGTACCCGCTACGCGGCTCCGCCTAATCCAACCCTAAACCCTTTTCCTTATTCAAGGTCACCAAACCCACAAGAAATTGAACCCTAAGAGGGTATTGGTGAACCCTGTCGTGGATGTGATTCAAACATGGGGCACTCAACCTTAAGAGTAGGTTACTGCATAAGACGGGACGGAAAAGGGTTTAGGGTTGGATTAGGCGAACCCGCTACGCGGCTCCGCCTAATCCAACCCTAAACCCTTTTCCTTATTCAAGGTCACTAAACCCGCAAGAAACTGAACCCTAAGAGGGCATTGGTGAACCCTGTCGTGGATGTGATTCAAACATGGGGCACTGAACCTTAAGAGTAGGGTACTGCATAAGACGGGACGGAAAAGTGTTTAGGGTTGGATTAGGCGAACCCGCTACGCGGATCCGCCTAATCCAACCCTAAACCCTTTTCCTTATTAAAGGTCACTAAACCCGCAACAAACTGAAGCCGAAGAGAGTATTGGTGAATCCTGTCGTGGATGTGATTACACTATCATAAACCCTAAACCCTAAACATGGGGCACTGAACCTTAAGAGTAGGGTACTGCATAAGACGGGACGGAAAAAGGTTTAGGGTTGGATTATGCGTACCCGCTACGTGGATCCGCTTAATCCAACCCTAAACCCTTTTCCTTAATCAAGGTCACTAAACCCGGAAGAAACTGAACCCTAAGAGGGTATTGGTGAACCCTGTCGTGGATGTGATTCAAACATGGGGCACTGAACCTTAAGAGTAGGGTACTGCATAAGACGGGACAGAAAAGGTTTTAGGGTTGGATTAGGCGAACCAGCTTCGCGGCTCCGCCTAATCCAACCCTAAACCCTTTTCCTAATTCAAGGACGGAAAAGGGTTTAGGGTTGGATTAGGCGAAACCGCTTCGCGGCTCCGCCTAATCCAACCCTAAACCCTTTTCCTTATTCAAGGTCACTAAACCCGGAAGAAACTGAACCCTAAGAGGGTATTGGTGAACCCTGTCGTGGATGTGATTCAACCATGGGGCACTGAACCTTAAGAGTAGTGTACTGCGTAAGACGGGACGGAAAAGGGTTTAGGGTTGGATTAGGCGTACCAGCTACGCGGCTCCGCCTAATCCAACCCTAAACCCTTTTCCTTATTCATGGTTACTAAACCCACAAGAAACTGAACCCTAAGAGGGTATTGGTGAAGCATGTCATGGATGTGATTCAGACATGGGTCACTCAACCTTAAGAGTAGGGTACTGCATAAGACGGGACGGAAAAGGGTTTAGGGTTTGATTAGGCGTACCCGCTACGCGGCTCCGCCTAATCCAACCCTAAACCCTTTTCCTTATTCAAGGTCACCAAACCCACAAGAAATTGAACCCTAAGAGGGTATTGGTGAACCCTGTCGTGGATGTGATTCAAACATGGGGCACTCAACCTTAAGAGTAGGTTACTGCATAAGACGGGACGGAAAAGGGTTTAGGGTTGGATTAGGCGAACCCGCTACGCGGCTCCGCCTAATCCAACCCTAAACCCTTTTCCTTATTCAAGGTCACTAAACCCGCAAGAAACTGAACCCTAAGAGGGCATTGGTGAACCCTGTCGTGGATGTGATTCAAACATGGGGCACTGAACCTTAAGAGTAGGGTACTGCATAAGACGGGACGGAAAAGTGTTTAGGGTTGGATTAGGCGAACCCGCTACGCGGATCCGCCTAATCCAACCCTAAACCCTTTTCCTTATTAAAGGTCACTAAACCCGCAACAAACTGAAGCCGAAGAGAGTATTGGTGAATCCTGTCGTGGATGTGATTACACTATCATAAACCCTAAACCCTAAACATGGGGCACTGAACCTTAAGAGTAGGGTACTGCATAAGACGGGACGGAAAAAGGTTTAGGGTTGGATTATGCGTACCCGCTACGTGGATCCGCTTAATCCAACCCTAAACCCTTTTCCTTAATCAAGGTCACTAAACCCGGAAGAAACTGAACCCTAAGAGGGTATTGGTGAACCCTGTCGTGGATGTGATTCAAACATGGGGCACTGAACCTTAAGAGTAGGGTACTGCATAAGACGGGACAGAAAAGGTTTTAGGGTTAGATTAGGCGAACCCGCTTCGCGGCTCCGCCTAATCCAACCCTAAACCCTTTTCCTAATTCAAGGACGGAAAAGGGTTTAGGGTTGGATTAGGCGAAACCGCTTTGCGGCTCCGCCTAATCCAACCCTAAACCCTTTTCCTTATTCAAGGTCACTAAACCCGGAAGAAACTGAACCCTAAGAGAGTATTGGTGAACCCTGTCGTGGATGTGATTCAACCATGGGGCACTGAACCTTAAGAGTAGGGTACTGCATAAGACGGGACGGAAAACGGTTTAGGGTTTGATTAGGCATACCCGCCACGCGGCTCCGCCTAATCCAACTCTAAACCCTTTTCCTTATTCAAGGTCACAAAACCCACAAGAAATTGAACCCTAAGAGGGTATTGGTGAACCCTGTCGTGGATGTGATTCAATCATGGGGCACTGAACCTTAAGAGTAGGTTACTGCATAAGACGGGACGGAAAAGGGTTTAGGGTTGGATTAGGCGAACCCGCTACGCGGCTCCGCCTAATCCAACCCTAAACCCTTTTCCTTATTTAAGGTCACTAAACCCGTAAGAAACTGAACCCTAAGAGGGCATTGGTGAACCCTGTCGTGGATGTGATTCAAACATGGGGCACTGAACCTTAAGAGTAGGGTACTGCATAAGACGGGACGGAAAAGGGTTTAGGGTTGGATTAGGCGAACCCGCTACGCGGATCCGCCTAATCCAACCCTAAACCCTTTTCCTTATTCAAGGTCACTAAAGCCGGAAGAAACTGAACCCTAAGAGGGTATTGGTGAACCCTGTCGTGGATGTGATTCAACCATGGGGCACTGAACCTTAAGAGTAGTGTACTGCATAAGACGGGACGGAAAAGGGTTTAGGGTTGGATTAGGCGTACACGCTACGCGGCTCCGCCTAATCCAACCCTAAACCCTTTTCCTTATTCATGGTCACTAAACCCACAAGAAACTGAACCCTAAGAGGGTATTGGTGAACCATGTCGTGGATGTGATTCAAACATGGGGCACTGAACCTTAAGAGTAGGGTACTGCATAAGACGGGACAGAAAAGGGTTTAGGGTTGGATGAGGCGTACCCGCTACGCGGCTCCGCCTAATCCAACCCTAAACCCTTTTCCTTATTCAAGGTCACAAAACCCACAAGAAACTGAACCCTAAGAGGGTATTGGTGAACCCTGTCGTGGATGTGATTCAAACATGGGGCACTGAACCTTAAGAGTAGGGTACTGCATAAGACGGGACAAAAAAGGGTTTAGGGTTGGATTAGGCGAACCCGCTACGCGGATCCGCCTAATCCAACCCTAAACCCTTTTCCTTATTAAAGGTCACTAAACCCGCAACAAACTGAAGCCGAAGAGAGTATTGGTGAATCCTGTCGTGGATGTGATTACACTATCTTAAACCCTAAACCCTAAACATGGGGCACTGAACCTTAAGAGTAGGGTACTGCATAAGACGGGACGGAAAAAGGTTTAGGGTTGGATTATGCGTACCCGCTACGTGGATCCGCTTAATCCAACCCTAAACCCTTTTCCTTAATCAAGGTCACTAAACCCGGAAGAAACTGAACCCTAAGAGGGTATTGGTGAACCCTGTCGTGGATGTGATTCAAACATGGGGCACTGAAACTTAAGAGTAGGGTACTGCATAAGACGGGACAGAAAAGGTTTTAGGGTTGGATTAGGCGAACCCGCTTCGCGGCTCCGCCTAATCCAACCCTAAACCCTTTTCCTAATTCATGGACGGAAAAGGGTTTAGGGTTGGATTAGGCGAAACCGCTTCGCGGCTCCGCCTAATCCAACCCTAAACCCTTTTCCTTATTCATGGTCACTAAACCCACAAGAAACTGAACCCTAAGAGGGTATTGGTGAACCATGTCGTGGATGTGATTCAAACATGGGTGACTGAACCTTATGAGTAGGGTACTGCATAAGCCGGGACGGAAAAGGGTTTAGGGTTTGATTAGGCATACTCGCTACGCGGCTCCGCTTAATCCAACCCTAAACCCTTTTCCTTATTCATGGTCACTAAACCCACAAGAAACAGAACCCTAAGAGGGTATTGGTGAACCATGTCATGGATGTGATTCAAACATGGGTCACTGAACCTTAAGAGTAGGGTACTGCATAAGACGGGACGGAAAAGGGTTTAGGGTTTGATTAGGCATACCCGCTACGCGGCTCCGCTTAATCCAACCCTAAACCCTTTTCCTTATTCATGGTCACTAAACCCACAAGAAACAGAACCCTAAGAGGGTATTGGTGAACCCTGTCGTGGATGTGATTCAAACATGGGGCACTGAACCTTAAGAGTAGGTTACTGCATAAGACGGGACGGAAAAGGGTTTAGGGTTGGATTAGGCGTACCCGCTACGCGGCTCCGCCTAATCCAACCCTAAACCCTTTTCCTTATTCAAGGTCACTAAACCCGCAAGAAACTGAATCCTAAGAGGGCATTGGTGAACCCTGTCGTGGATGTGATTCAAACATGGGGCACTGAACCTTAAGAGTAGGGTACTGCATAAGACGGGACGGAAAAGGGTTTAGGGTTGGATTAGGCGAACCCGCTACGCGGATCCGCCTAATCCAACCCTAAACCCTTTTCCTTATTCAAGGTCACTAAACCCGGAAGAAACTGAACCCTAAGAGGGTATTGGTGAACCCTGTCGTGGATGTGATTCAACCATGGGGCACTGAACCTTAAGAGTAGTGTACTGCATAAGACGGGACGGTAAAGGGTTTAGGGTTGGATTAGGCGTACCCGCTACGCGGCTCCGCCTAATCCAACCCTAAACCCTTTTCCTTATTCATGGTCACTAAACCCGGAAGAAACTGAACCCTAAGAGGGTATTGGTGAACCATGTCGTGGATGTGATTCAAACATGGGTCACTGAACCTTAAGAGTAGGGTACTGCATAAGACGGGACGGAAAAGGGTTTAGGGTTTGATTAGGCGTACCCGCTACGCAGCTCCGCCTAATCCAACCCTAAACCCTTTTTCTTATTCAAGGTCACCAAACCCACAAGAAATTGAACCCTAAGAGGGTATTGGTGAACCCTGTCGTGGATGTGATTCAAACATGGGGCACTGAACCTTAAGAGTAGGGTACTGCATAAGACGGGACGGAAAAGGGTTTAGGGTTGGATTAGGCGTACCCGCTACGCGGCTCCGCCTAATACAACCCTAAACCTTTTCCTTATTCAAGGTCACAAAACTCACAAGAAACTGAACCCTAAGAGGGTATTGGTGAACCCTAACGTGGATGTGATTCAAACATGGGGCACTGAACCTTAAGAGTAGGGTACTGCATAAGACGGGACAGAAAAGGGTTTAGGGTTGGATTAGGCATACCCGCTACGCGGATCCGCCTAATCAAACCCTAAACCCTTTTCCTTATTCAAGGTCACAAAACCCACAAGAAACTGAACCCTAAGAGGGTATTGGTGAACCCTGTCGTGGATGTGATTCAACCATGGGGCACTGAACCTTAAGAGTAGTGTACTGCATAAGACGGGACGGAAAAGGGTTTAGGGTTGGATTAGGCGTACCCGCTACGCGGCTCCGCCTAATCCAACCCTAAACCCTTTTCCTTATTCATGGTCACTAAACCCGGAAGAAACTGAACCCTAAGAGGGTATTGGTGAACCATGTCGTGGATGTGATTCAAACATGGGTCACTGAACCTTAAGAGTAGGGTACTGCATAAGACGGGACGGAAAAGGGTTTAGGGTTTGATTAGGCGTACCCGCTACGCAGCTCCGCCTAATCCAACCCTAAACCCTTTTTCTTATTCAAGGTCACCAAACCCACAAGAAATTGAACCCTAAGAGGGTATTGGTGAACCCTGTCGTGGATGTGATTCAAACATGGGGCACTGAACCTTAAGAGTAGGGTACTGCATAAGACAGGACGGAAAAGGGTTTAGGGTTGGATTAGGCGTACCCGCTACGCGGCTCCGCCTAATACAACCCTAAACCTTTTCCTTATTCAAGGTCACAAAACCCACAAGAAACTGAACCCTAAGAGGGTATTGGTGAACCCTGTCGTGGATGTGATTCAAACATGGGGCACTGAACCTTAAGAGTAGGGTACTGCATAAGACGGGACAGAAAAGGGTTTAGGGTTGGATTAGGCGAACCCGCTACGCGGATCCGCCTAATCCAACCCTAAACCCTTTTCCTTATTCAAGGTAACTAAACCCGCAACAAACTGAAGCCGAAGAGAGTATTGGTGAATCCTGTCGTGGATGTGATTACACTATCATAAACCCTAAACCCTAAACATGGGGCACTGAACCTTAAGAGTAGGGTACTGCATAAGACGGGACGGAAAAAGGTTTAGGGTTGGATTATGCGTACCCGCTACGTGGATTCGCTTAATCCAACCCTAAACCCTTTTCCTTAATCAAGGTCACTAAACCCGGAAGAAACTGAACCCTAAGAGGGTATTGGTGAACCCTGTCGTGGATGTGATTCAAACATGGGGCACTGAACCTTAAGAGTAGGGTACTGCATAAGACGGGACGGAAAAGGGTTTAGGGTTGGATTAGGCGTAACCGCTACGCGGCTCCGCCTAATCCAACCCTAAACCCTTTTCCTTATTCAAGGTCACTAAACCCACAAGAAACTGAACCCTAAGAGGGTATTGGTGAACCATGTCGTGGATGTGATTCAAACATGGGGCACTGAACCTTAAGAGTAGGGTACTGCATAAGACGGGACAGAAAAGGGTTTAGGGTTGGATTAGGCGTACCCGCTACGCGGATCCGCCTAATCAAACCCTAAACCCTTTTCCTTATTCAAGGTCACAAAACCCACAAGAAACTGAACCCTAAGAGGGTATTGGTGAATCCTGTCGTGGATGTGATTCAACCATGGGGCACTGAACCTTAAGAGTAGTGTACTGCATAAGACGGGACGGAAAAGGGTTTAGGGTTGGATTAGGCGTACCCGCTACGCGGCTCCGCCTAATCCAACCCTAAACCCTTTTCCTTATTCATGGTCACTAAACCCGGAAGAAACTGAACCCTAAGAGGGTATTGGTGAACCATGTCGTGGATGTGATTCAAACATGGGTCACTGAACCTTAAGAGTAGGGTACTGCATAAGACGGGACGGAAAAGGGTTTAGGGTTTGATTAGGCGTACCCGCTACGCAGCTCCGCCTAATCCAACCCTAAACCCTTTTTCTTATTCAAGGTCACCAAACCCACAAGAAATTGAACCCTAAGAGGGTATTGGTGAACCCTGTCGTGGATGTGATTCAAACATGGGGCACTGAACCTTAAGAGTAGGGTACTGCATAAGACGGGACAGAAAAGGGTTTAGGGTTGGATTAGGCGTACCCGCTACGCGGCTCCGCCTAATACAACCCTAAACCTTTTCCTTATTCAAGGTCACAAAACCCACAAGAAACTGAACCCTAAGAGGGTATTGGTGAACCCTGTCGTGGATGTGATTCAAACATGGGGCACTGAACCTTAAGAGTAGGGTACTGCATAAGACGGGACAGAAAAGGGTTTAGGGTTGGATTAGGCGAACCCGCTACGCAGATCCGCCTAATCCAACCCTAAACCCTTTTCCTTATTCAAGGTAACTAAACCCGCAACAAACTGAAGCCGAAGAGAGTATTGGTGAATCCTGTCGTGGATGTGATTACACTATCATAAACCCTAAACCCTAAACATGGGGCACTGAACCTTAAGAGTAGGGTACTGCATAAGACGGGACGGAAAAAGGTTTAGGGTTGGATTATGCGTACCCGCTACGTGGATTCGCTTAATCCAACCCTAAACCCTTTTCCTTAATCAAGGTCACTAAACCCGGAAGAAACTGAACCCTAAGAGGGTATTGGTGAACCCTGTCGTGGATGTGATTCAAACATGGGGCACTGAACCTTAAGAGTAGGGTACTGCATAAGACGGGACGGAAAAGGGTTTAGGGTTGGATTAGGCGTAACCGCTACGCGGCTCCGCCTAATCCAACCCTAAACCCTTTTCCTTATTCAAGGTCACTAAACCCACAAGAAACTGAACCCTAAGAGGGTATTGGTGAACCATGTCGTGGATGTGATTCAAACATGGGGCACTGAACCTTAAGAGTAGGGTACTGCATAAGACGGGACAGAAAAGGGTTTAGGGTTGGATTAGGCGTACCCGCTACGCGGCTCCGCCTAATCCAACCCTAAACCCTTTTCCTTATTCAAGGTCACAAAACCCACAAGAAACTGAACCCTAAGAGGGTATTGGTGAACCCTGTCGTGGATGTGATTCAAACATGGGGCACTGAACCTTAAGAGTAGGGTACTGCATAAGACGGGACAGAAAAGGGTTTAGGGTTGGATTAGGCGAACCCGCTACGCGGATCCGCCTAATCCAACCCTAAACCCTTTTCCTTATTCAAGGTCACTAAACCCGCAACAAACTGAAGCCGAAGAGAGTATTGGTGAATCCTATCGTGGATGTGATTACACTATCATAAACCCTAAACCCTAAACATGGGGCACTGAACCTTAAGAGTAGGGTACTGCATAAGACGGGACGGTAAAAGGTTTAGGGTTGGATTATGTGTACCCGCTACGTGGATCCGCTTAATCCAACCCTAAACCCTTTTCCTTAATCAAGGTCACTAAACCCGGAAGAAACTGAACCCTAAGAGGGTATTGGTGAACCCTGTCGTGGATGTGATTCAAACATGGGGCACTGAACCTTAAGAGTAGGGTACTGCATAAGACGGGACAGAAAAGGGTTTAGGGTTGGATTAGGCGTACCCGCTACGCGGATCCGCCTAATCAAACCCTAAACCCTTTTCCTTATTCAAGGTCACAAAACCCACAAGAAACTGAACCCTAAGAGGGTATTGGTGAACCCTGTCGTGGATGTGATTCAACCATGGGGCACTGAACCTTAAGAGTAGTGTACTGCATAAGACGGGACGGAAAAGGGTTTAGGGTTGGATTAGGCGTACCCGCTACGCGGCTCCGCCTAATCCAACCCTAAACCCTTTTCCTTATTCATGGTCACTAAACCCGGAAGAAACTGAACCCTAAGAGGGTATTGGTGAACCATGTCGTGGATGTGATTCAAACATGGGTCACTGAACCTTAAGAGTAGGGTACTGCATAAGACGGGACGGAAAAGGGTTTAGGGTTTGATTAGGCGTACCCGCTACGCAGCTTCGCCTAATCCAACCCTAAATCCTTTTTCTTATTCAAGGTCACCAAACCCACAAGAAATTGAACCCTAAGAGGGTATTGGTGAACCCTGTCGTGGATGTGATTCAAACATGGGGCACTGAACCTTAAGAGTAGGGTACTGCATAAGACGGGACGGAAAAGGGTTTAGGGTTGGATTAGGCGTACCCGCTACGCGGCTCCGCCTAATACAACCCTAAACCTTTTCCTTATTCAAGGTCACAAAACCCACAAGAAACTGAACCCTAAGAGGGTATTGGTGAACCCTGTCGTGGATGTGATTCAAACATGGGGCACTGAACCTTAAGAGTAGGGTACTGCATAAGACGGGACAGAAAAGGGTTTAGGGTTGGATTAGGCGAACCCGCTACGCGGATCCGCCTAATCCAACCCTAAACCCTTTTCCTTATTCAAGGTAACTAAACCCGCAACAAACTGAAGCCGAAGAGAGTATTGGTGAATCCTGTCGTGGATGTGATTACACTATCATAAACCCTAAACCCTAAACATGGGGCACTGAACCTTAAGAGTAGGGTACTGCATAAGACGGGACGGAAAAAGGTTTAGGGTTGGATTATGCGTACCCGCTACGTGGATTCGCTTAATCCAACCCTAAACCCTTTTCCTTAATCAAGGTCACTAAACCCGGAAGAAACTGAACCCTAAGAGGGTATTGGTGAACCCTGTCGTGGATGTGATTCAAACATGGGGCACTGAACCTTAAGAGTAGGGTACTGCATAAGACGGGACGGAAAAGGGTTTAGGGTTGGATTAGGCGTAACCGCTACGCGGCTCCGCCTAATCCAACCCTAAACCCTTTTCCTTATTCAAGGTCACTAAACCCACAAGAAACTGAACCCTAAGAGGGTATTGGTGAACCCTGTCGTGGATGTGATTCAAACATGGGGCACTGAACCTTAAGAGTAGGGTACTGCATAAGACGGGACAGAAAAGGGTTTAGGGTTGGATTAGGCGAACCCGCTACGCGGATCCGCCTAATCCAACCCTAAACCCTTTTCCTTATTCAAGGTCACTAAACCCGCAACAAACTGAAGCCGAAGAGAGTATTGGTGAATCCTATCGTGGATGTGATTACACTATCATAAACCCTAAACCCTAAACATGGGGCACTGAACCTTAAGAGTAGGGTACTGCATAAGACGGGACGGTAAAAGGTTTAGGGTTGGATTATGTGTACCCGCTACGTGGATCCGCTTAATCCAACCCTAAACCCTTTTCCTTAATCAAGGTCACTAAACCCGGAAGAAACTGAACCCTAAGAGGGTATTGGTGAACCCTGTCGTGGATGTGATTCAAACATGGGGCACTGAACCTTAAGAGTAGGGTACTGCATAAGACGGGACAGAAAAGGGTTTAGGGTTGGATTAGGCGTACCCGCTACGCGGATCCGCCTAATCAAACCCTAAACCCTTTTCCTTATTCAAGGTCACAAAACCCACAAGAAACTGAACCCTAAGAGGGTATTGGTGAACCCTGTCGTGGATGTGATTCAACCATGGGGCACTGAACCTTAAGAGTAGTGTACTGCATAAGACGGGACGGAAAAGGGTTTAGGGTTGGATTAGGCGTACCCGCTACGCGGCTCCGCCTAATCCAACCCTAAACCCTTTTCCTTATTCATGGTCACTAAACCCGGAAGAAACTGAACCCTAAGAGGGTATTGGTGAACCATGTCGTGGATGTGATTCAAACATGGGTCACTGAACCTTAAGAGTAGGGTACTGCATAAGACGGGACGGAAAAGGGTTTAGGGTTTGATTAGGCGTACCCGCTACGCAGCTTCGCCTAATCCAACCCTAAACCCTTTTTCTTATTCAAGGTCACCAAACCCACAAGAAATTGAACCCTAAGAGGGTATTGGTGAACCCTGTCGTGGATGTGATTCAAACATGGGGCACTGAACCTTAAGAGTAGGGTACTGCATAAGACGGGACGGAAAAGGGTTTAGGGTTGGATTAGGCGTACCCGCTACGCGGCTCCGCCTAATACAACCCTAAACCTTTTCCTTATTCAAGGTCACAAAACCCACAAGAAACTGAACCCTAAGAGGGTATTGGTGAACCCTGTCGTGGATGTGATTCAAACATGGGGCACTGAACCTTAAGAGTAGGGTACTGCATAAGACGGGACAGAAAAGGGTTTAGGGTTGGATTAGGCGAACCCGCTACGCGGATCCGCCTAATCCAACCCTAAACCCTTTTCCTTATTCAAGGTAACTAAACCCGCAACAAACTGAAGCCGAAGAGAGTATTGGTGAATCCTGTCGTGGATGTGATTACACTATCATAAACCCTAAACCCTAAACATGGGGCACTGAACCTTAAGAGTAGGGTACTGCATAAGACGGGACGGAAAAAGGTTTAGGGTTGGATTATGCGTACCCGCTACGTGGATTCGCTTAATCCAACCCTAAACCCTTTTCCTTAATCAAGGTCACTAAACCCGGAAGAAACTGAACCCTAAGAGGGTATTGGTGAACCCTGTCGTGGATGTGATTCAAACATGGGGCACTGAACCTTAAGAGTAGGGTACTGCATAAGACGGGACGGAAAAGGGTTTAGGGTTGGATTAGGCGTAACCGCTACGCGGCTCCGCCTAATCCAACCCTAAACCCTTTTCCTTATTCAAGGTCACTAAACCCACAAGAAACTGAACCCTAAGAGGGTATTGGTGAACCATGTCGTGGATGTGATTCAAACATGGGGCACTGAACCTTAAGAGTAGGGTACTGCATAAGACGGGACAGAAAAGGGTTTAGGGTTGGATTAGGCGTACCCGCTACGCAGCTCCGCCTAATCCAACCCTAAACCCTTTTCCTTATTCAAGGTCACAAAACCCACAAGAAACTGAACCCTAAGAGGGTATTGGTGAACCCTGTCGTGGATGTGATTCAAACATGGGGCACTGAACCTTAAGAGTAGGGTACTGCATAAGACGGGACAGAAAAGGGTTTAGGGTTGGATTAGGCGAACCCGCTACGCGGATCCGCCTAATCCAACCCTAAACCCTTTTCCTTATTCAAGGTCACTAAACCCGCAACAAACTGAAGCCGAAGAGAGTATTGGTGAATCCTATCGTGGATGTGATTACACTATAATAAACCCTAAACCCTAAACATGGGGCACTAAACCTTAAAAGTAGGGTACTGCATAAGACGGGACGGTAAAAGGTTTAGGGTTGGATTATGTGTACCCGCTACGTGGATCCGCTTAATCCAACCCTAAACCCTTTTCCTTAATCAAGGTCACTAAACCCGGAAGAAACTGAACCCTAAGAGGGTATTGGTGAACCCTGTCGTGGATGTGATTCAAACATGGGGCACTGAACCTTAAGAGTAGGGTACTGTATAAGACGGGACAGAAAAGGGTTTAGGGTCGGATTAGGCGAACCCGCTTCGCGGCTCCGCCTAATCCAACCCTAAACCCTTTTCCTAATTCAAGGACGGAAAAGGGTTTAGGGTTGGATTAGGCGAAACCGCTTCGCGGCTCCGCCTAATCCCACCCTAAACCCTTTTCCTTATTCAAGGTCACTAAACCCGGAAGAAACTGAACCCTAAGAGGGTATTGGTGAACCCTGTCGTGGATGTGATTCAACCATGGGGCACTGAACCTTAAGAGTAGTGTACTGCATAAGACGGGACGGAAATGGGTTTAGGGTTGGATTAGGCGTACCCTCTACGCGGCTCCGCCTAATCCAACCCTAAACCGTTTTCCTTATTCAAGGTCACTAAACCCGCAACAAACTGAAGCCGAAGAGAGTATTGGTGAATCCTGTCGTGGATGTGATTACACTATCATAAACCATAAACCCTAAACATGGGGCACTGATCCTTAACAGTAGGGTGCTGCATAAGACTGGACGGAAAAAGGTTTAGGGTTGGATTATGCGTACTCGCTACGTGGATCCGCTTAATCCAACCCTAAACCCTTTTCCTTAATCAAGGTCACTAAACCCGGAAGAAACTGAACCCTAAGAGGGTATTGGTGAACCCTGTCATGGATGTGATTCAAACATGGGGCACTGAACCTAAAGAGTAGGGTACAGCATAAGACGGGACGGAAAAGGGTTTAGGGTTGGATTAGGCGAACCCGCTACGCGGCTCCGTCTAATCCAACCCTAAACCCTTTTCCTAATTCAAGGACGGAAAAGGGTTTAGGGTTGGATTAGGCGAAACCGCTTCGCGGCTCCGCCTAGTCCAACCCTAAACCCTTTTCCTTATTCAAGGTCACTAAACCCGGAAGAAACTGAACCCTAAGAGGGTATTGGTGAACCATGTCGTGGATGTGATTCAAACATGGGTCACTGAACCTTAAGAGTAGGGTACTGCATAAGACGGGACGGAAAAGGGTTTAGGGTTTGATTAGGCGTACCCGCTACGCGGCTCCGCCTAATCCAACCCTAAACCCTTTTCCTTATTCAAGGTCACCAAACCCACAAGAAATTGAACCCTAAGAGGGTATTGGTGAACCATGTCGTGGATGTGATTCAAACATGGGTCACTGAACCTTAAGAGTAGGGTACTGCATAAGACGGGATGGAAAAGGGTTTAGGGTTGGATTAGGCGAACCCGCTACGCGGCTCCGCCTAATCCAACCCTAAACCCTTTCCCTTATTCAAGGTCACTAAACCCACAAGAAACTGAACCCTAAGAGGGTATTGGTGAACCCTGTCGTGGATGTGATTAACGCGGCTCCGCCTAATCCAACCCTAAACCCTTTTCCTTATTCAAGGTCACAAAACCCACAAGAAACTGAACCCTAAGAGGGTATTGGTGAACTCTGTCGTGGATGTGATTCAAACATGGGGCACTGAACCTTAAGAGTAGGGTACTGCATAAGACGGGACAGAAAAGGGTTTAGGGTTGGATTAGGCGAAACCGCTACGCGGATCCGCCTAATCCAACCCTAAATCCTTTTCCTAATTCAAGGACGGAAAAGGGTTTAGGGTTGGATTAGGCGAAACCGCTTCGCGGCTCCGCCTAGTCCAACCCTAAACCCTTTTCCTTATTCAAGGTCACTAAACCCGGAAGAAACTGAACCCTAAGAGGGTATTGGTGAACCATGTCGTGGATGTGATTCAAACATGGGTCACTGAACCTTAAGAGTAGGGTACTGCATAAGACGGGACGGAAAAGGGTTTAGGGTTTGATTAGGCGTACCCGCTACGCGGCTCCGCCTAATCCAACCCTAAACCCTTTTCCTTATTCAAGGTCACCAAACCCACAAGAAATTGAACCCTAAGAGGGTATTGGTGAACCCTGTCGTGGATGTGATTCAAACATGGGGCACTGAACCTTAAGAGTAGGGTACTGCATAAAACGGGACGGAAAAGGGTTTAGGGTTGGATTAGGCGAACCCGCTACGCGGCTCCGCCTAATCCAACCCTAAACCCTTTTCCTTATTCAAGGTCACTAAACCCACAAGAAACTGAACCCTAAGAGGGTATTGGTGAACCCTGTCGTGGATGTGATTCACGCGGCTCCGCCTAATCCAACCCTAAACCCTTTTCCTTATTCAAGGTCACAAAACCCACAAGAAACTGAACCCTAAGAGGGTATTGGTGAACCATGTCGTGGATGTGATTCAAACATGGGGCACTGAACCTTAAGAGTAGGGTACTGCATAAGACGGGACAGAAAAGGGTTTAGGGTTGGATTAGGCGAACCCGCTACGCGGATCCGCCTAATCCAACCCTAAACCCTTTTCCTTATTCAAGGTCACTAAACCCGCAACAAACTGAAGCCTAAGAGAGTATTGGTGAATCCTGTCGTGGATGTGATTACACTATCATAAACCCTAAACCCTAAACATGGGGCACTGAACCTTAAGAGTAGGGTACTGGATAAGACGGGACGGAAAAAGGTTTAGGGTTGGATTATGCGTACCCGCTACGTGGATCCTCTTAATCCAACCCAAAACCTTTTTCCTTAATCAAGGTCACTAAACCCGGAAGAAACTGAACCCTAAGAGGGTATTGGTGAACCCTGTCGTGGATGTGATTCAAACATGGGGCACTGAACCTTAAGAGTAGGGTACTGCATAAAACGGGACAGAAAAGGGTTTAGGGTTGGATTAGGCGAACCCGCTTCGCGGCTCCGCCTAATCCAACCCTAAACCCTTTTCCTAATTCAAGGACGGAAAAGGGTTTAGGGTTGGATTAGGCGAAACCGCTTCGCGGCTCCGCCTAATCCAACCCTAAACCCTTTTCCTTATTCAAGGTCACTAAACCCGGAAGAAAGTGAACCCTAAGAGAGTATTGGTGAACCCTGTCGTGGATGTGATTCAACCATGGGGCACTGAACCTTAAGAGTAGTGTACTGCATAAGACGGGACGGAAAAGGGTTTAGGGTTGGATTAGGCGTACCCGCTACGCGGCTCCGCCTAATCCAACCCTAAACCCTTTTCCTTATTCATGGTCACTAAACCCACAAGAAACTGAACCCTAAGAGGGTATTGGTGAACCATGTCGTGGATGTGATTCAAACATGGGTCACTGAACCTTAAGAGTAGGGTACTGCATAAGACGGGACGGAAAAGGGTGTAAGGGTTCGATTAGGCGTACCCGCTACGCGGCTCCGCCTAATCCAACCCTAAACCCTTTTCCTTATTCAAGGTCACCAAACCCACAAGAAATTGAACCCTAAGAGTGTATTGGTGAACCCTGTCGTGGATGTGATTCAAACATGGGGCACTGAACCTTAAGAGTAGGGTACTGCATAAGACGGGACGGAAAAGGGTTTAGGGTTGGATTAGGCGTACCCGCTACGCGGCTCCGCCTAATCCAACCCTAAACCCTTTTCCTTATTCAAGGTCACTAAACCCACAAGAAACTGAACCCTAAGAGGGTATTGGTGAACCATCTCGTGGATGTGATTCAAACATGGGGCACTGAACCTTAAGAGTAGGGTACTGCATAAGACGGGACGGAAAAGGGTTTAGGGTTGGATTAGGCGTACCCGCTACGCGGCTCCGCCTAATCCAACCCTAAACCCTTTTCCTTATTCAAGGTCACAAAACCCACAAGAAACTGAACCCTAAGAGGGTATTGGTGAACCCTGTCGTGGATGTGATTCAAACATGGGGCACTGAACCTTAAGAGTAGGGTACTGCATAAGATGGGACGGAAAAGGGTTTAGGGTTGGATTAGGCGAACCCGCTACGCGGATCCGCCTAATCCAACCCTAAACCCTTTTCCTAATTCAAGGTCACTAAACCCGCAACAAACTGAAGCCTAAGAGAGTATTGGTGAATCCTGTCGTGGATGTGATTACACTATCATAAACCCTAAACCCTAAACATGGGGCACTGAACCTTAAGAGTAGGGTACTGCATAAGACGGGACGGAAAAACGTTTAGGGTTGGATTAGGCGAACCCGCTACGCGGATCCGCCAAATCCAACCCTAAACCCTATTCCTTATTCAAGGTCACTAAACCCGCAACAAACTGAAGCCGAAGAGAGTATTGGTGAATCCTGTCGTGGATGTGATTACACTATCATAAACCCTAAACCCTAAACATGGGGCACTGAACCTTAAGAGTAGGGTACTGCATAAGACGAGACGGAAAAAGGTTTAGGGTTGGATTACGCGTACCCGCTACGCGGCTCCGCCTAATCCAACCCTAAACCCTTTTCCTTATTCAAGGTCACTAAACCCACAAGAAACTGAACCCTAAGAGGGTATTGGTGAACCATGTCGTGGATGTGATTCAAACATGGGGCACTGAACCTTAAGAGTAGGGTACTGCATAAGACGGGACGGAAAAGGGTTTAGGGTTGGATTAGGCGTACCCGCTACGCGGCTCCGCCTAATCCAACCCTAAACCCTTTTCCTTATTCATGGTCACTAAACCCACAAGAAACTGAACCCTAAGAGGGTATTGGTGAACCATGTCGTGGATGTGATTCAAACATGGGTCACTGAACCTTAAGAGTAGGGTACTGCATAAGACGGGACGGAAAAGGGTTTAAGGTTTGATTAGGCGTACCCGCTACGCGGCTCCGCCTAATCCAACCCTAAACCCTTTTCCTTATTCAAGGTCACCAAACCCACAAGAAATTGAACCCTAAGAGGGTATTGGTGAACCCTGTCGTGGATGTGATTCAAACATGGGGAACTGAACCTTAAGAGTAGGTTACTGCATAAGACGGGACGGAAAAGGGTTTAGGGTTGGATTAGGCGTACCCGCTACGCGGCTCCGCCTAATCCAACCCTAAACCCTTTTCCTTATTCAAGGTCACTAAACCCGCAAGAAACTGAACCCTAAGAGGGCATTGGTGAACCTTGTCGTGGATGTGATTCAAACATGGGGCACTGAACCTTAAGAGTAGGGTACTGCATAAGATGGGACGGAAAAGGGTTTAGGGTTGGATTAGGCGAACCCGCTACACGGATCCGCCTAATCCAACCCTAAACCCTTTTCCTTATTCAAGGTCACTAAACCCGCAACAAACTGAAGCCTAAGAGAGTATTGGTGAATCCTGTCGTGGATGTGATTACAATATCATAAACCCTAAACCCTAAACATGGGGCACTGAACCTTAAGAGTAGGGTACTGCATAAGATGAGACGGAAAAAGGTTTAGGGTTGGATTATGCGTACCCGCTACGTGGATCCGCTTAATCCAACCCTAAACCCTATTCCTTATTCAAGGTCACTAAACCCGCAAGAAACTGAACCCTAAGAGGGTATTGGTGAACCCTGTCGTGGATGTGATTCAAACATGGGGCACTGAACCTTAAGAGTAGGGTACTGCATAAGCCGGGACGGAAAAGGGTTTAGGGTTGGATTAGACGTACCCGCTATGCGGATTCGCCTAATCCAACCCTAAACCCTTTTCCTTATTCAAGGTCACTAAACCCGGAAGAAACTGAACCCTAAGAGGGTATTGGTGAACCCTGTCGTGGATGTGATTCAAACATGGGGCACTGAACCTTAAGAGTAGGGTATTGCATAAGACGGGACAGAAAAGGGTTTCGGGTTGGATTAGGCGAACCCGCTTCGCGGGTCCGCCTAATCCAACCCAAAACCCTTTTCCTTATTCAAGGTCACTAAACCCACAAGAAACTGAACCCTAAGAGGGTATTGGTGAACCCTGTCGTGGATGTGATTCAACCATGGGGCACTGAACCTTAAGAGTAGGGTACTGCATAAGACGGAATGGAAAAGGGTTTAGGGTTGGATTAGGTGTACCCGCTACGCGGCTCCGCCTAATCCAACCCTAAACCCTTTTTCTTATTCATGGTCACTAAACCCACAAGAAACTGAACCCAAAGAGGGTATTGGTGAACCATGTCGTGGATGTGGTTCAAACATGGGTCACTGAACCTTAAGAGTAGGGTACTGCATAAGACAGGACGGAAAAGGATTTAGGGTTTGATTAGGCGTACCCGCTACGCGGCTCCGCCTAATCCAACCCTAAACCCTTTTCCTTATTCAAGGTCACAAAACCCACAAGAAACTGAACCCTAAGAGGGTATTGGTGAACCCTGTCGTGGATGTGATTCAAACATGGGGCACTGAACCTTAAGAGTAGGGTACTGCATAAGATGGGACGGAAAAGGGTTTAGGGTTGGATTAGGCGAACCCGCTACGCGGATCCGCCTAATCCAACCCTAAACCCTTTTCCTAATTCAAGGTCACTAAACCCGCAACAAACTGAAGCCTAAGAGAGTATTGGTGAATCCTGTCGTGGATATGATTACACTATCATAAACCCTAAACCCTAAACATGGGGCACTGAACCTTAAGAGTAGGGTACTGCATAAGACGGGACGGAAAAACGTTTAGGGTTGGATTATGCGTACCCGCTACGTGGATCCGCTTAATCCAACCCTAAACCCTATTCCTTATTCAAGGTCACTAAACCCGCAACAAACTGAAGCCGAAGAGAGTATTGGTGAATCCTGTCGTGGATGTGATTACACTATCATAAACCCTAAACCCTAAACATGGGGCACTGAACCTTAAGAGTAGGGTACTGCATAAGACGAGACGGAAAAAGGTTTAGGGTTGGATTACGCGTACCCGCTACGCGGCTCCGCCTAATCCAACCCTAAACCCTTTTCCTTAATCAAGGTCACTAAACCCACAAGAAACTGAACCCTAAGAGGGTATTGGTGAACCATGTCGTGGATGTGATTCAAACATGGGGCACTGAACCTTAAGAGTAGGGTACTGCATAAGACGGGACGGAAAAGGGTTTAGGGTTGGATTAGGCGTACCCGCTACGCGGCTCCGCCTAATCCAACCCTAAACCCTTTTCTTTATTCATGGTCACTAAACCCACAAGAAACTGAACCCTAAGAGGGTATTGGTGAACCATGTCGTGGATGTGATTCAAACATGGGTCACTGAACCTTAAGAGTAGGGTACTGCATAAGACGGGACGGAAAAGGGTTTAAGGTTTGATTAGGCGTACCCGCTACGCGGCTCCGCCTAATCCAACCCTAAACCCTTTTCCTTATTCAAGGTCACCAAACCCACAAGAAATTGAACCCTAAGAGGGTATTGGTGAACCCTGTCGTGGATGTGATTCAAACATGGGGCACTGAACCTTAAGAGTAGGTTACTGCATAAGACGGGACGGAAAAGGGTTTAGGGTTGGATTAGGCGTACCCGTTACGCGGCTCCGCCTAATCCAACCCTAAACCCTTTTCCTTATTCAAGGTCACTAAACCCGCAAGAAACTGAACCCTAAGAGGGCATTGGTGAACCTTGTCGTGGATGTGATTCAAACATGGGGCACTGAACCTTAAGAGTAGGGTACTGCATAAGATGGGACGGAAAAGGGTTTAGGGTTGGATTAGGCGAACCCGCTACGCGGATCCGCCTAATCCAACCCTAAACCCTTTTCCTTATTCAAGGTCACTAAACCCGCAACAAACTGAAGCCTAAGAGAGTATTGGTGAATCCTGTCGTGGATGTGATTACACTATCATAAACCCTAAACCCTAAACATGGGGCACTGAACCTTAAGTGTAGGGTACTGCATAAGACGGGACAGAATAACGTTTAGGGTTGGATTATGCGTACCCGCTACGTGGATCCGCTTAATCCAACCCTAAACCCTATTCCTTATTCAAGGTCACTAAACCCGCAAGAAACTGAACCCTAAGAGGGTATTGGTGAACCCTGTCGTGGATGTGATTCAAACATGGGGCACTGAACCTTAAGAGTAGGGTATTGCATAAGCCGGGACGGAAAAGGGTTTAGGGTTGGATTAGACGTACCCGCTATGCGGATTCGCCTAATCCAACCCTAAACCCTTTTCCTTATTCAAGGTCACTAAACCCGGAAGAAACTGAACCCTAAGAGGGTATTGGTGAACCCTGTCGTGGATGTGATTCAAACATGGGGCACTGAACCTTAAGAGTAGGATATTGCATAAGACGGGACAAAAAAGGGTTTCGGGTTGGATTAGGCGAACCCGCTTCGCGGGTCCGCCTAATCCAACCCAAAACCCTTTTCCTTATTCAAGGTCACTAAACCCACAAGAAACTGAACCCTAAGAGGGTATTGGTGAACCCTGTCGTGGATGTGATTCAACCATGGGGCACTGAACCTTAAGAGTAGGGTACTGCATAAGACGGAATGGAAAAGGGTTTAGGGTTGGATTAGGCGTACCCGCTACGCGGCTCCGCCTAATCCAACCCTAAACCCTTTTTCTTATTCATGGTCACTAAACCCACAAGAAACTGAACCCAAAGAGGGTATTGGTGAACCATGTCGTGGATGTGGTTCAAACATGGGTCACTGAACCTTAAGAGTAGGGTACTGCATAAGACAGGACGGAAAAGGATTTAGGGTTTGATTAGGCGTACCCGCTACGCGGCTCCGCCTAATCCAACCCTAAACTCTTTTCCTTATTCAAGGTCACCAAACCCACAAGAAACTGATCCCAAAGAGGGTATTGGTGAACCATGTCGTGGATGTGGTTCAAACATGGGGCACTGAACCTTAAGAGTAGGGTACTGCATAAGACGGGACGGAAAAGGGTTTAGGGTTGGATTAGGCGTACCCGCTACGCGGCTCCGCCTAATCCAACCCTAAACCCTTTTCCTTATTCAAGGTCACAAAACCCACAAGAAACTGAACCCTAAGAGGGTATTGGTGAACCCTGTCGTGGATGTGATTCAAACATGGGGCACTGAACCTTAAGAGTAGGGTACTGCATAAGACGGGACAGAAAAGGGTTTAGGGTTGGATTAGGCGAACCCGCTACGCGGATCGCCTAATCCAACCCTAAACCCTTTTCCTTATTCAAGGTCACTAAACCCGCAACAAACTGAAGCCGAAAAGAGTATTGGTGAATCCTGTCGTGGATGTGATTACACTATCATAAACCCTAAACCCTAAACATGGGGCACTGAACCTTAAGAGTAGGGTACTGCATAAGAAGGGACGGAAAAAGGTTTAGGGTTGTATTATGCGTACCCGCTACGTGGATCCGCTTAATCCAACCCTAAACCCTTTTCCTTATTCAAGGTCACTAAACCCGGAAGAAACTGAACCCTAAGAGGGTATTGGTGAACCCTGTCGTGGATGTGATTCAAACATGGGGCACTGAACCTTAAGAGTAGGGTACTGCATAAGACGGGACGGAAAAGGGTTTAAGGTTTGATTAGGCGTACCCGCTACGCGGCTCCGCCTAATCCAACCCTAAACCCTTTTCCTTATTCAAGGTCACCAAACCCACAAGAAATTGAACCCTAAGAGGGTATTGGTGAACCCTGTCGTGGATGTGATTCAAACATGGGGCACTGAACCTTAAGAGTAGGTTACTGCATAAGACGGGACGGAAAAGGGTTTAGGGTTGGATTAGGCGTACCCGCTACGCGGCTCCGCCTAATCCAACCCTAAACCCTTTTCCTTATTCAAGGTCACTAAACCCGCAAGAAACTGAACCCTAAGAGGGCATTGGTGAACCTTGTCGTGGATGTGATTCAAACATGGGGCACTGAACCTTAAGAGTAGGGTACTGCATAAGATGGGACGGAAAAGGGTTTAGGGTTGGATTAGGCGAACCCGCTACGCGGATCCGCCTAATCCAACCCTAAACCCTTTTCCTTATTCAAGGTCACTAAACCCGCAACAAACTAAAGCCTAAGAGAGTATTGGTGAATCCTGTCGTGGATGTGATTACACTATCATAAACCCTAAACCCTAAACATGGGGCACTGAACCTTAAGTGTAGGGTACTGCATAAGACGGGACAGAATAACGTTTAGGGTTGGATTATGCGTACCCGCTACGTGGATCCGCTTAATCCAACCCTAAACCCTATTCCTTATTCAAGGTCACTAAACCCGCAAGAAACTGAACCCTAAGAGGGTATTGGTGAACCCTGTCGTGGATGTGATTCAAACATGGGGCACTGAACCTTAAGAGTAGGGTATTGCATAAGCCGGGACGGAAAAGGGTTTAGGGTTGGATTAGACGTACCCGCTATGCGGATTCGCCTAATCCAACCCTAAACCCTTTTCCTTATTCAAGGTCACTAAACCCGGAAGAAACTGAACCCTAAGAGGGTATTGGTGAACCCTGTCGTGGATGTGATTCAAACATGGGGCACTGAACCTTAAGAGTAGGATATTGCATAAGACGGGACAGAAAAGGGTTTCGGGTTGGATTAGGCGAACCCGCTTCGCGGGTCTGCCTAATCCAACCCAAAACCCTTTTCCTTATTCAAGGTCACTAAACCCACAAGAAACTGAACCCTAAGAGGGTATTGGTGAACCCTGTCGTGGATGTGATTCAACCATGGGGCACTGAACCTTAAGAGTAGGGTACTGCATAAGACGGAATGGAAAAGGGTTTAGGGTTGGATTAGGCGTACCCGCTACGCGGCTCCGCCTAATCCAACCCTAAACCCTTTTTCTTATTCATGGTCACTAAACCCACAAGAAACTGAACCCAAAGAGGGTATTGGTGAACCATGTCGTGGATGTGGTTCAAACATGGGTCACTGAACCTTAAGAGTAGGGTACTGCATAAGACAGGACGGAAAAGGATTTAGGGTTTGATTAGGCGTACCCGCTACGCGGCTCCGCCTAATCCAACCCTAAACTCTTTTCCTTATTCAAGGTCACCAAACCCACAAGAAACTGATCCCAAAGAGGGTATTGGTGAACCATGTCGTGGATGTGGTTCAAACATGGGGCACTGAACCTTAAGAGTAGGGTACTGCATAAGACGGGACGGAAAAGGGTTTAGGGTTGGATTAGGCGCACCCGCTACGCGGCTCCGCCTAATCCAACCCTAAACCCTTTTCCTTATTCAAGGTCACAAAACCCACAAGAAACTGAACCCTAAGAGGGTATTGGTGAACCCTGTCGTGGATGTGATTCAAACATGGGGCACTGAACCTTAAGAGTAGGGTACTGCATAAGACGGGACAGAAAAGGGTTTAGGGTTGGATTAGGCGAACCCGCTACGCGGATCGCCTAATCCAAACCCTAAACCCTTTTCCTTATTCAAGGTCACTAAACCCGCAACAAACTGAAGCCGAAAAGAGTATTGGTGAATCCTGTCGTGGATGTGATTACACTATCATAAACCCTAAACCCTAAACATGGGGCACTGAACCTTAAGAGTAGGGTACTGCATAAGAAGGGACGGAAAAAGGTTTAGGGTTGTATTATGCGTACCCGCTACGTGGATCCGCTTAATCCAACCCTAAACCCTTTTCCTTATTCAAGGTCACTAAACCCGGAAGAAACTGAACCCTAAGAGGGTATTGGTGAACCCTGTCGTGGATGTGATTCAAACATGGGGCACTGAACCTTAAGAGTAGGGTACTGCATAAGACGGGACAGAAAAGGGTTTAGGGTTAGATTAGGTGAACCCGCTTCGCGGCTCCGCCTAATCCAACCCTAAACCCTTTTCCTTATTCAAGGTCACTAAACCCGGAAGAAACTGAACCCTAAGAGGATATTGGTGAACCCTGTCGTGGATGTGATTCAACCATGGGGCACTGAACCTTAAGAGTAGTGTACTGCATAAGACGGGACGGAAAAGGGTTTAGGGTTGGATTAGGCGTACCCGTTACGCGGCTCCGCCTAATCCAACCCTAAACCCTTTTCCTTATTCATGGTCACTAAACCCACAAGAAACTGAACCCTAAGAGGGTATTGGTGAACCATGTCGTGGATGTGATTCAAACATGGGTCACTGAACCTTAAGAGTAGGTTACTGCATAAGACGGGACGGAAAAGGGTTTAAGGTTTGATTAGGCGTATCCGCTACGCGGCTCCGCCTAATCCAACCCTAAACCCTTTTCCTTATTCAAGGTCACCAAACCCACAAGAAATTGAACCCTAAGAGGGTATTGGTGAACCCTGTCGTGGATGTGATTCAAACATGGGGCACTGAACCTTAAGAGTAGGTTATTGCATAAGACGGGACGGAAAAGGGTTTAGGGTTGGATTAGGCGTACCCGCTACGCGGCTCCGCCTAATCCAACCCTAAACCCTTTTCCTTATTCAAGGTCACTAAACCCGCAAGAAACTGAACCCTAAGAGGGCATTGGTGAACCTTGTCGTGGATGTGATTCAAAGATGGGGCACTGAACCTTAAGAGTAGGGTACTGCATAAGATGGGACGGAAAAGGGTTTAGGGTTGGATTAGGCGAACCCGCTACGCGGATCCGCCTAATCCAACCCTAAACCCTTTTCCTTATTCAAGGTCACTAAACCCGCAACAAACTGAAGCCGAAAAGAGTATTGGTGAATCCTGTCGTGGATGTGATTACACTATCATAAACCCTAAACCCTAAACATGGGGCACTGAACCTTAAGAGTAGGGTACTGCATAAGAAGGGACGGAAAAAGGTTTAGGGTTGTATTATGCGTACCCGCTACGTGGATCCGCTTAATCCAACCCTAAACCCTTTTCCTTATTCAAGGTCACTAAACCCGGAAGAAACTGAACCCTAAGAGGGTATTGGTGAACCCTGTCGTGGATGTGATTCAAACATGGGGCACTGAACCTTAAGAGTAGGGTACTGCATAAGACGGGACAGAAAAGGGTTTAGGGTTAGATTAGGTGAACCCGCTTCGCGGCTCCGCCTAATCCAACCCTAAACCCTTTTCCTTATTCAAGGTCACTAAACCCGGAAGAAACTGAACCCTAAGAGGATATTGGTGAACCCTGTCGTGGATGTGATTCAACCATGGGGCACTGAACCTTAAGAGTAGTGTACTGCATAAGACGGGACGGAAAAGGGTTTAGGGTTGGATTAGGCGTACCCGTTACGCGGCTCCGCCTAATCCAACCCTAAACCCTTTTCCTTATTCATGGTCACTAAACCCACAAGAAACTGAACCCTAAGAGGGTATTGGTGAACCATGTCGTGGATGTGATTCAAACATGGGTCACTGAACCTTAAGAGTAGGTTACTGCATAAGACGGGACGGAAAAGGGTTTAAGGTTAGATTAGGCGTATCCGCTACGCGGCTCCGCCTAATCCAACCCTAAACCCTTTTCCTTATTCAAGGTCACCAAACCCACAAGAAATTGAACCCTAAGAGGGTATTGGTGAACCCTGTCGTGGATGTGATTCAAACATGGGGCACTGAACCTTAAGAGTAGGTTATTGCATAAGACGGGACGGAAAAGGGTTTAGGGTTGGATTAGGCGTACCCGCTACGCGGCTCCGCCTAATCCAACCCTAAACCCTTTTCCTTATTCAAGGTCACTAAACCCGCAAGAAACTGAACCCTAAGAGGGCATTGGTGAACCTTGTCGTGGATGTGATTCAAACATGGGGCACTGAACCTTAAGAGTAGGGTACTGCATAAGATGGGACGGAAAAGGGTTTAGGGTTGGATTAGGCGAACCCGCTACGCGGATCCGCCTAATCCAACCCTAAACCCTTTTCCTTATTCAAGGTCACTAAACCCGCAACAAACTGAAGCCTAAGAGAGTATTGGTGAATCCTGTCGTGGATGTGATTACACTATCATAAACCCTAAACCCTAAACATGGGGCACTGAACCTTAAGAGTAGGGTACTGCATAAGACGGGACGGAAAAACATTTAGGGTTGGATTATGCGTACCCGTTACGTGGATCCGCTTAATCCAACCCTAAACCCTATTCCTTATTCAAGGTCACTAAACCCGCAAGACACTGAACCCTAAGAGGGTATTGGTGAACCCTGTCGTGGATGTGATTCAAACATGGGGCACTGAACCTTAAGAGTAGGGTACTGCATAAGCCGGGACGGAAAAGGGTTTAGGGTTGGATTAGACGTACCCGCTACGCGGATTCGCCTAATCCAACCCTAAACCCTTTTCCTTATTCAAGGTCACTAAACCGGAAGAAACTGAACCCTAAGAGAGTATTGGTGAACCCTGTCGTGGATGTGATTCAAACATGGGGCACTGAACCTTAAGAGTAGGGTATTGCATAAGACGGGACAGAAAAGGGTTTCGGGTTGGATTAGGCGAACCCGCTTCGCGGGTCCGCCTAATCCAACCCAAAACCCTTTTTCTTATTCAAGGTCACTAAACCCACAAGAAACTGAACCCTAAGAGGGTATTGGTGAACCCTGTCGTGGATGTGATTCAACCATGGGGCACTGAACCTTAAGAGTAGGGTACTGCATAAGACGGGACGGAAAAGGGTTTAGGGTTGGATTAGGCGTACCCGCTACGCGGCTCCGCCTAATCCAACCCTAAACCCTTTTTCTTATTCATGGTCACTAAACCCACAAGAAACTGAACCCAAAGAGGGTATTGGTGAACCATGTCGTGGATGTGGTTCAAACATGGGTCACTGAACCTTAAGAGTAGGGTACTGCATAAGACAGGACGGAAAAGGGTTTAGGGTTTGATTAGGCGTACCCGCTACGCGGCTCCGCCTAATCCAACCCTAAACTCTTTTCCTTATTCAAGGTCACCAAACCCACAAGAAACTGAACCCTAAGAGGGTATTGGTGAACCCTGTCGTGGATGTGATTCAAACATGGGGCACTGAACCTTAAGAGTAGGATACTGCATAAGACGGGACGGAAAAGGGTTTAGGGTTGGATTAGGCGTACCCGCTACGCGGATCCGCCTAATCCAACCCTAAACCCTTTTCCTTATTCAAGGTCACTAAACCCGCAACAAACTGAACCCTAAGAGGGTATTGGTGAACCTTTTCGTGGATGTGATTCAAACATGGGGCACTGAACCTTAAGAGTAGGGTACTACATAAGACGGGACGGAAAAGGGTTTAGGGTTGTATTAGGCGTACCCGCTACGCGGCTCCGCCTAATCAAACCCTAAACCCTTTTATTTATTCAAGGACGGAAAAGGGTTTAGGGTTGGATTAGGTGAACCCGCTTCACGGCTCCGCCTAATCCAACCCTAAACCCTTTTCCTTATTCAAAGTCACTATACCCGCAAGAAACTGAACCCTAAGAGGGTATTGGTGAATCCTGTCGTGGATGTGATTACACTATCATAAATCCTAAACCCTAAACATGGGGCACTGAACTTTAAGAGTAGGGTACTGCATAAGACGGGACAGAAAAGGGTTTAGGGTTGGATTAGGCGTACCCGCAACGCGGCTCCGTCTAATCCAACCCTAAACACTTTTCCTTATTCAAGGTCACTAAACCCACAAGAAACTGAACCCTAAGAGGGTATTGGTGAACCCTGTCGTGGATGTGATTCAAACATGGGGCACTGAACCTTAAGAGTAGGGTACTGCATAAGACGGGACAGAAAAGGGTTTAGGGTTAGATTAGGCGAACCCGCTTCGCGGCTCCGCCTAATCCAACCCTCAACCCTTTTCCTTATTCAAGGTCACTAAACCCGGAAGAAACTGAACCCTAAGAGGATATTGGTGAACCCTGTCGTGGATGTGATTCAACCATGGGGCACTGAACCTTAAGAGTAGTGTACTGCATAAGACGGGACGGAAAAGGGTTTAGGGTTGGATTAGGCGTACCCGTTACGCGGCTCCGCCTAATCCAACCCTAAACCCTTTTCCTTATTCATGGTCACTAAACCCACAAGAAACTGAACCCTAAGAGGGTATTGGTGAACCATGTCGTGGATGTGATTCAAACATGGGTCACTGAACCTTAAGAGTAGGTTACTGCATCAGACGGGACGGAAAAGGGTTTAAGGTTTGATTAGGCGTATCCGCTACGCGGCTCCGCCTAATCCAACCCTAAACCCTTTTCCTTATTCAAGGTCACCAAACCCACAAGAAATTGAACCCTAAGAGGGTATTGGTGAACCCTGTCGTGGATGTGATTCAAACATGGGGCACTGAACCTTAAGAGTAGGTTATTGCATAAGACGGGACGGAAAAGGGTTTAGGGTTGGATTAGGCGTACCCGCTACGCGGCTCCGCCTAATCCAACCCTAAACCCAAATCCTTATTCAAGGTCACTAAACCCGCAAGAAACTGAACCCTAAGAGGGCATTGGTGAACCTTGTCGTGGATGTGATTCAAACATGGGGCACTGAACCTTAAGAGTAGGGTACTGCATAAGATGGGACGGAAAAGGGTTTAGGGTTGGATTAGGCGAACCCGCTACGCGGATCCGCCTAATCCAACCCTAAACCCTTTTCCTTATTCAAGGTCACTAAACCCGCAACAAACTGAAGCCTAAGAGAGTATTGGTGAATCCTGTCGTGGATGTGATTACACTATCATAAACCCTAAACCCTAAACATGGGGCACTGAACCTTAAGAGTAGGGTACTGCATAAGACGGGACGGAAAAACATTTAGGGTTGGATTATGCGTACCCGTTACGTGGATCCGCTTAATCCAACCCTAAACCCTATTCCTTATTCAAGGTCACTAAACCCGCAAGACACTGAACCCTAAGAGGGTATTGGTGAACCCTGTCGTGGATGTGATTCAAACATGGGGCACTGAACCTTAAGAGTAGGGTACTGCATAAGCCGGGACGGAAAAGGGTTTAGGGTTGGATTAGACGTACCCGCTACGCGGATTCGCCTAATCCAACCCTAAACCCTTTTCCTTATTCAAGGTCACTAAACCGGAAGAAACTGAACCCTAAGAGAGTATTGGTGAACCCTGTCGTGGATGTGATTCAAACATGGGGCACTGAACCTTAAGAGTAGGGTATTGCATAAGACGGGACAGAAAAGGGTTTCGGGTTGGATTAGGCGAACCCGCTTCGCGGGTCCGCCTAATCCAACCCAAAACCCTTTTTCTTATTCAAGGTCACTAAACCCACAAGAAACTGAACCCTAAGAGGGTATTGGTGAACCCTGTCGTGGATGTGATTCAACCATGGGGCACTGAACCTTAAGAGTAGGGTACTGCATAAGACGGGACGGAAAAGGGTTTAGGGTTGGATTAGGCGTACCCGCTACGCGGCTCTGCCTAATCCAACCCTAAACCCTTTTTCTTATTCATGGTCACTAAACCCACAAGAAACTGAACCCAAAGAGGGTATTGGTGAACCATGTCGTGGATGTGGTTCAAACATGGGTCACTGAACCTTAAGAGTAGGGTACTGCATAAGACAGGACGGAAAAGGGTTTAGGGTTTGATTAGGCGTACCCGCTACGCGGCTCCGCCTAATCCAACCCTAAACTCTTTTCCTTATTCAAGGTCACCAAACCCACAAGAAACTGAACCCTAAGAGGGTATTGGTGAACCCTGTCGTGGATGTGATTCAAACATGGGGCACTGAACCTTAAGAGTAGGGTACTGCATAAGACGGGACGGAAAAGGGTTTAGGGTTGGATTAGGCGTACCCGCTACGCGGATCCGCCTAATCCAACCCTAAACCCTTTTCCTTATTCAAGGTCACTAAACCCGCAACAAACTGAACCCTAAGAGGGTATTGGTGAACCTTTTCGTGGATGTGATTCAAACATGGGGCACTGAACCTTAAGAGTAGGGTACTACATAAGACGGGACGGAAAAGGGTTTAGGGTTGTATTAGGCGTACCCGCTACGCGGCTCCGCCTAATCAAACCCTAAACCCTTTTATTTATTCAAGGACGGAAAAGGGTTTAGGGTTGGATTAGGTGAACCCGCTTCACGGCTCCGCCTAATCCAACCCTAAACCCTTTTCCTTATTCAAAGTCACTATACCCGCAAGAAACTGAACCCTAAGAGGGTATTGGTGAATCCTGTCGTGGATGTGATTACACTATCATAAATCCTAAACCCTAAACATGGGGCACTGAACTTTAAGAGTAGGGTACTGCATAAGACGGGACAGAAAAGGGTTTAGGGTTGGATTAGGCGTACCCGCAACGCGGCTCCGTCTAATCCAACCCTAAACACTTTTCCTTATTCAAGGTCACTAAACACACAAGAAACTGAACCCTAAGAGGGTATTGGTGAACCCTGTCGTGGATGTGATTCAAACATGGGGCACTGAACCTTAAGAGTAGGGTACTGCATAAGACGGGACAGAAAAGGGTTTAGGGTTAGATTAGGCGAACCCGCTTCGCGGCTCCGCCTAATCCAACCCTAAACCCTTTTCCTTATTCAAGGTCACTAAACCCGGAAGAAACTGAACCCTAAGAGGATATTGGTGAACCCTGTCGTGGATGTGATTCAACCATGGGGCACTGAACCTTAAGAGTAGTGTACTGCATAAGACGGGACGGAAAAGGGTTTAGGGTTGGATTAGGCGTACCCGTTACGCGGCTCCGCCTAATCCAACCCTAAACCCTTTTCCTTATTCATGGTCACTAAACCCACAAGAAACTGAACCCTAAGAGGGTATTGGTGAACCATGTCGTGGATGTGATTCAAACATGGGTCACTGAACCTTAAGAGTAGGTTACTGCATAAGACGGGACGGAAAAGGGTTTAAGGTTTGATTAGGCGTATCCGCTACGCGGCTCCGCCTAATCCAACCCTAAACCCTTTTCCTTATTCAAGGTCACCAAACCCACAAGAAATTGAACCCTAAGAGGGTATTGGTGAACCCTGTCGTGGATGTGATTCAAACATGGGGCACTGAACCTTAAGAGTAGGTTATTGCATAAGACGGGACGGAAAAGGGTTTAGGGTTGGATTAGGCGTACCCGCTACGCGGCTCCGCCTAATCCAACCCTAAACCCTTTTCCTTATTCAAGGTCACTAAACCCGCAAGAAACTGAACCCTAAGAGGGCATTGGTGAACCTTGTCGTGGATGTGATTCAAACATGGGGCACTGAACCTTAAGAGTAGGGTACTGCATAAGATGGGACGGAAAAGGGTTTAGGGTTGGATTAGGCGAACCCGCTACGCGGATCCGCCTAATCCAACCCTAAACCCTTTTCCTTATTCAAGGTCACTAAACCCGCAAAAAACTGAAGCCTAAGAGAGTATTGGTGAATCCTGTCGTGGATGTGATTACACTATCATAAACCCTAAACCCTAAACATGGGGCACTGAACCTTAAGAGTAGGGTACTGCATAAGACGGGACAGAAAAGGGTTTAGGGTTGGATTAGGCGTACCCGCAACGCGGCTTCGCCTAATCCAACCCTAAACACTTTTCCTTATTCAAGGTCACTAAACCCACAAGAAACTGAACCCTAAGAGGGTATTGGTGAACCATGTCGTGGATGTGATTCAAACATGGGGTACTAAACCTTAAGAGTAGGGTACTGCATAAGACGGGACAGAAAAGGGTTTAGGGTTGGATTAGGCGTACCCGCAACGCGGCTCCGTCTAATCCAACCCTAAACACTTTTCCTTATTCAAGGTCACTAAACCCACAAGAAACTGAACCCTAAGAGGGTATTGGTGAACCATGTCGTGGATGTGATTCAAACATGGGGTACTAAACCTTAAGAGTAGGGTACTGCATAAGACGGGAAGGAAAAGGGTTTAGGGTTGGATTAGGCGTACCCGCTACGCGGCTCCGCCTAATCCAACCCTAAACCCTTTTTCTTATTCATGGTCACTAAACCCACAAGAAACTGAACCCAAAGAGGGTATTGGTGAACCATGTCGTGGATGTGGTTCAAACATGGGTCACTGAACCTTAAGAGTAGGGTACTGCATAAGACAGGACGGAAAAGGGTTTAGGGTTTGATTAGGCGTACCCGCTACGCGGCTCCGCCTAATCCAACCCTAAACTCTTTTCCTTATTCAAGGTCACCAAACCCACAAGAAACTGAACCCTAAGAGGGTATTGGTGAACCCTGTCGTGGATGTGATTCAAACATGGGGCACTGAACCTTAAGAGTAGGGTACTGCATAAGACGGGACGGAAAAGGGTTTAGGGTTGGATTAGGCGTACCCGCTACGCGGATCCGCCTAATCCAACCCTAAACCCTTTTCCTTATTCAAGGTCACTAAACCCGCAACAAACTGAACCCTAAGAGGGTATTGGTGAACCTTTTCGTGGATGTGATTCAAACATGGGGCACTGAACCTTAAGAGTAGGGTACTACATAAGACGGGACGGAAAAGGGTTTAGGGTTGGATTGGGCGTACCCGCTACGCGGCTCCGCCTAATCAAACCCTAAACCCTTTTCCTTATTCAAGGACGGAAAAGGGTTTAGGGTTGGATTAGGTGAACCCGCTTCACGGCTCCGCCTAATCCAACCCTAAACCCTTTTCCTTATTCAAAGTCACTAAACCCGCAAGAAACTGAACCCTAAGAGGGTATTGGTGAATCCTGTCGTGGATGTGATTACACTATCATAAATCCTAAACCCTAAACATGGGGCACTGAACTTTAAGAGTAGGGTACTGCATAAGACGGGACAGAAAAGGGTTTAGGGTTGGATTAGGCGTACCCGCAACGCGGCTCCGTCTAATCCAACCCTAAACACTTTTCCTTATTCAAGGTCACTAAACCCACAAGAAACTGAACCCTAAGAGGGTATTGGTGAACCATGTCGTGGATGTGATTCAAACATGGGGCACTAAACCTTAAGAGTAGGGTACTGCATAAGACGGGAAGGAAAAGGGTTTAGGGTTGGATTAGGCGTACCCGCTACGCGGCTCCGCCTAATCCAACCCTAAACCCTTTTCCTTATTCAAGGTCACTAAACCCACAAGAAACTGAACCCTAAGAGGGTATTGGTGAACCATGTCGTGGATGTGATTCAAACATGGGGCACTGAACCTTAAGAGTAGGGTACTGCAAAAGACGGGACGGAAAAGGGTTTAGGGTTGGATTAGGCGTACCCGCTACGCGGCTCCGCCTAATCCAACCCTAAACCCTTTTCCTTATTCAAGGTCACAAAACCCACAAGAAACTGAACCCTAAGAGGGTATTGGTGAACCCTGTCGTGGATGTGATTCAAACATGGGGCACTGAACCTTAAGAGTAGGGTACTGCATAAGACGGGACAGAAAAGGGTTTAGGGTTGGATTAGGCGAACCCGCTACGCGGATCCGCCTAATCCAACCCTAAACCCTTTTCCTTATTCAAGGTCACTAAACCCGCAACAAACTGAAGCCGAAGAGAGTATTGGTGAATCCTGTCGTGGATGTGATTACACTATCATAAACCCTAAACCCTAAACATGGGGCACTGAACCTTAAGAGTAGGGTACTGCATAAGATGAGACGGAAAAAGGTTTAGGGTTGGATTATGCGTACCCGCTACGTGGATCCGCTTAATCCAACCCTAAACCCTTTTCCTTATTCAAGGTCACTAAACCCGGAAGAAACTGAACCCTAAGAGAGTATTGGTGAACCCTGTCGTGGATGTGATTCAAACATGGGGCACTGAACCTTAAGAGAAGGGTACTGCATAAGACGGGACAAAAAAGGGTTTAGGGTTGGATTAGGAGAACTCACTTCGCGGCTCCGCCTAATCCAACCCTAAACCCTTTTCCTAATTCAAGGACGGAAAAGGGTTTAGGGTTGGATTAGGGGAAACCGCTTCGCGGCTCCGCCTAATCCAACCCTAAACCCTTTTCCTTATTCAAGGTCACCAAACCCACAAGAAACTGAACCCTAAGAGGGTATTGGTGAACCCTGTCGTGGATGTGATTACACTATCATAAATCCTAAACCCTAAACATGGGGCACTGAACTTTAAGAGTAGGGTACTGCATAAGACGGGACAGAAAAGGGTTTAGGGTTGGATTAGGCGTACCCGCAACGCGGCTCCGTCTAATCCAACCCTAAACACTTTTCCTTATTCAAGGTCACTAAACCCACAAGAAACTGAACCCTAAGAGGGTATTGGTGAACCATGTCGTGGATGTGATTCAATCATGGGGTACTAAACCTTAAGAGTAGGGTACTGCATAAGACGGGAAGGAAAAGGGTTTAGGGTTGGATTAGGCGTACCCGCTACGCGGCTCCGCCTAATCCAACCCTAAACCCTTTTCCTTATTCAAGGTCACTAAACCCACAAGAAACTAAACCCTAAGAGGGTATTGGTGAACCATGTCGTGGATGTGATTCAAACATGGGGCACTGAACCTTAAGAGTAGAGTACTGCAAAAGACGGGACGGAAAAGGGTTTAGGGTTGGGTTAGGCGTACCCGCTACGCGGCTCCGCCTAATCCAACCCTAAACCCTTTTCCTTATTCAAGGTCACAAAACCCACAAGAAACTGAACCCTAAGAGGGTATTGGTGAACCCTGTCGTGGATGTGATTCAAACATGGGGCACTGAACCTTAAGAGTAGGGTACTGCATAAGACGGGACAGAAAAGGGTTTAGGGTTGGATTAGGCGAACCCGCTACGCGGATCCGCCTAATCCAACCCTAAACCCTTTTCCTTATTCAAGGTCACTAAACCCGCAACAAACTGAAGCCGAAGAGAGTATTAGTGAATCCTGTCGTGGATGTGATTACACTATCATAAACCCTAAACCCTAAACATGGGGCACTGAACCTTAAGAGTAGGGTACTGCATAAGATGAGACGGAAAAAGGTTTAGGGTTGGATTATGCGTACCCGCTACGTGGATCCGCTTAATCCAACCCTAAACCCTTTTCCTTATTCAAGGTCACTAAACCCGGAAGAAACTGAACCCTAAGAGAGTATTGGTGAACCCTGTCGTGGATGTGATTCAAACATGGGGCACTGAACCTTAAGAGAAGGGTACTGCATAAGACGGGACAAAAAAGGGTTTAGGGTTGGATTAGGAGAACTCACTTCGCGGCTCCGCCTAATCCAACCCTAAACCCTTTTCCTAATTCAAGGACGGAAAAGGGTTTAGGGTTGGATTAGGGGAAACCGCTTCGCGGCTCCGCCTAATCCAACCCTAAACCCTTTTCCTTATTCAAGGTCACCAAACCCACAAGAAACTGAACCCTAAGAGGGTATTGGTGAACCCTGTCGTGGATGTGATTACACTATCATAAATCCTAAACCCTAAACATGGGGCACTGAACTTTAAGAGTAGGGTACTGCATAAGACGGGACAGAAAAGGGTTTAGGGTTGGATTAGGCGTACCCGCAACGCGGCTCCGTCTAATCCAACCCTAAACACTTTTCCTTATTCAAGGTCACTAAACCCACAAGAAACTGAACCCTAAGAGGGTATTGGTGAACCATGTCGTGGATGTGATTCAATCATGGGGTACTAAACCTTAAGAGTAGGGTACTGCATAAGACGGGAAGGAAAAGGGTTTAGGGTTGGATTAGGCGTACCCGCTACGCGGCTCCGCCTAATCCAACCCTAAACCCTTTTCCTTATTCAAGGTCACTAAACCCACAAGAAACTAAACCCTAAGAGGGTATTGGTGAACCATGTCGTGGATGTGATTCAAACATGGGGCACTGAACCTTAAGAGTAGAGTACTGCAAAAGACGGGACGGAAAAGGGTTTAGGGTTGGGTTAGGCGTACCCGCTACGCGGCTCCGCCTAATCCAACCCTAAACCCTTTTCCTTATTCAAGGTCACAAAACCCACAAGTAACTGAACCCTAAGAGGGTATTGGTGAACCCTGTCGTGGATGTGATTCAAACATGGGGCACTGAACCTTAAGAGTAGGGTACTGCATAAGACGGGACAGAAAAGGGTTTAGGGTTGGATTAGGCGAACCCGCTACGCGGATCCGCCTAATCCAACCCTAAACCCTTTTCCTTATTCAAGGTCACTAAACCCGCAACAAACTGAAGCCGAAGAGAGTATTAGTGAATCCTGTCGTGGATGTGATTACACTATCATAAACCCTAAACCCTAAACATGGGGCACTGAACCTTAAGAGTAGGGTACTGCATAAGATGAGACGGAAAAAGGTTTAGGGTTGGATTATGCGTACCCGCTACGTGGATCCGCTTAATCCAACCCTAAACCCTTTTCCTTATTCAAGGTCACTAAACCCGGATGAAACTGAACCCTAAGAGAGTATTGGTGAACCCTGTCGTGGATGTGATTCAAACATGGGGCACTGAACCTTAAGAGTAGGGTACTGCATAAGACGGGACAAAAAAGGGTTTAGGGTTGGATTAGGCGAACTCACTTCGCGGCTCCGCCTAATCCAACCCTAAACCCTTTTCCTAATTCAAGGACGGAAAAGGGTTTAGGGTTGGATTAGGCGAAACCGCTTCGCGGCTCCGCCTAATCCAACCCTAAACCCTTTTCCTTATTCAAGGTCACCAAACCCACAAGAAACTGAACCCTAAGAGGGTATTGGTGAACCCTGTCGTGGATGTGATTCAAACATGGGGCACTGAACCTTAAGAGTAGGTTACTGCATAAGACGGGATGGAAAAGTGTTTAGGGTTGGATTAGGCGAACCCGCTACGCGGCTCCGCCTAATCCAACCCTAAACACTTTTCCTTATTCAAGGTCACTAAACCCACAAGAAACTGAACCCTAAGAGGGTATTGGTGAACCATGTCGTGGATGTGATTCAAACATGGGGTACTAAACCTTAAGAGTAGGGTACTGCATAAGACGGGACAGAAAAGGGTTTAGGGTTGGATTAGGCGTACCCGCAACGCGGCTCCGTCTAATCCAACCCTAAACACTTTTCCTTATTCAAGGTCACTAAACCCACAAGAAACTGAACCCTAAGAGGGTATTGGTGAACCATGTCGTGGATGTGATTCAAACATGGGGTACTAAACCTTAAGAGTAGGGTACTGCATAAGACGGGAAGGAAAAGGGTTTAGGGTTGGATTAGGCGTACCCGCTACGCGGCTCCGCCTAATCCAACCCTAAACCCTTTTCCTTATTCAAGGTCACTAAACCCACAAGAAACTAAACCCTAAGAGGGTATTGGTGAACCATGTCGTGGATGTGATTCAAACATGGGGCACTGAACCTTAAGAGTAGAGTACTGCAAAAGACGGGACGGAAAAGGGTTTAGGGTTGGGTTAGGCGTACCCGCTACGCGGCTCCGCCTAATCCAACCCTAAACCCTTTTCCTTATTCAAGGTCACAAAACCCACAAGAAACTGAACCCTAAGAGGGTATTGGTGAACCCTGTCGTGGATGTGATTCAAACATGGGGCACTGAACCTTAAGAGTAGGGTACTGCATAAGACGGGACAGAAAAGGGTTTAGGGTTGGATTAGGCGAACCCGCTACGCGGATCCGCCTAATCCAACCCTAAACCCTTTTCCTTATTCAAGGTCACTAAACCCGCAACAAACTGAAGCCGAAGAGAGTATTAGTGAATCCTGTCGTGGATGTGATTACACTATCATAAACCCTAAACCCTAAACATGGGGCACTGAACCTTAAGAGTAGGGTACTGCATAAGATGAGACGGAAAAAGGTTTAGGGTTGGATTATGCGTACCCGCTACGTGGATCCGCTTAATCCAACCCTAAACCCTTTTCCTTATTCAAGGTCACTAAACCCGGATGAAACTGAACCCTAAGAGAGTATTGGTGAACCCTGTCGTGGATGTGATTCAAACATGGGGCACTGAACCTTAAGAGTAGGGTACTGCATAAGACGGGACAAAAAAGGGTTTAGGGTTGGATTAGGCGAACTCACTTCGCGGCTCCGCCTAATCCAACCCTAAACCCTTTTCCTAATTCAAGGACGGAAAAGGGTTTAGGGTTGGATTAGGCGAAACCGCTTCGCGGCTCCGCCTAATCCAACCCTAAACCCTTTTCCTTATTCAAGGTCACCAAACCCACAAGAAACTGAACCCTAAGAGGGTATTGGTGAACCCTGTCGTGGATGTGATTCAAACATGGGGCACTGAACCTTAAGAGTAGGTTACTGCATAAGACGGGATGGAAAAGTGTTTAGGGTTGGATTAGGCGAACCCGCTACGCGGCTCCGCCTAATCCAACCCTAAACACTTTTCCTTATTCAAGGTCACTAAACCCACAAGAAACTGAACCCTAAGAGGGTATTGGTGAACCATGTCGTGGATGTGATTCAAACATGGGGTACTAAACCTTAAGAGTAGGGTACTGCATAAGACGGGACAGAAAAGGGTTTAGGGTTGGATTAGGCGTACCCGCAACGCGGCTCCGTCTAATCCAACCCTAAACACTTTTCCTTATTCAAGGTCACTAAACCCACAAGAAACTGAACCCTAAGAGGGTATTGGTGAACCATGTCGTGGATGTGATTCAAACATGGGGTACTAAACCTTAAGAGTAGGGTACTGCATAAGACGGGAAGGAAAAGGGTTTAGGGTTGGATTAGGCGTACCCGCTACGCGGCTCCGCCTAATCCAACCCTAAACCCTTTTTCTTATTCATGGTCACTAAACCCACAAGAAACTGAACCCTAAGAGGGTATTGGTGAACCATGTCGTGGATGTGATTCAAACATGGGGTACTAAACCTTAAGAGTAGGGTACTGCATAAGACGGGAAGGAAAAGGGTTTAGGGTTGGATTAGGCGTACCCGCTACGCGGCTCCGCCTAATCCAACCCTAAACCCTTTTTCTTATTCATGGTCACTAAACCCACAAGAAACTGAACCCAAAGAGGGTATTGGTGAACCATGTCGTGGATGTGGTTCAAACATGGGTCACTGAACCTTAAGAGTAGGGTACTGCATAAGACAGGACGGAAAAGGGTTTAGGGTTTGATTAGGCGTACCCGCTACGCGGCTCCGCCTAATCCAACCCTAAACTCTTTTCCTTATTCAAGGTCACCAAACCCACAAGAAACTGAACCCTAAGAGGGTATTGGTGAACCCTGTCGTGGATGTGATTCAAACATGGGGCACTGAACCTTAAGAGTAGGGTACTGCATAAGACGGGACGGAAAAGGGTTTAGGGTTGGATTAGGCGTACCCGCTACGCGGATCCGCCTAATCCAACCCTAAACCCTTTTCCTTATTCAAGGTCACTAAACCCGCAACAAACTGAACCCTAAGAGGGTATTGGTGAACCTTTTCGTGGATGTGATTCAAACATGGGGCACTGAACCTTAAGAGTAGGGTACTACATAAGACGGGACGGAAAAGGGTTTAGGGTTGGATTGGGCGTACCCGCTACGCGGCTCCGCCTAATCAAACCCTAAACCCTTTTCCTTATTCAAGGACGGAAAAGGGTTTAGGGTTGGATTAGGTGAACCCGCTTCACGGCTCCGCCTAATCCAACCCTAAACCCTTTTCCTTATTCAAAGTCACTAAACCCGCAAGAAACTGAACCCTAAGAGGGTATTGGTGAATCCTGTCGTGGATGTGATTACACTATCATAAATCCTAAACCCTAAACATGGGGCACTGAACTTTAAGAGTAGGGTACTGCATAAGACGGGACAGAAAAGGGTTTAGGGTTGGATTAGGCGTACCCGCAACGCGGCTCCGTCTAATCCAACCCTAAACACTTTTCCTTATTCAAGGTCACTAAACCCACAAGAAACTGAACCCTAAGAGGGTATTGGTGAACCATGTCGTGGATGTGATTCAAACATGGGGCACTAAACCTTAAGAGTAGGGTACTGCATAAGACGGGAAGGAAAAGGGTTTAGGGTTGGATTAGGCGTACCCGCTACGCGGCTCCGCCTAATCCAACCCTAAACCCTTTTCCTTATTCAAGGTCACTAAACCCACAAGAAACTGAACCCTAAGAGGGTATTGGTGAACCATGTCGTGGATGTGATTCAAACATGGGGCACTGAACCTTAAGAGTAGGGTACTGCAAAAGACGGGACGGAAAAGGGTTTAGGGTTGGATTAGGCGTACCCGCTACGCGGCTCCGCCTAATCCAACCCTAAACCCTTTTCCTTATTCAAGGTCACAAAACCCACAAGAAACTGAACCCTAAGAGGGTATTGGTGAACCCTGTCGTGGATGTGATTCAAACATGGGGCACTGAACCTTAAGAGTAGGGTACTGCATAAGACGGGACAGAAAAGGGTTTAGGGTTGGATTAGGCGAACCCGCTACGCGGATCCGCCTAATCCAACCCTAAACCCTTTTCCTTATTCAAGGTCACTAAACCCGCAACAAACTGAAGCCGAAGAGAGTATTGGTGAATCCTGTCGTGGATGTGATTACACTATCATAAACCCTAAACCCTAAACATGGGGCACTGAACCTTAAGAGTAGGGTACTGCATAAGATGAGACGGAAAAAGGTTTAGGGTTGGATTATGCGTACCCGCTACGTGGATCCGCTTAATCCAACCCTAAACCCTTTTCCTTATTCAAGGTCACTAAACCCGGAAGAAACTGAACCCTAAGAGAGTATTGGTGAACCCTGTCGTGGATGTGATTCAAACATGGGGCACTGAACCTTAAGAGAAGGGTACTGCATAAGACGGGACAAAAAAGGGTTTAGGGTTGGATTAGGAGAACTCACTTCGCGGCTCCGCCTAATCCAACCCTAAACCCTTTTCCTAATTCAAGGACGGAAAAGGGTTTAGGGTTGGATTAGGGGAAACCGCTTCGCGGCTCCGCCTAATCCAACCCTAAACCCTTTTCCTTATTCAAGGTCACCAAACCCACAAGAAACTGAACCCTAAGAGGGTATTGGTGAACCCTGTCGTGGATGTGATTACACTATCATAAATCCTAAACCCTAAACATGGGGCACTGAACTTTAAGAGTAGGGTACTGCATAAGACGGGACAGAAAAGGGTTTAGGGTTGGATTAGGCGTACCCGCAACGCGGCTCCGTCTAATCCAACCCTAAACACTTTTCCTTATTCAAGGTCACTAAACCCACAAGAAACTGAACCCTAAGAGGGTATTGGTGAACCATGTCGTGGATGTGATTCAATCATGGGGTACTAAACCTTAAGAGTAGGGTACTGCATAAGACGGGAAGGAAAAGGGTTTAGGGTTGGATTAGGCGTACCCGCTACGCGGCTCCGCCTAATCCAACCCTAAACCCTTTTCCTTATTCAAGGTCACTAAACCCACAAGAAACTAAACCCTAAGAGGGTATTGGTGAACCATGTCGTGGATGTGATTCAAACATGGGGCACTGAACCTTAAGAGTAGAGTACTGCAAAAGACGGGACGGAAAAGGGTTTAGGGTTGGGTTAGGCGTACCCGCTACGCGGCTCCGCCTAATCCAACCCTAAACCCTTTTCCTTATTCAAGGTCACAAAACCCACAAGAAACTGAACCCTAAGAGGGTATTGGTGAACCCTGTCGTGGATGTGATTCAAACATGGGGCACTGAACCTTAAGAGTAGGGTACTGCATAAGACGGGACAGAAAAGGGTTTAGGGTTGGATTAGGCGAACCCGCTACGCGGATCCGCCTAATCCAACCCTAAACCCTTTTCCTTATTCAAGGTCACTAAACCCGCAACAAACTGAAGCCGAAGAGAGTATTAGTGAATCCTGTCGTGGATGTGATTACACTATCATAAACCCTAAACCCTAAACATGGGGCACTGAACCTTAAGAGTAGGGTACTGCATAAGATGAGACGGAAAAAGGTTTAGGGTTGGATTATGCGTACCCGCTACGTGGATCCGCTTAATCCAACCCTAAACCCTTTTCCTTATTCAAGGTCACTAAACCCGGATGAAACTGAACCCTAAGAGAGTATTGGTGAACCCTGTCGTGGATGTGATTCAAACATGGGGCACTGAACCTTAAGAGTAGGGTACTGCATAAGACGGGACAAAAAAGGGTTTAGGGTTGGATTAGGCGAACTCACTTCGCGGCTCCGCCTAATCCAACCCTAAACCCTTTTCCTAATTCAAGGACGGAAAAGGGTTTAGGGTTGGATTAGGCGAAACCGCTTCGCGGCTCCGCCTAATCCAACCCTAAACCCTTTTCCTTATTCAAGGTCACCAAACCCACAAGAAACTGAACCCTAAGAGGGTATTGGTGAACCCTGTCGTGGATGTGATTCAAACATGGGGCACTGAACCTTAAGAGTAGGTTACTGCATAAGACGGGATGGAAAAGTGTTTAGGGTTGGATTAGGCGAACCCGCTACGCGGCTCCGCCTAATCCAACCCTAAACCCTTTTCCTTATTCAAGGTCACTAAACCCGCAAGAAACTGAACCCTAAGAGGGCATTGGTGCACCCTGTCGTGGATGTGATTCAAACATGGGGCACTGAACCTTAAGAGTAGGGTACTGCATAAGACGGGACGGAAAAGGGTTTAGGGTTGGATTAGGCGTACCCGCTACGCGGCTCCGCCTAATCCAACCCAAAACCCTTTTCCTTATTCAAGGTCACAAAACCCACAAGAAACTGAACCCTAAGAGGGTATTGGTGAACCCTGTCGGTGATGTGATTCAAACATGGGGCACTGAACCTTAAGAGTAGGGTACTGCATAAGACGGGACAGAAAAGGGTTTAGGGTTGGATTAGGCGAACCCGCTACGCGGATCCGCCTAATCCAACCCTAAATCCTTTTCCTTATTCAAGGTCACTAAACCCGCAACAAACTGAAGCCGAAAAGGGTATTGGTGAATCTTGTCGTGGATGTGATTACACTATCATAAACCCTAAACCCTAAAAATGGGGTACTGAACCTTAAGAGTAGGGTACTGCATAAGACGGGACGGAAAAAGGTTTAGGGTTGGATTATGCGTACCCGCTACGTGGATCCGCTTAATCCAACCCTAAACCCTTTTCCTTATTCAAGGTCACTAAACCCGGAAGAAACTGAACCCTAAGAGGGTATTGGTGAACCCTGTCGTGGATGTGATTCAAACATGGGGACTGAACCTTAAGAGTAGGGTATTGCATAAGACGGGACAGAAAAGGTTTTAGAATTGGATTAGGCGAACCCGCTACGCGGATCCGCCTAATCCAACCCTAAACCCTTTTCCTTATTCAAGGTCACTAAACCCGCAACAAACTGAAGCCGAAGAGAGTATTGGTGAATCCTGTCGTGGATGTGATTACAATATCATAAACCCTAAACCCTAAACATGGGGCACTGAACCTTAAGAGTAGGGTACTGCATAAGATGAGACGGAAAAAGGTTTAGGGTTGGATTATGCGTACCCGCTACGTGGATCCGCTTAATCCAACCCTAAACCCTTTTCCTTATTCAAGGTCACTAAACCCGGAAGAAACTGAACCCTAAGAGAGTATTGGTGAACCCTGTCGTGGATGTGATTCAAACATGGGGCACTGAACCTTAAGAGTAGGGTACTGCATAAGACGGGACAAAAAAGGGTTTAGGGTTGGATTAGGCGAACTCGCTTCGCGGCTCCGCCTAATCCAACCCTAAACCCTTTTCCTAATTCAAGGACGGAAAAGGGTTTAGGGTTGGATTAGGCGAAACCGCTTCGCGGCTCCGCCTAATCCAACCCTAAACCCTTTTCCTTATTCAAGGTCACCAAACCCACAAGAAATTGAACCCTAAGAGGGTATTGGTGAACCCTGTCGTGGATGTGATTCAAACATGGGGCACTGAACCTTAAGAGTAGGTTACTGCATAAGACGGGACGGAAAAGTGTTTAGGGTTGGATTAGGCGAACCCGCTACGCGGCTCCGCCTAATCCAACCCTAAACCCTTTTCCTTATTCAAGGTCACTAAACCCGCAAGAAACTGAACCCTAAGAGGGCATTGGTGAACCCTGTCGTGGATGTGATTCAAACATGGGGCACTGAACCTTAAGAGAAGGGTACTGCATAAGACGGGACGGAAAAGGGTTTAGGGTTGGATTAGGCGTACCCGCTACGCGGCTCCGCCTAATCCAACCCTAAACCCTTTTCCTTATTCAAGGTCACAAAACCCACAAGAAACTGAACCCTAAGAGGGTATTGGTGAACCCTGTCGTGGATGTGATTCAAACATGGGGCACTGAACCTTAAGAGTAGGGTACTGCATAAGACAGGACAGAAAAGGGTTTAGGGTTGGATTAGGCGAACCCGCTACGCGGATCCGCCTAATCCAACCCTAAACCCTTTTCCTTATTCAAGGTCACTAAACCCGCAACAAACTGAAGCCTAAGAGAGTATTGGTGAACCCTGTCGTGGATGTGATTCAAACATGGGGCACTGAACCTTAAGAGTAGGGTACTGCATAAGACGGGACGGAAAAGGGTTTAGGGTTGGATTAGGCGTACCCGCTACGCGGATCCGCCTAATCCAACCCTAAACCCTTTTCCTTATTCAAGGTCACTAAACTCGCAACAAACTGAACCCTAAGAGGGTATTGGTGAACCTTTTCGTGGATGTGATTCAAACATGGGGCACTGAACCTTAAGAGTAGGGTACTACATAAGACGGGACGGAAAAGGGTTTAGGGTTGGATTGGGCGTACCCGCTACGCGGCTCCGTCTAATCAAACCCTAAACCCTTTTCCTTATTCAAGGACGGAAAAGGGTTTAGGGTTGGATTAGGTGAACCCGCTTCACGGCTCCGCCTAATCCAACCCTAAACACTTTTCCTTATTCAAAGTCACTAAACCCGCAAGAAACTGAACCCTAAGAGGGTATTGGTGAATCCTGTCGTGGATGTGATTACACTATCATAAATCCTAAACCCTAAACATGGGGCACTGAACTTTAAGAGTAGGGTACTGCATAAGACGGGACAGAAAAGGGTTTAGGGTTGGATTAGGCGTACCCGCAACGCGGCTCCGTCTAATCCAACCCTAAACACTTTTCCTTATTCAAGGTCACTAAACCCACAAGAAACTGAACCCTAAGAGGGTATTGGTGAACCATGTCGTGGATGTGATTCAAACATGGGGCACTAAACCTTAAGAGTAGGGTACTGCATAAGACGGGAAGGAAAAGGGTTTAGGGTTGGATTAGGCGTACCCGCTACGCGGCTCCGCCTAATCCAACCCTAAACCCTTTTCCTTTTTCAAGGTCACTAAACCCACAAGAAACTGAACCCTAAGAGGGTATTGGTGAACCATGTCGTGGATGTGATTCAAACATGGGGCACTGAACCTTAAGAGTAGGGTACTGCAAAAGACGGGACGGAAAAGGGTTTAGGGTTGGATTAGGCGTACCCGCTACGCGGCTCCGCCTAATCCAACCCTAAACCCTTTTCCTTATTCAAGGTCACAAAACCCACAAGAAACTGAACCCTAAGAGGGTATTGGTGAACCCTGTCGTGGATGTGATTCAAACATGGGGCACTGAACCTTAAGAGTAGGGTACTGCATAAGACGGGACAGAAAAGGGTTTAGGGTTGGATTAGGCGAACCCGCTACGCGGATCCGCCTAATCCAACCCTAAACCCTTTTCCTTATTCAAGGTCACTAAACCCGCAACAAACTGAAGCCGAAGAGAGTATTGGTGAATCCTGTCGTGGATGTGATTACAATATCATAAACCCTAAACCCTAAACATGGGGCACTGAACCTTAAGAGTAGGGTACTGCATAAGATGAGACGGAAAAAGGTTTAGGGTTGGATTATGCGTACCCGCTACGTGGATCCGCTTAATCCAACCCTAAACCCTTTTCCTTATTCAAGGTCACTAAACCCGGAAGAAACTGAACCCTAAGAGAGTATTGGTGAACCCTGTCGTGGATGTGATTCAAACATGGGGCACTGAACCTTAAGAGTAGGGTACTGCATAAGACGGGACAAAAAAGGGTTTAGGGTTGGATTAGGCGAACTCGCTTCGCGGCTCCGCCTAATCCAACCCTAAACCCTTTTCCTAATTCAAGGACGGAAAAGGGTTTAGGGTTGGATTAGGCGAAACCGCTTCGCGGCTCCGCCTAATCCAACCCTAAACCCTTTTCCTTATTCAAGGTCACCAAACCCACAAGAAATTGAACCCTAAGAGGGTATTGGTGAACCCTGTCGTGGATGTGATTCAAACATGGGGCACTGAACCTTAAGAGTAGGTTACTGCATAAGACGGGACGGAAAAGTGTTTAGGGTTGGATTAGGCGAACCCGCTACGCGGCTCCGCCTAATCCAACCCTAAACCCTTTTCCTTATTCAAGGTAACTAAACCCGCAAGAAACTGAACCCTAAGAGGGCATTGGTGAACCCTGTCGTGGATGTGATTCAAACATGGGGCACTGAACCTTAAGAGAAGGGTACTGCATAAGACGGGACGGAAAAGGGTTTAGGGTTGGATTAGGCGTACCCGCTACGCGGCTCCGCCTAATCCAACCCTAAACCCTTTTCCTTATTCAAGGTCACAAAACCCACAAGAAACTGAACCCTAAGAGGGTATTGGTGAACCCTGTCGTGGATGTGATTCAAACATGGGGCACTGAACCTTAAGAGTAGGGTACTGCATAAGACAGGACAGAAAAGGGTTTAGGGTTGGATTAGGCGAACCCGCTACGCGGATCCGCCTAATCCAACCCTAAACCCTTTTCCTTATTCAAGGTCACTAAACCCGCAACAAACTGAAGCCTAAGAGAGTATTGGTGAACCCTGTCGTGGATGTGATTCAAACATGGGGCACTGAACCTTAAGAGTAGGGTACTGCATAAGACGGGACGGAAAAGGGTTTAGGGTTGGATTAGGCGTACCCGCTACGCGGATCCGCCTAATCCAACCCTAAACCCTTTTCCTTATTCAAGGTCACTAAACTCGCAACAAACTGAACCCTAAGAGGGTATTGGTGAACCTTTTCGTGGATGTGATTCAAACATGGGGCACTGAACCTTAAGAGTAGGGTACTACATAAGACGGGACGGAAAAGGGTTTAGGGTTGGATTGGGCGTACCCGCTACGCGGCTCCGTCTAATCAAACCCTAAACCCTTTTCCTTATTCAAGGACGGAAAAGGGTTTAGGGTTGGATTAGGTGAACCCGCTTCACGGCTCCGCCTAATCCAACCCTAAACCCTTTTCCTTATTCAAAGTCACTAAACCCGCAAGAAACTGAACCCTAAGAGGGTATTGGTGAATCCTGTCGTGGATGTGATTACACTATCATAAATCCTAAACCCTAAACATGGGGCACTGAACTTTAAGAGTAGGGTACTGCATAAGACGGGACAAAAAAGGGTTTAGGGTTGGATTAGGCGAACCCGCTACGCGGATCCGCCTAATCCAACCCTAAACCCTTTTCCTTATTCAAGGTCACTAAACCCGCAACAAACTGAAGCCGAAGAGAGTATTGGTGAATCCTGTCGTGGATGTGATTACACTATCATAAACCCTAAACCCTAAACATGGGGCACTGAACCTTAAGAGTAGGGTACTGCATAAGATGAGACGGAAAAAGGTTTAGGGTTGGATTATGCGTACCCGCTACGTGGATCCGCTTAATCCAACCCTAAACCCTTTTCCTTATTCAAGGTCACTAAACCCGGAAGAAACTGAACCCTAAGAGAGTATTGGTGAACCCTGTCGTGGATGTGATTCAAACATGGGGCACTGAACCTTAAGAGAAGGGTACTGCATAAGACGGGACAAAAAAGGGTTTAGGGTTGGATTAGGAGAACTCACTTCGCGGCTCCGCCTAATCCAACCCTAAACCCTTTTCCTAATTCAAGGACAGAAAAGGGTTTAGGGTTGGATTAGGGGAAACCGCTTCGCGGCTCCGCCTAATCCAACCCTAAACCCTTTTCCTTATTCAAGGTCACCAAACCCACAAGAAACTGAACCCTAAGAGGGTATTGGTGAACCCTGTCGTGGATGTGATTACACTATCATAAATCCTAAACCCTAAACATGGGGCACTGAACTTTAAGAGTAGGGTACTGCATAAGACGGGACAGAAAAGGGTTTAGGGTTGGATTAGGCGTACCCGCAACGCAGCTCCGTCTAATCCAACCCTAAACACTTTTCCTTATTCAAGGTCACTAAACCCACAAGAAACTGAACCCTAAGAGGGTATTGGTGAACCATGTCGTGGATGTGATTCAAACATGGGGTACTAAACCTTAAGAGTAGGGTACTGCATAAGACGGGAAGGAAAAGGGTTTAGGGTTGGATTAGGCGTACCCGCTACGCGGCTCCGCCTAATCCAACCCTAAACCCTTTTCCTTATTCAAGGTCACTAAACCCACAAGAAACTGAACCCTAAGAGGGTATTGGTGAACCATGTCGTGGATGTGATTCAAACATGGGGCACTGAACCTTAAGAGTAGGGTACTGCAAAAGACGGGACGGAAAAGGGTTTAGGGTTGGATTAGGCGTACCCGCTACGCGGCTCCGCCTAATCCAACCCTAAACCCTTTTCCTTATTCAAGGTCACAAAACCCACAAGAAACTGAACCCTAAGAGGGTATTGGTGAACCCTGTCGTGGATGTGATTCAAACATGGGGCACTGAACCTTAAGAGTAGGGTACTGCATAAGACGGGACAGAAAAGGGTTTAGGGTTGGATTAGGCGAACCCGCTACGCGGATCCGCCTAATCCAACCCTAAACCCTTTTCCTTATTCAAGGTCACTAAACCCGCAACAAACTGAAGCCGAAGAGAGTATTGGTGAATCCTGTCGTGGATGTGATTACACTATCATAAACCCTAAACCCTAAACATGGGGCACTGAACCTTAAGAGTAGGGTACTGCATAAGATGAGACGGAAAAAGGTTTAGGGTTGGATTATGCGTACCCGCTACGTGGATCTGCTTAATCCAACCCTAAACCCTTTTCCTTATTCAAGGTCACTAAACCCGGAAGAAACTGAACCCTAAGAGAGTATTGGTGAACCCTGTCGTGGATGTGATTCAAACATGGGGCACTGAACCTTAAGAGTAGGGTACTGTATAAGACGGGACAAAAAAGGGTTTAGGGTTGGATTAGGCGAACTCACTTCGCGGCTCCGCCTAATCCAACCCTAAACCCTTTTCCTAATTCAAGGACGGAAAAGGGTTTAGGGTTGGATTAGGCGAAACCGCTTCGCGGCTCCGCCTAATCCAACCCTAAACCCTTTTCCTTATTCAAGGTCACTAAACCCGCAAGAAACTGAACTCTAAGAGGGCATTGGTGAACCCTGTCGTGGATGTGATTCAAACATGGGGCACTGAACCTTAAGAGTAGGGTACTGCATAAGACGGGACGGAAAAGGGTTTAGGGTTGGATTAGGCGTACCCGCTACGCGGCTCCGCCTAATCCAACCCAAAACCCTTTTCCTTATTCAAGGTCACAAAACCCACAAGAAACTGAACCCTAAGAGGGTATTGGTGAACCCTGTCGGTGATGTGATTCAAACATGGGGCACTGAACCTTAAGAGTAGGGTACTGCATAAGACGGGACAGAAAAGGGTTTAGGGTTGGATTAGGCGAACCCGCTACGCGGATCCGCCTAATCCAACCCTAAATCCTTTTCCTTATTCAAGGTCACTAAACCCGCAACAAACTGAAGCCGAAAAGGGTATTGGTGAATCTTGTCGTGGATGTGATTACACTATCATAAACCCTAAACCCTAAAAATGGGGTACTGAACCTTAAGAGTAGGGTACTGCATAAGACGGGACGGAAAAAGGTTTAGGGTTGGATTATGCGTACCCGCTACGTGGATCCGCTTAATCCAATCGTAAACCCTTTTCCTTATTCAAGGTCACTAAACCCGGAAGAAACTGAACCCTAAGAGGGTATTGGTGAACCCTGTCGTGGATGTGATTCAAACATGGGGCACTGAACCTTAAGAGTAGGGTACTGCATAAGATGAGACGGAAAAAGGTTTAGGGTTGGATTATGCGTACCCGCTACGTGGATCCGCTTAATCCAACCCTAAACCCTTTTCCTTATTCAAGGTCACTAAACCCGGAAGAAACTGAACCCTAAGAGAGTATTGGTGAACCCTGTCGTGGATGTGATTCAAACATGGGGCACTGAACCTTAAGAGTAGGGTACTGCATAAGACGGGACAAAAAAGGGTTTAGGGTTGGATTAGGCGAACTCGCTTCGCGGCTCCGCCTAATCCAACCCTAAACCCTTTTCCTAATTCAAGGACGGAAAAGGGTTTAGGGTTGGATTAGGCGAAACCGCTTCGCGGCTCCGCCTAATCCAACCCTAAACCCTTTTCCTTATTCAAGGTCACCAAACCCACAAGAAATTGAACCCTAAGAGGGTATTGGTGAACCCTGTCGTGGATGTGATTCAAACATGGGGCACTGAACCTAAAGAGTAGGTTACTGCATAAGACGGGACGGAAAAGTGTTTAGTGTTGGATTAGGCGAACCCGCTACGCGGCTCCGCCTAATCCAACCCTAAACCCTTTTCCTTATTCAAGGTCACTAAACCCGCAAGAAACTGAACCCTAAGAGGGCATTGGTGAACCCTGTCGTGGATGTGATTCAAACATGGGGCACTGAACCTTAAGAGAAGGGTACTGCATAAGACGGGACGGAAAAGGGTTTAGGGTTGGATTAGGCGTACCCGCTACGCGGCTCCGCCTAATCCAACCCTAAACCCTTTTCCTTATTCAAGGTCACAAAACCCACAAGAAACTGAACCCTAAGAGGGTATTGGTGAACCCTGTCGTGGATGTGATTCAAACATGGGGCACTGAACCTTAAGAGTAGGGTACTGCATAAGACAGGACAGAAAAGGGTTTAGGGTTGGATTAGGCGAACCCGCTACGCGGATCCGCCTAATCCAACCCTAAACCCTTTTCCTTATTCAAGGTCACTAAACCCGCAACAAACTGAAGCCTAAGAGAGTATTGGTGAATCCTGTCGTGGATGTGATTACACTATCATAAACCTTAAACCCTAAACATGGGGCACTGAACCTTAAGTGTAGGGTACTGCATAAGACGGGACGGAAAAACGTTTAAGGTTGGATTATGCGTACCCGATACGTGGATCCGCTTAATCCAACCCTAAACCCTATTCCTTATTCAAGGTCACTAAACCCGCAAGAAACTGAACCCTAAGAGGGTATTGGTGAACCCTGTCGTGGATGTGATTCAAACATGGGGCACTGAACCTTAAGAGTAGGGTACTGCATAAGCCGGGACGGAAAAGGGTTTAGGGTTGGATAAGACGTACCCGCTATGCGGATTCGCCTAATCCAACCCTAAACCCTTTTCCTTATTCAAGGTCACTAAACCCGGAAGAAACTGAACCCTAAGAGGGTATTGGTGAACCCTGTCTTGGATGTGATTCAAACATGGGGCACTGAACCTTAAGAGTAGGGTATTGCATTAGACGGGACAGAAAAGGGTTTCGGGTTGGATTAGGCGAACCCGCTTCGCGGGTCCGCCTAATCCAACCCAAAACCCTTTTCCTTATTCAAGGTCACTAAACCCACAAGAAACTGAACCCTAAGAGGGTATTGGTGAACCCTGTCGTGGATGTGATTCAACCATGGGGCACTGAACCTTAAGAGTAGGGTACTGCATAAGACGGAATGGAAAAGGGTTTAGGGTTGGATTAGGCGTACCCGCTACGCGGCTCCGCCTAATCCAACCCTAAACCCTTTTTCTTATTCATGGTCACTAAACCCACAAGAAACTGAACCCAAAGAGGGTATTGGTGAACCATGTCGTGGATGTGGTTCAAACATGGGTCACTGAACCTTAAGAGTAGGGTACTGCATAAGACAGGACGGAAAAGGATTTAGGGTTTGATTAGGCGTAACCACTACGCGGCTCCGCCTAATCCAACCCTAAACCCTTTTCCTTATTCAAGGTCACAAAACCCACAAGAAACTGAACCCTAAGAGGGTATTGGTGAACCCTGTCGTGGATGTGATTCAAACATGGGGCACTGAACCTTAAGAGTAGGGTACTGCATAAGATGGGACGGAAAAGGGTTTAGGGTTGGATTAGGTGAACCCGCTACGTGGATCCGCCTAATCCAACCCTAAACCCTTTTCCTAATTCAAGGTCACTAAACCCGCAACAAACTGAAGCCTAAGAGAGTATTGGTGAATCCTGTCGTGGATGTGATTACACTATCATAAACCCTAAACCCTAAACATGGGGCACTGAACCTTAAGAGTAGGGTACTGCATAAGACGGGACGGAAAAACGTTTAGGGTTGGATTATGCGTACCCGCTACGTGGATCCGCTTAATCCAACCCTAAACCCTATTCCTTATTCAAGGTCACTAAACCCGCAACAAACTGAAGCCGAAGAGAGTATTGGTGAATCCTGTCGTGGATGTGATTACACTATCATAAACCCTAAACCCTAAACATGGGGCACTGAACCTTAAGAGTAGGGTACTGCATAAGACGAGACGGAAAAAGGTTTAGGGTTGGATTACGCGTACCCGCTACGCGGCTCCGCCTAATCCAACCCTAAACCCTTTTCCTTATTCAAGGTCACTAAACCCACAAGAAACTGAACCCTAAGAGGGTATTGGTGAACCATGTCGTGGATGTGATTCAAACATGGGGCACTGAACCTTAAGAGAAGGGTACTGCATAAGACGGGACGGAAAAGGGTTTAGGGTTGGATTAGGCGTACCCGCTACGCGGCTCCGCCTAATCCAACCCTAAACCCTTTTCCTTATTCAAGGTCACAAAACCCACAAGAAACTGAACCCTAAGAGGGTATTGGTGAACCCTGTCGTGGATGTGATTCAAACATGGGGCACTGAACCTTAAGATTAGGGTACTGCATAAGACAGGACAGAAAAGGGTTTAGGGTTGGATTAGGCGAACCCGCTACGCGGATCCGCCTAATCCAACCCTAAACCCTTTTCCTTATTCAAGGTCACTAAACCCGCAACAAACTGAAGCCTAAGAGAGTATTGGTGAATCCTGTCGTGGATGTGATTACACTATCATAAACCTTAAACCCTAAACATGGGGCACTGAACCTTAAGTGTAGGGTACTGCATAAGACGGGACGGAAAAACGTTTAGGGTTGGATTATGCGTACCCGATACGTGGATCCGCTTAATCCAACCCTAAACCCTATTCCTTATTCAAGGTCACTAAACCCGCAAGAAACTGAACCCTAAGAGGGTATTGGTGAACCCTGTCGTGGATGTGATTCAAACATGGGGCACTGAACCTTAAGAGTAGGGTACTGCATAAGCCGGGACGGAAAAGGGTTTAGGGTTGGATTAGACGTACCCGCTATGCGGATTCGCCTAATCCAACCCTAAACCCTTTTCCTTATTCAAGGTCACTAAACCCGGAAGAAACTGAACCCTAAGAGGGTATTGGTGAACCCTGTCGTGGATGTGATTCAAACATGGGGCACTGAACCTTAAGAGTAGGGTATTGCATAAGACGGGACAGAAAAGGGTTTCGGGTTGGATTAGGCGAACCCGCTTCGCGGGTCCGCCTAATCCAACCCAAAACCCTTTTCCTTATTCAAGGTCACTAAACCCACAAGAAACTGAACCCTAAGAGGGTATTGGTGAACCCTGTCGTGGATGTGATTCAACCATGGGGCACTGAACCTTAAGAGTAGGGTACTGCATAAGACGGAATGGAAAAGGGTTTAGGGTTGGATTAGGCGTACCCGCTACGCGGCTCCGCCTAATCCAACCCTAAACCCTTTTTCTTATTCATGGTCACTAAACCCACAAGAAACTGAACCCAAAGAGGGTATTGGTGAACCATGTCGTGGATGTGGTTCAAACATGGGTCACTGAACCTTAAGAGTAGGGTACTGCATAAGACAGGACGGAAAAGGATTTAGGGTTTGATTAGGCGTACCCACTACGCGGCTCCGCCTAATCCAACCCTAAACCCTTTTCCTTATTCAAGGTCACAAAACCCACAAGAAACTGAACCCTAAGAGGGTATTGGTGAACCCTGTCGTGGATGTGATTCAAACATGGGGCACTGAACCTTAAGAGTAGGGTACTGCATAAGATGGGACGGAAAAGGGTTTAGGGTTGGATTAGGTGAACCCGCTACGCGGATCCGCCTAATCCAACCCTAAACCCTTTTCCTAATTCAAGGTCACTAAACCCGCAACAAACTGAAGCCTAAGAGAGTATTGGTGAATCCTGTCGTGGATGTGATTACACTATCATAAACCCTAAACCCTAAACATGGGGCACTGAACCTTAAGAGTAGGGTACTGCATAAGACGGGACGGAAAAACGTTTAGGGTTGGATTATGCGTACCCGCTACGTGGATCCGCTTAATCCAACCCTAAACCCTATTCCTTATTCAAGGTCACTAAACCCGCAACAAACTGAAGCCGAAGAGAGTATTGGTGAATCCTGTCGTGGATGTGATTACACTATCATAAACCCTAAACCCTAAACATGGGGCACTGAACCTTAAGAGTAGGGTACTGCATAAGACGAGACGGAAAAAGGTTTAGGGTTGGATTACGCGTACCCGCTACGCGGCTCCGCCTAATCCAACCCTAAACCCTTTTCCTTATTCAAGGTCACTAAACCCACAAGAAACTGAACCCTAAGAGGGTATTGGTGAACCATGTCGTAGATGTGATTCAAACATGGGGCACTGAACCTTAAGAGTAGGGTACTGCATAAGACGGGACGGAAAAAAGTTTAGGGTTGGATTAGGCGTACCCGCTACGCGGCTCCGCCTAATCCAACCCTAAACCCTTTTCCTTATTCATGGTCACTAAACCCACAAGAAACTGAACCCTAAGAGGGTATTGGTGAACCATGTCGTGGATGTGATTCAAACATGGGTCACTGAACCTTAAGAGTAGGGTACTGCATAAGACGGGACGGAAAAGGGTTTAAGGTTTGATTAGGCGTACCCGCTACGCGGCTCCGCCTAATCCAACCCTAAACCCTTTTCCTTATTCAAGGTCACCAAACCCACAAGAAATTGAACCCTAAGAGGGTATTGGTGAACCCTGTCGTGGATGTGATTCAAACATGGGGCACTGAACCTTAAGAGTAGGTTACTGCATAAGACGGGACGGAAAAGGGTTTAGGGTTGGATTAGGCGTACCCGCTACGCGGCTCCGCCTAATCCAACCCTAAACCCTTTTCCTTATTCAAGGTCACTAAACCCGCAAGAAACTGAACCCTAAGAGGGCATTGGTGAACCTTGTCGTGGATGTGATTCAAACATGGGGCACTGAACCTTAAGAGTAGGGTACTGCATAAGATGGGACGGAAAAGGGTTTAGGGTTGGATTAGGCGAACCCGCTACGCGGATCCGCCTAATCCAACCCTAAACCCTTTTCCTTATTCAAGGTCACTAAACCCGCAACAAACTGAAGCCTAAGAGAGTATTGGTGAATCCTGTCGTGGATGTGATTACACTATCATAAACCCTAAACCCTAAACATGGGGCACTGAACCTTAAGTGTAGAGTACTGCATAAGACGGGACGGAAAAACGTTTAGGGTTGGATTATGCGTACCCGCTACGTGGATCCGCTTAATCCAACCCTAAACCCTATTCCTTATTCAAGGTCACTAAACCCGCAAGAAACTGAACCCTAAGAGGGTATTGGTGAACCCTGTCGTGGATGTGATTCAAACATGGGGCACTGAACCTTAAGAGTAGGGTACTGCATAAGCCGGGACGGAAAAGGGTTTAGGGTTGGATTAGACGTACCCGCTATGCGGATTCGCCTAATCCAACCCTAAACCCTTTTCCTTATTCAAGGTCACTAAACCCGGAAGAAACTGAACCCTAAGAGGGTATTGGTGAACCCTGTCGTGGATGTGATTCAAACATGGGGCACTGAACCTTAAGAGTAGGGTATTGCATAAGACGGGACAGAAAAGGGTTTCGGGTTGGATTAGGCGAACCCGCTTCGCGGGTCCGCCTAATCCAACCCAAAACCCTTTTCCTTATTCAAGGTCACTAAACCCACAAGAAACTGAACCCTAAGAGGGTATTGGTGAACCCTTTCGTGGATGTGATTCAACCATGGGGCACTGAACCTTAAGAGTAGGGTACTGCATAAGACGGAATGGAAAAGGGTTTAGGGTTGGATTAGGCGTACCCGCTACGCGGCTCCGCCTAATCCAACCCTAAACCCTTTTTCTTATTCATGGTCACTAAACCCACAAGAAACTGAACCCAAAGAGGGTATTGGTGAACCATGTCGTGGATGTGGTTCAAACATGGGTCACTGAACCTTAAGAGTAGGGTACTGCATAAGACAGGACGGAAAAGGATTTAGGGTTTGATTAGGCGTACCCGCTACGCGGCTCCGCCTAATCCAACCCTAAACTCTTTTCCTTATTCAAGGTCACCAAACCAACAAGAAACTGAACCCAAAGAGGGTATTGGTGAACCATGTCGTGGATGTGGTTCAAACATGGGGCACTGTACCTTAAGAGTAGGGTACTGCATAAGACGGGACGGAAAAGGGTTTAGGGTTGGATTAGGCGTACCCGCTACGCGGCTCCGCCTAATCCAACCCTAAACCCTTTTCCTTATTCAAGGTCACAAAACCCACAAGAAACTGAACCCTAAGAGGGTATTGGTGAACCCTGTCGTGGATGTGATTCAAACATGGGGCACTGAACCTTAAGAGTAGGGTACTGCATAAGCCGGGACGGAAAAGGGTTTAGGGTTGGATTAGACGTACCCGCTATGCGGATTCGCCTAATCCAACCCTAAACCCTTTTCCTTATTCAAGGTCACTAAACCCGGAAAAACTGAACCCTAAGAGGGTATTGGTGAACCCTGTCGTGGATGTGATTCAAACATGGGGCACTGAACCTTAAGAGTAGGGTATTGCATAAGACGGGACAGAAAAGGGTTTCGGGTTGGATTAGGCGAACCCGCTTCGCGGATCCGCCTAATCCAACCCAAAACCCTTTTCCTTATTCAAGGTCACTAAACCCACAAGAAACTGAACCCTAAGAGGGTATTGGTGAACCCTGTCGTGGATGTGATTCAACCATGGGGCACTGAACCTTAAGAGTAGGGTACTGCATAAGACGGAATGGAAAAGGGTTTAGGGTTGGATTAGGCGTACCCGCTACGCGGCTCCGCCTAATCCAACCCTAAACCCTTTTTCTTATTCATGGTCACTAAACCCACAAGAAACTGAACCCAAAGAGGGTATTGGTGAACCATGTCGTGGATGTGGTTCAAACATGGGTCACTGAACCTTAAGAGTAGGGTACTGCATAAGACAGGACGGAAAAGGATTTAGGGTTTGATTAGGCGTACCCGCTACGCGGCTCCGCCTAATCCAACCCTAAACTCTTTTCCTTATTCAAGGTCACCAAACCCACAAGAAACTGAACCCAAAGAGGGTATTGGTGAACCATGTCGTGGATGTGGTTCAAACATGGGGCACTGAACCTTAAGAGTAGGGTACTGCATAAGACGGGACGGAAAAGGGTTTAGGGTTGGATTAGGCGTACCCGCTACGCGGCTCCGCCTAATCCAACCCTAAACCCTTTTCCTTATTCAAGGTCACAAAACCCACAAGAAACTGAACCCTAAGAGGGTATTGGTGAACCCTGTCGTGGATGTGATTCAAACATGGGGCACTGAACCTTAAGAGTAGGGTACTGCATAAGACGGGACAGAAAAGGGTTTAGGGTTGGATTAGGCGAACCCGCTACGCGGATCGCCTAATCCAACCCTAAACCCTTTTCCTTATTCAAGGTCACTAAACCCGCAACAAACTGAAGCCGAAAAGAGTATTGGTGAATCCTGTCGTGGATGTGATTACACTATCATAAACCCTAAACCCTAAACATGGGGCACTGAACCTTAAGAGTAGGGTACTGCATAAGACGGGACGGAAAAAGGTTTAGGGTTGGATTATGCGTACCCGCTACGTGGATCCGCTTAATCCAACCCTAAACCCTTTTCCTTATTCAAGGTCACTAAACCCGGAAGAAACTGAACCCTAAGAGGGTATTGGTGAACCCTGTCGTGGATGTGATTCAAACATGGGGCACTGAACCTTAAGAGTAGGGTACTGCATAAGACGGGACAGAAAAGGGTTTAGGGTTAGATTAGGTGAACCCGCTTCGCGGCTCCGCCTAATCCAACCCTAAACCCTTTTCCTTATTCAAGGTCACTAAACCCGGAAGAAACTGAACCCTAAGAGGATATTGGTGAACCCTGTCGTGGATGTGATTCAACCATGGGGCACTGAACCTTAAGAGTAGTGTACTGCATAAGACGGGACAGAAAAGGGTTTAGGGTTGGATTAGGCGTACCCGTTACGCGGCTCCGCCTAATCCAACCCTAAACCCTTTTCCTTATTCATGGTCACTAAACCCACAAGAAACTGAACCCTAAGAGGGTATTGGTGAACCATGTCGTGGATGTGATTCAAACATGGGTCACTGAACCTTAAGAGTAGGTTACTGCATAAGACGGGACGGAAAAGGGTTTAAGGTTTGATTAGGCGTATCCGCTACGCGGCTCCGCCTAATCCAACCCTAAACCCTTTTCCTTATTTAAGGTCACCAAACCCACAAGAAATTGAACCCTAAGAGGGTATTGGTGAACCCTGTCGTGGATGTGATTCAAACATGGGGCACTGAACCTTAAGAGTAGGTTATTGCATAAGACGGGACGGAAAAGGGTTTAGGGTTGGATTAGGCGTACCCGCTACGCGGCTCCGCCTAATCCAACCCTAAACCCTTTTCCTTATTCAAGGTCACTAAACCCGCAAGAAACTGAACCCTAAGAGGGCATTGGTGAACCTTGTCGTGGATGTGATTCAAACATGGGGCACTGAACCTTAAGAGTAGGGTACTGCATAAGATGGGACGGAAAAGGGTTTAGGGTTGGATTAGGCGAACCCGCTACGCGGATCCGCCTAATCCAACCCTAAACCCTTTTCCTTATTCAAGGTCACTAAACCCGCAACAAACTGAAGCCTAAGAGAGTATTGGTGAATCCTGTCGTGGATGTGATTACACTATCATAAACCCTAAACCCTAAACATGGGGCACTGAACCTTAAGAGTAGGGTACTGCATAAGACGGGACGGAAAAACATTTAGGGTTGGATTATGCGTACCCGTTACGTGGATCCGCTTAATCCAACCCTAAACCCTATTCCTTATTCAAGGTCACTAAACCCGCAAGACACTGAACCCTAAGAGGGTATTGGTGAACCCTGTCGTGGATGTGATTCAAACATGGGGCACTGAACCTTAAGAGTAGGGTACTGCATAAGCCGGGACGGAAAAGGGTTTAGGGTTGGATTAGACGTACCCGCTACGCGGATTCGCCTAATCCAACCCTAAACCCTTTTCCTTATTCAAGGTCACTAAACCGGAAGAAACTGAACCCTAAGAGGGTATTGGTGAACCCTGTCGTGGATGTGATTCAAACATGGGGCACTGAACCTTAAGAGTAGGGTATTGCATAAGACGGGACAGAAAAGGGTTTCGGGTTGGATTAGGCGAACCCGCTTCGCGGGTCCGCCTAATCCAACCCAAAACCCTTTTTCTTATTCAAGGTCACTAAACCCACAAGAAACTGAACCCTAAGAGGGTATTGGTGAACCCTGTTGTGGATGTGATTCAACCATGGGGCACTGAACCTTAATAGTAGGGTACTGCATAAGACGGGACGGAAAAGGGTTTAGGGTTGGATTAGGCGTACCCGCTACGCGGCTCCGCCTAATCCAACCCTAAACCCTTTTTCTTATTCATGGTCACTAAACCCACAAGAAACTGAACCCAAAGAGGGTATTGGTGAACCATGTCGTGGATGTGGTTCAAACATGGGTCACTGAACCTTAAGAGTAGGGTACTGCATAAGACAGGACGGAAAAGGGTTTAGGGTTTGATTAGGCGTACCCGCTACGCGGCTCCGCCTAATCCAACCCTAAACTCTTTTCCTTATTCAAGGTCACAAAACCCACAAGAAACTGAACCCTAAGAGGGTATTGGTGAACCCTGTCGTGGATGTGATTCAAACATGGGGCACTGAACCTTAAGAGTAGGGTACTGCATAAGACGGGACGGAAAAGGGTTTAGGGTTGGATTAGGCGTACCCGCTACGCGGATCCGCCTAATCCAACCCTAAACCCTTTTCCTTATTCAAGGTCACTAAACCCGCAACAAACTGAACCCTAAGAGGGTATTGGTGAACCTTTTCGTGGATGTGATTCAAACATGGGGCACTGAACCTTAAGAGTAGGGTACTACATAAGACGGGACGGAAAAGGGTTTAGGGTTGGATTAGGCGTACCCGCTACGCGGCTCCGCCTAATCAAACCCTAAACCCTTTTATTTATTCAAGGACGGAAAAGGGTTTAGGGTTGGATTAGGTGAACCCGCTTCACGGCTCCGCCTAATCCAACCCTAAACCCTTTTCCTTATTCAAAGTCACTAAACCCGCAAGAAACTGAACCCTAAGAGGGTATTGGTGAATCCTGTCGTGGATGTGATTACACTATCATAAATCCTAAACCCTAAACATGGGGCACTGAACTTTAAGAGTAGGGTACTGCATAAGACGGGACAGAAAAGGGTTTAGGGTTGGATTAGGCGTACCCGCAACGCGGCTCCGTCTAATCCAACCCTAAACACTTTTCCTTATTCAAGGTCACTAAACCCACAAGAAACTGAACCCTAAGAGGGTATTGGTGAACCCTGTCGTGGATGTGATTCAAACATGGGGCACTGAACCTTAAGAGTAGGGTACTGCATAAGACGGGACAGAAAAGGGTTTAGGGTTTGATTAGGCGAACCCGCTTCGCGGCTCCGCCTAATCCAACCCTAAACCCTTTTCCTTATTCAAGGTCACTAAACCCGGAAGAAACTGAACCCTAAGAGGATATTGGTGAACCCTGTCGTGGATGTGATTCAACCATGGGGCACTGAACCTTAAGAGTAGTGTACTGCATAAGACGGGACGGAAAAGGGTTTAGGGTTGGATTAGGCGTACCCGTTACGCGGCTCCGCCTAATCCAACCCTAAACCCTTTTCCTTATTCATGGTCACTAAACCCACAAGAAACTGAACCCTAAGAGGGTATTGGTGAACCATGTCGTGGATGTGATTCAAACATGGGTCACTGAACCTTAAGAGTAGGTTACTGCATAAGACGGGATGGAAAAGGGTTTAAGGTTTGATTAGGCGTATCCGCTACGCGGCTCCGCCTAATCCAACCCTAAACCCTTTTCCTTATTCAAGGTCACCAAACCCACAAGAAATTGAACCCTAAGAGGGTATTGGTGAACCCTGTCGTGGATGTGATTCAAACATGGGGCACTGAACCTTAAGAGTAGGTTATTGCATAAGACGGGACGGAAAAGGGTTTAGGGTTGGATTAGGCGTACCCGCTACGCGGCTCCGCCTAATCCAACCCTAAACCCTTTTCCTTATTCAAGGTCACTAAACCCGCAAGAAACTGAACCCTAAGAGGGCATTGGTGAACCTTGTCGTGGATGTGATTCAAACATGGGGCACTGAACCTTAAGAGTAGGGTACTGCATAAGATGGGACGGAAAAGGGTTTAGGGTTGGATTAGGCGAACCCGCTACGCGGATCCGCCTAATCCAACCCTAAACCCTTTTCCTTATTCAAGGTCACTAAACCCGCAACAAACTGAAGCCTAAGAGAGTATTGGTGAATCCTGTCGTGGATGTGATTACACTATCATAAACCCTAAACCCTAAACATGGGGCACTGAACCTTAAGAGTAGGGTACTGCATAAGACGGGACGGAAAAACATTTAGGGTTGGATTATGCGTACCCGTTACGTGGATCCGCTTAATCCAACCCTAAACCCTATTCCTTATTCAAGGTCACTAAACCCGCAAGACACTGAACCCTAAGAGGGTATTGGTGAACCCTGTCGTGGATGTGATTCAAACATGGGGCACTGAACCTTAAGAGTAGGGTACTGCATAAGCCGGGACGGAAAAGGGTTTAGGGTTGGATTAGACGTACCCGCTACGCGGATTCGCCTAATCCAACCCTAAACCCTTTTCCTTATTCAAGGTCACTAAACCGGAAGAAACGGAACCCTAAGAGGGTATTGGTGAACCCTGTCGTGGATGTGATTCAAACATGGGGCACTGAACCTTAAGAGTAGGGTATTGCATAAGACGGGACAGAAAAGGGTTTCGGGTTGGATTAGGCGAACCCGCTTCGCGGGTCCGCCTAATCCAACCCAAAACCCTTTTCCTTATTCAAGGTCACTAAACCCACAAGAAACTGAACCCTAAGAGGGTATTGGTGAACCCTGTCGTGGATGTGATTCAACCATGGGGCACTGAACCTTAAGAGTAGGGTACTGCATAAGACGGGACGGAAAAGGGTTTAGGGTTGGATTAGGCGTACCCGCTACGCGGCTCCGCCTAATCCAACCCTAAACCCTTTTTCTTATTCATGGTCACTAAACCCACAAGAAACTGAACCCAAAGAGGGTATTGGTGAACCATGTCGTGGATGTGGTTCAAACATGGGTCACTGAACCTTAAGAGTAGGGTACTGCATAAGACAGGACGGAAAAGGGTTTAGGGTTTGATTAGGCGTACCCGCTACGCGGCTCCTCCTAATCCAACCCTAAACTCTTTTCCTTATTCAAGGTCACCAAACCCACAAGAAACTGAACCCTAAGAGGGTATTGGTGAACCCTGTCGTGGATGTGATTCAAACATGGGGCACTGAACCTTAAGAGTAGGGTACTGCATAAGACGGGACGGAAAAGGGTTTAGGGTTGGATTAGGCGTACCCGCTACGCGGATCCGCCTAATCCAACCCTAAACCCTTTTCCTTATTCAAGGTCACTAAACCCGCAACAAACTGAACCCTAAGAGGGTATTGGTGAACCTTTTCGTGGATGTGATTCAAACATGGGGCACTGAACCTTAAGAGTAGGGTACTACATAAGACGGGACGGAAAAGGGTTTAGGGTTGGATTAGGCGTACCCGCTACGCGGCTCCGCCTAATCAAACCCTAAACCCTTTTATTTATTCAAGGACGGAAAAGGGTTTAGGGTTGGATTAGGTGAACCCGCTTCACGGCTCCGCCTAATCCAACCCTAAACCCTTTTCCTTATTCAAAGTCACTAAACCCGCAAGAAACTGAACCCTAAGAGGGTATTGGTGAATCCTGTCGTGGATGTGATTACACTATCATAAATCCTAAACCCTAAACATGGGGCACTGAACTTTAAGAGTAGGGTACTGCATAAGACGGGACAGAAAAGGGTTTAGGGTTGGATTAGGCGTACCCGCAACGCGGCGCCGTCTAATCCAACCCTAAACACTTTTCCTTATTCAAGGTCACTAAACCCACAAGAAACTGAACCCTAAGAGGGTATTGGTGAACCCTGTCGTGGATGTGATTCAAACATGGGGCACTGAACCTTAAGAGTAGGGTACTGCATAAGACGGGACAGAAAAGGGTTTAGGGTTAGATTAGGCGAACCCGCTTCGCGGCTCCGCCTAATCCAACCCTAAACCCTTTTCCTTATTCAAGGTCACTAAACCCGGAAGAAACTGAACCCTAAGAGGATATTGGTGAACCCTGTCGTGGATGTGATTCAACCATGGGGCACTGAACCTTAAGAGTAGTGTACTGCATAAGACGGGACGGAAAAGGGTTTAGGGTTGGATTAGGCGTACCCGCTACGCGGCTCCGCCTAATCCAACCCTAAACCCTTTTTCTTATTCATGGTCACTAAACCCACAAGAAACTGAACCCAAAGAGGGTATTGGTGAACCATGTCGTGGATGTGGATCAAACATGGGTCACTGAACCTTAAGAGTAGGGTACTGCATAAGACAGGACGGAAAAGGGTTTAGGGTTTGATTAGGCGTACCCGCTACGCGGCTCCGCCTAATCCAACCCTAAACTCTTTTCCTTATTCAAGGTCACCAAACCCACAAGAAACTGAACCCTAAGAGGGTATTGGTGAACCCTGTCGTGGATGTGATTCAAACATGGGGCACTGAACCTTAAGAGTAGGGTACTGCATAAGACGGGACGGAAAAGGGTTTAGGGTTGGATTAGGCGTACCCGCTACGCGGATCCGCCTAATCCAACCCTAAACCCTTTTCCTTATTCAAGGTCACTAAACCCGCAACAAACTGAACCCTAAGAGGGTATTGGTGAACCTTTTCGTGGATGTGATTCAAACATGGGGCACTGAACCTTAAGAGTAGGGTACTACATAAGACGGGACGGAAAAGGGTTTAGGGTTGGATTAGGCGTACCCGCTACGCGGCTCCGCCTAATCAAACCCTAAACCCTTTTATTTATTCAAGGACGGAAAAGGGTTTAGGGTTGGATTAGGTGAACCCGCTTCACGGCTCCGCCTAATCCAACCCTAAACCCTTTTCCTTATTCAAAGTCACTAAACCCGCAAGAAACTGAACCCTAAGAGGGTATTGGTGAATCCTGTCGTGGATGTGATTACACTATCATAAATCCTAAACCCTAAACATGGGGCACTGAACTTTAAGAGTAGGGTACTGCATAAGACGGGACAGAAAAGGGTTTAGGGTTGGATTAGGCGTACCCGCAACGCGGCGCCGTCTAATCCAACCCTAAACACTTTTCCTTATTCAAGGTCACTAAACCCACAAGAAACTGAACCCTAAGAGGGTATTGGTGAACCCTGTCGTGGATGTGATTCAAACATGGGGCACTGAACCTTAAGAGTAGGGTACTGCATAAGACGGGACAGAAAAGGGTTTAGGGTTAGATTAGGCGAACCCGCTTCGCGGCTCCGCCTAATCCAACCCTAAACCCTTTTCCTTATTCAAGGTCACTAAACCCGGAAGAAACTGAACCCTAAGAGGATATTGGTGAACCCTGTCGTGGATGTGATTCAACCATGGGGCACTGAACCTTAAGAGTAGTGTACTGCATAAGACGGGACGGAAAAGGGTTTAGGGTTGGATTAGGCGTACCCGTTACGCGGCTCCGCCTAATCCAACCCTAAACCCTTTTCCTTATTCATGGTCACTAAACCCACAAGAAACTGAACCCTAAGAGGGTATTGGTGAACCATGTCGTGGATGTGATTCAAACATGGGTCACTGAACCTTAAGAGTAGGTTACTGCATAAGACGGGATGGAAAAGGGTTTAAGGTTTGATTAGGCGTATCCGCTACGCGGCTCCGCCTAATCCAACCCTAAACCCTTTTCCTTATTCAAGGTCACCAAACCCACAAGAAATTGAACCCTAAGAGGGTATTGGTGAACCCTGTCGTGGATGTGATTCAAACATGGGGCACTGAACCTTAAGAGTAGGTTATTGCATAAGACGGGACGGAAAAGGGTTTAGGGTTGGATTAGGCGTACCCGCTACGCGGCTCCGCCTAATCCAACCCTAAACCCTTTTCCTTATTCAAGGTCACTAAACCCGCAAGAAACTGAACCCTAAGAGGGCATTGGTGAACCTTGTCGTGGATGTGATTCAAACATGGGGCACTGAACCTTAAGAGTAGGGTACTGCATAAGATGGGACGGAAAAGGGTTTAGGGTTGGATTAGGCGAACCCGCTACGCGGATCCGCCTAATCCAACCCTAAACCCTTTTCCTTATTCAAGGTCACTAAACCCGCAACAAACTGAAGCCTAAGAGAGTATTGGTGAATCCTGTCGTGGATGTGATTACACTATCATAAACCCTAAACCCTAAACATGGGGCACTGAACCTTAAGAGTAGGGTACTGCATAAGACGGGACGGAAAAACATTTAGGGTTGGATTATGCGTACCCGTTACGTGGATCCGCTTAATCCAACCCTAAACCCTATTCCTTATTCAAGGTCACTAAACCCGCAAGACACTGAACCCTAAGAGGGTATTGGTGAACCCTGTCGTGGATGTGATTCAAACATGGGGCACTGAACCTTAAGAGTAGGGTACTGCATAAGCCGGGACGGAAAAGGGTTTAGGGTTGGATTAGACGTACCCGCTACGCGGATTCGCCTAATCCAACCCTAAACCCTTTTCCTTATTCAAGGTCACTAAACCGGAAGAAACGGAACCCTAAGAGGGTATTGGTGAACCCTGTCGTGGATGTGATTCAAACATGGGGCACTGAACCTTAAGAGTAGGGTATTGCATAAGACGGGACAGAAAAGGGTTTCGGGTTGGATTAGGCGAACCCGCTTCGCGGGTCCGCCTAATCCAACCCAAAACCCTTTTCCTTATTCAAGGTCACTAAACCCACAAGAAACTGAACCCTAAGAGGGTATTGGTGAACCCTGTCGTGGATGTGATTCAACCATGGGGCACTGAACCTTAAGAGTAGGGTACTGCATAAGACGGGATGGAAAAGGGTTTAGGGTTGGATTAGGCGTACCCGCTACGCGGCTCCGCCTAATCCAACCCTAAACCCTTTTCCTTATTCATGGTCACTAAACCCACAAGAAACTGAACCCTAAGAGGGTATTGGTGAACCATGTCGTGGATGTGATTCAAACATGGGTCACTGAACCTTAAGAGTAGGTTACTGCATAAGACGGGATGGAAAAGGGTTTAAGGTTTGATTAGGCGTATCCGCTACGCGGCTCCGCCTAATCCAACCCTAAACCCTTTTCCTTATTCAAGGTCACCAAACCCACAAGAAATTGAACCCTAAGAGGGTATTGGTGAACCCTGTCGTGGATGTGATTCAAACATGGGGCACTGAACCTTAAGAGTAGGTTATTGCATAAGACGGGACGGAAAAGGGTTTAGGGTTGGATTAGGCGTACCCGCTACGCGGCTCCGCCTAATCCAACCCTAAACCCTTTTCCTTATTCAAGGTCACTAAACCCGCAAGAAACTGAACCCTAAGAGGGCATTGGTGAACCTTGTCGTGGATGTGATTCAAACATGGGGCACTGAACCTTAAGAGTAGGGTACTGCATAAGATGGGACGGAAAAGGGTTTAGGGTTGGATTAGGCGAACCCGCTACGCGGATCCGCCTAATCCAACCCTAAACCCTTTTCCTTATTCAAGGTCACTAAACCCGCAACAAACTGAAGCCTAAGAGAGTATTGGTGAATCCTGTCGTGGATGTGATTACACTATCATAAACCCTAAACCCTAAACATGGGGCACTGAACCTTAAGAGTAGGGTACTGCATAAGACGGGACGGAAAAACATTTAGGGTTGGATTATGCGTACCCGTTACGTGGATCCGCTTAATCCAACCCTAAACCCTATTCCTTATTCAAGGTCACTAAACCCGCAAGACACTGAACCCTAAGAGGGTATTGGTGAACCCTGTCGTGGATGTGATTCAAACATGGGGCACTGAACCTTAAGAGTAGGGTACTGCATAAGCCGGGACGGAAAAGGGTTTAGGGTTGGATTAGACGTACCCGCTACGCGGATTCGCCTAATCCAACCCTAAACCCTTTTCCTTATTCAAGGTCACTAAACCGGAAGAAACGGAACCCTAAGAGGGTATTGGTGAACCCTGTCGTGGATGTGATTCAAACATGGGGCACTGAACCTTAAGAGTAGGGTATTGCATAAGACGGGACAGAAAAGGGTTTCGGGTTGGATTAGGCGAACCCGCTTCGCGGGTCCGCCTAATCCAACCCAAAACCCTTTTCCTTATTCAAGGTCACTAAACCCACAAGAAACTGAACCCTAAGAGGGTATTGGTGAACCCTGTCGTGGATGTGATTCAACCATGGGGCACTGAACCTTAAGAGTAGGGTACTGCATAAGACGGGATGGAAAAGGGTTTAGGGTTGGATTAGGCGTACCCGCTACGCGGCTCCGCCTAATCCAACCCTAAACCCTTTTCCTTATTCATGGTCACTAAACCCACAAGAAACTGAACCCTAAGAGGGTATTGGTGAACCATGTCGTGGATGTGATTCAAACATGGGTCACTGAACCTTAAGAGTAGGTTACTGCATAAGACGGGATGGAAAAGGGTTTAAGGTTTGATTAGGCGTATCCGCTACGCGGCTCCGCCTAATCCAACCCTAAACCCTTTTCCTTATTCAAGGTCACCAAACCCACAAGAAATTGAACCCTAAGAGGGTATTGGTGAACCCTGTCGTGGATGTGATTCAAACATGGGGCACTGAACCTTAAGAGTAGGTTATTGCATAAGACGGGACGGAAAAGGGTTTAGGGTTGGATTAGGCGTACCCGCTACGCGGCTCCGCCTAATCCAACCCTAAACCCTTTTCCTTATTCAAGGTCACTAAACCCGCAAGAAACTGAACCCTAAGAGGGCATTGGTGAACCTTGTCGTGGATGTGATTCAAACATGGGGCACTGAACCTTAAGAGTAGGGTACTGCATAAGATGGGACGGAAAAGGGTTTAGGGTTGGATTAGGCGAACCCGCTACGCGGATCCGCCTAATCCAACCCTAAACCCTTTTCCTTATTCAAGGTCACTAAACCCGCAACAAACTGAAGCCTAAGAGAGTATTGGTGAATCCTGTCGTGGATGTGATTACACTATCATAAACCCTAAACCCTAAACATGGGGCACTGAACCTTAAGAGTAGGGTACTGCATAAGACGGGACGGAAAAACATTTAGGGTTGGATTATGCGTACCCGTTACGTGGATCCGCTTAATCCAACCCTAAACCCTATTCCTTATTCAAGGTCACTAAACCCGCAAGACACTGAACCCTAAGAGGGTATTGGTGAACCCTGTCGTGGATGTGATTCAAACATGGGGCACTGAACCTTAAGAGTAGGGTACTGCATAAGCCGGGACGGAAAAGGGTTTAGGGTTGGATTAGACGTACCCGCTACGCGGATTCGCCTAATCCAACCCTAAACCCTTTTCCTTATTCAAGGTCACTAAACCGGAAGAAACGGAACCCTAAGAGGGTATTGGTGAACCCTGTCGTGGATGTGATTCAAACATGGGGCACTGAACCTTAAGAGTAGGGTATTGCATAAGACGGGACAGAAAAGGGTTTCGGGTTGGATTAGGCGAACCCGCTTCGCGGGTCCGCCTAATCCAACCCAAAACCCTTTTCCTTATTCAAGGTCACTAAACCCACAAGAAACTGAACCCTAAGAGGGTATTGGTGAACCCTGTCGTGGATGTGATTCAACCATGGGGCACTGAACCTTAAGAGTAGGGTACTGCATAAGACGGGATGGAAAAGGGTTTAGGGTTGGATTAGGCGTACCCGCTACGCGGCTCCGCCTAATCCAACCCTAAACCCTTTTTCTTATTCATGGTCACTAAACCCACAAGAAACTGAACCCAAAGAGGGTATTGGTGAACCATGTCGTGGATGTGGTTCAAACATGGGTCACTGAACCTTAAGAGTAGGGTACTGCATAAGACAGGACGGAAAAGGGTTTAGGGTTTGATTAGGCGTACCCGCTACGCGGCTCCGCCTAATCCAACCCTAAACTCTTTTCCTTATTCAAGGTCACCAAACCCACAAGAAACTGAACCCTAAGAGGGTATTGGTGAACCCTGTCGTGGATGTGATTCAAACATGGGGCACTGAACCTTAAGAGTAGGGTACTGCATAAGACGGGACGGAAAAGGGTTTAGGGTTGGATTAGGCGTACCCGCTAGGCGGATCCGCCTAATCCAACCCTAAACCCTTTTCCTTATTCAAGGTCACTAAACCCGCAACAAACTGAACCCTAAGAGGGTATTGGTGAACCTTTTCGTGGATGTGATTCAAACATGGGGTACTGAACCTTAAGAGTAGGGTACTACATAAGACGGGACGGAAAAGGGTTTAGGGTTGGATTGGGCGTACCCGCTACGCGGCTCCGCCTAATCAAACCCTAAACCCTTTTCCTTATTCAAGGACGGAAAAGGGTTTAGGGTTGGATTAGGTGAACCCGCTTCACGGCTCCGCCTAATCCAACCCTAAACCCTTTTCCTTATTCAAAGTCACTAAACCCGCAAGAAACTGAACCCTAAGAGGGTATTGGTGAATCCTGTCGTGGATGTGATTACACTATCATAAATCCTAAACCCTAAACATGGGGCACTGAACTTTAAGAGTAGGGTACTGTATAAGACGGGACAGAAAAGGGTTTAGGGTTGGATTAGGCGTACCCGAACGCGGCTCCGTCTAATCCAACCCTAAACACTTTTCCTTATTCAAGGTCACTAAACCCACAAGAAACTGAACCCTAAGAGGGTATTGGTGAACCATGTCGTGGATGTGATTCAAACATGGGGCACTAAACCTTAAGAGTAGGGTACTGCATAAGACGGGAAGGAAAAGGGTTTAGGGTTGGATTAGGCGTACCCGCTACGCGGCTCCGCCTAATCCAACCCTAAACCCTTTTCCTTATTCAAGGTCACTAAACCCACAAGAAACTGAACCCTAAGAGGGTATTGGTGAACCATGTCGTGGATGTGATTCAAACATGGGGCACTGAACCTTAAGAGTAGGGTACTGCAAAAGACGGGACGGAAAAGGGTTTAGGGTTGGATTAGGCGTACCCGCTACGCGGCTCCGCCTAATCCAACCCTAAACCCTTTTCCTTATTCAAGGTCACAAAACCCACAAGAAACTGAACCCTAAGAGGGTATTGGTGAACCCTGTCGTGGATGTGATTCAAACATGGGGCAGTGAACCTTAAGAGTAGGGTACTGCATAAGACGGGACAGAAAAGGGTTTAGGGTTGGATTAGGCGAACCCGCTACGCGGATCCGCCTAATCCAACCCTAAACCCTTTTCCTTATTCAAGGTCACTAAACCCGCAACAAACTGAAGCCGAAGAGAGTATTGGTGAATCCTGTCGTGGATGTGATTACACTATCATAAACCCTAAACCCTAAACATGGGGCACTGAACCTTAAGAGTAGGGTACTGCATAAGATGAGACGGAAAAAGGTTTAGGGTTGGATTATGCGTACCCGCTACGTGGATCCGCTTAATCCAACCCTAAACCCTTTTCCTTATTCAAGGTCACTAAACCCGGAAGAAACTGAACCCTAAGAGAGTATTGGTGAACCCTGTCGTGGATGTGATTCAAACATGGGGCACTGAACCTTAAGAGAAGGGTACTGCATAAGACGGGACAAAAAAGGGTTTAGGGTTGGATTAGGAGAACTCACTTCGCGGCTCCGCCTAATCCAACCCTAAACCCTTTTCCTAATTCAAGGACGGAAAAGGGTTTAGGGTTGGATTAGGGGAAACCGCTTCGCGGCTCCGCCTAATCCAACCCTAAACCCTTTTCCTTATTCAAGGTCACCAAACCCACAAGAAACTGAACCCTAAGAGGGTATTGGTGAACCCTGTCGTGGATGTGATTACACTATCATAAATCCTAAACCCTAAACATGGGGCACTGAACTTTAAGAGTAGGGTACTGCATAAGACGGGACAGAAAAGGGTTTAGGGTTGGATTAGGCGTACCCGCAACGCGGCTCCGTCTAATCCAACCCTAAACACTTTTCCTTATTCAAGGTCACTAAACCCACAAGAAACTGAACCCTAAGAGGGTATTGGTGAACCATGTCGTGGATGTGATTCAAACATGGGGCACTAAACCTTAAGAGTAGGGTACTGCATAAGACGGGAAGGAAAAGGGTTTAGGGTTGGATTAGGCGTACCCGCTACGCGGCTCCGCCTAATCCAACCCTAAACCCTTTTCCTTATTCAAGGTCACTAAACCCACAAGAAACTGAACCCTAAGAGGGTATTGGTGAACCATCTCGTGGATGTGATTCAAACATGGGGCACTGAACCTTAAGAGTAGGGTACTGCAAAAGACGGGACGGAAAAGGGTTTAGGGTTGGATTAGGCGTACCCGCTACGCGGCTCCGCCTAATCCAACCCTAAACCCTTTTCCTTATTCAAGGTCACAAAACCCACAAGAAACTGAACCCTAAGAGGGTATTGGTGAACCCTGTCGTGGATGTGATTCAAACATGGGGCACTGAACCTTAAGAGTAGGGTACTGCATAAGACGGGACAGAAAAGGGTTTAAGGTTGGATTAGGCGAACCCGCTACGCGGATCCGCCTAATCCAACCCTAAACCCTTTTCCTTATTCAAGGTCACTAAACCCGCAACAAACTGAAGCCGAAGAGAGTATTGGTGAATCCTGTCGTGGATGTGATTACACTATCATAAACCCTAAACCCTAAACATGGGGCACTGAACCTTAAGAGTAGGGTACTGCATAAGATGAGACGGAAAAAGGTTTAGGGTTGGATTATGCGTACCCGCTACGTGGATCCGCTTAATCCAACCCTAAACCCTTTTCCTTATTCAAGGTCACTAAACCCGGAAGAAACTGAACCCTAAGAGAGTATTGGTGAACCCTGTCGTGGATGTGATTCAAACATGGGGCACTGAACCTTAAGAGTAGGGTACTGCATAAGACGGGACAAAAAAGGGTTTAGGGTTGGATTAGGCGAACTCACTTCGCGGCTCCGCCTAATCCAACCCTAAACCCTTTTCCTAATTCAAGGACGGAAAAGGGTTTAGGGTTGGATTAGGCGAAACCGCTTCGCGGCTCCGCCTAATCCAACCCTAAACCCTTTTCCTTATTCAAGGTCACCAAACCCACAAGAAACTGAACCCTAAGAGGGTATTGGTGAACCCTGTCGTGGATGTGATTCAAACATGGGGCACTGAACCTTAAGAGTAGGTTACTGCATAAGACGGGACGGAAAAGGGTTTAGGGTTGGATTAGGCGTACCCGCTACGCGGCTCCGCCTAATCCAACCCTAAACCCTTTTCCTTATTCAAGGTCACTAAACCCGCAAGAAACTGAACCCTAAGAGGGCATTGGTGAACCCTGTCGTGGATGTGATTCAAACATGGGGCACTGAACCTTAAGAGTAGGGTACTGCATAAGACGGGACGGAAAAGGGTTTAGGGTTGGATTAGGCGTACCCGCTACGCGGCTCCGCCTAATCCAACCCAAAACCCTTTTCCTTATTCAAGGTCACAAAACCCACAAGAAACTGAACCCTAAGAGGGTATTGGTGAACCCTGTCGGTGATGTGATTCAAACATGGGGCACTGAACCTTAAGAGTAGGGTACTGCATAAGACGGGACAGAAAAGGGTTTAGGGTTGGATTAGGCGAACCCGCTACGCGGATCCGCCTAATCCAACCCTAAATCCTTTTCCTTATTCAAGGTCACTAAACCCGCAACAAACTGAAGCCGAAAAGGGTATTGGTGAATCTTGTCGTGGATGTGATTACACTATCATAAACCCTAAACCCTAAAAATGGGGTACTGAACTTAAGAGTAGGGTACTGCATAAGACGGGACGGAAAAAGGTTTAGGGTTGGATTATGCGTACCCGCTACGTGGATCCGCTTAATCCAACCCTAAACCCTTTTCCTTATTCAAGGTCACTAAACCCGGAAGAAACTGAACCCTAAGAGGGTATTGGTGAACCCTGTCGTGGATGTGATTCAAACATGGGGCACTGAACCTTAAGAGTAGGGTATTGCATAAGACGGGACAGAAAAGGTTTTAGAATTGGATTAGGCGAACCCGCTACGCGGATCCGCCTAATCCAACCCTAAACCCTTTTCCTTATTCAAGGTCACTAAACCCGCAACAAACTGAAGCCGAAGAGAGTATTGGTGAATCCTGTCGTGGATGTGATTACAATATCATAAACCCTAAACCCTAAACATGGGGCACTGAACCTTAAGAGTAGGGTACTGCATAAGATGAGACGGAAAAAGGTTTAGGGTTGGATTATGCGTACCCGCTACGTGGATCCGCTTAATCCAACCCTAAACCCTTTTCCTTATTCAAGGTCACTAAACCCGGAAGAAACTGAACCCTAAGAGAGTATTGGTGAACCCTGTCGTGGATGTGATTCAAACATGGGGCACTGAACCTTAATAGTAGGGTACTGCATAAGACGGGACAAAAAAGGGTTTAGGGTTGGATTAGGCGAACTCGCTTCGCGGCTCCGCCTAATCCAACCCTAAACCCTTTTCCTAATTCAAGGACGGAAAAGGGTTTAGGGTTGGATTAGGCGAAACCGCTTCGCGGCTCCGCCTAATCCAACCCTAAACCCTCTTCCTTATTCAAGGTCACCAAACCCACAAGAAACTGAACCCTAAGAGGGTATTGGTGAACCCTGTCGTGGATGTGATTCAAACATGGGGCACTGAACCTTAAGAGTAGGTTACTGCATAAGACGGGATGGAAAAGTGTTTAGGGTTGGATTAGGCGAACCCGCTACGCGGCTCCGCCTAATCCAACCCTAAACCCTTTTCCTTATTCAAGGTCACTAAACCCGCAAGAAACTGAACCCTAAGAGGGCATTGGTGAACCCTGTCGTGGATGTGATTCAAACATGGGGCACTGAACCTTAAGAGTAGGGTACTGCATAAGACGGGACGGAAAAGGGTTTAGGGTTGGATTAGGCGTACCCGCTACGCGGCTCCGCGTAATCCAACCCAAAACCCTTTTCCTTATTCAAGGTCACAAAACCCACAAGAAACTGAACCCTAAGAGGGTATTGGTGAACCCTGTCGGTGATGTGATTCAAACATGGGGCACTGAACCTTAAGAGTAGGGTACTGCATAAGACGGGACAGAAAAGGGTTTAGGGTTGGATTAGGCGAACCCGCTACGCGGATCCGCCTAATCCAACCCTAAATCCTTTTCCTTATTCAAGGTCACTAAACCCGCAACAAACTGAAGCCGAAAAGGGTATTGGTGAATCTTGTCGTGGATGTGATTACACTATCATAAACCCTAAACCCTAAAAATGGGGTACTGAACCTTAAGAGTAGGGTACTGCATAAGACGGGACGGAAAAAGGTTTAGGGTTGGATTATGCGTACCCGCTACGTGGATCCGCTTAATCCAACCCTAAACCCTTTTCCTTATTCAAGGTCACTAAACCCGGAAGAAACTGAACCCTAAGAGGGTATTGGTGAACCCTGTCGTGGATGTGATTCAAACATGGGGCACTGAACCTTAAGAGTAGGGTATTGCATAAGACGGGACAGAAAAGGTTTTAGAATTGGATTAGGCGAACCCGCTACGCGGATCCGCCTAATCCAACCCTAAACCCTTTTCCTTATTCAAGGTCACTAAACCCGCAACAAACTGAAGCCGAAGAGAGTATTGGTGAATCCTGTCGTGGATGTGATTACAATATCATAAACCCTAAACCCTAAACATGGGGCACTGAACCTTAAGAGTAGGGTACTGCATAAGATGAGACGGAAAAAGGTTTAGGGTTGGATTATGCGTACCCGCTACGTGGATCCGCTTAATCCAACCCTAAACCCTTTTCCTTATTCAAGGTCACTAAACCCGGAAGAAACTGAACCCTAAGAGAGTATTGGTGAACCCTGTCGTGGATGTGATTCAAACATGGGGCACTGAACCTTAAGAGTAGGGTACTGCATAAGACGGGACAAAAAAGGGTTTAGGGTTGGATTAGGCGAACTCGCTTCGCGGCTCCGCCTAATCCAACCCTAAACCCTTTTCCTAATTCAAGGACGGAAAAGGGTTTAGGGTTGGATTAGGCGAAACCGCTTCGCGGCTCCGCCTAATCCAACCCTAAACCCTCTTCCTTATTCAAGGTCACCAAACCCACAAGAAATTGAACCCTAAGAGGGTATTGGTGAACCCTGTCGTGGATGTGATTCAAACATGGGGCACTGAACCTTAAGAGTAGGTTACTGCATAAGACGGGACGGAAAAGTGTTTAGGGTTGGATTAGGCGAACCCGCTACGCGGCTCCGCCTAATCCAACCCTAAACCCTTTTCCTTATTCAAGGTCACTAAACCCGCAAGAAACTGAACCCTAAGAGGGCATTGGTGAACCCTGTCGTGGATGTGATTCAAACATGGGGCACTGAACCTTAAGAGTAGGGTACTGCATAAGACGGGACGGAAAAGGGTTTAGGGTTGGATTAGGCGTACCCGCTACGCGGCTCCGCGTAATCCAACCCAAAACCCTTTTCCTTATTCAAGGTCACAAAACCCACAAGAAACTGAACCCTAAGAGGGTATTGGTGAACCCTGTCGGTGATGTGATTCAAACATGGGGCACTGAACCTTAAGAGTAGGGTACTGCATAAGACGGGACAGAAAAGGGTTTAGGGTTGGATTAGGCGAACCCGCTACGCGGATCCGCCTAATCCAACCCTAAATCCTTTTCCTTATTCAAGGTCACTAAACCCGCAACAAACTGAAGCCGAAAAGGGTATTGGTGAATCTTGTCGTGGATGTGATTACACTATCATAAACCCTAAACCCTAAAAATGGGGTACTGAACCTTAAGAGTAGGGTACTGCATAAGACGGGACGGAAAAAGGTTTAGGGTTGGATTATGCGTACCCGCTACGTGGATCCGCTTAATCCAACCCTAAACCCTTTTCCTTATTCAAGGTCACTAAACCCGGAAGAAACTGAACCCTAAGAGGGTATTGGTGAACCCTGTCGTGGATGTGATTCAAACATGGGGCACTGAACCTTAAGAGTAGGGTATTGCATAAGACGGGACAGAAAAGGTTTTAGAATTGGATTAGGCGAACCCGCTACGCGGATCCGCCTAATCCAACCCTAAACCCTTTTCCTTATTCAAGGTCACTAAACCCGCAACAAACTGAAGCCGAAGAGAGTATTGGTGAATCCTGTCGTGGATGTGATTACAATATCATAAACCCTAAACCCTAAACATGGGGCACTGAACCTTAAGAGTAGGGTACTGCATAAGATGAGACGGAAAAAGGTTTAGGGTTGGATTATGCGTACCCGCTACGTGGATCCGCTTAATCCAACCCTAAACCCTTTTCCTTATTCAAGGTCACTAAACCCGGAAGAAACTGAACCCTAAGAGAGTATTGGTGAACCCTGTCGTGGATGTGATTCAAACATGGGGCACTGAACCTTAAGAGTAGGGTACTGCATAAGACGGGACAAAAAAGGGTTTAGGGTTGGATTAGGCGAACTCGCTTCGCGGCTCCGCCTAATCCAACCCTAAACCCTTTTCCTAATTCAAGGACGGAAAAGGGTTTAGGGTTGGATTAGGCGAAACCGCTTCGCGGCTCCGCCTAATCCAACCCTAAACCCTCTTCCTTATTCAAGGTCACCAAACCCACAAGAAATTGAACCCTAAGAGGGTATTGGTGAACCCTGTCGTGGATGTGATTCAAACATGGGGCACTGAACCTTAAGAGTAGGTTACTGCATAAGACGGGACGGAAAAGTGTTTAGGGTTGGATTAGGCGAACCCGCTACGCGGCTCCGCCTAATCCAACCCTAAACCCTTTTCCTTATTCAAGGTCACTAAACCCGCAAGAAACTGAACCCTAAGAGGGCATTGGTGAACCCTGTCGTGGATGTGATTCAAACATGGGGCACTGAACCTTAAGAGAAGGGTACTGCATAAGACGGGACGGAAAAGGGTTTAGGGTTGGATTAGGCGTACCCGCTACGCGGCTCCGCCTAATCCAACCCTAAACCCTTTTCCTTATTCAAGGTCACAAAACCCACAAGAAACTGAACCCTAAGAGGGTATTGGTGAACCCTGTCGTGGATGTGATTCAAACATGGGGCACTGAACCTTAAGAGTAGGGTACTGCATAAGACAGGACAGAAAAAGGTTTAGGGTTGGATTAGGCGAACCCGCTACGCGGATCCGCCTAATCCAACCCTAAACCCTTTTCCTTATTCAAGGTCACTAAACCCGCAACAAACTGAAGCCGAAAAGAGTATTGGTGAATCCTGTCGTGGATGTGATTACACTATCATAAACCCTAAACCCTAAACATGGGGCATTGAACCTTAAGAGTAGGGTACTGCATAAGACGGGACGGAAAAAGGTTTAGGGTTGGATTATGCGTACCCGCTACGTGGATCCGCTTAATCCAACCCTAAACCCTTTTCCTTATTCAAGGTCACTAAACCCGGAAGAAACTGAACCCTAAGAGGGTATTGGTGAACCCTGTCGTGGATGTGATTCAAACATGGGGCACTGAACCTTAAGAGTAGGGTACTGCATAAGACGGGACAGAAAAGGTTTTAGGGTTGGATTAGGCGAACCCGCAACGCGGATCCGCCTAATCCAACCCTAAACCCTTTTCCTTATTCAAGGTCACTAAACCCGCAACAAACTGAAGCCGAAGAGAGTATTGGTGAATCCTGTCGTGGATGTGATTACACTATCATAAACCCTAAACCCTAAACATGGGGCACTGAACCTTAAGAGTAGGGTACTGCATAAGATGAGACGGAAAAAGGTTTAGGGTTGGATTATGCGTACCCGCTACGTGGATCCGCTTAATCCAACCCTAAACCCTTTTCCTTATTCAAGGTCACTAAACCCGGAAGAAACTGAACCCTAAGAGAATATTGGTGAACCCTGTCGTGGATGTGATTCAAACATGGGGCACTGAACCTTAAGAGTAGGGTACTGCATAAGACGGGACAAAAAAGGGTTTAGGGTTGGATTAGGCGAACTCGCTTCGCGGCTCCGCCTAATCCAACCCTAAACCCTTTTCCTAATTCAAGGACGGAAAAGGGTTTAGGGTTGGATTATGCGAAACCGCTTCGCGGCTCCGCCTAATCCAACCCTAAACCCTTTTCCTTATTCAAGGTCACCAAACCCACAAGAAATTGAACCCTAAGAGGGTATTGGTGAACCCTGTCGTGGATGTGATTCAAACATGGGGCACTGAACCTTAAGAGTAGGTTACTGCATAAGACGGGACGGAAAAGTGTTTAGGGTTGGATTAGGCGAACCCGCTACGCGGCTCCGCCTAATCCAACCCTAAACCCTTTTCCTTATTCAAGGTCACTAAACCCGCAAGAAACTGAACCCTAAGAGGGCATTGGTGAACCCTGTCGTGGATGTGATTCAAACATGGGGCACTGAACCTTAAGAGTAGGGTACTGCATAAGACGGGACGGAAAAGGGTTTAGGGTTGGATTAGGCGTACCCGCTACGCGGCTCCGCCTAATCCAACCCTAAACCCTTTTCCTTATTCAAGGTCACAAAACCCACAAGAAACTGAACCCTAAGAGGGTATTGGTGAACCCTGTCGTGGATGTGATTCAAACATGGGGCACTGAACCTTAAGAGTAGGGTACTGCATAAGACGGGACAGAAAAGGGTTTAGGGTTGGATTAGGCGAACCCGCTACGCGGATCCGCCTAATCCAACCCTAAATCCTTTTCCTTATTCAAGGTCACTAAACCCGCAACAAACTGAAGCCGAAAAGAGTATTGGTGAATCCTGTCGTGGATGTGATTACACTATCATAAACCCTAAACCCTAAACATGGGGCACTGAACCTTAAGAGTAGGGTACTGCATAAGACGGGACGGAAAAAGGTTTAGGGTTGGATTATGCGTACCCGCTACGTGGATCCGCTTAATCCAACGCTAAACCCTTTTCCTTATTCAAGGTCACTAAACCCGGAAGAAACTGAACCCTAAGAGGGTATTGGTGAACCCTGTCGTGGATGTGATTCAAACATGGGGCACTGAACCTTAAGAGTAGGGTACTGCATAAGACGGGACAGAAAAGGGTTTAGGGTTAGATTAGGCGAACCCGCTTTGCGGCTCCGCCTAATCCAACCCTAAACCCTTTTCCTTATTCAAGGTCACTAAACCCGGAAGAAACTGAACCCTAAGAGGGTATTGGTGAACCCTGTCGTGGATGTGATTCAACCATGGGGCACTGAACCTTAAGAGTAGTGTACTGCATAAGACGGGACGGAAAAGAGTTTAAGGTTGGATTAGGCGTACCCGCTACGCGGCTCCGCCTAATCCAACCCTAAACCCTTTTCCTTATTCCTGGTCACTAAACCCACAAGAAACTGAACCCTAAGAGGGTATTGGTGAACCATGTCGTGGATGTGATTCAAACATGGGTCACTGAACCTTAAGAGTAGGGTACTGCATAAGACGGGACGAAAAAGGGTTTAAGGTTTGATTAGGCGTACCCGCTACGCGGCTCCGCCTAATCCAAGCCTAAACCCTTTTCCTTATTCAAGGTCACCAAACCCACAAGAAATTGAACCCTAAGAGGGTATTGGTGAACCCTGTCGTGGATGTGATTCAAACATGGGGCACTGAACCTTAAGAGTAGGTTACTGCATAAGTCGGGACGGAAAAGGGTTTAGGGTTGGATTAGGCGTACCCGCTACGCGGTTCCGCCTAATCCAACCCTAAACCCTTTTCCTTATTCAAGGTCACTAAACCCGCAAGAAACTGAACCCTAAGAGGGCATTGGTGAACCTTGTCGTGGATGTGATTCAAACATGGGGCACTGAACCTTAATAGTAGGGTACTGCATAAGATGGGACGGAAATGGGTTTAGGGTTGGATTAGGCGAACCCGCTACGCGGATCCGCCTAATCCAACCCTAAACCCTTTTCCTTATTCAAGGTCACTAAACCCGCAACAAACTGAAGCCGAAAAGAGTATTGGTGAATCCTGTCGTGGATGTGATTACACTATCATAAACCCTAAACCCTAAACATGGGGCACTGAACCTTAAGAGTAGGGTACTGCATAAGACGGGACGGAAAAAGGTTTAGGGTTGGATTATGCGTACCCGCTACGTGGATCCGCTTAATCCAACGCTAAACCCTTTTCCTTATTCAAGGTCACTAAACCCGGAAGAAACTGAACCCTAAGAGGGTATTGGTGAACCCTGTCGTGGATGTGATTCAAACATGGGGCACTGAACCTTAAGAGTAGGGTACTGCATAAGACGGGACAGAAAAGGGTTTAGGGTTAGATTAGGCGAACCCGCTTTGCGGCTCCGCCTAATCCAACCCTAAACCCTTTTCCTTATTCAAGGTCACTAAACCCGGAAGAAACTGAACCCTAAGAGGGTATTGGTGAACCCTGTCGTGGATGTGATTCAACCATGGGGCACTGAACCTTAAGAGTAGTGTACTGCATAAGACGGGACGGAAAAGAGTTTAAGGTTGGATTAGGCGTACCCGCTACGCGGCTCCGCCTAATCCAACCCTAAACCCTTTTCCTTATTCCTGGTCACTAAACCCACAAGAAACTGAACCCTAAGAGGGTATTGGTGAACCATGTCGTGGATGTGATTCAAACATGGGTCACTGAACCTTAAGAGTAGGGTACTGCATAAGACGGGACGAAAAAGGGTTTAAGGTTTGATTAGGCGTACCCGCTACGCGGCTCCGCCTAATCCAAGCCTAAACCCTTTTCCTTATTCAAGGTCACCAAACCCACAAGAAATTGAACCCTAAGAGGGTATTGGTGAACCCTGTCGTGGATGTGATTCAAACATGGGGCACTGAACCTTAAGAGTAGGTTACTGCATAAGTCGGGACGGAAAAGGGTTTAGGGTTGGATTAGGCGTACCCGCTACGCGGTTCCGCCTAATCCAACCCTAAACCCTTTTCCTTATTCAAGGTCACTAAACCCGCAAGAAACTGAACCCTAAGAGGGCATTGGTGAACCTTGTCGTGGATGTGATTCAAACATGGGGCACTGAACCTTAATAGTAGGGTACTGCATAAGATGGGACGGAAATGGGTTTAGGGTTGGATTAGGCGAACCCGCTATGCGGATCCGCCTAATCCAACCCTAAACCCTTTTCCTTATTCAAGGTCACTAAACCCGCAACAAACTGAAGCCGAAAAGAGTATTGGTGAATCCTGTCGTGGATGTGATTACACTATCATAAACCCTAAACCCTAAACATGGGGCACTGAACCTTAAGAGTAGGGTACTGCATAAGACGGGACGGAAAAAGGTTTAGGGTTGGATTATGCGTACCCGCTACGTGGATCCGCTTAATCCAACCCTAAACCCTTTTCCTTATTCAAGGTCACTAAACCCGGAAGAAACTGAACCCTAAGAGGGTATTGGTGAACCCTGTCGTGGATGTGATTCAAACATGGGGCACTGAACCTTAAGAGTAGGGTACTGCATAAGACGGGACAGAAAAGGTTTTAGGGTTGGATTAGGTGAACCCGCTACGCGGATCCGCCTAATCCAACCCTAAACCCTTTTCCTTATTCAAGGTCACTAAACCCGCAACAAACTGAAGCCGAAGAGAGTATTGGTGAATCCTGTCGTGGATGTGATTACACTATCATAAACCCTAAACCCTAAACATGGGGCACTGAACCTTAAGAGTAGGGTACTGCATAAGATGAGACGGAAAAAGGTTTAGGGTTGGATTATGCGTACCCGCTACGTGGATCCGCTTAATCCAACCCTAAACCCTTTTCCTTATTCAAGGTCACTAAACCCGGAAGAAACTGAACCCTAAGAGAGTATTGGTGAACCCTGTCGTGGATGTGATTCAAACATGGGGCACTGAACCTTAAGAGTAGGGTACTGCATAAGACGGGACAAAAAAGGGTTTAGGGTTGGATTAGGCGAACTCGCTTCGCGGCTCCGCCTAATCCAACCCTAAACCCTTTTCCTAATTCAAGGACGGAAAAGGGTTTACGGTTGGATTAGGCGAAACCGCTTCGCGGCTCCGCCTAATCCAACCCTAAACCCTTTTCCTTATTCAAGGTCACCAAACCCACAAGAAATTGAACCCTATAAGGGTATTGGTGAACCCTGTCGTGGATGTGATTCAAACATGGGGCACTGAACCTTAAGAGTAGGTTACTGCATAAGACGGGACGGAAAAGTGTTTAGGGTTGGATTAGGCGAACCCGCTACGCGGCTCCGCCTAATCCAACCCTAAACCCTTTTCCTTATTCAAGGTCACTAAACCCGCAAGAAACTGAACCCTAAGAGGGCATTGGTGAACCCTGTCGTGGATGTGATTCAAACATGGGGCACTGAACCTTAAGAGTAGGGTACTGCATAAGTCGGGACGGAAAAGGGTTTAGGGTTGGATTAGGCGTACCCGCTACGCGGCTCCGCCTAATCCAACCCTAAACCCTTTTCCTTATTCAAGGTCACAAAACCCACAAGAAACTGAACCCTAAGAGGGTATTGGTGAACCCTGTCGTGGATGTGATTCAAACATGGGGCACTGAACCTTAAGAGTAGGGTACTGCATAAGACGGGACAGAAAAGGGTTTAGGGTTGGATTAGGCGAACCCGCTACGCGGATCCGCCTAATCCAACCCTAAATCCTTTTCCTTATTCAAGGTCACTAAACCCGCAACAAACTGAAGCCGAAAAGAGTATTGGTGAATCCTGTCGTGGATGTGATTACACTATCATAAACCCTAAACCCTAAACATGGGGCACTGAACCTTAAGAGTAGGGTACTGCATAAGACGGGACGGAAAAAGGTTTAGGGTTGGATTATGCGTACCCGCTACGTGGATCCGCTTAATCCAACCCTAAACCCTTTTCCTTATTCAAGGTCACTAAACCCGGAAGAAACTGAACCCTAAGAGGGTATTGGTGAACCCTGTCGTGGATGTGATTCAAACATGGGGCACTGAACCTTAAGAGTAGGGTACTGCATAAGACGGGACAGAAAAGGGTTTAGGGTTAGATTAGGCGAACCCGCTTCGCGGCTCCGCCTAATCCAACCCTAAACCCTTTTCCTTATTCAAGGTCACTAAACCCGGAAGAAACTGAACCCTAAGAGGGTATTGGTGAACCCTGTCGTGGATGTGATTCAACCATGGGGCACTGAACCTTAAGAGTAGTGTACTGCATAAGACGGGACGGAAAAGAGTTTAAGGTTGGATTAGGCGTACCCGCTACGCGGCTCCGCCTAATCCAACCCTAAACCCTTTTCCTTATTCATGGTCACTAAACCCACAAGAAACTGAACCCTAAGAGGGTATTGGTGAACCATGTCGTGGATGTGATTCAAACATGGGTCACTGAACCTTAAGAGTAGGGTACTGCATAAGACGGGACGGAAAAGGGTTTAAGGTTTGATTAGGCGTACCCGCTACGCGGCTCCGCCTAATCCAAGCCTAAACCCTTTTCCTTATTCAAGGTCACCAAACCCACAAGAAATTGAACCCTAAGAGGGTATTGGTGAACCCTGTCATGGATGTGATTCAAACATGGGGCACTGAACCTTAAGAGTAGGTTACTGCATAAGTCGGGACGGAAAAGGGTTTAGGGTTGGATTAGGCGTACCCGCTACGCGGTTCCGCCTAATCCAACCCTAAACCCTTTTCCTTATTCAAGGTCACTAAACCCGCAAGAAACTGAACCCTAAGAGGGCATTGGTGAACCTTGTCGTGGATGTGATTCAAACATGGGGCACTGAACCTTAAGAGTAGGGTACTGCATAAGATGGGACGGAAATGGGTTTAGGGTTGGATTAGGCGAACCCGCTACGCGGATCCGCCTAATCCAACCCTAAACCCTTTTCCTTATTCAAGGTCACTAAACCCGCAACAAACTGAAGCCGAAAAGAGTATTGGTGAATCCTGTCGTGGATGTGATTACACTATCATAAACCCTAAACCCTAAACATGGGGCACTGAACCTTAAGAGTAGGGTACTGCATAAGACGGGACGGAAAAAGGTTTAGGGTTGGATTATGCGTACCCGCTACGTGGATCCGCTTAATCCAACCCTAAACCCTTTTCCTTATTCAAGGTAACTAAACCCGGAAGAAACTGAACCCTAAGAGGGTATTGGTGAACCCTGTCGTGGATGTGATTCAAACATGGGGCACTGAACCTTAAGAGTAGGGTACTGCATAAGATGGGACAGAAAAGGTTTTAGGGTTGGATTAGGCGAACCCGCTACGCGGATCCGCCTAATCCAACCCTAAACCCTTTTCCTTATTCAAGGTCACTAAACCCGCAACAAACTGAAGCCGAAGAGAGTATTGGTGAATCCTGTCGTGGATGTGATTACACTATCATAAACCCTAAACCCTAAACATGGGGCACTGAACCTTAAGAGTAGGGTACTGCATAAGATGAGACGGAAAAAGGTTTAGGGTTGGATTATGCGTACCCGCTACGTGGATCCGCTTAATCCAACCCTAAACCCTTTTCCTTATTCAAGGTCACTAAACCCGGAAGAAACTGAAACCTAAGAGAGTATTGGTGAACCCTGTCGTGGATGTGATTCAAACATGGGGCACTGAACCTTAAGAGTAGGGTACTGCATAAGACGGGACAAAAAAGGGTTTAGGGTTGGATTAGGCGAACTCGCTTCGCGGCTCCGCCTAATCCAACCCTAAACCCTTTTCCTAATTCAAGGACGGAAAAGGGTTTAGGGTTGGATTAGGCGAAACCGCTTCGCGGCTCCGCCTAATCCAACCCTAAACCCTTTTCCTTATTCAAGGTCACCAAACCCACAAGAAATTGAACCCTAAGAGGGTATTGGTGAACCCTGTCGTGGATGTGATTCAAACATGGGGCACTGAACCTTAAGAGTAGGTTACTGCATAAGACGGGACGGAAAAGTGTTTAGGGTTGGATTAGGCGAACCCGCTACGCGGCTCCGCCTAATCCAACCCTAAACCCTTTTCCTTATTCAAGGTCACTAAACCCGCAAGAAACTGAACCCTAAGAGGGCATTGGTGAACCCTGTCGTGGATGTGATTCAAACATGGGGCACTGAACCTTAAGAGTAGGGTACTGCATAAGACGGGACGGAAAAGGGTTTAGGGTTGGATTAGGCGTACCCGCTACGCGGCTCCGCCTAATCCAACCCTAAACCCTTTTCCTTATTCAAGGTCACAAAACCCACAAGAAACTGAACCCTAAGAGGGTATTGGTGAACCCTGTCGTGGATGTGATTCAAACATGGGGCACTGAACCTTAAGAGTAGGGTACTGCATAAGACGGGACAGAAAAGGGTTTAGGGTTGGATTAGGCGAACCCGCTACGCGGATCCGCCTAATCCAACCCTAAATCCTTTTCCTTATTCAAGGTCACTAAACCCGCAACAAACTGAAGCCGAAAAGAGTATTGGTGAATCCTGTCGTGGATGTGATTACACTATCATAAACCCTAAACCCTAAACATGGGGCACTGAACCTTAAGAGTAGGGTACTGCATAAGACGGGACGGAAAAAGGTTTAGGGTTGGATTATGCGTACCCGCTACGTGGATCCGCTTAATCCAACCCTAAAGCCTTTTCCTTATTCAAGGTCACTAAACCCGGAAGAAACTGAACCCTAAGAGGGTATTGGTGAACCCTGTCGTGGATGTGATTCAAACATGGGGCACTGAACCTTAAGAGTAGGGTACTGCATAAGACGGGACAGAAAAGGGTTTAGGGTTAGATTAGGCGAACCCGCTTCGCGGCTCCGCCTAATCCAACCCTAAACCCTTTTCCTTATTCAAGGTCACTAAACCCGGAAGAAACTGAACCCTAAGAGGGTATTGGTGAACCCTGTCGTGGATGTGATTCAACCATGGGGCACTGAACATTAAGAGTAGTGTACTGCATAAGACGGGACGGAAAAGGGTTTAGGGTTGGATTAGGCGTACCCGCTACGCGGCTCCGCCTAATCCAACCCTAAACCCTTTTCCTTATTCATGGTCACTAAACCCACAAGAAACTGAACCCTAAGAGGGTATTGGTGAACCATGTCGTGGATGTGATTCAAACATGGGTCACTGAACCTTAAGAGTAGGGTACTGCATAAGACGGGACGGAAAAGGGTTTAAGGTTTGATTAGGCGTACCCGCTACGCGGCTCCGCCTAATCCAACCCTAAACCCTTTTCCTTATTCAAGGTCACCAAACCCACAAGAAATTGAACCCTAAGAGGGTATTGGTGAACCCTGTCGTGGATGTGATTCAAACATGGGGCACTGAACCTTAAGAGTAGATTACTGCATAAGACGGGACGGAAAAGGGTTTAGGGTTGGATTAGGCGTACCCGCTACGCGGTTCCGCCTAATCCAACCCTAAACCCTTTTCCTTATTCAAGGTCACTAAACCCGCAAGAAACTGAACCCTAAGAGGGCATTGGTGAACCTTGTCGTGGATGTGATTCAAACATGGGGCACTGAACCTTAAGAGTAGGGTACTGCATAAGATGGGACGGAAAAGGGTTTAGGGTTGGATTAGGCGAACCCGCTACGCGGATCCGCCTAATCCAACCCTAAACCCTTTTCCTTATTCAAGGTCACTAAACCCGCAACAAACTGAAGCCGAAAAGAGTATTGGTGAATCCTGTCGTGGATGTGATTACACTATCATAAACCCTAAACCCTAAACATGGGGCACTGAACCTTAAGAGTAGGGTAATGCATAAGACGGGACGGAAAAAGGTTTAGGGTTGGATTATGCGTACCCGCTACGTGGATCCGCTTAATCCAACCCTAAACCCTTTTCCTTATTCAAGGTCACTAAACCCGGAAGAAACTGAACCCTAAGAGGGTATTGGTGAACCCTGTCGTGGATGTGATTCAAACATGGGGCACTGAACCTTAAGAGTAGGGTACTGCATAAGACGGGACAGAAAAGGGTTTAGGGTTAGATTAGGCGAACCCGCTTCGCGGCTCCGCCTAATCCAACCCTAAACCCTTTTCCTAATTCAAGGACGGAAAAGGGTTTAGGGTTGGATTAGGCGAAACCGCTTCGCAGCTCCGCCTAATCCAACCCTAAACCCTTTTCCTTATTCAAGGTCACTAAACCCGGAAGAAACTGAACCCTAAGAGGGTATTGGTGAACCCTGTCGTGGATGTGATTCAACCATGGGGCACTGAACCTTAAGAGTAGTGTACTGCATAAGACGGGACGGAAAAGGGTTTAGGGTTGGATTAGGCGTACCCGCTACGCGGCTCCGCCTAATCCAACCCTAAACCCTTTTCCTTATTCATGGTCACTAAACCCACAAGAAACTGAACCCTAAGAGGGTATTGGTGAACCATGTCGTGGATGTGATTCAAACATGGGTCACTGAACCTTAAGAGTAGGGTACTGCATAAGACGGGACGGAAAAGGGTTTAAGGTTTGATTAGGCGAACCCGCTACGCGGCTCCGCCTAATCCAACCCTAAACCCTTTTCCTTATTCAAGGTCACCAAACCCACAAGAAATTGAACCCTAAGAGGGTATTGGTGAACCCTGTCGTGGATGTGATTCAAACATGGGGCACTGAACCTTAAGAGTAGGTTACTGCATAAGACGGGACGGAAAAGGGTTTAAGGTTGGATTAGGCGTACCCGCTACGCGGCTCCGCCTAATCCAACCCTAAACCCTTTTCCTTATTCATGGTCACTAAACCCACAAGAAACTGAACCCTAAGAGGGTATTGGTGAACCATGTCGTGGATGTGATTCAAACATGGGTCACTGAACCTTAAGAGTAGGGTACTGCATAAGACGGGACGGAAAAGGGTTTAAGGTTTGATTAGGCGTACCCGCTACGCGGCTCCGCCTAATCCAACCCTAAACCCTTTTCCTTATTCAAGGTCACCAAACCCACAAGAAATTGAACCCTAAGAGGGTATTGGTGAACCCTGTCGTGGATGTGATTCAAACATGGGGCACTGAACCTTAAGAGTAGATTACTGCATAAGACGGGACGGAAAAGGGTTTAGGGTTGGATTAGGCGTACCCGCTACGCGGCTCCGCCTAATCCAACCCTAAACCCTTTTCCTTATTCAAAGTCACTAAACCCGCAAGAAACTGAACCCTAAGAGGGTATTGGTGAATCCTGTCGTGGATGTGATTACACTATCATAAATCCTAAACCCTAAACATGGGGCACTGAACCTTAAGAGTAGGGTACTGCATAAGACGGGACGGAAAAAGGTTTAGGGTTGGATTATGCGTACCCGCTACGTGGATCCGCTTAATCCAACCCTAAAGCCTTTTCCTTATTCAAGGTCACTAAACCCGGAAGAAACTGAACCCTAAGAGGGTATTGGTGAACCCTGTCGTGGATGTGATTCAAACATGGGGCACTGAACCTTAAGAGTAGGGTACTGCATAAGACGGGACAGAAAAGGGTTTAGGGTTAGATTAGGCGAACCCGCTTCGCGGCTCCGCCTAATCCAACCCTTAACCCTTTTCCTAATTCAAGGACGGAAAAGGGTTTAGGGTTGGATTAGGCGAAACCGCTTCGCGGCTCCGCCTAATCCAACCCTAAACCCTTTTCCTTATTCAAGGTCACTAAACCCGGAAGAAACTGAACCCTAAGAGGGTATTGGTGAACCCTGTCGTGGATGTGATTCAACCATGGGGCACTGAACATTAAGAGTAGTGTACTGCATAAGACGGGACGGAAAAGGGTTTAGGGTTGGATTAGGCGTACCCGCTACGCGGCTCCGCCTAATCCAACCCTAAACCCTTTTCCTTATTCATGGTCACTAAACCCACAAGAAACTGAACCCTAAGAGGGTATTGGTGAACCATGTCGTGGATGTGATTCAAACATGGGTCACTGAACCTTAAGAGTAGGGTACTGCATAAGACGGGACGGAAAAGGGTTTAAGGTTTGATTAGGCGTACCCGCTACGCGGCTCCGCCTAATCCAACCCTAAACCCTTTTCCTTATTCAAGGTCACCAAACCCACAAGAAATTGAACCCTAAGAGGGTATTGGTGAACCCTGTCGTGGATGTGATTCAAACATGGGGCACTGAACCTTAAGAGTAGATTACTGCATAAGACGGGACGGAAAAGGGTTTAGGGTTGGATTAGGCGTACCCGCTACGCGGTTCCGCCTAATCCAACCCTAAACCCTTTTCCTTATTCAAGGTCACTAAACCCGCAAGAAACTGAACCTTAAGAGGGCATTGGTGAACCTTGTCGTGGATGTGATTCAAACATGGGGCACTGAACCTTAAGAGTAGGGTACTGCATAAGATGGGACGGAAAAGGGTTTAGGGTTGGATTAGGCGAACCCGCTACGCGGATCCGCCTAATCCAACCCTAAACCCTTTTCCTTATTCAAGGTCACTAAACCCGCAACAAACTGAAGCCGAAAAGAGTATTGGTGAATCCTGTCGTGGATGTGATTACACTATCATAAACCCTAAACCCTAAACATGGGGCACTGAACCTTAAGAGTAGGGTAATGCATAAGACGGGACGGAAAAAGGTTTAGGGTTGGATTATGCGTACCCGCTACGTGGATCCGCTTAATCCAACCCTAAACCCTTTTCCTTATTCAAGGTCACTAAACCCGGAAGAAACTGAACCCTAAGAGGGTATTGGTGAACCCTGTCGTGGATGTGATTCAAACATGGGGCACTGAACCTTAAGAGTAGGGTACTGCATAAGACGGGACAGAAAAGGGTTTAGGGTTAGATTAGGCGAACCCGCTTCGCGGCTCCGCCTAATCCAACCCTAAACCCTTTTCCTAATTCAAGGACGGAAAAGGGTTTAGGGTTGGATTAGGCGAAACCGCTTCGCAGCTCCGCCTAATCCAACCCTAAACCCTTTTCCTTATTCAAGGTCACTAAACCCGGAAGAAACTGAACCCTAAGAGGGTATTGGTGAACCCTGTCGTGGATGTGATTCAACCATGGGGCACTGAACCTTAAGAGTAGTGTACTGCATAAGACGGGACGAAAAAGGGTTTAGGGTTGGATTAGGCGTACCCGCTACGCGGCTCCGCCTAATCCAACCCTAAACCCTTTTCCTTATTCATGGTCACTAAACCCACAAGAAACTGAACCCTAAGAGGGTATTGGTGAACCATGTCGTGGATGTGATTCAAACATGGCTCACTGAACCTTAAGAGTAGGGTACTGCATAAGACGGGACGGAAAAGGGTTTAAGGTTTGATTAGGCGAACCCGCTACGCGGCTCCGCCTAATCCAACCCTAAACCCTTTTCCTTATTCAAGGTCACCAAACCCACAAGAAATTGAACCCTAAGAGGGTATTGGTGAACCCTGTCGTGGATGTGATTCAAACATGGGGCACTGAACCTTAAGAGTAGGTTACTGCATAAGACGGGACGGAAAAGGGTTTAGGGTTGGATTAGGCGTACCCGCTACGCGGCTCCGCCTAATCCAACCCTAAACCCTTTTCCTTATTCAAGGTCACTAAACGCACAAGAAACTGAACCCTAAGAGGGTATTGGTGAACCCTGTCGTGGATGTGATTCAAACATGGGGCACTGAACCTTAAGAGTAGGGTACTGCATAAGATGGGACGGAAAAGGGTTTAGGGTTGGATTAGGCGAACCCGCTACGCGGATCCGCCTAATCCAACCCTAAACCCTTTTCCTTATTCAAGGTCACTAAACTCGCAAGAAACTGAACCCTAAGAGGGTATTGGTGAACCCTGTCGTGGATGTGATTCAAACATGGGGCACTGAACCTTAAGAGTAGGGTACTGAATAAGATGGGACGGAAAAGGGTTTAGGGTTGGATTAGGCGAACCCGCAACGCGGATCCGCCTAATCCAACCCTAAACCCTTTTCCTTATTCAAGGTCACTAAACCCGCAACAAACTGAAGCCTAAGAGAGTATTGGTGAATCCTGTCGTGGATGTGATTACACTATCATAAATCCTAAACCCTAAACATGGGGCACTGAACCTTAAGAGTAGGGTACTGCATAAGACGGGACGGAAAAACGTTTAGGGTTGGATTATGCGTACCCGCTACGTGGATCCGCTTAATCCAACCCTAAACCCTATTCCTTATTCAAGGTCACTAAACCCGCAAGAAACTGAACCCTAAGAGGGTATTGGTGAACCCTGTCGTGGATGTGATTCAAACATGGGGCACTGAACCTTAAGAGTAGGGTACTGCATAAGCCGGGACGGAAAAGGGTTTGGGTTGGATTAGACGTATCCGCTACGCGGATTCGCCTAATCCAACCCTAAACCCTTTTCCTTATTGAAGGTCACTAAACCCGGAAGAAACTGAACCCTAAGAGGGTATTGGTGAACCCTGTCGTGGATGTGATTCAAACATGGGGCACTGAACCTTAAGAGTAGGGTATTGCATAAGACGGGACAGAAAAGGGTTTCGGGTTGGATTAGGCGAACCCGCTTCGCGGGTCCGCCTAATCCAACCCTAAACCCTTTTCCTTATTCAAGGTCACAAAACCCACAAGAAACTGAACCCTAAGAGGGTATTGGTGAACCCTGTCGTGGATGTGATTCAACCATGGGGCACTGAACCTTAAGAGTAGGGTACTGCATAAGACGGGACGGAAAAGGATTTAGGGTTGGATTAGGCGTACCCGCTACGCGGCTCCGCCTAATCCAACCCTAAACCCTTTTTCTTATTCATGGTCACTAAACCCACAAGAAACTGAACCCAAAGAGGGTATTGGTGAACCATGTCGTGGATGTGGTTCAAACATGGGTCACTGAACCTTAAGAGTAGGGTACTGCATAAGACAGGACGGAAAAGGGTTTAGGGTTTGATTAGGCGTACCCGCTACGCGGCTCCGCCTAATCCAACCCTAAACTCTTTTCCTTATTCAAGGTCACCAAACGCACAAGAAACTGAACCCTAAGAGGGTATTGGTGAACCCTGTCGTGGATGTGATTCAAACATGGGGCACTGAACCTTAAGAGTTGGGTACTGCATAAGACGGGACGGAAAAGGGTTTAAGGTTGGATTAGGCGTACCCGCTACGCGGATCCGCCTAATCCAACCCTAAACCCTTTTCCTTATTCAAGGTCACTAAACCCGCAACAAACTGAACCCTAAGAGGGTATTGGTGAACCTTTTCGTGGATGTGATTCAAACATGGGGCACAGAACATTAAGAGTAGGGTACTACATAAGACGGGACGGAAAAGGGTTTAGGGTTGGATTAGGTGTACCCGCTACGCGGCTCCGCCTAATCAAACCCTAAACCCTTTTCCTTATTCAAGGACGGAAAAGGGTTTAGGGTTGGATTAGGCGAACCCGCTTCGCGGCTCCGCCTAATCCAACCCTAAACCCTTTTCCTTATTCAAAGTCACTAAACCCGCAAGAAACTGAACCCTAAGAGGGTATTGGTGAATCCTGTCGTGGATGTGATTACACTATCATAAATCCTAAACCCTAAACATTGGGCACTGAACTTTAAGAGTAGGGTACTGCATAAGACGGGACAGAAAAGGGTTTAGGGTTGGATTAGGCGTACCCGCAACGCGGCTCCGTCTAATCCAACCCTAAACACTTTTTCTTATTCAAGATCACTAAACCCAGAAGAAACTGAACCCTAAGAGGGTATTGGTGAACCCTGTCGTGGATGTGATTCAAACATGTGGCACTGAACCTTAAGAGTAGGGTACTACATAAGACGGGACGGAAAAGGGTTTAGGGTTGGATTAGGCGTACCCGCTACGCAGATCCGCCTAATCAAACCCTAAACCCTTTTCCTTATTCAAGGTCACTAAACGCGCAACAAACTGAACCCTAAGAGGGTATTGGTGAACCCTTTCGTGGATGTGATTCAAACATGGGGCACTGAACCTTAAGAGTAGGTACTACATAAGACGGGACGGAAAAGGGTTTAGGGTTGGATTAGGCGTACCCGCTACGCGGCTCCGCCTAATCAAACCCTAAACCGTTTTCCTTATTCAAGGACGAAAAAAGGTTTAGGGTTGGATTAGGCGAACCCGCTTCGCGGCTCCGCCTAATCCAACCCTAAACCCTTTTCCTTGTTCATGGTCACTAAACCCGCAAGAAACTGAACCCTAAGAGGGTATTGGTGAATCCTGTCGTGGATGTGATTACACTATCATAAACCCTAAACTCTAAACATGGGGCACTGAACCTTAAGAGTAGGGTACTGCATAAGACGGGACGGAAAAGGGTTTAGGGTTGGATTAGGCGTACCCGCTACGCAGATTCGCCTAATCCAACCCTAAACCCTTTTCCTTATTCAAGGTCACTAAACCCGCAACAAACTGAACCCTAAGAGGGTATTGGTGAACCTTTTCGTGGATGTCATTCAAACATGGGGCACTGAACCTTAAGAGTAGGGTACTGCATAAGATGGGACGGAAAAGGGTTTAGGGTTGGATTAGGCGAACCCGCTACGCGGATCCGCCTAATCCAACCCTAAACCCTTTTCCTTATACAAGGTCACTAAACCCGCAACAAACTGAAGCCTAATAGAGTATTGGTGAATCCTGTCGTGGATGTGATTACACTATCATAAACCCTAAACCCTAAACATGGGGCACTGAACTTTAAGAGTAGGGTACTGCATAAGACGGGACGGAAAAACGTTTAGGGTTGGATTATGCGTACCCGCTACGTGGATCCGCTTAATCCAACCCTAAACCCTATTCCTTATTCAAGGTCACTAAACCCGCAAGAAACTGAACCCTAAGAGCGTATTGGTGAACCCTGTCGTGGATGTGATTCAAACATGGGGCACTGAACCTTAAGAGTAGGGTACTGCATAAGCCGGGACGGAAAAGGGTTTAGGGATGGATTAGACGTACCCGCTACGCGGATTCGCCTAATCCAACCCTAAACCCTTTTCCTTATTCAAGGTCACTAAACCCGGAAGAAACTGAACCCTAAGAGGGTATTGGTGAACCCTGTCGTGGATGTGATTCAAACATGGGGTACTGAACCTTAAGAGTAGGGTATTGCATAAGACGGGACAGAAAAGGGTTTCGGGTTGGATTAGGCGAACCCGCTTCGCGGGTCCGCCTAATCCAACCCTAAACCCTTTTCCTTATTCAAGGTCACTAAACCCACAAGAAACTGAACCCTAAGAGGGTATTGGTGAACCCTGTCGTGGATGTGATTCAACCATGGGGCACTGAACCTTAAGAGTAGGGTACTGCATAAGACGGGACGGAAAAGGGTTTAGGGTTGGATTAGGCGTACCTGCTACGCGGCTCCGCCTAATCCAACCCTAAACCCTTTTTCTTATTCATGGTCACTAAACCCACAAGAAACTGAACCCAAAGATGGTATTGGTGAACCATGTCGTGGATGTGGTTCAAACATGGGTCACTGAACCTTAAGAGTAGGGTACTGCATAAGACAGGACGGAAAAGGGTTTAGGGTTTCATTAGGCGTACCCGCTACGCGGCTCCGCCTAATCCAACCCTAAACTCTTTTCCTTATTCAAGGTCACCAAAGCCACAAGAAACTGAACCCTAAGAGGGTATTGGTGAACCCTGTCGTGGATGTGATTCAAACATGGGGCACTGAACCTTAAGAGTAGGGTACTGCATAAGACGGGACGGAAAAGGGTTTAGGGTTGGATTAGGCGTACCCGCTACGCGGATCCGCCTAATCCAACCCTAAACCCTTTTCCTTATTCAAGGTCACTAAACCCGCAACAAACTGAACCCTAAGAGGGTATTGGTGAACCTTTTCGTGGATGTGATTCAAACATGGGGCACTGAACCTTAAGAGTAGGGTACTACAAAAGACGGGACGGAAAAGGGTTTAGGGTTGGATTAGGCGTACCCGCTATGCGGCTCCGCCTAGTCAAACCCTAAACCCTTTTCCTTATTCAAGGATGGAAAAGGGTTTAGGGTTGGATTAGGCGAACCCGCTTCGCGGCTCCGCCTAATCCAACCCTAAACCCTTTTCCTTATTCAAAGTCACTAAACCCGCAAGAAACTGAACCCTAAGAGGGTATTGGTGAATCCTGTCGTGGATGTGATTACACTATCATAAATCCTAAACCCTAAACATGGGGCACTGAACTTTAAGAGTAGGGTACTGCATAAGACGGGACAGAAAAGGGTTTAGGGTTGGATTAGGCGTACCCGCAACGCGGCTCCGTCTAATCCATCCCTAAACACTTTTCCTTATTCAAGGTCACTAAACCCAGAAGAAACTGAACCCTAAGAGGGTATTGGTGAACCCTGTCGTGGATGTGATTCAAACATGTGGCACTGAACCTTAAGAGTAGGGTACTGCATAAGACGGGACGGAAAAGGGTTTAGGGTTGGATTAGGCGTACCCGCTACGCGGATCCGCCTAATCAAACCCTAAACCCTTTTCCTTATTCAAGGTCACTAAACGCGCAACAAACTGAACCCTAAGAGGGTATTGGTGAACCCTTTCGTGGATGTGATTCAAACATGGGGCACTGAACCTTAAGAGTAGGTACTACATAAGACGGGACGGAAAAGGGTTTAGGGTTGGATTAGGCGTACCCGCTACGCGGCTCCGCCTAATCAAACCCTAAACCGTTTTCCTTATTCAAGGACGAAAAAAGGTTTAGGGTTGGATTAGGCGAACCCGCTTCGCGGCTCCGCCTAATCCAACCCTAAACCCTTTTCCTTGTTCATGGTCACTAAACCCGCAAGAAACTGAACCCTAAGAGGGTATTGGTGAATCCTGTCGTGGATGTGATTACACTATCATAAACCCTAAACTCTAAACATGGGGCACTGAACCTTAAGAGTAGGGTACTGCATAAGACGGGACGGAAAAGGGTTTAGGGTTGGATTAGGCGTACCCGCTACGCAGATTCGCCTAATCCAACCCTAAACCCTTTTCCTTATTCAAGGTCACTAAACCCGCAACAAACTGAACCCTAAGAGGGTATTGGTGAACCTTTTCGTGGATGTCATTCAAACATGGGGCACTGAACCTTAAGAGTAGGGTACTGCATAAGATGGGACGGAAAAGGGTTTAGGGTTGGATTAGGCGAACCCGCTACGCGGATCCGCCTAATCCAACCCTAAACCCTTTTCCTTATACAAGGTCACTAAACCCGCAACAAACTGAAGCCTAATAGAGTATTGGTGAATCCTGTCGTGGATGTGATTACACTATCATAAACCCTAAACCCTAAACATGGGGCACTGAACTTTAAGAGTAGGGTACTGCATAAGACGGGACGGAAAAACGTTTAGGGTTGGATTATGCGTACCCGCTACGTGGATCCGCTTAATCCAACCCTAAACCCTATTCCTTATTCAAGGTCACTAAACCCGCAAGAAACTGAACCCTAAGAGCGTATTGGTGAACCCTGTCGTGGATGTGATTCAAACATGGGGCACTGAACCTTAAGAGTAGGGTACTGCATAAGCCGGGACGGAAAAGGGTTTAGGGATGGATTAGACGTACCCGCTACGCGGATTCGCCTAATCCAACCCTAAACCCTTTTCCTTATTCAAGGTCACTAAACCCGGAAGAAACTGAACCCTAAGAGGGTATTGGTGAACCCTGTCGTGGATGTGATTCAAACATGGGGTACTGAACCTTAAGAGTAGGGTATTGCATAAGACGGGACAGAAAAGGGTTTCGGGTTGGATTAGGCGAACCCGCTTCGCGGGTCCGCCTAATCCAACCCTAAACCCTTTTCCTTATTCAAGGTCACTAAACCCACAAGAAACTGAACCCTAAGAGGGTATTGGTGAACCCTGTCGTGGATGTGATTCAACCATGGGGCACTGAACCTTAAGAGTAGGGTACTGCATAAGACGGGACGGAAAAGGGTTTAGGGTTGGATTAGGCGTACCTGCTACGCGGCTCCGCCTAATCCAACCCTAAACCCTTTTTCTTATTCATGGTCACTAAACCCACAAGAAACTGAACCCAAAGATGGTATTGGTGAACCATGTCGTGGATGTGGTTCAAACATGGGTCACTGAACCTTAAGAGTAGGGTACTGCATAAGACAGGACGGAAAAGGGTTTAGGGTTTCATTAGGCGTACCCGCTACGCGGCTCCGCCTAATCCAACCCTAAACTCTTTTCCTTATTCAAGGTCACCAAAGCCACAAGAAACTGAACCCTAAGAGGGTATTGGTGAACCCTGTCGTGGATGTGATTCAAACATGGGGCACTGAACCTTAAGAGTAGGGTACTGCATAAGACGGGACGGAAAAGGGTTTAGGGTTGGATTAGGCGTACCCGCTACGCGGATCCGCCTAATCCAACCCTAAACCCTTTTCCTTATTCAAGGTCACTAAACCCGCAACAAACTGAACCCTAAGAGGGTATTGGTGAACCTTTTCGTGGATGTGATTCAAACATGGGGCACTGAACCTTAAGAGTAGGGTACTACAAAAGACGGGACGGAAAAGGGTTTAGGGTTGGATTAGGCGTACCCGCTATGCGGCTCCGCCTAGTCAAACCCTAAACCCTTTTCCTTATTCAAGGATGGAAAAGGGTTTAGGGTTGGATTAGGCGAACCCGCTTCGCGGCTCCGCCTAATCCAACCCTAAACCCTTTTCCTTATTCAAAGTCACTAAACCCGCAAGAAACTGAACCCTAAGAGGGTATTGGTGAATCCTGTCGTGGATGTGATTACACTATCATAAATCCTAAACCCTAAACATGGGGCACTGAACTTTAAGAGTAGGGTACTGCATAAGACGGGACAGAAAAGGGTTTAGGGTTGGATTAGGCGTACCCGCAACGCGGCTCCGTCTAATCCAACCCTAAACACTTTTCCTTATTCAAGGTCACTAAACCCAGAAGAAACTGAACCCTAAGAGGGTATTGGTGAACCCTGTCGTGGATGTGATTCAAACATGTGGCACTGAACCTTAAGAGTAGGGTACTGCATAAGACGGGACGGAAAAGGGTTTAGGGTTGGATTAGGCGTACCCGCTACGCGGATCCGCCTAATCAAACCCTAAACCCTTTTCCTTATTCAAGGTCACTAAACGCGCAACAAACTGAACCCTAAGAGGGTATTGGTGAACCTTTTCGTGGATGTGATTCAAACATGGGGCACTGAACCTTAAGAGTAGGGTACTACATAAGACGGGACGGAAAAGGGATTAGGGTTGGATTAGGCGTACCCGCTACGCGGCTCCGCCTAATCAAACCCTAAACCCTTTTCCTTATTCAAGGACGGAAAAGGGTTTAGGGTTGGATTAGGCGAACCCGCTTCGCGGCTCCGCCTAATCCAACCCTAAACCCTTTTCCTTATTCAAAGTCACTAAACCCGCAAGAAACTGAACACTAAGAGGGTATTGGTGAATCCTGTGGTGGATGTGATTACACTATCATAAATCCTAAACCCTAAACATGGGGCACTGAACTTTAAGAGTAGGGTACTGCATAAGACGGGACAGAAAAGGGTTTAGGGTTGGATTAGGCGTACCCGCAACGCGGCTCCGTCTAATCCAACCCTAAACACTTTTCCTTATTCAAGGTCACTAAACCCAGAAGTAACTGAACCCTAAGAGGGTATAGGTGAACCCTGTCGTGGATGTGATTCAAACATGTGGCACTGAACCTTAAGAGTAGGGTACTGCATAAGACGGGACGGAAAAGGGTTTAGGGTTGGATTAGGCGTACCCGCTACGCGGATCCGCCTAATCAAACCCTAAACCCTTTTCCTTATTCAAGGTCACTAAACGCGTAACAAACTGAACCCTAAGAGGGTATTGGTGAACCCTTTCGTGGATGTGATTCAAACATGGGGCACTGAACCTTAAGAGTAGGTACTACATAAGACGGGACGGAAAAGGGTTTAGGGTTGGATTAGGCGTACCCGCTACGCGGCTCCGCCTAATCAAACCCTAAACCGTTTTCCTTATTCAAGGACGAAAAAAGGTTTAGGGTTGTATTAGGCGAACCCGCTTCGCGGCTCCGCCTAATCCAACCCTAAACCCTTTTCCTTGTTCAAGGTCACTAAACCCGCAAGAAACTGAACCCTAAGAGGGTATTGGTGAATCCTGTCGTGGATGTGATTACACTATCATAAACCCAAACTCTAAACATGGGGCACTGAACCTTAAGAGTAGGGTACTGCATAAGACGGGACGGAAAAGGGTTTAGGGTTGGATTAGGCGTACCCGCTACCTGGATCCGCCTAATCCAACCCTAAATCCTTTTCCTTATGCAAGGTCACTAAACCCGCAAGAAACTGAACCCTAAGAGGGTATTGGTGAACCTTGTCGTGGATGTGATTCAAACATGGGGCACTGAACCTTAAGAGTAGGTTACTGCATAAGACGGGACGGAAAAGGGTTTAGGGTTGGATTTGGCGAACCCGCTTCGCGGCTCCGCCTAATCCAAGCCTAAACCCTTTTCCTTATTCAAGGTCATTAAACCCACAAGAAACTGAACCCTAAGAGGGTATTGGTGAACCCTGTCGTGGATGTGATTCAACCATGGGGCACTTAACCTTAAGAGTAGGGTACTGCATAAGACGGGACGGAAAAGGTTTTAGGGTTGGATTAGGAGTACCAGCTACGCGGCTCCGCCTAATCCAACCCTAAACCCTTTTCCTTATTCAAGGTCACTAAACCCAGAAGAAACTGAACCCTAAGAGGGTATTGGTGAACCCTGTCGTGGATGTGATTCAAACATGTGGCACTGAACCTTAAGAGTAGGGTACTGCATAAGACGGGACGGAAAAGGGTTTAGGGTTGGATTAGGCGTACCCGCTACGCGGATCCGCCTAATCAAACCCTAAACCCTTTTCCTTATTCAAGGTCACTAAACGCGCAACAAACTGAACCCTAAGAGGGTATTGGTGAACCTTTTCGTGGATGTGATTCAAACATGGGGCACTGAACCTTAAGAGTAGGGTACTACATAAGACGGGACAGAAAAGGGATTAGGGTTGGATTAGGCGTACCCGCTACGCGGCTCCGCCTAATCAAACCCTAAACCCTTTTCCTTATTCAAGGACGGAAAAGGGTTTAGGGTTGGATTAGGCGAACCCGCTTCGCGGCTCCGCCTAATCCAACCCTAAACCCTTTTCCTTATTCAAAGTCACTAAACACGCAAGAAACTGAACACTAAGAGGGTATTGGTGAATCCTGTGGTGGATGTGATTACACTATCATAAATCCTAAACCCTAAACATGGGGCACTGAACTTTAAGAGTAGGGTACTGCATAAGACGGGACAGAAAAGGGTTTAGGGTTGGATTAGGCGTACCCGCAACGCGGCTCCGTCTAATCCAACCCTAAACACTTTTCCTTATTCAAGGTCACTAAACCCAGAAGTAACTGAACCCTAAGAGGGTATAGGTGAACCCTGTCGTGGATGTGATTCAAACATGTGGCACTGAACCTTAAGAGTAGGGTACTGCATAAGACGGGACGGAAAAGGGTTTAGGGTTGGATTAGGCGTACCCGCTACGCGGATCCGCCTAATCAAACCCTAAACCCTTTTCCTTATTCAAGGTCACTAAACGCGTAACAAACTGAACCCTAAGAGGGTATTGGTGAACCCTTTCGTGGATGTGATTCAAACATGGGGCACTGAACCTTAAGAGTAGGTACTACATAAGACGGGACGGAAAAGGGTTTAGGGTTGGATTAGGCGTACCCGCTACGCGGCTCCGCCTAATCAAACCCTAAACCGTTTTCCTTATTCAAGGACGAAAAAAGGTTTAGGGTTGTATTAGGCGAACCCGCTTCGCGGCTCCGCCTAATCCAACCCTAAACCCTTTTCCTTGTTCAAGGTCACTAAACCCGCAAGAAACTGAACCCTAAGAGGGTATTGGTGAATCCTGTCGTGGATGTGATTACACTATCATAAACCCAAACTCTAAACATGGGGCACTGAACCTTAAGAGTAGGGTACTGCATAAGACGGGACGGAAAAGGGTTTAGGGTTGGATTAGGCGTACCCGCTACCTGGATCCGCCTAATCCAACCCTAAATCCTTTTCCTTATGCAAGGTCACTAAACCCGCAAGAAACTGAACCCTAAGAGGGTATTGGTGAACCTTGTCGTGGATGTGATTCAAACATGGGGCACTGAACCTTAAGAGTAGGTTACTGCATAAGACGGGACGGAAAAGGGTTTAGGGTTGGATTTGGCGAACCCGCTTCGCGGCTCCGCCTAATCCAAGCCTAAACCCTTTTCCTTATTCAAGGTCATTAAACCCACAAGAAACTGAACCCTAAGAGGGTATTGGTGAACCCTGTCGTGGATGTGATTCAACCATGGGGCACTTAACCTTAAGAGTAGGGTACTGCATAAGACGGGACGGAAAAGGTTTTAGGGTTGGATTAGGAGTACCAGCTACGCGGCTCCGCCTAATCCAACCCTAAACCCTTTTCCTTATTCAAGGTCACTAAACCCGCAAGAAACTGAACACTAAGAGGGTATTGGTGAACCCTGTCGTGGATGTGATTCAAACATGGGGCACTGAACCATAAGAGTAGGGTACTGCATAAGCCGGGACGGAAAAGGGTTTAGGGTTGGATTAGACGTACCCGCTACGCGGATCCGCCTAATCAAACCCTAAACCCTTTTCCTTATTCAAGGACGGAAAAGGGTTTAGGGTTGGATTAGGCGAACCCGCTTCGCGGCTCCGCCTAATCCAACCCTAAACCCTTTTCCTTATTCAAAGTCACTAAACACGCAAGAAACTGAACACTAAGAGGGTATTGGTGAATCCTGTGGTGGATGTGATTACACTATCATAAATCCTAAACCCTAAACATGGGGCACTGAACTTTAAGAGTAGGGTACTGCATAAGACGGGACAGAAAAGGGTTTAGGGTTGGATTAGGCGTACCCGCAACGCGGCTCCGTCTAATCCAACCCTAAACACTTTTCCTTATTCAAGGTCACTAAACCCAGAAGTAACTGAACCCTAAGAGGGTATAGGTGAACCCTGTCGTGGATGTGATTCAAACATGTGGCACTGAACCTTAAGAGTAGGGTACTGCATAAGACGGGACGGAAAAGGGTTTAGGGTTGGATTAGGCGTACCCGCTACGCGGATCCGCCTAATCAAACCCTAAACCCTTTTCCTTATTCAAGGTCACTAAACGCGTAACAAACTGAACCCTAAGAGGGTATTGGTGAACCCTTTCGTGGATGTGATTCAAACATGGGGCACTGAACCTTAAGAGTAGGTACTACATAAGACGGGACGGAAAAGGGTTTAGGGTTGGATTAGGCGTACCCGCTACGCGGCTCCGCCTAATCAAACCCTAAACCGTTTTCCTTATTCAAGGACGAAAAAAGGTTTAGGGTTGTATTAGGCGAACCCGCTTCGCGGCTCCGCCTAATCCAACCCTAAACCCTTTTCCTTGTTCAAGGTCACTAAACCCGCAAGAAACTGAACCCTAAGAGGGTATTGGTGAATCCTGTCGTGGATGTGATTACACTATCATAAACCCAAACTCTAAACATGGGGCACTGAACCTTAAGAGTAGGGTACTGCATAAGACGGGACGGAAAAGGGTTTAGGGTTGGATTAGGCGTACCCGCTACCTGGATCCGCCTAATCCAACCCTAAATCCTTTTCCTTATGCAAGGTCACTAAACCCGCAAGAAACTGAACCCTAAGAGGGTATTGGTGAACCTTGTCGTGGATGTGATTCAAACATGGGGCACTGAACCTTAAGAGTAGGTTACTGCATAAGACGGGACGGAAAAGGGTTTAGGGTTGGATTTGGCGAACCCGCTTCGCGGCTCCGCCTAATCCAAGCCTAAACCCTTTTCCTTATTCAAGGTCATTAAACCCACAAGAAACTGAACCCTAAGAGGGTATTGGTGAACCCTGTCGTGGATGTGATTCAACCATGGGGCACTTAACCTTAAGAGTAGGGTACTGCATAAGACGGGACGGAAAAGGTTTTAGGGTTGGATTAGGAGTACCAGCTACGCGGCTCCGCCTAATCCAACCCTAAACCCTTTTCCTTATTCAAGGTCACTAAACCCGCAAGAAACTGAACACTAAGAGGGTATTGGTGAACCCTGTCGTGGATGTGATTCAAACATGGGGCACTGAACCATAAGAGTAGGGTACTGCATAAGCCGGGACGGAAAAGGGTTTAGGGTTGGATTAGACGTACCCGCTACGCGGATCCGCCTAATCCAACCCTAAACACTTTTCCTTATTCAAGGACGAAAAAAGCCGCAAGAAACTGAACCCTAAGAGGGTATTGGTGAACCCTGTCGTGGATGTGATTAAAACATGGGGCACTAAACCTTAAGAGTAGGGTATTGCATAAGACGGGACGCAAAAGGGTTTAGGGTTGGATTAGGCGAACCCGCTTCGCAGCTCCGCCTAATCCAAGCCTAAACCCTTTTCCTTATTCAAGGTCACTAAACCCACAAGAAACTGAACCCTAAGAGGGTATTGGTGAACTCTTTCGTGGATGTGATTCAAACATGGGGCACTGAACCTTAAGAGTAGGTACTACATAAGACGGGACGGAAAAGGGTTTAGGGTTGGATTAGGCGTACCCGCTACGCGGCTCCGCCTAATCAAACCCTAAACCCTTTTCCTTATTCAAGGACGAAAAAAGGTTTAGGGTTGGATTAGGCGAACCCGCTTCGCGGCTCCGCCTAATCCAACCCTAAACCCTTTTCCTTATTCAAGGTCACTAAACACGCTAGAAACTGAACCCTAAGAGGGTATTGGTGAATCTTGTCGTGGATGTGATTACACTATTATAAACCCTAAACTCTAAACATGGGGCACTGAACCTTAAGAGTAGGGTACTGCATAAGACGGGACGGAAAAGGGTTTAGGGTTGGATAAGGCGTACCCGCTACGTGGATCCGCCTAATCCAACCCTAAACCCTATTCCTTATTCAAGGTCACTAAACCCGCAAGAAACAGAACCCTAAGAGGGTATTGGTGAACCCTATCGGGGATGTGATTCAAACATGGGGCACTGAACCTTAAGAGTAGGGTACTGCATAAGACGGGACGGAAAAGGGTTTAGGGTTGGATTAGGCGTACCCGCTACGCGGCTCCGCCTAATCCAACCTTAAACCCTTTTCCTTATTCAAGGTCACTAAACCCGCAAGAAACTGAACCCTAAGAGGGTATTGGTGAACCCTGTCGTGGATGTGATTCAAACATGGGGCACTGAACCTTAAGAGTAGGGTACTGCATAAGCCGGGACGGAAAAGGGTTTTGGGTTGGATTAGGCGTACCCGCTACGCGGCTCCGCTTAATCCAACCCTAAACCCTTTTCCTTATTCAAGGTCACTAAACCCGCAAGAAACTGAACCCTAAGAGGGTATTGGTGAACCCTGTCGTGGATGTGATTCAAACATGGGGCACTGAACCTTAAGAGTAGGGTACTGCATAAGCCGGGACGGAAAAGGGTTTTGGGTTGGATTAGACGTACCCGCTACCTGGATCCGCCTAATCCAACCCTAAATCCTTTTCCTTATTCAAGGTCACTAAACCCGCAACAAACTGAACCCTAAGAGGGTATTGGTGAACCCTGTCGTGGATGTGATTCAAACATGGGGCACTGAACCTTAAGAGTAGGGTACTGCATAAGACGGGACGGAAAAGGGTTTAGGGTTGGATTAGGCGAACCCGCTTCGCGGCTCCGCCTAATCCAACCCTAAACCCTTTTCCTTATTCAAGGTCACTAAACCCGCAAGAAACTGAACCTTAAGAGGGTATTGGTGAACCCTGTCGTGGATGTGATTCAAACATGGGGCACTGAACCATAAGAGTAGGGTACTGCATAAGCCGGGACGGAAATGGGTTTAGGGTTGGATTAGACGTACCCCCTACGCGGATCCGCCTAATCCAACCCTAAACACTTTTCCTTATTCAAGGTCACTAAACCCGCAAGAAACTGAACCCTAAGAGGGTATTGGTGAACCCTGTCGTGGATGTGATTAAAACATGGGGCACTAAACCTTAAGAGTAGGGTATTGCATAAGACGAGACGGAAAAGGGTTTAGGGTTGGATTAGGCGAACCCGCTTCGCGGCTCCGCCTAATCCAAGCCTAAACCCTTTTCCTTATTCAAGGTCACTAAACCCGCAAGAAACTGAACACTAAGAGGGTATTAGTGAACCCTGTCGTGGATGTGATTCAAACATGGGGCACTGAACCATAAGAGTAGGGTACTGCATAAGCCGGGACGGAAAAGGGTTTAGGGTTGGATTAGACGTACCCGCTACGCGGATCCGCCTAATCCAACCCTAAACACTTTTCCTTATTCAAGGACGAAAAAAGCCGCAAGAAACTGAACCCTAAGAGGGTATTGGTGAACCCTGTCGTGGATGTGATTAAAACATGGGGCACTGAACCTTAAGAGTAGGGTATTGCATAAGACGGGACGGAAAAGGGTTTAGGGTTGGATTAGGCGAACCCGCTTCGCAGCTCCGCCTAATCCAAGCCTAAACCCTTTTCCTTATTCAAGGTCACTAAACCCACAAGAAACTGAACCCTAAGAGGGTATTGGTGAACTCTTTCGTGGATGTGATTCAAACATGGGGCACTGAACCTTAAGAGTAGGTACTACATAAGACGGGACGGAAAAGGGTTTAGGGTTGGATTAGGCGTACCCGCTACGCGGCTCCGCCTGATCAAACCCTAAACCCTTTTCCTTATTCAAGGACGAAAAAAGGTTTAGGGTTGGATTAGGCGAACCCGCTTCGCGGCTCCGCCTAATCCAACCCTAAACCCTTTTCCTTATTCAAGGTCACTAAACCCGTAAGAAACTGAACCCTAAGAGGGTATTGGTGAATCTTGTCGTGGATGTGATTACACTATTATAAACCCTAAACTATAAACATGGGGCACTGAACCTTAAGAGTAGGGTACTGCATAAGACGGGACGGAAAAGGGTTTAGGGTTGGATAAGGCGTACCCGCTACGTGGATCCGCCTAATCCAACCGTAAACCCTATTCCTTATTCAAGGTCACTAAACCCGCAAGAAATAGAACCCTAAGAGGGTATTGGTGAACCCTGTCGTGGATGTGATTCAAACATGGGGCACTGAACCTTAAGAGTAGGGTACTGCATAAGACGGGACGGAAAAGGGTTTAGGGTTGGATTAGGCGTACCCGCTACGCGGCTCCGCCTAATCCAACCTTAAACCCTTTTCCTTATTCAAGGTCACTAAACCCGCAAGAAACTGAACCCTAAGAGGTTATTGGTGAACCCTGTCGTGGATGTGATTCAAACATGGGGCACTGAACCTTAAGAGTAGGGTACTGCATAAGCCGGGACGGAAAAGGGTTTTGGGTTGGATTAGGCGTACCCGCTACGCGGCTCCGCTTAATCCAACCCTAAACCCTTTTCCTTATTCAAGGTCACTAAACCCGCAAGAAACTGAACCCTAAGAGGTTATTGGTGAACCCTGTCGTGGATGTGATTCAAACATGGGGCACTGAACCTTAAGAGTAGGGTACTGCATAAGCCGGGACGGAAAAGGGTTTTGGGTTGGATTAGGCGTACCCGCTACGCGGCTCCGCTTAATCCAACCCTAAACCCTTTTCCTTATTCAAGGTCACTAAACCCGCAAGAAACTGAACCCTAAGAGGGTATTGGTGAACCCTGTCGTGGATGTGATTCAAACATGGGGCACTGAACCTTAAGAGTAGGGTACTGCATAAGCCGGGACGGAAAAGGGTTTTGGGTTGGATTAGACGTACCCGCTACCTGGATCCGCCTAATCCAACCCTAAATCCTTTTCCTTATTCAAGGTCACTAAACCCGCAACAAACTTAACCCTAAGAGGGTATTGGTGAACCCTGTCGTGGATGTGATTCAAACATGGGGCACTGAACCTTAAGAGTAGGGTACTGCATAAGACGGGACGGAAAAGGGTTTAGGGTTGGATTAGGCGAACCCGCTTCGCGGCTCCGCCTAATCCAACCCTAAACCCTTTTCCTTATTCAAGGTCACTAAACCCGCAAGAAACTGAACCTTAAGAGGGTATTGGTGAACCCTGTCGTGGATGTGATTCAAACATGGGGCACTGAACCATAAGAGTATGGTACTGCATAAGCCGGGACGGAAAAGGGTTTAGGGTTGGATTAGACGTACCCGCTACGCGGATCCGCCTAATCCAACCCTAAACACTTTTCCTTATTCAAGGTCACTAAACCCGCAAGAAACTGAACCCTAAGAGGGTATTGGTGAACCCTGTCGTGGATGTGATTAAAACATGGGGCACTAAACCTTAAGAGTAGGGTATTGCATAAGACGAGATGGAAAAGGGTTTAGGGTTGGATTAGGCGAACCCGCTTCGCGGCTCCGCCTAATCCAAGCCTAAACCCTTTTCCGTATTCAAGGTCACTACACCCACAAGAAACTGAACCCTAAGAGGGTATTGGTGAACCCTTTCGTGGATGTGATTCAAACATGGGGCACTGAACCTTAAAAGTAGGTACTACATAAGCCGGGACGGAAATGGGTTTAGGGTTGGATTAGACGTACCCGCTACGCGGATCCGCCTAATCCAACCCTAAACACTTTTCCTTATTCAAGGTCACTAAACCCGCAAGAAACTGAACCCTAAGAGGGTATTGGTGAACCCTGTCGTGGATGTGATTAAAACATGGGGCACTGAACCTTAAGAGTAGGGTATTGCATAAGACGGGACGGAAAAGGGTTTAGGGTTGGATTAGGCGAACCCGCTTCGCAGCTCCGCCTAATCCAAGCCTAAACCCTTTTCCTTATTCAAGGTCACTAAACCCACAAGAAACTGAACCCTAAGAGGGTATTGGTGAACTCTTTCGTGGATGTGATTCAAACATGGGGCACTGAACCTTAAGAGTAGGTACTACATAAGACGGGACGGAAAAGGGTTTAGGGTTGGATTAGGCGTACCCGCTACGCGGCTCCGCCTGATCAAACCCTAAACCCTTTTCCTTATTCAAGGACGAAAAAAGGTTTAGGGTTGGATTAGGCGAACCCGCTTCGCGGCTCCGCCTAATCCAACCCTAAACCCTTTTCCTTATTCAAGGTCACTAAACCCGTAAGAAACTGAACCCTAAGAGGGTATTGGTGAATCTTGTCGTGGATGTGATTACACTATTATAAACCCTAAACTATAAACATGGGGCACTGAACCTTAAGAGTAGGGTACTGCATAAGACGGGACGGAAAAGGGTTTAGGGTTGGATAAGGCGTACCCGCTACGTGGATCCGCCTAATCCAACCGTAAACCCTATTCCTTATTCAAGGTCACTAAACCCGCAAGAAATAGAACCCTAAGAGGGTATTGGTGAACCCTGTCGTGGATGTGATTCAAACATGGGGCACTGAACCTTAAGAGTAGGGTACTGCATAAGACGGGACGGAAAAGGGTTTAGGGTTGGATTAGGCGTACCCGCTACGCGGCTCCGCCTAATCCAACCTTAAACCCTTTTCCTTATTCAAGGTCACTAAACCCGCAAGAAACTGAACCCTAAGAGGTTATTGGTGAACCCTGTCGTGGATGTGATTCAAACATGGGGCACTGAACCTTAAGAGTAGGGTACTGCATAAGCCGGGACGGAAAAGGGTTTTGGGTTGGATTAGGCGTACCCGCTACGCGGCTCCGCTTAATCCAACCCTAAACCCTTTTCCTTATTCAAGGTCACTAAACCCGCAAGAAACTGAACCCTAAGAGGGTATTGGTGAACCCTGTCGTGGATGTGATTCAAACATGGGGCACTGAACCTTAAGAGTAGGGTACTGCATAAGCCGGGACGGAAAAGGGTTTTGGGTTGGATTAGACGTACCCGCTACCTGGATCCGCCTAATCCAACCCTAAATCCTTTTCCTTATTCAAGGTCACTAAACCCGCAACAAACTTAACCCTAAGAGGGTATTGGTGAACCCTGTCGTGGATGTGATTCAAACATGGGGCACTGAACCTTAAGAGTAGGGTACTGCATAAGACGGGACGGAAAAGGGTTTAGGGTTGGATTAGGCGAACCCGCTTCGCGGCTCCGCCTAATCCAACCCTAAACCCTTTTCCTTATTCAAGGTCACTAAACCCGCAAGAAACTGAACCTTAAGAGGGTATTGGTGAACCCTGTCGTGGATGTGATTCAAACATGGGGCACTGAACCATAAGAGTATGGTACTGCATAAGCCGGGACGGAAAAGGGTTTAGGGTTGGATTAGACGTACCCGCTACGCGGATCCGCCTAATCCAACCCTAAACACTTTTCCTTATTCAAGGTCACTAAACCCGCAAGAAACTGAACCCTAAGAGGGTATTGGTGAACCCTGTCGTGGATGTGATTAAAACATGGGGCACTAAACCTTAAGAGTAGGGTATTGCATAAGACGAGATGGAAAAGGGTTTAGGGTTGGATTAGGCGAACCCGCTTCGCGGCTCCGCCTAATCCAAGCCTAAACCCTTTTCCGTATTCAAGGTCACTACACCCACAAGAAACTGAACCCTAAGAGGGTATTGGTGAACCCTTTCGTGGATGTGATTCAAACATGGGGCACTGAACCTTAAAAGTAGGTACTACATAAGACGGGACGGAAAAGGGTTTAGGGTTGGATTAGGCGTACCCGCTACGCGGCTCCGCCTAATCAAACCCTAAACCCTTTTCCTTATTCAAGGACGAAAAAAGGTTTAGGGTTGGATTAGGCGAACCCGCTTCGCGGCTTTGCCTAATCCAACCCTAAACCCTTTTCCTTATTCAAGGTCACTAAACCCGCAAGAAACTGAACCCTAAGAGGGTATTGGTGAATCCTGTCGTGGATGTGATTACACTATTATAAACCCTAAACTCTAAACATGGGGCACTGAACCTTAAGAGTAGGGTACTGCAAAAGACGGGACGGAAAAGGGTTTAGGGTTGGATAAGGCGTACCCGCTACGTGGATCCGCCTAATCCAACCCTAAACCCTATTCCTTATTCAAGGTCACTAAACCCGCAAGAAACAGAACCCTAAGAGGGTATTGGTGAACCCTGTCGTGGATGTGATTCAAACATGGGGCACTGAACCTTAAGAGTAGGGTACTGCATAAGACGGGACGGAAAAGGGTTTAGGGTTGGATTAGGCGTACCCGCTACGCGGCTCCGCCTAATCCAACCTTAAACCCTTTTCCTTATTCAAGGTCACTAAACCCGCAAGAAACTGAACCCTAAGAGGGTATTGGTGAACCCTGTCGTGGATGTGATTCAAACATGGGGCACTGAACCTTAAGAGTAGGGTACTGCATAAGACGGGACGGAAAAGGGTTTAGGGTTGGATTAGGCGAACCCGCTTCTCGGCTCCGCCTAATCCAACCCTAAACCCTTTTCCTTATTCAAGGTCACTAAACCCGCAAGAAACTGAACCATAAGAGGGTATTGGTGAACCCTGTCGTGGATGTGATTCAAACATGGGGCACTGAACCATAAGAGTAGGGTACTGCATAAGCCGGGACGGAAAAGGGTTTAGCGTTGGATTAGACGTACCCGCTACGCGGATCCGCCTAATCCAACCCTAAACACTTTTCCTTATTCAAGGTCACTAAACCCGCAAGAAACTGAACCCTAAGAGGGTATTGGTGAACCCTATCGTGGATGTGATTCAAACATGGGGCACTGAACCTTAAGAGTAGGGTATTGCATAAGACGGGAAGGAAAAGGGTTTAGGGTTGGATTAGGCGAACCCGCTTCGCGGCTCCGCCTAATCCAAGCCTAAACCCTTTTCCTTATTCAAGGTCACTAAACCCGCAAGAAACTGAACCCTAAGAGTGTATTGGTGAACCCTGTCGTGGATGTGATTCAAACATGGGGCACTGAACCTTAAGAGTATGGTACTGCATAAGACGGGACGGAAAAGGGTTTAGGGTTGGATTAGACGTACCCGCTACCTGGATCCGCCTAATCCAACCCTAAATCCTTTTCCTTATGCAAGGTCACTAAACCCGCAAGAAACTGAACCCTAAGAGGTTATTGGTGAACCCTGTCGTGGATGTGATTCAAACATGGGGCACTGAACCTTAAGAGTAGGGTACTGCATAAGACGGGACGGAAAAGGGTTTAGGGTTGGATTTGGCGAACCCGCTACGCGGCTTCGCCTAATCCAACCCTAAACACTTTTCCTTATTCAAGGTCACTAAACCCGCAAGAAACTGAACCCTAAGAGGGTATTGGTGAACCCTGTCGTGGATGTGATTCAAACATGGGGCACTGAACCTTAAGAGTAGGGTATTGCATAAGACGGGACGGAAAAGGGTTTAGGGTTGGATTAGGCGAACCCGCTTCGCGGCTCCGCCTAATCCAAGCCTAAACCCATTTCCTTATTCAAGGTCACTAAACCCGCAAGAAACTGAACCCTAAGAGGGTATTGGTGAACCCTGTCGTGGATGTGATTCAAACATGGGGCACTGAACCTTAAGAGTAGGGTATTGCAAAAGACGGGACGGAAAAGGGTTTAGGGTTGGATTAGGCGAACCCGCTTCGCGGCTCCGCCTAATCCAAGCCTAAACCCTTTTCCTTATTCAAGGTCACTAAACCCACAAGAAACTGAACCCTAAGAGGGTATTGGTGAACCCTATCGTGGATGTGATTCAAACATGGGGCACTGAACCTTAAGAGTAGGGTATTGCATAAGACGGGAAGGAAAAGGGTTTAGGGTTGGATTAGGCGAACCCGCTTCGCGGCTCCGCCTAATCCAAGCCTAAACCCTTTTCCTTATTCAAGGTCACTAAACCCGCAAGAAACTGAACCCTAAGAGGGTATTGGTGAACCCTGTCGTGGATGTGATTCAAACATGGGGCACTGAACCTTAAGAGTAGGGTACTGCATAAGACGGGACGGAAAAGGGTTTAGGGTTGGATTAGACGTACCCGCTACCTGGATCCGCCTAAGCCAACCCTAAATCCTTTTCCTTATGCAAGGTCACTAAACCCGCAAGAAACTGAACCCTAAGAGGTTATTGGTGAACCCTGTCGTGGATGTGATTCAAACATGGGGCACTGAACCTTAAGAGTAGGGTACTGCATAAGACGGGACGGAAAAGGGTTTAGGGTTGGATTTGGCGAACCCGCTACGCGGCTTCGCCTAATCCAACCCTAAACACTTTTCCTTATTCAAGGTCACTAAACCCGCAAGAAACTGAACCCTAAGAGGGTATTGGTGAACCCTGTCGTGGATGTGATTCAAACATGGGGCACTGAACCTTAAGAGTAGGGTATTGCATAAGACGGGACGGAAAAGGGTTTAGGGTTGGATTAGGCGAACCCGCTTCGCGGCTCCGCCTAATCCAAGCCTAAACCCTTTTCCTTATTCAAGGTCACTAAACCCGCAAGAAACTGAACCCTAAGAGGGTATTGGTGAACTCTGTCGTGGATGTGATTCAAACATGGGGCACTGAACCTTAAGAGTAGGGTACTGCATAAGACGGGACGGAAAAGGGTTTAGGGTTGGATTTGGCGAACCCGCTTCGCGGCTCCGCCTAATCCAAGCCTAAACCCTTTTCCTTATTCAAGGTCACTAAACCCACAAGAAACTGAACCCTAAGAGGGTATTGGTGAACCCTGTCGTGGATGTGATTCAAACATGGGGCACTGAACCATAAGAGTAGGGTACTGCATAAGCCGGGACGGAAAAGGGTTTAGCGTTGGATTAGACGTACCCGCTACGCGGATCCGCCTAATCCAACCCTAAACACTTTTCCTTATTCAAGGTCACTAAACCCGCAAGAAACTGAACCCTAAGAGGGTATTGGTGAACCCTATCGTGGATGTGATTCAAACATGGGGCACTGAACCTTAAGAGTAGGGTATTGCATAAGACGGGAAGGAAAAGGGTTTAGGGTTGGATTAGGCGAACCCGCTTCGCGGCTCCGCCTAATCCAAGCCTAAACCCTTTTCCTTATTCAAGGTCACTAAACCCGCAAGAAACTGAACCCTAAGAGTGTATTGGTGAACCCTGTCGTGGATGTGATTCAAACATGGGGCACTGAACCTTAAGAGTATGGTACTGCATAAGACGGGACGGAAAAGGGTTTAGGGTTGGATTAGACGTACCCGCTACCTGGATCCGCCTAATCCAACCCTAAATCCTTTTCCTTATGCAAGGTCACTAAACCCGCAAGAAACTGAACCCTAAGAGGTTATTGGTGAACCCTGTCGTGGATGTGATTCAAACATGGGGCACTGAACCTTAAGAGTAGGGTACTGCATAAGACGGGACGGAAAAGGGTTTAGGGTTGGATTTGGCGAACCCGCTACGCGGCTTCGCCTAATCCAACCCTAAACACTTTTCCTTATTCAAGGTCACTAAACCCGCAAGAAACTGAACCCTAAGAGGGTATTGGTGAACCCTGTCGTGGATGTGATTCAAACATGGGGCACTGAACCTTAAGAGTAGGGTATTGCATAAGACGGGACGGAAAAGGGTTTAGGGTTGGATTAGGCGAACCCGCTTCGCGGCTCCGCCTAATCCAAGCCTAAACCCATTTCCTTATTCAAGGTCACTAAACCCGCAAGAAACTGAACCCTAAGAGGGTATTGGTGAACCCTGTCGTGGATGTGATTCAAACATGGGGCACTGAACCTTAAGAGTAGGGTATTGCAAAAGACGGGACGGAAAAGGGTTTAGGGTTGGATTAGGCGAACCCGCTTCGCGGCTCCGCCTAATCCAAGCCTAAACCCTTTTCCTTATTCAAGGTCACTAAACCCACAAGAAACTGAACCCTAAGAGGGTATTGGTGAACCCTATCGTGGATGTGATTCAAACATGGGGCACTGAACCTTAAGAGTAGGGTATTGCATAAGACGGGAAGGAAAAGGGTTTAGGGTTGGATTAGGCGAACCCGCTTCGCGGCTCCGCCTAATCCAAGCCTAAACCCTTTTCCTTATTCAAGGTCACTAAACCCGCAAGAAACTGAACCCTAAGAGGGTATTGGTGAACCCTGTCGTGGATGTGATTCAAACATGGGGCACTGAACCTTAAGAGTAGGGTACTGCATAAGACGGGACGGAAAAGGGTTTAGGGTTGGATTAGACGTACCCGCTACCTGGATCCGCCTAAGCCAACCCTAAATCCTTTTCCTTATGCAAGGTCACTAAACCCGCAAGAAACTGAACCCTAAGAGGTTATTGGTGAACCCTGTCGTGGATGTGATTCAAACATGGGGCACTGAACCTTAAGAGTAGGGTACTGCATAAGACGGGACGGAAAAGGGTTTAGGGTTGGATTTGGCGAACCCGCTACGCGGCTTCGCCTAATCCAACCCTAAACACTTTTCCTTATTCAAGGTCACTAAACCCGCAAGAAACTGAACCCTAAGAGGGTATTGGTGAACCCTGTCGTGGATGTGATTCAAACATGGGGCACTGAACCTTAAGAGTAGGGTATTGCATAAGACGGGACGGAAAAGGGTTTAGGGTTGGATTAGGCGAACCCGCTTCGCGGCTCCGCCTAATCCAAGCCTAAACCCTTTTCCTTATTCAAGGTCACTAAACCCGCAAGAAACTGAACCCTAAGAGGGTATTGGTGAACTCTGTCGTGGATGTGATTCAAACATGGGGCACTGAACCTTAAGAGTAGGGTACTGCATAAGACGGGACGGAAAAGGGTTTAGGGTTGGATTTGGCGAACCCGCTTCGCGGCTCCGCCTAATCCAAGCCTAAACCCTTTTCCTTATTCAAGGTCACTAAACCCACAAGAAACTGAACCCTAAGAGGGTATTGGTGAACCCTGTCGTGGATGTGATTCAACCATGGGGCACTGAACCTTAAGAGTAGGGTACTGCATAAGACGGGACGGAAAAGGGTTTAGGGTTGGATTAGGCGTACCCGCTACGCGGCTCCGCCTAATCCAACCCTAAACCCTTTTCCTTATTCAAGGTCACTAAACCCGCAAGAAACTGAACTCTAAGAGGGTATTGGTGAACCCTGTCGTGGATGTGATTCAAACATGGGGCACTGAACCATAATAGTAGGGTACTGCATAAGACGGGATGGAAAAGGGTTTAGGGTTGGATTAGGCGTACCCGCTACGCGGCTCCGCCTAATCAAACCCTAAACACTTTTCCTTATTCAAGGTCACTAAACCCGCAAGAAACTGAACCCTAAGAGGGTATTGGTGAACCCTGTCGTGGATGTGATTCAAACATGGGGCACTGAACCTTAAGAGTAGGGTATTGCAAAAGACGGGACGGAAAAGGGTTTAGGGTTGGATTAGGCGAACCCGCTTCGCGGCTCCGCCTAATCCAAGCCTAAACCCTTTTCCTTATTCAAGGTCACTAAACCCACAAGAAACTGAACCCTAAGAGGGTATTGTTGAACCCTGTCGTGGATGTGATTCAACCATGGGGCACTGAACCTTAAGAGTAGGGTACTGTATAAGCCGGGACGGAAAAGGGTTTTGGGTTGGATTAGACGTACCCGCTACCTGGATCCGCCTAATCCAACCCTAAATCCTTTTCCTTATGCAAGGTCACTAAACCCGCAAGAAACTGAACCCTAAGAGGGTATTGGTGAACCCTGTCGTGGATGTGATTCAAACATGGGGCACTGAACCTTAAGAGTAGGGTACTGCATAAGACGGGACGGAAAAGGGTTTGGGGTTGGATTTGGCGAACCCGCTTCGCGGCTCCGCCTAATCCAAGCCTAAACCCTTTTCCTTATTCAAGGTCACTAAACCCACAAGAAACTGAACCCTAAGAGGGTATTGGTGAACCCTGTCGTGGATGTGATTCAACCATGGGGCACTGAACCTTAAGAGTAGGGTACTGCATAAGACGGGATGGAAAAGGGTTTAGGGTTGGATTAGGCGTACCCGCTACGCGGCTCCGCCTAATCAAACCCTAAACACTTTTCCTTATTCAAGGTCACTAAACCCGCAAGAAACTGAACTCTAAGAGGGTATTGGTGAACCCTATCGTGGATGTGATTCAAACATGGGCCACTGAACCATAATAGTAGAGTACTGCATAAGCCGGGACGGAAAAGGGTTTAGGGTTGGATTAGACGTACCCGCTACGCGGATCCGCCTAATCCAACCCTAAACACTTTTCCTTATTCAAGGTCACTAAACCCGCAAGAAACTGAACCCTAAGAGGGTATTGGTGAACCCTGTCGTGGATGTGATTCAAACATGGGGCACTGAACCTTAAGAGTAGGGTATTGCAAAAGACGGGACGGAAAAGGGTTTAGGGTTGGATTAGGCGAACCCGCTTCGCGGCTCCGCCTAATCCAAGCCTAAACCCTTTTCCTTATTCAAGGTCACTAAACCCACAAGAAACTGAACCCTAAGAGGGTATTGGTGAACCCTGTCGTGGATGTGATTCAACCATGGGGCACTGAACCTTAAGAGTAGGGTACTGTATAAGCCGGGACGGAAAAGGGTTTTGGGTTGGATTAGACGTACCCGCTACCTGGATCCGCCTAATCCAACCCTAAATCCTTTTCCTTATGCAAGGTCACTAAACCCGCAAGAAACTGAACCCTAAGAGGGTATTGGTGAACCCTGTCGTGGATGTGATTCAAACATGCGGCACTGAACCTTAAGAGTAGGGTACTGCATAAGACGGGACGGAAAAGGGTTTAGGGTTGGATTTGGCGAACCCGCTTCGCGGCTCCGCCTAATCCAACCCTAAACACTTTTCCTTATTCAAGGTCACTAAACCCGCAAGAAACTGAACCCTAAGGGGGTATTGGTGAACCCTGTCGTGGATGTGATTAAAACATGGGGCACTGAACCTTAAGAGTAGGGTATTGCATAAGACGGGACGGAAAAGGGTTTAGGGTTGGATTAGGCGAACCCGCTTCGCGGCTCCGCCTAATCCAAGCCTAAACCCTTTTCCTTATTCAAGGTCACTAAACCCACAAGAAACTGAACCCTAAGAGGGTATTGGTGAACCCTTTCGTGGATGTGATTCAAACATGGGGCACTGAACCTTAAGAGTAGGTACTACATAAGACGGGACGGAAAAGGGTTTAGGGTTGGATTAGGCGTACCCGCTACGCGGCTCCGCCTAATCAAACCCTAAACCCTTTTCCTTATTCAAGGACGAAAAAAGGTTTAGGGTTGGATTAGGCGAACCCGCTTCGCGGCTCCGCCTAATCCAACCCTAAACCCTTTTCCTTATTCAAGGTCACTAAACCCGCAAGAAACAGAACCCTAAGAGGGTATTGGTCAATCCTGTCGTGGATGTGATTACACTATTATAAACCCTAAACTCTAAACATGGGGCACTGAACCTTAAGAGTAGGGTACTGCAAAAGACGGGATGGAAAAGGGTTTAGGGTTGGATAAGACGTACCCGCTACGTGGATCCGCCTAATCCAACCCTAAACCCTATTCCTTATTCAAGGTCACTAAACCCGCAAGAAATAGAACCCTAAGAGGGTATTGGTGAACCCTGTCGTGGATGTGATTCAAACATGGGGCACTGAACCATAAGAGTAGGGTACTGCATAAGCCGGGACGGAAAAGGGTTTAGGGTTGGATTAGACGTACCCGCTACGCGGATCCGCCTAATCCAACCCTAAACACTTTTCCTTATTCAAGGTCACTAAACCCGCAAGAAACTGAACCCTAAGAGGGTATTGGTGAACCCTGTCGTGGATGTGATTAAAACATGGGGCACTAATCCTTAAGAGTAGGGTATTGCATAAGACGAGACGGAAAAGGGTTTAGGGTTGGATTAGGCGAACCCGCTTCGCGGCTCCGCCTAATCCAAGCCTAAACCCTTTTCCGTATTCAAGGTCACTACACCCACAAGAAACTGAACCCTAAGAGGGTATTGGTGAACCCTTTCGTGGATGTGATTCAAACATGGGGCACTGAACCTTAAAAGTAGGTACTACATAAGACGGGACGGAAAAGGGTTTAGGGTTGGATTAGGCGTACCCGCTACGCGGCTCCGCCTAATCAAACCCTAAACCCTTTTCCTTATTCAAGGACGAAAAAAGGTTTAGGGTTGGATTAGGCGAACCCGCTTCGCGGCTTTGCCTAATCCAACCCTAAACCCTTTTCCTTATTCAAGGTCACTAAACCCGCAAGAAACTGAACCCTAAGAGGGTATTGGTGAATCCTGTCGTGGATGTGATTACACTATTATAAACCCTAAACTCTAAACATGGGGCACTGAACCTTAAGAGTAGGGTACTGCAAAAGACGGGACGGAAAAGGGTTTAGGGTTGGATAAGGCGTACCCGCTACGTGGATCCGCCTAATCCAACCCTAAACCCTATTCCTTATTCAAGGTCACTAAACCCGCAAGAAACAGAACCCTAAGAGGGTATTGGTGAACCCTGTCGTGGATGTGATTCAAACATGGGGCACTGAACCTTAAGAGTAGGGTACTGCATAAGACGGGACGGAAAAGGGTTTAGGGTTGGATTAGGCGTACCCGCTACGCGGCTCCGCCTAATCCAACCTTAAACCCTTTTCCTTATTCAAGGTCACTAAACCCGCAAGAAACTGAACCCTAAGAGGGTATTGGTGAACCCTGTCGTGGATGTGATTCAAACATGGGGCACTGAACCATAAGAGTAGGGTACTGCATAAGCCGGGACGGAAAAGGGTTTAGGGTTGGATTAGACGTACCCGCTACGCGGATCCGCCTAATCCAACCCTAAACACTTTTCCTTATTCAAGGTCACTAAACCCGCAAGAAACTGAACCCTAAGAGGGTATTGGTGAACCCTGTCGTGGATGTGATTAAAACATGGGGCACTAATCCTTAAGAGTAGGGTATTGCATAAGACGAGACGGAAAAGGGTTTAGGGTTGGATTAGGCGAACCCGCTTCGCGGCTCCGCCTAATCCAAGCCTAAACCCTTTTCCGTATTCAAGGTCACTACACCCACAAGAAACTGAACCCTAAGAGGGTATTGGTGAACCCTTTCGTGGATGTGATTCAAACATGGGGCACTGAACCTTAAAAGTAGGTACTACATAAGACGGGACGGAAAAGGGTTTAGGGTTGGATTAGGCGTACCCGCTACGCAGCTCCGCCTAATCAAACCCTAAACCCTTTTCCTTATTCAAGGACGAAAAAAGGTTTAGGGTTGGATTAGGCGAACCCGCTTCGCGGCTTTGCCTAATCCAACCCTAAACCCTTTTCCTTATTCAAGGTCACTAAACCCGCAAGAAACTGAACCCTAAGAGGGTATTGGTGAATCCTGTCGTGGATGTGATTACACTATTATAAACCCTAAACTCTAAACATGGGGCACTGAACCTTAAGAGTAGGGTACTGCAAAAGACGGGACGGAAAGGGTTTAGGGTTGGATAAGGCGTACCCGCTACGTGGATCCGCCTAATCCAACCCTAAACCCTATTCCTTATTCAAGGTCACTAAACCCGCAAGAAACAGAACCCTAAGAGGGTATTGGTGAACCCTGTCGTGGATGTGATTCAAACATGGGGCACTGAACCTTAAGAGTAGGGTACTGCATAAGACGGGACGGAAAAGGATTTAGGGTTGGATTAGGCGTACCCGCTACGCGGCTCCGCCTAATCCAACCTTAAACCCTTTTCCTTATTCAAGGTCACTAAACCCGCAAGAAACTGAACCCTAAGAGGGTATTGGTGAACCCTGTCGTGGATGTGATTCAAACATGGGGCACTGAACCTTAAGAGTAGGGTATTGCAAAAGACGGGACGGAAAAGGGTTTAGGGTTGGATTAGGCGAACCCGCTTCGCGGCTCCGCCTAATCCAAGCCTAAACCCTTTTCCTTATTCAAGGTCACTAAACCCGCAAGAAACTGAACCCTAAGAGGGTATTGGTGAACCCTATCGTGGATGTGATTCAAACATGGGGCACTGAACCTTAAGAGTAGGGTATTGTATAAGACGGGAAGGAAAAGGGTTTAGGGTTGGATTAGGCGAACCCGCTTCGCGGCTCCGCCTAATCCAAGCCTAAACCCTTTTCCTTATTCAAGGTCACTAAACCCGCAAGAAACTGAACCCTAAGAGGGTATTGGTGAACCCTGTCGTGGATGTGATTCAAACATGGGGCACTGAACCTTAAGAGTAGGGTACTGCATAAGACGGGACGGAAAAGGGTTTAGGGTTGGATTAGACGTACCCGCTACTTGGATCCGCTTAATCCAACCCTAAATCCTTTTCCTTATGCAAGGTCACTAAACCCGCAAGAAACTGAACCCTAAGAGGTTATTGGTGAACCCTGTCGTGGATGTGATTCAAACATGGGGCACTGAACCTTAAGAGTAGGGTACTGCATAAGACGGGACGGAAAAGGGTTTAGGGTTGGATTTGGCGAACCCGCTACGCGGCTTCGCCTAATCCAACCCTAAACACTTTTCCTTATTCAAGGTCACTAAACCCGCAAGAAACTGAACCCTAAGAGGGTATTGGTGAACCCTGTCGTGGATGTGATTCAAACATGGGGCACTGAACCTTAAGAGTAGGGTATTGCATAAGACGGGACGGAAAAGGGTTTAGGGTTGGATTAGGCGAACCCGCTTCGCGGCTCCGCCTAATCCAAGCCTAAACCCTTTTCCTTATTCAAGGTCACTAAACCCGCAAGAAACTGAACCCTAAGAGGGTATTGGTGAACCCTGTCGTGGATGTGATTCAAACATGGGGCACTGAACCTTAAGAGTAGGGTATTGCAAAAGACGGGACGGAAAAGGGTTTAGGGTTGGATTAGGCGAACCCGCTTCGCGGCTCCGCCTAATCCAAGCCTAAACCCTTTTCCTTATTCAAGGTCACTAAACCCGCAAGAAACTGAACCCTAAGAGGGTATTGGTGAACCCTATCGTGGATGTGATTCAAACATGGGGCACTGAACCTTAAGAGTAGAGTATTGCATAAGACGGGAAGGAAAAGGGTTTAGGGTTGGATTAGGCGAACCCGCTTCGCGGCTCCGCCTAATCCAAGCCTAAACCCTTTTCCTTATTCAAGGTCACTAAACCCGCAAGAAACTGAACCCTAAGAGGGTATTGGTGAACCCTGTCGTGGATGTGATTCAAACATGGGGCACTGAACCTTAAGAGTAGGGTACTGCATAAGACGGGACGGAAAAGGGTTTAGGGTTGGATTAGACGTACCCGCTACCTGGATCCGCTTAATCCAACCCTAAATCCTTTTCCTTATGCAAGGTCACTAAACCCGCAAGAAACTGAACCCTAAGAGGTTATTGGTGAACCCTGTCGTGGATGTGATTCAAACATGGGGCACTGAACCTTAAGAGTAGGGTACTGCATAAGACGGGACGGAAAAGGGTTTAGGGTTGGATTTGGCGAACCCGCTACGCGGCTTCGCCTAATCCAACCCTAAACACTTGTCCTTATTCAAGGTCACTAAACCCGCAAGAAACTGAACCCTAAGAGGGTATTGGTGAACCCTGTCGTGGATGTGATTCAAACATGGGGCACTGAACCTTAAGAGTAGGGTATTGCATAAGACGGGACGGAAAAGGGTTTAGGGTTGGATTAGGCGAACCCGCTTCGCGGCTCCGCCTAATCCAAGCCTAAACCCTTTTCCTTATTCAAGGTCACTAAACCCGCAAGAAACTGAACCCTAAGAGGGTATTGGTGAACCCTGTCGTGGATGTGATTCAAACATGGGGCACTGAACCTTAAGAGTAGGGTATTGCAAAAGACGGGACGGAAAAGGGTTTAGGGTTGGATTAGGCGAACCCGCTTCGCGGCTCCGCCTAATCCAAGCCTAAACCCTTTTCCTTATTCAAGGTCACTAAACCCGCAAGAAACTGAACCCTAAGAGGGTATTGGTGAACCCTGTCGTGGATGTGATTCAAACATGGGGCACTGAACCTTAAGAGTAGGGTACTGCATAAGACGGGACGGAAAAGGGTTTAGGGTTGGATTAGACGTACCCGCTACCTGGATCCGCCTAATCCAACCCTAAACACTTTTCCTTATTCAAGGTCACTAAACCCGCAAGAAACTGAACCCTAAGAGGGTATTGGTGAACCTTGTCGTGGATGTGATTCAAACATGGGGCACTGAACCTTAAGAGTAGGGTACTGCGTAAGACGGGACGGAAAAGGGTTTAGGGTTAGATTTGGCGAACCCGTTACGCGGCTTCGCCTAATCCAACCCTAAACACTTTTCCTTATTCAAGGTCACTAAACCCGCAAGAAACTGAACCCTAAGTGGGTATTGGTGAACCCTGTCGTGGATGTGATTCAAACATGGGGCACTGAACCTTAAGAGTAGGGTATTGCATAAGACGGGACGGAAAAGGGTTTAGGGTTGGATTAGGCGAACCCGCTTCGCGGCTCCGCCTAATCCAAGCCTAAACCCTTTTCCTTATTCAAGGTCACTAAACCCGCAAGAAACTGAACCCTAAGAGGGTATTGGTGAACCCTGTCGTGGATGTGATTCAAACATGGGGCACTGAACCTTAAGAGTAGGGTATTGCAAAAGACGGGACGGAAAAGGGTTTAGGGTTGGATTAGGCGAACCCGCTTCGCGGCTCCGCCTAATCCAAGCCTAAACCCTTTTCCTTATTCAAGGTCACTAAACCCGCAAGAAACTGAACCCTAAGAGGGTATTGGTGAACCCTGTCGTGGATGTGATTCAAACATGGGGCACTGAACCTTAAGAGTAGGGTACTGCATAAGACGGGACGGAAAAGGGTTTAGGGTTGGATTAGACGTACCCGCTACCTGGATCCGCCTAATCCAACCCTAAACACTTTTCCTTATTCAAGGTCACTAAACCCGCAAGAAACTGAACCCTAAGAGGGTATTGGTGAACCCTGTCGTGGATGTGATTCAAACATGGGGCACTGAACCTTAAGAGTAGGGTACTGCATAAGACGGGACGGAAAAGGGTTTAGGGTTGGATTTGGCGAACCCGCTACGCGGCTTCGCCTAATCCAACCCTAAACACTTTTCCTTATTCAAGGTCACTAAACCCGCAAGAAACTGAACCCTAAGAGGGTATTGGTGAACCCTGTCGTGGATGTGATTCAAACATGGGGCACTGAACCTTAAGAGTAGGGTATTGCATAAGACGGGACGGAAAAGGGTTTAGGGTTGGATTAGGCGAACCCGCTTCGCGGCTCCGCCTAATCCAAGCCTAAACCCTTTTCCTTATTCAAGGTCACTAAACCCGCAAGAAACTGAACCCTAAGAGGGTATTGGTGAACTCTGTCGTGGATGTGATTCAAACATGGGGCACTGAACCTTAAGAGTAGGGTACTGCATAAGACGGGACGGAAAAGGGTTTAGGGTTGGATTTGGCGAACCCGCTTCGCGGCTCCGCCTAATCCAAGCCTAAACCCTTTTCCTTATTCAAGGTCACTAAACCCACAAGAAACTGAACCCTAAGAGGGTATTGGTGAACCCTGTCGTGGATGTGATTCAACCATGGGGCACTGAACCTTAAGAGTAGGGTACTGCATAAGACGGGACGGAAAAGGGTTTAGGGTTGGATTAGGCGTACCCGCTACGCGGCTCCGCCTAATCCAACCCTAAACCCTTTTCCTTATTCAAGGTCACTAAACCCGCAAGAAACTGAACTCTAAGAGGGTATTGGTGAACCCTGTCGTGGATGTGATTCAAACATGGGGCACTGAACCATAATAGTAGGGTACTGCATAAGACGGGATGGAAAAGGGTTTAGGGTTGGATTAGGCGTACCCGCTACGCGGCTCCGCCTAATCAAACCCTAAACACTTTTCCTTATTCAAGGTCACTAAACCCGCAAGAAACTGAACCCTAAGAGGGTATTGGTGAACCCTGTCGTGGATGTGATTCAAACATGGGGCACTGAACCTTAAGAGTAGGTTATTGCAAAAGACGGAACGGAAAAGGGTTTAGGGTTGGATTAGGCGAACCCGCTTCGCGGCTCCGCCTAATCCAAGCCTAAACCCTTTTCCTTATTCAAGGTCACTAAACCCACAAGAAACTGAACCCTAAGAGGGTATTGTTGAACCCTGTCGTGGATGTGATTCAACCATGGGGCACTGAACCTTAAGAGTAGGGTATTGTATAAGCCGGGACGGAAAAGGGTTTTGGGTTGGATTAGACGTACCCGCTACCTGGATCCGCCTAATCCAACCCTAAATCCTTTTCCTTATGCAAGGTCACAAAACCCGCAAGAAACTGAACCCTAAGAGGGTATTGGTGAACCCTGTCGTGGATGTGATTCAAACATGGGGCACTGAACCTTAAGAGTAGGGTACTGCATAAGACGGGACGGAAAAGGGTTTGGGGTTGGATTTGGCGAACCCGCTTCGCGGCTCCGCCTAATCCAAGCCTAAACCCTTTTCCTTATTCAAGGTCACTAAACCCACAAGAAACTGAACCCTAAGAGGGTATTGGTGAACCCTGTCGTGGATGTGATTCAACCATGGGGCACTGAACCTTAAGAGTAGGGTACTGCATAAGACGGGATGGAAAAGGGTTTAGGGTTGGATTAGGCGTACCCGCTACGTGGCTCCGCCTAATCAAACCCTAAACACTTTTCCTTATTCAAGGTCACTAAACCCGCAAGAAACTGAACTCAAAGAGGGTATTGGTGAACCCTGTCGTGTATGTGATTCAAACATGGGCCACTGAACCATAATAGTAGAGTACTGCATAAGCCGGGACGGAAAAAGGGTTTAGGGTTGGATTAGACGTACCCGCTACACGGATCCGCCTAATCCAACCCTAAACACTTTTCCTTATTCAAGGTCACTAAACCCGCAAGAAACTGAACCCTAAGAGGGTATTGGTGAACCCTGTCGTGGATGTGATTCAAACATGGGGCACTGAACCTTAAGAGTAGGGTATTGCAAAAGACGGGACGGAAAAGGGTTTAGGGTTGGATTAGGCGAACCCGCTTCGCGGCTCCGCCTAATCCTAGCCTAAACCCTTTTCCTTATTCAAGGTCACTA